>JARFXV010000710.1:132500-854256 GCA_031761425.1 Cosmopolites sordidus | reverse complement strand
TATATATATATATATATATATATAGTATATATACATATTATATATAAATATATATATTATATATATATATATATATATATATATATATACATATACATATATCAGAGCAAAACACCATATGCACCCGAAAAAGATTCTAAAAATTGGCATGCTATAAACTATGTTTATAAATTAAGTTTCAGAATCACAAATCATTTAAAGAAAGAAGATATTAATATTATCTCTGTTAATAAGAATAATCTTCCATCGACGCTAAATAATAACAAAAAAAGAGCAAAATTTGGTGACAAATCTGGAGTATACGATTTAAAATGTAATATGTGTGACGCTATATATATATATATATATATATATATATATATATATATATATATATATATATATATATATATATATATATATATATATATATATATATTTTATTTCCGTTCAGTTTCTTTCCTTTAACTCATTTTAAGATATTATTAAAAAATAAAATCTCCAAATGTCGAAGAACGTCCCATCACACCAAATAATGCAGATAAAAATTCCATGCTCTTGCCATAATTTGGACATCGTTGGTCGGACGTTTACCTCCCACGACCGTACGGTACGCCTATTTATATCGTCGTTGACGTTACATGTTTTGTTGTTTGCCAGAATATGGGGGTTTAACTGGTTTCTAAAACATGTTGTTTGGACGTAGATTACCTGTGACCGAGGTATTCGCCTCGCGAATACTTGTTTTGATTTGCTACATGTGTACACACTGAGTAGTACTTTTTAAATAAAAATAATCAACTTTTAATTGCAAACATGAAGGTGTCTGATTTAGAATAGTTTGGAAGAGAAAATTGAATTAAAAACTAACGGTCGTCACACGCCCGTGTTGAATTTGAGTCAAGTTCAAGTCAAGTTTTTTCAACTGCTCGACGCGCGTTTTGCTAACCATGTTAGCATCATCAGGATATGATTTGATCTGTTTGTGTGTGATTAAATCATCTCCTGATGATGCTAACATGGTTAGCGAAACGCGCGTCGAGCAGTTCAAAAAAAGTGATTTGATGTTTAGTGGTAAATCTCTTCAAGTTTAATATTAAAGGCTGTTTAAAGATTTTTTAAAAAGATTTCTTTAAAGATTTTAAAGAAATAATTAGGGCATTGAGAATACTAGTGACTATACCAATGCCCACAGCTGAAAGGTGCTTTACGACTTTGAATTTGATTAAAATATAGTTAAGAAATTCAATGGGGGAAGATAAACTAAATGTTTTAGGTATGTTGAATATTGAGTGCTTTGGTCGAACTAATTCTGGACTGTAATGAAAATGCTATTGAAAAAATTATTTTGGACAAAAACAGGCGAATGGAATTTCACTTTAAAAACTAGGACACAGCGAGGTGCTATTTACCGACAAAAATGTGTACAATAATCATTTTTTGTCATAAAACTTTGATATTTTTTTGAACTTTTCGAACTTCTCATGAACTTTTTCGAATTTTCTCTATCGATTTGCGGTTACAATAAACTGTTTGAATGGTTTACTCTTCGGGAAACGGTAAGTATCTACTTATTTATTCCTTTATCTTCGCAACAAGCAACAACTTATCCTCCAATGTTCTTGTCAGTGGTAACAATACAAAATGTTAATGTTTTTTTGGTTCACCTCTTGTATAGGGTTTCATTAGCATGGCCAAGTAAAAAGGAGGAACAGGAAAGCAAAAAAAATCTTCAGCAACACTATTTTCTTCTACGCTCTTCCACTTTAAAAACTAACGGGCCGCCACTTCTATATATATATATATATATATATATATATATATATATATATATATATATATATATATATATATATATATATATATATATATATATAGCGTCACACATATTATATTTTAAATCGTATACTCCAGATTTGTCACAAAATTTTGCTCTTTCTTTGTTATTATTTAGCGTCGATGGAAGATTATTCTTATTAACAGAGATAATATTAATATCTTCTTTCTTTAAATGATTTGTGATTCTGAAACTTAATTTTTAAACATAGTTTATAGCAAGCCAATTTTTAGAATCTTTTTCGGGTGTTGCAGCGTAAAAATGTTTGATGGTGTTTTTCTTAATCTTGTTTTTTATCATTTTATCTATAATGCTGGGCTGATATCCATTATTCTTTACGATATTTTTGATTATATTAAGTTCTTTTTTATAGCTGTCTTTTTTTTAAGTGGAATCGTTAGAAGTCTATGGGTCATACTATGAAAGGTGGACATTTTTACATTCCATGATTTGAGCTTGCGTGAATAGTTGTATGTATTCGGTGTTATTATTTTATATCTATGAAATTGAATTAATTATCCGTCTCTATTTCTATTGTAAACTGGATTTTTGTGTTTACGCTATTTAAATATTCAAGAAATTAACCCAATAGTCTTTCGGTACCCGTCCATATGCAAATAATATCATCGACAGTTCTGGCCCAAAAATGTATATATCTTGTATAGTTACCGTCGTTACATAAATGGTTTTCAAAATTAGCGATGTAAATTTTTGCCAGAATGGGGCTTACCATCTTAGTCTTACCATCTTAGGTCTCCATCATTACTATCTCCTTGGCAATCATTCGTTTGTTGGTAAAATTTTGAATTCTACAGAAAATAATTTTGTTCGATACATACATTGATGTACGATTGTGTTCGATTTCAAAATTACATCCATGAATTCTTTCATTGAGGAAATTTTTAAATTCTTGTACCGGAATGGAGGAAAAAAGGCTTTTTATATCGAACGAAACTAACTTTCCATTGGAAGGTATCTGTATATTTTTTAATTTTCTTGTTAATTCTATTGTGTTCATGATTGCTTTGAGTGAGTTGAAATCAATAAATAATGATGGATCACTGTTTGCAATGCTTGCATGCAAATTTTATATGCAGGAGCATTTACATAAGAAACCACTGGTCTCAGTGGAATGCTATTTTTATGTAGTTTAGGCATTCCTTATAAAACTGAGATTTTGTGTTCATGGTATCTAGTTTAGATTGGGATATATTTAAGGTTTTATTGTACGTTTTTGTCATTTTCTTTACAGTGGTGTGATATTTTTTGGTTGGATCGATCGTGTGTTCTCTACAGTTTTCTGTGTTGATGAGTGAGTTCATTTTTAGTTGATATTCATCTTTTGTTTAAACACTATTAGCTATATAAGCTTTGTATGGCAATTGGCATACTATCAACTTTATTTATAAATTAAGTTCCAGTATCCCAAATCATTTAAAGAAAAGCCGGTCGCGTTGGCGCGGATGGTAAGGCGGCGGTTTGCTGTGCCGAAACCGCTGTTGGCGCGGTGGTTGGTTCGATTCCAGTGTTCGGATGGTTATTTTTCTTTTTTTCTTCTGTTTGTATTTACTTCCTAAATGTTTGCGATTGTTTATAGGCAAGAGTGTAAAATCCGACAACGAATTACCCCTCAGTCACGCCAGTTAAAGGCTGGGTAAGGCCGGATGCCTTCTGAGAAGTCTTCTACGTTGGTCAGTCGCTAGTCGGCAGACTTCCTGATAAACTTATGGGTAAGCACATAACCAAGGGTTGATAGCCTGAGGGGGGTTCTGGGTTGGGTTGTCGGTGGCTGATGACCGGATCAGTTTCGGGTTCGGAACACAAGTTAAGCTGTAGGATCAGTCGCTAAATAGCCTTAGTTGCTGATGCGTCTAGTGAGAGTGAGTTAATTTTTAGTAGATATTCATCTTTTGTTAGATAAACTTATAGGTAAGCACATACCCAAGGGTTTTATAGCATGAGGGGGGTTCTGGCCTGGGTTGTCGGTGGCTGATAACCCTATCGGTTCTGGGTTGGGAACACAAGTTAAGCTGTAGCTAGTAATAATAATAATCTTGTATCGATGCTCAATAATAACAAAGAAAGAGCAAAATTTTGTGACAAATCTGAAGTATACGATATAAAATGTAATATGTGTGTATAGGCCAAACGGACAGATCTCTCAATGATAGGCTAAAGAAGATAAATACTCAATTTTACATAATTAAATAAAGCCGGGCTTTACCCAAACATTGTATAGATCAGAACCATTTTTTTAGCTCCAATAATGCCAAATTGATACATAGCTGCAATAAAAGTAGGCTCTTAAATTACTTGGACATTTCAAAAATGAAAAAGTCGTATACGACAGTAAAAACATAACAAACACCCAGCTAAATTTCGGAAATACCCTAATTATTGAAAGTGTCTTAAATTTAACGAGACAAAAAAAACCGACTTCCATTTGACCGAACTTTGAAACTTTAGTTTACTTTATACATAACTCTCTTTAAGAATTGTCGCGAGGCCGAAACAAGTCAATTCTCTGACATCTTGAATATATTGTGAAACGAATACCAAGTGTTTTAATTATTACCATTATGAAATTATAGACAGTAAATGATCAGCTTTAAATTCGTAAACCAAATAATAGCTTATCTCATTTTACAAATTTATAATTAATGATATTTTCAAAATGCCCGTCTTTTTGCGAAATACAAGCTTATGCCGATATGCCATTAGCTTAAGTGACAGTTACGTTTGTTTTCTCTAACTGTTGTACAGCCTGCTTAGTGTCCTCCAATAATTCCTGATAGTATTGCGTATACTAAATTTTTTACGTACTTAGATACTTACGTACTCAGATATATAAATTAAAGGATTATGGTCAGATAATCTAGGTGGATATGCAACGGGACCACCATAACTAATCCATCGTGTATAATTGTTGCTCATGATATTTCGGAAGACAATTCCGAAATGTGCTGGTTCACCATCCATTTAAAACTACATAATTTTCTTATAATTAGGGAACATTATCTTAAAGCGTTGGCAATTCCTCAATAAGGAACTGTAAGTAATTGTCTGCATTTAATCTTATAGGAAGAACCTAAGGCCTTTCATCAGCTGATTCCTTCCATTCATTTCCTTCATATAATTGATTCCTTCAAACATTCACGGAACATTCATTAGACGTACGTATTCCTTTGTAGTGTAGTTTAGTTCCCACTTATGCAGGCTTCTTAGATTTCTGATACTGCGACTTATGGATGAAGATTCATCTGTCAAAAGAACTGTTCTACAGAAATAAAAATTCAGCCGTGACTATCGTAGGATTTAGGTAGAATAAACTAGACGACGATGATGGTCAGCTTCATGTTTCAGGTCCTCATGTTTCAAAATTCGCCAAAAAATATTTTGTGGTACTTCAACTTGTCTACTAATTCTACGTACAATAGTATGTGGATCTTTAGTAACAACATTTAGCACATGTTTATCTAAATCTGCTGGCAAATTTATTATCTGTCGAAAAAATAATCATGTAATCCGCATTCTTCTCGAAACTGTCTGTGTATTTGTAGAAATGTTCTCTAATGAGGTATTCGGCTGTTTGGAAACCCATATCGATATTTGTTGGGAGTACTTTTTGTTGGTGTATTTACGAGGGTCGTTCGAGAAAGATTTTTTAGAATTTATTTTCAATGCAATTCAATATATTTAGACAATGACGTTCCAATTTTGTAACACCCTCAGGTTGTTTTAAATTTGATTTCATCATTTGAAGCGAATCTTCGTCCAGCTAGCCATTTCTTTCGGTTTTGGAAGAGGAAGTAATGGCTGAGAGCTGAATTGTGTGTATATTTCGAATTCTGTGCATATCGAAGTAAAGGGTGATTTTTTAGTGTGTCCGAAATTCCGATAGGGGTCGCTGTCAGACGAACTGACACTGATTGACTGAATTTGCGCGTCTCTAGTGTCAAAATGATTTAGTCTAGTCTAAATCTGCAAATTCACTATTCTGTCGAAAAAATAATCATGTGATCCGCATTCTTCTTGAGATTGTCTGTGTATTTGCAGAAATGTTCTTTAATGAGGTATTCGGCTCTTTGGAAACCCATATCGGTATTTCCAGAAGCACTCTGAGCCTATCTCAGAGACGCGTTTTTTGAATCTCAAGCAGAACTGAGAGATGGTATATTAGATGGTCGGTGATGAAGATATGAGAGTACAAGTGATGCATTGTCACTTTTCTTCACAGAACATTGGTATAAACTCTATGACAACAGTTTACACGAAATTTGTTGGGAGTAATTCTTGTTGGTGTATTTACGAGGACCGTTTGAAAAAGATTTTTTAGAATCTAATTTCAATGTAATTCAACATATTTATACCAACGACGTTTCAATTTTGTATCAACCACAGGTTGCTTCAGATTTGATCTCATCATTTAAAGCGAATCTTCGTTCAGCTAGCCATGTCTTTCGGTTTTGGAAGAGTGTGTATATCTCGAATTCTGTGCATATCGAAGTAAAGGGTGATTGTTGGGGATTAAAGGGGGGTTGATTTGTTTTAGTGTGTCCGAACTTCCAATAGGGATCGTTGTCAAATGAACTGTGAACTTGCGCGCCTCTAGTGTCAAAATTGTATAGTATAGTCTGTATCTAACATCAGAGCATCGCTTTCAAATTGTCGAAAATGATTATCAAAATCAGGGTTCTGTGCTCCAAACTTATAGAGCACTTTGAGAATTTTATGGTAACCATAATCTCCTAACCCAGTGATGTATTCGCGGAATTATTGACAAATTCCGAACGCGTTTCACGCTGTTTATTATTAAAACAAAAACAATACAAAAAGTTGTGGGTTCCGAAGAAAATATCGCAGTGTTGATAAAGATCCAAATTTATCAAGCCGTCGCCGTTCGCAGGAAGTTGGGCTTGGTTATTCAACTACCTGAAAAAATTTGTGTAAAGATCTTGGTTTGGTGCCTTAAAAGATCCAGCTTGTTCAAGAACTTAAGCCACAAGACCATCGTTTGCCTCGTACGTTCACTGAATTAGCTCAAAATCAATTCCAACTTGACCCAGAATTTAATCGCAATATTTTATTCAGCGACAAAGTTCATTTTTGGCTAAATGGTTACGTTAATAAACAAAATTGCTTTATGAAAATAATTTGCAAATGATCCAACAATTACTGTTGTATCCGTAAAATGCATCGCATGGCCGGTGGCATCAATGAGACCCCAATTGCTGGAAGAAGTGATCGGAAATTTGACTGATGGAATGCGTTTTCTCAGAAGTAGTCCGAAAATTGTCCGAAATTGTTTTCACACATTAATGCCGTTTAATGTCATTTCGCATGAAATAAATAGTTTCAAGGTCTCTAATTTGGTTGTTGTTTTATTTGAATTTAAGGTTTGGATGCACTGAAAAATTCACCTTATATAATAGTCACTAACTGTTACCCTTCCGCTTCGCTATATTAAACTTTAGTAATAAATGATTTTTTTTTATTATTGAAATTACTTTTAGAATTCCATAGCTTTTACCTGCTATTTAACAATTTTTTTCTATAAATTTCACGAAGATAAAATTGCGAGGGATTCACAACGATACAGTTCCAAATTTTAAATTTCGGAATATGTTTAAATTTTACGCCCCCGCAACCCCCTATAGGAGTTAATTTTTATGAACCCTCCTCCTTTTATGACCGTTTAATATTATTTTTTGTTTTTGCTTGGGGTTTCGGTAATTGTAATAATAATAATAATAATTTTTATTTTGTTAACGTTTCGGTTTTTTTTTTAAATATTATATAATATAATATTTTTAATACTACTTAATATACTATATTTACGTTATAGTATTAATTGTAAATTATTAGTTGAGATTTTTTACTAATATGTTAGTTTGTGTTTAGATTTTAATTGACATATTTCTTGACTTTAACATATTTTATAATTTTTTTGAAGCTAAAAGTTTTGGTTTTTTACTTTTAATGGTGTTAGATACAAAATAACAAAACGTTAATTTATCATTTAATTATGTCATTATAGTCATCATCTTATACATATGTTTCGATGTAAACCCTCGTTGGAACTTTCGAGGGTTATAAAAAGTAACCACGATATAATCGATATAATCGATCGATCGATCGATTTCACCATATAATCGATTTCTATGCCAAATTTCATTAGAATCCTTCGTCCAATCCATCCGTTCGAGCGTGATTGAAGGACAAACATCCAAACATACTTTTCACATTTATATTAAAAACTCCCTAAAACCCCAAATATATAAAAAAAATATTGGAAACAACAATTTAACCAAATCTATCAATAAATAATACCTTAATTGAATATAGAAATAATCGACAAATATAATTTAATTAAAATCTTATTAAAGATCGCACGACGTTAAAAAAATATTTTGACAGCTGAATTTAAATTAGTTGTCACATACGTCCATCATCCAATTTTTATTAAACTTTCATTTTTCTCATAATAATCTGCAAAAATAGCATCATTAAAAGCTAAAGAAATTATTAAAAATTAGTTATAAATATTTAATAATTAAATATTACAGCTAAAATAACATATGATGATCAGTAATCTTCTTTTGTATACAATAAGAAACAGCGGTATAAATCTACGTGGTTTTCGATGTTATATTTAACTCGGATGTTATATTCATTACAATTAATTTTTGCATTAACAGTTCTCGATCAATTTTCATGAAGTATAAGGAGAGCTCCTGCCAAGTTTCAAGTCTGTAGAACTTACAGTTGGAAAGCGGGCTTATTTGTACATTTTACGCCCCGCTTCCCCTCTTGGGAGCGGATTTTTGTATGACCCGTCTTTATTAAATGTCTGTGAATTATAAGGAATATTTCGTCTGTTTCAAGTCTGTAGGACTGACAGTTAAAAAACGGGTTTATTTGTACATTTTACGTCCCCACAACCCCTCTTTGGAGTGATTTTCGTATAACCCGTCCTCAGTAAATGTCTCTGAAGAATAAGGAAAATTTTTGCCAAGTTTCAGCCTTTTATATAGTCAAAAAATGAGAGTGTTTAAATTCTTTACACACCCATACCTCCCTCCAATTCACCCATTTGTGAATGGATTTTCGAACATTCCATTTTAAATAGATGTTTATATATGATAAGAAATATCCCTGCCAAGTTTCAAGTCTGTAGAAATTATAGTTCAAAAACGGGATTTCTTTGCATTTAGCATCCCCGCTACTCCCCTTTGGAGTTGACTTTCGCAAAACCCATTCTTAGCAGATCCCCACGTAGCATGCTTGTCAAATTTCAGGTCTGTAGGTTTTATAGTTCTGGAGATTTCATGATGAGTCAGTGAGTCAGTATATATATATATATATATATATATATATATATATATATATATATATATATATATATATATATATATATATATATATATATATATATATATATATATATATATATATATATATTGTGTGTAATATTATTCTTGTGTGATTTCTGTGTTAGAAGTCTGTGTTCTGTGTCAGAGAACTTTTTAACCCTAACTTTTAATTGTTTTATGCAATGTACTAGATTGCATAAAACAATGTTTTCGAAAATAAACAATTCTTAACACTGGTTCGGTGTATTTCAAACATTTTAGAACGATCCTTGTATATGTTTAAAAAAGTATTTCGCAACTTCTATCTAATAACTCTCGTTAAATGTCTTTTGTCAGCGGATTTTCATCATCTTCATCATCGTCATCGCATCCGCACAATAATAAAAACTTCATTCATCAGAAAGACTCATTGTTTGAAATGTCGACCTTGTCACTAACCCTTTTGTTCATCCTGTGCCGTTTTCAGACGAACACCATCGTTGTTGCTGCTGCTTTCCATTTCGTTCAGTCCTTTTCGTACGATCAGTAGCAGCACGAATTACCGAATAACGTACGTGAGTGAACTACGGTTATATTGTTAAATAAATTTGTGAGATGCTGGTTCAATAACCTAGTTAGGTATGAGTTATAGTTGTTGTTTTGTGTTGTTTCCTGTTTGTTGTAATGAGCTCTTTACTAAGCGGTGAATGCTGGTTGTTGTAGAAAGCTACTTGTATTCCATTTTTATTTTGTATTTTCAGTTACTTGTTTTTCTTAGCTTTGTCACCTAATGTTTCACTCATAAGATATATAGAAATGTTAAGTATAGTATGTGTATTATAATAAGTTGACAATATTTTTTTAATTGCTTATTGTATATTACAGAGTAAGGAGTAATTTTGTTTTGTATTATGATTTTGAGTTGATAACAATCGTCGTATAATATCTAGGGGTGAGCTTACGAGGGTCACTCAAAAAGTTCTCAGCCTGATAACGCAAATTGCAACAAAGGATTATGAGATTTCACCCTGTAATTCAATATATTTAGACAGACGAGGTCTCAACTTTTTAATACCTTTAGTAAAAGATGATTGCAAAATAAGTGGTTGTCTTAGTTCTGATTTTATCATATGCAGGAAATCGTCCTCCATCTTCGAAACTCGGCAGAATTGCGTTTACATCAGTCTAAACATTCTTAACGTGTTCTTCGAGAGGTTCTTTGGTCGACTGTTAACAAACATGTCACTTATCGAGTGAAAAACCTTTTCATACCCAGAACATTGTGTAAGATGTAGTGGACACGGTCCATCGAGATGTTTCCAATGTCAGCAAGCTCGCGTATTTTCAGTTGGCGATCTTCGAATAGGACAATGTGGATTTTTGTCAATATTTTGTGAATCGTAGGGATCTTTGGACGTCCCGAGTCATATTCAATAAAAAATTCCTCAAAAATGAAGGGGAAAGCTTCTAATTTTTTTTTGTATGTTAATTCAGAGTAAACCCTTTAAAACAAGATACCTCATCGAAGTTCAGCTGTATGCATTTTTCAGAAAATATCAAAACTTGTTTGCTTTACTTGATCGTCACAAACAAACAACTCTAAGCACGCGTCTGAAACATCGCAGCACACCATTTACCAAACCATATTTGACAATAGTCAGATTTGCGCCATCACTGTATCAGGCTGAGAATTTTTCTAAGATCTAAGATCTTCGTGCTTTTCGTTTAGAAGATTAATCAAATGTATATGGGTCACTGTTTCCGATGACGTCATTTCTTTTCTAATTTTTGCGGATTGCATAGAATTTTTTTGGCTAAGCAAAATTATTTTAAATGAATCCATATAAAATGGAACGCGTTAAGTTATTTTTTCGATATGTAGTGCTATATTATGGTGTTTTGAAAAAACCTATAGAATGCTATCAACAATTCACATGTTAATATCATTGAATTGGATCAGGATAATTGAAAAAGTTTGACTATACCGAATGGCAAGATTGTTTTTTTATTATTTCTATGGTGGCTTGCCAGCGTTTACATTCCACAGGGAATATACAATAAGAAGAAAAGTCTGGAAAATACACGAGTTTTTTACTTAGTAAGTTGAGTTTGACGACATCGAATGGCAAGATTCTTTTTTTATTACTTCTATGGTGGCTTGCAAGCGTTTACATTCCACAGGGAATATACAATAAGAAGAAAAGTCTGGCAAACACACAAGTTTTTTACTTACTAACTTACTTACTAAGTTGAAAAATGATATATAACATATCGGTCGGTAAGTCCTCGGTCTGATATATAGTTGGCTTCATTTACGAAATATCCTTACCAGTGTCAACCATCATATGTCAAGATTTCATGAAAATCTGTATGTTAGTTTATGAGTTCTTGTGCTTTAAGTGACGCTACTTTTGTTATTTTCAAAACAATGAAAAAAAAAAGAACTGCGTGAGTTGATTAAGTATTGCTTTTGGATGAAGAAAAATATAGCGTTGAAGTAAAACAATGGCTGGATAAACATGTGCTGAATGGTACATAACTATTTGGCTGAAATGGCTGAATGGTACATAACTATTTGTTTGCCAGAATTCTTTGAAGAAATAGGAAAAAACAACGAGCGACTCAGGATCATTATTCACCATAAGGCGACTTCTCACACATCGGACCGACCAACTCAATATTTGACTGGTCAAAACATCGAATGCTTTGGCGATTTAATAACTTTGCGATCATTTTTACCTTTATTGTAAGGAATTTTTTTCTCACATAATCATCCTTATATTAAAACTCTTACTGGTACCAAATAAAATGCAACACCAAATGATCAAGGTGCCTAAAATTGATTTTTTATTTTGGAGTGAAAACATTACAATGTACCTTCAAAAATAATTTAAAAATTAAAAGAACAACTTTTAACAAAACTAATAAGCAGTATTTGCTTCATGGGCCTGTATGCATGCCTGTAGACGATTTGGCATGCTATCGATTAAATGATCAATTTCTGTGGAATTCTCTCCTATTCTTCACGGGCAGTATCTTGTAGTTCTCGCAGGGTAAGGCGAGGATTGTTTCGTTTCTTGGTCCGTGTTTTAAGAATGTCGCAAATATGTTCAATAACATTCATGTCAAGGGAATTTGCTGACCACCCTAACTTCGCTATTCCCTTCTTTTTAAGAAAAGTTTCGCAGTTCAAGTCGCAGTTCAAGATCATAGAGGTAGACCAAATTCTCATCGATAGTTGCAACACGATGTTTGAAATCCATTTTATTCTTTCGAAAAAAATCCAAATCTTGGTTGGACAGTTTTACTCGAAGTCGTTTTTGATCAGAACTTAACAAATGCAGCACTCATCTTGCACATAGTCTTCTCAAGCCCTATTCCTTTTTCAAAATATGAAACACCCGTTCAGTTGAGATGTCTATGGCAATTTAGCAATTTTACTCAAAGTCAATTATTTGTCATCCATAACCATATCATGTATAAAATTAACTATTTATCCAGTGGTTTCGCTTACTGGACGTCCAGAATGAGGATCATCATCCAGGCTTATACGACCACGTTGATTCACCTGCCACCTTACAAATCATTGCTTTGGAAGGAGCAGACTCCTAATAGATTTACAATTTTACTATGAATTTCCATTGCCTTAATTTTTTTTACAAATAATTTAATCACTGCATGATTTGCATTATTTTCCATTTTAAAACTTAAGACTGATAGGTTTAAGCTGCTGTTTTTGTACGAATGAACTGATAGATCGATTTGAAACTTCACATATATTCACATGAAGGATGAAACTTCAAAATGTAGTAGATTATATAGTTCTTTTACTGTTCTACAGGTGTCGCTCCCCGAACTTTTCAGTTAGCTTAGGTAGATTACTGCTGACCAAAAACGGAATCGACTGACTACTTCACAATATTGCTTCGCACTAGTTGATTCGTCTGTAGTTGTAACAGTCCAAGTAGTCAATTTGCAATATGAATTAATGCCTCATCTACTTTATTGTTAATGAAGAAATCATCGCCGAAATAGATAACTATTTTGTAGTTCGATAAATTGTACATTTTGGAAGTCATACAAAGTTGGAAAATCGAATTAGGCGAAGTGTATCGAGATATTAAATTAGACTAAGATAAAAAGTTGAAATAAATAGATTAAAACAAAAATAACTCAAAAATGACTTGAGTTTTCTCTCTACCCTCGTATATATTTTTGACCGTAGGATTTTTTTTTGTTTCAGTCTCCAAGATTTGATACTCGATCAAAATCTACTCAGCGTCTTGCCAATAACTCTATGGGAACTAAAACATTTAACGGCCTTAAGGGTGGCTTCCAATCGTTTGGCGTCGGTGCCCATCAAGCCGAAAGAAAATCCGGAAATGAGAGCCTTAATTCTGGCGGTAAGACCGTAAATTTTGTTGCGATATCATTCTAAGTAGTTAATTACATGTTTTCTGAACGTATAACTTTCTCTTTTTTTTTTAATGTTTTGAACATATTGCTTAATAAAGAATATTAAACTTACATCATATTATATTTCAATATTATACATATTTCCAAATATAGAAGATATTACAACAAACAAATTGTTATTATTGATAATAATAATTATTAAGTTAAATAGCGTTAGATGAATATTAAGTGTATTTTACTGCTAATAATTGCATATAATTTAAGTCAATGATAAGGTCTTTCAGATAGCATGTTAGTGTGTGTCCGGTTTTACCAGGTGTGGCGGTAAATAATTCTTAATTTTTAAATTAAACAAGTTTAATTTGCAACCAACATTTAACCCCTCTGCCATTTGTTGTCGAGTCTGCATGTCGTCTTGTTCCAACAATATTTGTAATTCGGCATTTTCAATTTTTTTTTTGTTGACCTGGGCGTTCTTTATTTTTCAAGTTAAAAAAACCACTTTGGAATCGTCTAAGCCAACACCCAAAAGCCTCTTGCGTAGGGACATTGTCACTGTAAGTTTCAACAAGTATACAATGGCTTTCAATCGCGTTTTTTTTTGGTCGAACAAGAAAAACAGTACGTGCCGCAAATGCACTATATTTGGCTCGAAATTCGAAATGTTCACCACACCAAAAAATATGACGCTAACCCTAAATCGTTTAATCAATGGCGTTTTAAAAGGTGCTGTTGCAGTAACAAAATCACATGAGAGATTAGACTGTGAACATTTCTTTAAAAAAATTAAGAATCATTAACCGCCACACCTGATAGAGTAGTACTTATTTATAATATAGAGTAGTAGATAGAGTAGTATTATTATAGTGGTCTCGCTGCTTATATCTGCAGTGGTGGGGTAGTATTATTTACTACCTTGAGAAGACCACTATAACTGATTTATTATGACACAAAACTGTGTTATTGTGATATCGTCCTCAAATCTCAGATGGTTTAAACGTTTGCCATTTATATTCATTCATCAGTTTAGTTCTTTACATGAATAGAAATGTAATTATGTAGAAATCGTTTTAGGAAACAGAATTGAATCCAGAAAATCGACGGCATTCCAATTCAAAAAACTCAAACGGCTTGACCACATTGAACTTAAGAGCTAATAGGCTAAAGGGGCATATTATTTTGGGCAATTACAGTGTATGTAGAGCCATATTTAATAAAAAGACAATAAATAATAATGAAACCACTCTTCCAGAGCTTGACTCAATTAGATGTAAGTGAAAACAGCATTGAAATCCTCGATCTGGGATCAGTAGAGCAGCTTCAGATGTTGCAATGCTCCAGAAATAATTTATCTCAAATAACACTCTATGGTAAACATTTGGTGTCGGTTATAGCAGGAAACAACAGTAGGTTTACACAACATCATCTCCATCATAAGTTTATCAAGTTTGATTCATTCCAGGTTTGAAATCATTTACAACTGCTCATCCTCCTCTGCACCTCACTCATTTTGACGTGTCTTATAATGAACTTCAGGTTTTACCTGACTGGTTATCTGGGTGTAGTGAACTTCGATCACTATTCGCCAGTAACAACGTGCTTACATCGTTACCTGATCACCTGTTTTGTAATGAAATGCCTTTTTTACAAACAGTGCAACTAGCTTACAACCAGCTTCAAAATTTGCCGATGATACAACGGCGTTTACCCATTCAAGAACTGTTTTTGCAAAACAACAGTTTGTCCAGTTTGCCAGAGAATTTTTTCAAATTTGTAAGCTGTATCAGGGTATTGAATTTGTCAAATAATCGATTGGTGGATTTACCGAAACCTGAGGAAGTTTTGGTGTTGGAGAAATTGTTCTTGACAGCTAATTGTTTGATTGACAAGTCATTGGAACGGATGACGCCTTATTTGAGGAATATCAAAATACTTCACGTTGGTAAGTATACAAAGTTATGTTTGGAAAGTAATGAAGTAGCATTAATGTACTCTTTGAGTGGATACAGAGCCCTGTGTCAACAAATACACGAGTTGGTAGACGGGGTTGATAATTTTCTAAATGTGAATAATAGGTCATGAATAAATTGCACCATCAGCACTATAATTGTTTTCTCTTGACATTTTAGATTGTTTGAAGAAATCAGTTCTTACAGGTGAGTCAAGAATCACACGATCATTTTAAATATTTATAACTTTTAAAAGAAACAAGGTAGACTCTTTTTTATAATATGTGTATTTCGTTTTTAAATTTTATGTTAATCTATTATGAGGGCAAATCAAATATAAATCGGAATTGTTTTATACATATTTATTGTTTATAAAATAATGCAAAAAAACTATTGATCATTTTTCGACATAGTCTCCTCCACGCTCTGCGCTCTGCTGCCCAGCGGTTTGAAAGCTTGTGATGTGAATTCCTTGCTTGTAGAAACTTTGGGTTTGGGTCATCAGTCAATTGCGCATGAATTTCTCAACATCTTGATCATTGATCAATTCTTCTATTGGAACATTTGGTGTGAAACACTAAGCACTAACTTCATGATGCACGTTCACGTACGTTGAGAAGTTCAAAAAACTTATTTGGTGTTTAGTGGTAAATCTTTTCGAGTTCAATCTTGATCGTTATCGAATCGTTCCCCTCCAAGTGCATCTTTCAAGGGCGCAAACAAAAAATAATCACAGGGTGATAAATCTGGACTGTATAGATGGTGTTCAAAGGTTTCCCAGTGTATATCCTCTAGTTTTTCCTTCGCCAAAACCGCTGTAGTTCGCCTGGCGTTGTCATGCAGAAGGAGGACGTCTCTGATGGGGAAATCGCGTCTTTTGCTCCTGTAAGTGGATTTTGTTATCTCCAACAGCTGGCAGTAATAGGCAGCATTAACCGTACGTCGATCATGTAGAAAATCAATCAGCAAAATTCCCTTCCAATCGAAACAAACGGTTGTTAGAACCTTACCGACTGAGAGACGGGTTTTGGCCTTTACAGGGCAGGTTTCGTTTTTTCTTCGCCATTCCATACTCGCCATTTTTGATTCTCGAGTGTAATAATCCACCTACGTTTCATCACATGTCTTGATACACTTCAAAAAAAATCCCTCCTTCCTGCCGAAATCCATTCAGTAGTCTCTTACTGATATTTACGTTACATTGCAACGACCTACACAAACAGCCCGTTCGTGATTGAATGAGGAAAGTTATTGTAAAATTCCGGTTTATATTTGATTCACCCTCGTAAGTCAATCAAATGTGAGCCATTAGCAGCAATGCAAGATTTTTCTCTTTTTAATATATTTTCCATAACATTTCGAGAGATTTCAGCACGGAGTTACTGTATGATTTGACCATTATTTATGTAAACCTTTTTTCTTCAAAAATCTCCATAAAATTGATAATCTCGTTGGTGGTTTACCATGCCATTAGAGGAAAGGAAGCTAATTTGAAATACTACTTTTAAGAAAAATTATATGAACATAGATTTACGATGTATTAGAATAAAGACTACATATAATGCAAATGAATTTTTCAATTTATTAACAAAATAATAATCAATCGTCTAGTTCTTCTCTAATTACAATACAAAATATATCACAGAGAAATATATCAAAATATGCCACAGAGATTACATGCCACATGCATCAAAATATGCCACAGAGATGTGGTTTAGCCAATTTGAATATAGTTTCGAATATTCCAAATTATATCCATATTTAAATAATTATTTCTTTGTAATCCTAAACTTAATCTAATACAAATTAAATCTAATACAAATTTTATAATTATTTACAATAATCACAGACATAATACCCAGAATCATAATCAGCGCATTCGCTGTGTACCCAGACTTCGTATACAAAGCATTGCATCCACTCTTTTCCTATTTTATCTTCACTATATTTTCCATTGGAAAAAAAACAATCACAATTATTTTCAGTAGGTTTTCTTAAACCATCACGGAAATGTAGTTCCTCTTCTAATTTGTCAGAATTATAAGTAGCATCACGATCAGAGTTAGTGTTGTTTTTGCATATAATCTGTCTTTTAGCACTCTTGGCTTTGCGTTTATCTTTCGTCTTAGCATTTTCTTCATCTTCCCTTTTACCTTTCGCCTTAATTTTTTCTATACCTTTTTCCTTTCTCTTTGTCTTTATCTGTATTTTGGTCTATTCTTTTCAGTTTCTTTTTTCTACTTCTTGCAGTTCCTTTTTGTAGGGTGAACTGGATATAATTTCAGATTTTGCTGACTTGCGATCTCGATATGGTGTACGTTTTTTGGACATTGGAACTGGCGAGATATGAAATGGGTTTATACGAGGACTACTGCGAAAAGGACCTTTGGAGTTACTCGGGTAGCGTCTGATGGAGTTACTCGGGTAGCATTCTTTAGATATAATAATGGTGCTATGCGATTTGGTTGAAGACTAGCTGATTGTTCCTGTGTTTCTCTGACATTTGCATTTAGGTCGGATTGGTCCTTTTTCAAGCAATTCTTCTGTAATATCAACTGACGATTCTGATTTCTTAAAACCATACCTATTGAATGGATATATTCCACCAACACTGAAGCCTTTGGCTGCGATTTCTCCAGTCTGGCATTTGTGATATGCGATATTAGATGATGTAAATCATCTTCTGATGATGCACTTCAGCTTCTGACGAAACGTGCGTCGAGAACTTTAATAAAAGTGATTCGGTGTTTAGTTGTAAATCTCTTTGAGTTTAGTGCAGGCAACATGTCTTGAACAATTTCCTTATAGGGAAACATGGGCAAGTCACTGGACCTTTAACTGCGTGGAGAAATTTCGAATTGTGTACCAGGTCATTAAACCTTCGATGTAGGCCCTAACCTAACCGTTCCGAATTCCTGAAATTGCTTGTATAAACGATAAATTCTCGTTTTATGAGATTCCGGGCGATTAGGATATTTTCGCCTAAATTCACGTTCAGTTACAATAATTACAACAATTTCACTTTGTTATTTTAGTGTATATTTTAAGCTAAGTCTCAGCATAAGTCATAAATATCGCGAAAAAAACTATTGCGCCAAAATAAAATGTTATCGTACTGCTGCCCCACCCTTTACTTGGCATCTTAAGGTATTTCAACATGTTAAACTAAACATTCTTGAGTGTGTGAGAGTGAGGAAGTGAATCTTTCCAGGTGCCTCTTATAATATCACTTTTTTGGTACACGGTCTTCCCGTTATATATAATTTGAAAACATTTTTAAGTTTATTGAGTTGAATATATACCATATATATACAAGGATACCATATATATACAACACTAACAGAGGAAGAGAGAATGTCCAACGTAGCGGTGGAAAATAAGAAAAAGAAGGTTGAAATTCTATGGACATATCAGTCAACAGTTCCATGGAACGCACAAGTCAGAACTGATCTGGGAAGGGCACAAATGTATCCGATAGAGATTGAGGGCAGAAGCAAGTACATAAATAAAATACATATGTGGAACATCGCATCAGAGAGCGAAGTTTCACGCAGATCGGGGACAAGGTGGACGGCAGAGAGAAAGAGGATCCACGGAGCGAGGATGAGAGAGGTGTGCAAGATTAGAAAGAATACTCAAAAATTAGTTGGAATGCTTTGCGTGATCCAACCAGGTCTATACGCACCTAATAATATATATATATATATATATATATATATATATATATATATATATATATATATATATATATATATATATATATATATATAAATTTTGTTTATTCTCGACCGTGTAAATAGTAAAGAAGTAAAAGAAATAATAAATAAAATGACAAAAATGTCATATTATAAATAAAATTAAACAATAAAATTGAAATTTTAAAATATATATAATAAAAGAAACAGAAAATATAGAACTACACTCACACTTGGGAACAAACGTTTCTAAACGTTCTTTTTACATATTCATAGTCGAAATATCAAGATACTAAGAATTGAAAATATTGTTTTCTTTTAATTTTAATTAAATTATTCTTTTTTATACATTTCAACCATTTGTGCAAATTTTATTTTTTCCTTTTTAGTTTCCGAAAATCTATCAATATATATGTATCTCTATATCAGACCTGGAATTAACAATATTTTTATCTCTGTTGATGTTAAACATTTTCAAGAACAACCGTTTAGTGAGATTATTCTCAGACGCTAGGACCTTGATTGAGTTATAATCAAAATTATGACCAGTCTGATGGCGATGATTGACCAATGCACAAGATGTTTTACCAATGCGCGTGTCACTCTTATGCTGGATAATTCGTTGTTCCAAACTTGGTGATATCTGCTCAATATAACAACACTCACATTCACACCAAGGGATTCTATAAACCACATTACATTTATTAAGAAGTGGAATTTTATCCATAGTTCGTGTATACAAAAGTTTCCAGCCTAACACAGAAACAAGTATTTTTTTCTCAAATTTAGTTTTATTTCTCAACGTAGTCTCCTAGTAATTCTATACACGTTTCCCAGCGATGCTCCCATCACTTTAATCCGTCCAAAAAGTAGTTGACATCTTGTTCTGCAAAATAGTCGTTTACGAATGTGATGCCCTCCTCATTCGATGAAAATATCTGTCCTCCAAGCGAAACTTTGGGCCTAAGAAAGATAAATTAGCCGCTGGTGGCCAAATCATGTAAATACGGTGGGTGGTCAATTAATTTGAATCCCAATTCGTGAATTTTCGCCTTGGCGACCACTGAAGTGTGAGACGGTGCATTGTCTTGATGAAACAAACTTTCTTTTTTTTTCAAATTCGACCGTTTTTCCGCAATTTCTGCCTTCAGCTTGTCAAGTAATGATGCGTAGTATACCCCTGTTATTGGTTTTCTCTTTTTAAAATAGTCGATTAACATAGCTCCATGACTATCCCAAAAAAACAGTCACCATCATTTTCTCGGTCGATTGAACAGTCTTCGCCTCTTTCGGAGTCGATGCACTTCCCGGAGTCCAATGTTTCGACTGTGTCTTGGTTTCAGGAGTGTAGTGGTGTCTCCAAGGTTTATCTACAGTTATTAATCGACGCCAAAACTCAATCGCGAGCAATCGCTGTACCCAATGCGCGGTTAGCTTTGGCCCACATCTTCAGTCAATATATGACAAGCTCGTTCTTTCGAGATGACAACAGCCTCTGCTAATTCTCTAATCTTAATACAACGGTCGTCGCACCATTTGGCCGTTCAATTTGCTTAGGCGTATTGCCTTTCAAATATAAGAATTTAGTGTCGGCTCCATGTTTGATTTTATCTATCTTTGCAAAATGACTAGAATCGATTGATTTAAATGACTATTAAACAACAACTGAGCATCCAATGACTGAAATTTTCAATGTTATCTTTTTTGAATGCATGCGCAATTATATTACCAGAATATTTGACGAGTAACCTTTTCAGATTATCCTCGTAAGTTGAAAACATGTATATTTTAAACTTTATATAAGTTGAAAACATTTTCGAACAACAGAAAATAACTGCAAAGGTGTATCTGTAGGAAACTTATTAGAAGAGTGATTTGTAAATTTTTTCAAAGATAAAAAAACTTTCATTACTTTCCAAACATACTTCGCATGTTACAAAAGTATGACAATACTAAAAATTATCTTCGTTCTAGCTTACAATAACTTGACATCATTACCAGAAGCTTGCCCCAATCAGTGGTCCGAATTAGAAGAATTGGTTTTATCTGGTAACAAAATCCTTCGGCTTCCTCAGCACATCGATCAGTTGAGACATTTGTCGGTGCTTCGGGTCCATTCCAATTTACTGCAAAGTATTCCTAAACTCTCAACTTTGCTTAAATTGAGAGTTTTGGACTTAGCTCACAATCAGTTGGATCGTATTGATCTAATGTCTTTAATCCCACCTAACTTAAAGTTCCTAGATTTGTCCTGTAATACGAAACTATATGTTGATTGTCAGCAGTTCAATACTTATAGGTGATTTAGGTTTTGAACATGTAGATATAGGTGAGGAACCATGAGTACTATCTGTTTTAGGACTCAGAGACCGATGTCTTTAGTAGATGTAAGCGGAAAAAATAGAACTAGTTTGCCATTATCTCCAGCTCCGTTCTGTGAAAATGACTTGACAGATTATTCTTGGTCAGTTGGGTTTTCTGAAACTTCTGGCTCAAAATCAAAGTTGCACATATCACAGATAAGATTACCAGCTTTTTGTAACACTGAGGCATTATTTGGACTTTTTGATGGTGAGGATATGCATTTTTGCTATGAATGATGGTACGACTTGTAAACTTTTTTAGGTGAAAACAATAATGATATCCCAGTAGGAGTGGATAAGATACTTCCTCGAATACTTTTGGAAGAAAGAACGGTGAAGGAAACAGCTCATGATTACATGAAGTATACCATGCTTTCCACTTACAGAAATCTGAAATCTAAAGGTTTAAAGCAAGGTAATGAATCTTTGAAAAGGACATTTTTTTGGCAGTTGATTTAGTATAAATTTTGAGGTTGCATTTTTCTTTTTGACATTTAGGAAAGTGAAAAGTTGTTATTTATAAAAGCAATGTATAGTCAACAGTGAATATAGAATAGTAATTTATATGGCATTATAGGAGATATGTTCCAAGGTTATAAAATAAAAACAAAAAATATATAATAAAATCAATTTAATGAGAGATTTTTAAACAATATTAATAATACTAGTTTACACGGTTTTTATACCCCATATGAAAGTTTTTAATTATTGTTTATTTAGGTAAGGGTTATCCAGAAAAAATAATAAAAAAACATTCTGTCACGTCTGCTTTTAGAAAGATTTATTTACTTAAAAATGCAAAAAAAATCTTAATATGAATAATACAAAAAAAATAAAAATGGCTAATTTCGCATTCTTCTTCTTTTTATAGGTTTTTGGATCGGTTTCTTTTATAATGGATCAATAGTAGTCCCTTAACATGTTTTCATTTCAAAATCCTTCCTTTAATCCTTTAATAACAGACGGAATTTCGGCATATACATTACTCGCCTCATTTTTTGAATTATATCCAACTGTCTTCGTAACACAAAAGTAACAGTCATTTTCATGGTTACTAAGTTCTCTCCACAGCATTGGTGAACCAAATGGAAGGTATACGTTATCTCCTGATGACCACTGGAGTAAAACGATTCTACAACTTTCACAAAACACATGAGGCACTCACTTTTTATTTTGATACGCAACAGAAAATCCAAAATAATGAAGATATGCACTTGGTCCATAGGTTGAAGTAAGACCGTGTTAGGAAGTAAAAATATCACCTTTATATTTGGATGCATAGCTTCAAGCTCACGAGGGTTGTGCTGGAGCATTGGGCAAAACTAGAACTGCCTTAAAATTTAAAATAATTTTCTTTAAATAAGTTTTAACTTCAGGATCAAAATAATCCCGGAACCAGTCACAGAAAATGGTACTTGTAGCTCACGCTTTTTTTTGAACGTCAAAACACTGGTAGGTTGTCCTTGTTTTGATTTTTTAAAGCACGATGATTTAGCGATCTGTAAATCAAGTGGCTTAATGATACAATTTCCTAATGCATTAGAACAGAGCAGCAGTGTAACTCTATCTTTTGCTGCCTGAAAACCAGAGGTGGACTTTCCGCTTTTGGATATAAAAGTTTAGTTTGGCATTATTTTCAAAAACAGGACAGTTTCGTCTGCATTAAACACTGGTTCAGGTTTGTATCCACCATCAGCAATTAACTTCGAAAATTCTTCTGGAAATGCTGCTCCTCCATTCTTCTCCATTATTTTTGGAGTTATTCGTTATTCTCCTCTATTTAACGATTGCTCTACACATCTCTCTTGACATCTACTAAATCTTTAATCACATACCATCCTTCTCTCGAGGTTCTCTTCATCCTTTTACCAATATCGATCCTCTGTAGAGGACTAACGGATATTAGCAGTACCGATACTTAAGAAATACCAATTACTTCATTGGTTGCATTTTATAGGTCTGAATGCAATAATTGTACATGTTCTGAAAGCAAAACCGATGAGTGGAGAATTTGGTGGTTTTGCGGACAATTTGAAAAAGTATGTGATGAAGATAGCATCGATAGGAGACATCAAAGTTGTTCTGGGTAAATCTTCAGGTCCAGTTAGATTATTACCTGTCAGAATGAGGAAACAAATCAGGACTAATCCATCTTTACAGATGACTGTGAGTGATAAAAAGAAATCTTGCAAACTAGATTGTTTCAAATATGTTGTTTTAGGTGCCAGATCCAGATGTAACTGAGATATATCTAGATGAACATGACGAATACATGATTATATCAAATAAAAATCTCTGGGATGTGATTACACCAGAAAATGCCATAAAAGAAGTTAGTTTACAAAAGAACGTAATCCTTGCAGCAAAAAGATTGCAAGATTTGGCCCAGAGTTATGGTGAGTTGTTTTAAAACAAATTATTTTCATTTTTCTTAATGAAACGTGGTTGAAAATTGTCGAAAATCTTTATTTAATCTTTTCAGGTGCTGAAGAAAATTTAAGTATTATAGTGGTAAAATTTAACTTGATTGGTTCTGACGTTGATCTTTTAATGAGAGAACTAAGACAGACGATAAGGAAAAATAAATATCAGAATGGATGTACTAATTCTGTATGTCAACCTGGTTGTTGTTGTGAAGCTTTGAACAACGAATGCATAAATTGCATTGAAAATATTCCCATTCCTCCACCGATGGTTATAGGCGATGACAGGTAATTCCTAATGTTGTTTTTGGTGTATCATATTGAGAAGTGCGTTTAGGTCGTCGCCTAGTGGACAAAGCGAGCATGGGTGTAGTGACTGTACACCATCTTCGAAGATGTTTATTAGTCAGTTGACTAAGAATCCGGAAAATCGTGTGTTTCGCAGTGTAACACCCAGTATTTTTGATCCCGCTGAGGTAGGACTCGAAACACCAATATGTCACGTATTATTCCTGCAAATATTTCCATTTCAGGTTAAAGCTAGTTCAGAAAGGCGTAGTTATAGAGGAGTGGCAAAAGCTTTGAAGCAACGTCGAGAAGAGGAGAAGAATAAAGACATTGATTCTGATTCGGCTGTTTCTGAGGAACAATTTAAATGTTGGGAGTATATGCTAGAGCAAAACACTCAAATGATATTTGACAAGGTAATTCATGATTTATCTCATTCTTTTTTGTGGTATATGTTTATAAATTTAAAATGAAATTAGAAGTCGTTTCTTTGTATTTTCTAATATCATACATATTGTCTGAAAATAATCTATTAAGTATACAAATTTACTTTTAGACAGTAGAGATTTACATTCTTACTTTTTAAAAGATTGAATGAATCATCTTCTGTTGATGCCAACGTCGAGAAGTTTTAAAAAGTGGTTTAGTGTTTTGTGGTAAATCTCTTCGAGTTAGCGTTTCACACTGAAAGTTCTAATAGAAGAAATTATACAAATAATGCACATGATAGAATTTAATTTGAAGGACGATGATGGTTGTGATATACAGTTGTAAAATTTGAAATGAAAAATAATAAATAAATTGCTTACTTAACTTAAATTTTATATAAATAAACTTTGATTTATATCTAAATTTCCACTATATTTAAAATTGTATGTACATTCTGTCAAAAAAGTACCGGGAATTGATCATTTGAAAAGCCCGCTTAAAGGATTTGTCAAAATTTTTTTATCGCTAAGTTGGCACAACTGTCCATCCTCTATACTGACGCGGAGTTTGAACGTCATCTGTCATTTAGTTTGTTTACAGTGCTCGATTTTGCTAGTTCACCTCAAGTGTGTTTGACAATTTTTATAATGGATAAAAACATCGAATTTGTCTTAAATTTTGCATTGCAAATGGAATTTCGTATGCCGAGTCACTGAAAATGTTGCAGAAAGTTTACGGTGAATCGACTTTATAAAAAACAGGTGTAATATGATGCACAGTATGATACAGTGCATTAAAGGCGGTCGAGATGTGGTGGAAGATTTGCTTCGCTCTGGTCGGCCATCAACGCCTTCAACTGAAGTTAACATCGCTAAAATGAGGAAAATGATGACTGTGTCTCACGAATCAATTCGTACCATTTTAAACGATTGTTTGGACATGAAACACGTTATCGCTCGACTAGTGCCGAAATACCTGAATTTTCTTCAGAAATTCATTCGCGTAAAGGTTGCTGAAGACATACTAGAACGAGTGAATTCCGATCCCATATTCATAAAACTTTTCTAAAACTAAACATATTCTTTTTCTTTCCAAAACTCAAATTACCATTTCAAGACACCCGTTTTCAGTTGATAGAAGACATTAAAGAGAATTGCGGCGAGAACTGAAGTCGATTCCGGAAAATCCGTTTAAAAAATGTTTTAACAATTGGATTATTCGTTGCCATAAGTGTATTATTTCGGAAGGGGCCTACTTTGAAGGCGATACAATAGATTTGGATAAATAATAAACATTTTGTGTTTTATTGACCAATTTCCGGTACTTTTTTGACATAATATGTAACAATTATTTCGACACCCAGTGCCTTTTTCAAATACGAACTACCATATATTAAACTAGCAGTAAGAAAAGTAGTTACAACCTAAACTCCCCATCGACCGAATAATACCATATGAGGGTTACTATTTATTTATCGGCAATAAAAAATAAAAACAAATATGTATCACTGAAAATGGTTTTATTGCTTTTCAAAATATTTTCCCCAATGATTGATATACTTTTGCATACGTTTGAACCAATTTTCATACCACTTTTTCCATTCCGATTGAGGTATCTCCAAAACATGCATTCAACGCTTCTTCTGGAGCCGAAAATCGTTTAGCACGTAGTTTATTTTACACGAACGGAAACAAAAACAAATCATTGGATGCTAAATCTGGATTGTACGGCGGATGACCAATCAATTCGATCTTTTGACCGGTCAAATATTGAGTTGTTTCCAATATTGAGTTGGTTCAAATATTGAGAATGATCCTGCGTCGCCGGTTGTTTTTTCTTATTTTTTCAAAGACTTCTGGCAAACAAATGGTTGTGTACTATTTAGATTTGACTGTTCTACGGTTCTCTAGTGGCACTGTAGCCCCTTGCTCATTTATCCCCAAAAACAGGCGACCATTTGCTTCGAAGTGCTTTTTGCGCGAAGGACTTTTTTTGGGTTTGGTTTATTTTGAAAAACCCATACAATCGACTACTGTTTACTTTCGGATTCATACGCATAAGATTCGTCATTTGTGTAGATGTTATATACGGCTTTTGTCGTACCATGATTGTATTTTTGGAGCATTTTTTTACACCAATCGACATGGGCCTTTTTTTTGAACTATAATCAAATTATGCGGAATCCAACGCGCACACATCTTTTTTAAGGTTAAATGTTCATGTGAAATTTTGTGTATGCTTGTTATACTAATAACCAGGGATGTTTCAATTTCACGATTATCACATGACAATCTTGCTTTATCAGTTCGTGCACAGTATCGATGTTTTCCAATCGATTTTGGACGATCTTCTTAAAATTCGTTCATGAGCGAACGACGGCCACCATTTAATTCACTCAACCAGTGATATACAGTGGTTTTAGATGGTGCTTCATCGCCAAAAGTTCAAGTGAGTTGATGTTGTTGAGATAATCCATATTGAACACCGTAGTAAATCATTGCACGAAAATTCACACACAAATAGCGTCCGTATGATAAAACGTTTTGAATACGTATACAGTCGACAATGGCAAACTTTATACTTTATGATGTACATGTCAGATGTCGCCTAGCAACATCATTGTTAACAATTCCGGATACATAAATAGCAACCCTCGTAAAAGATGATAGTGGGGAAATTAATTTTTTAGTGTCTAGAAGCGCAATATAAATTTAAAAAGGGTGAACCATTCAAGTCTACCTGATTATTTAGCAAAAAAGCCTAGAAATTGATAATGTTTAGCCTAGAAATCAATAAAAAAAAAAAATTGGGCATTTTACTAAATGACCATGTAGACTTGAACTTTGTTATCCCTTGATAAATTTGTATTTTAGATTCTAGATATTGAAAAAAATGGATTTCTCTACTACTATTTCTCTACTCTACTCTAACTACTTTTTTTACTTTTAATTTATTATAGTTTGTATTTAAAAAAGGCATTGTATGTCGATACAATTATAATATATATCATTTTAAATATAGTGGAAATTTAGATATACATTTTAGTTTGCTTATTTAAAATTAATATCCATTGTTAAATACAAAAATAAATTCATGATAATTTAGTTTGATACCCCATTATCCGTCGTTTTAAGGACATTGAGGTACTTCACAAACCATATAATAAATTGTATATATTTCTTCTAGGAACTGAACAACCTTAACAAAGGGATGAAAAACAGATCGCAGTTCAGTGTAAAAGCGCCAAGTTTAAGTAGGAGCAATCCACATCTGTCTACAATATCTGATAGCAATAATAATCCACCTACAGGTCAGTAAATCAATAATTATATTTCTATATGTATGACTAACGATC
This sequence comes from Cosmopolites sordidus, assembly GCA_031761425.1. Taxonomy (NCBI): domain Eukaryota; kingdom Metazoa; phylum Arthropoda; class Insecta; order Coleoptera; family Curculionidae; genus Cosmopolites; species Cosmopolites sordidus. The sequence goes on along the minus strand of JARFXV010000710.1, from coordinate 826,170 downwards.
TTTGAATATTTCATATTCAAAGCTAACGACAGAGCTATTGTATGTTTGGTTGCCTTTGATGCTACTTTGATTAAATCCATAATAATTAGTTATAGATTTACATAAATTAACCTGGATATTTTTTTTACATTTTCCTTCGAAGTCATCTTATGTTGTGTGATACTTTTCACATTTATTTTAATATGCATCGTTATAAACGGTGTCCCAATAGGTACTTCGGGTTTTCCTTTTTAAATAAACCCAACAATTTTAGAAATATTACGTGTTTGTTTATTTTAAAGAAATGTAACGATATGGCATATACATGGCCATTTTTTTGCGTTATAACTAATAACTTGACGCATGTTTTGCTTCAGGTCGTTGTCCAGATACGTTGTACTTGAGGAAGTTCCACAGGAAAAAGTTTAAGGTGGTTAGATCGCTTGATCTTGCAGGATCACCATTTCGAGAAATGACACGTCCAGGAAAACATTTCGTAACAAATCCAAAGTTTCCTTTGCTATACGACACGTGGCGCCATCTTGTAAAAAAAACAGACTGTTAAGGTGCATATTATCCAATTGGAGCAACAAAGAGTTTCTTAATACATTGCGTTAGCGTTCGCCATTAACATTTACCGTCCCACCATTATCATTTTCATGAAAAAAATGGCCCTATAACTCCTCCAGCCCATAATGTACCCCATAGTGTTACTTCAGGAGAATGTAAAAATACTTCTGCAATCACTCGAGGATTTTCACTTCCCCAAATCTTACAATTTTTGCATAACTTGAGAGGTGGAAATAAGTTTCATCGGGAAACATAATAGTAGATCTAACACGTTTTTCCGTCGTAAGACGATTCATAAATAAATCTCGGGCCTCTAGATGACACATAAGACACATAGAGATATAAACTTTTTAGGTTGTTGCTCACGTTCAAAAATAGCGTTAAATTAAAAACGCAAAGTACCTATAGGGACACTCTTTAGATGGGTGTTACGTAATTAACAAAGAATATTCCATGCTATCTAATATTTTATTAACTATTTAATACTATTTAACTAAAAAAAAAACTTCTGCAATATTTAATGTGTTACTAAAGCATGAAGCCCACCAAATAACCCAAGAAATTCGTCCTGACTTTTTCAGGTTATTTCCTATCAAAACAGTTCGGCAGCTCACGTTCGTTTAATCCGTCGCTATCAAAGTCCAGTAGTCGGCTGGGATTGGACGGACGAAAAAAAATTATGGGTGGTCCGAACGCGGCCTACTTTGGCAGTTTGCAAAGATTGATGCCCTATAATCTGGAGTATGATTTTTCATTGATGCATGAAAGAGGTTTGGTGGATTCGATGGATTTGGACAGGATGCAACAATACTGGGGTGTTGCAACAACCGAATTATAATGATTTGGTTATGTGCTACTTTTTTTAAGTTGTAATTGTACATAGTATCTAATATTGAATGGAATATCTATGTTGTAAATATATAAGTTAAATAGTGCTAATTTTTATTGTATATTATTTTAAAATGTTACCAAATAGTTAATATTTTATAGTAAAATAAATAGACATATATTTAAAACATGATGTTGTTTTTTTAATTAATTTAATATAATAATGTATATGAATTTAAAAAAAATACTTAACGAAAAAATTACAAAAAAAATCCTGCCTTTCTTAACAGATTTTAACTCTATTTCAGAGACAGATATATATATATATATATATATATATATATATATATATATATATATATATATATATATATATATATATATATATATATATATATACAAGGTGTTTTCAAAGTTGAGTCAATTATTTTAACAAGTTGTAGAACTCGTACAAATAAGTAATTATACCGGGTATAATACTGGGTATAACTAGTTTTTTGTAATCTTTTGTACAATATTTCTTTTGAGTGCGATGTTCGATTGGATCACTGGTAATAATTTCTTAATTATATAATTATTAATTTCAGAAAAAATGCTCTTTCCAATAATGCCAAATTTAAGTACTATGAGACAAGTAATATGCGACAAGAAAAAAAATATATTCAAAAAGTGGCAAACATTTCCTGATGTTGTGTATAAAATTTTATTAAGAAATCTCAAAGCGTTCTCGAGATTTAGCGACTCTATATATATACAAAGAATTTTCATTCATTCTCCACGTGTCCGATCCGATGTGTTCGGAACGTTTCGCCATAGTGTTCGTGACGTTTCAGCAAACTCTCACATTATTCGACAGTGTAACTCTTTTGAACATTGTGGTATTATGTCATATTGGTTTAAATAAACAACTTTATAAAATATTCGAATAAATTAATTTATTTTCATAAATAAACAAATAAATCGTAAATAAATAGACGACTAGAACGTACACCTATGATAGAAATTTTTCCTGTTTCTTTGACTAGATATTAATACATAATACTAGATGTTTTATACTGTACAGTAGAACGTTACTTCATCTCATTATCGATCTTCAAATAATTTTTAACTAAAGAAAAGTTGAAGCTGATTCCTTATTTCAGACTTTAATTCGTGCTTCAATAATGAGATAAAGAATCGTTAATATTGGACTCTTATGTAACGTTTTCGTTTTATAAATGATATATACAATATAAGTACAATAAACACAAAATATTTTATATTGACTCGTCTTGGATAGACATATATACATAGATTGAAATCAGAATCCGGGTAAATAAAAATATATATTCTTAAAACTATAATCACATCTCAAACAATTTTCTTTAAAAATCATAATTTTGTATGTCAAAAGTATATTTTCATAGGTAGTCTAAAAAGAAAGAGTATTTTTTTGCTGTAGGAATGGTAATAGTTGCTTCATCTATACAAAAGTATTGTATATAAGGCTTTTTGAATCAAGTGGATAGAATATCGTACAAAAAGATATTATATATATTCTAATATATTACCGCTTTGCTGTGTTACAAGACCCGGGGGAGATGAAAATATCAGTCCAATATGAAGAAATCATCAACAATGTGTTTGAAATGGCTGCTCCGACAGCACCAGAATAAAAATGTTTCAAACAGACAAAAATATCCAGTTAGACCATCGATTTAATGAAAAAAGGACGAATAATGATGAAAACAGAGAGTCCTTTTGGCAGGGTCGAGTTCGCTGAGCTCTGCAAAACTACGAGATCACCTATCACAGAAGAGACGCGTCGGTTCAACATACAGCTGGTGCAAAAAACTCTGGAAAAAAACAGGACAATTAACAAGGCTAAACAGAAGCTTAGAAAGGAAATAATAGAAATGTATGCCTTAATGCGTGAGGATTGAGGAGGTTGTCAGAAAATTTTATTCACAGTTATATGAAAATCAGAACCAAAGACAACAATACTTACGGATGAACAAATGACAGATATCCTAGTGAAGGAAGTGGCAAATGCTAAAGGATCGATGAAAAACGGGAAAGTCAAAATGTTAAAAGCTGGTTGTAGGATTTTATATAAAACACTGGTAAAATTATATTCAAAATGTCTCAAAGAACAAAAAGTACCTGACGTATGAAAAATATATAATAAGTCACCGAATCACAGCTGGTAAGCCAAGTTAAGACAATGATAAGACCAGTTGTAACCTACGGTTGTCAAGGTTGGACAATGACAAAAAAAGAGGAGGAGCTGTTATTCAGATGAAAGAAAAATATTAACAATTTTTGGTCCAGTTCAAGAGGATGGATGAGAAGCAGATATAATCACGAAATTAAGGAGATGTATAGAGAAAGGGAAAAAAATGTCGTGCGCATGAACGAGGAAAGGGTTCAGAAGTGAATTTTTAAAGGGGATATAGGAGGAAAGCGAAAGAAGGGTAGACCGAAACAAAGAGGGTCTGATAACGTACAAAAGGATTCAATAGATTTTCTGAGAGTTCGGAACTGGAGGAGGTTAGCAAAATACAGATTTGAATGGATGACGAAGCTTCAGGAGGAAGACGTTCGAAGAGGTGGAGGGTAAGGCAAACAAGAGCATATATATATATATATATATATATATATATATATATATATATATATATATATATATATATATATATATATATATAAAGTGTTTTTTTTAGTTTGTCCGAACTTCCGATAGGGGTAGCTGTCAAATGAACTGTGAGTTTCTATGGTCAAGTGTCAAACTTATTTAGTATAGTTTGTAAAAACATCATGGAACGTTTAATATCAGAGCAACGCTTGCAAATTGTCGAAATTTATTATCAAAATCAGTGGCTGTGCTTTAAATTTATAGAGCACTTCGTGAATTTTATGGTGCACATAATCGCCCAATCGAGTAAAGTATTCACCGAATGATCGGTGAATCGATTTTATTCAGGGACGAACCTCGTTTTTGATTAAATGGTTACGTTATTAAACAAAATTTCCGCATTTGGTGTGAAAATAATTCGCAAATGATTCAACAATTACCGTTGTACCTAGAAAAATACACGTATGGTGCCGACTGTAAGCGGGTGCCATCATTGTTATACAACTAATCGCAACAATCGATTTATTGAGAGAACAATTCGACGAGAAAATTATTTCAAGGAACGGACCTTTTTTTATTATATGTATTTTCCTGGCCGTTTAATATTATTATTTTTTTGTTTTTCTTTTGGTATTTTCGGTAAATTGTATTATTAAAAATATTATTTTTTAACTGTTTTATTAAGGTTTCGATTTATTTGAACCATCGTCAGAATAATTATAATTCAACAATATATATAATTTGTATAAACAGTACAAATTTATAATTAACACATACCAGCTACATCTTCTTGAATAATTGAGTATTTGATTTTTTTAAAATATATACTATGATATTTTTTGTTTAATTTTGAGTCGACATATTTTTGATTTTGATACACTTTATAAATTTGTTACCTTTAGACTTTTTTTTTTTATTATAACCTAACAATTTTGGAAAGAAATTTTTATTAATACAATTGACTGAAAATCCCAAAAAAACAATATATATATATATATATATATATATATATATATATATATATATATATATATATATATATATATATATATATATATATATATATATTTTATAGGAAATTTTCCATTCTTGATATATAATATATATATATATATATATATATATATATATATATATATATATATATATATATATATATATATATATATATATATATATATATATATATATTTATATATCAAGAATGGAAAATTTCTCAAACGAACAGATTGACACCTGAAAGAATAATTGTACATTTACTTCATCCGTGAAAACTTACAAGTTACCATGTTCTTCTTATAGCAAAGTTTAGTTTATCTTTAGAAAACCTATGGAGTTTGTAAAATAATAAATTAAAGATACAAATCACAGAAGAGAAAAATTGAATTTAAAAGACTAGATTAAAAAACACAACTGCACAATGAAGTGCCAGCTTTGGTTGATTTCCTAAATTGCACCACAATATCCGAAACCATTCACTGTAATACACCGTTTCCATAATTTTCCAAGAATTTGAAATTAGTTTTTACCGACTGTTTTAGTTTATGGAGGAATATTTTGTACGTTTTATCATTTAATTTGTTGGGGGGTCAGTAGTGAGCGCTGGACGGTTCCCCAAGCCATGAATCTGGACTGGGTGGGAAGTCTGGGTATCCTCTGGGACTGCTATCGTTGCTGATTTCGGAATCGGGAGCTCCAGGTGGCATACCGTGCATCATTCCAGGAGGGGGACCTTGTCCAGCTGTTAAAAAAGAGAAATTTATTAGTATCTTATAATATGAACAAATTACCCACTTTGATAAGGGATAAATGAAAAGTTTTGTATTACCAACATGATAGTAGGGCTTTGAATGCACATTAAAGCATTTAAATAGCAAAATGTAAGATAACTATTAATCGAGATAAAAGACATATTACATTCAGTCAACTTTTTTCAGTTATTAAGAAAGTACGAGCGATACTTATGAGTCAAAATAATGATTTTTTTTGTTTTCCTAAAATTTAAAATAGTTACAAAAATTCACAATTTTTATTTATAATACTAGAACAAAGTTTATAATTATTAAAAATATATCATTTCCTAGCCCTTCCTTCTTAAAACCGGAGTACGCCAAGGAGATGGGTTACTCCCACTTCTCTTCAACCTGGTCCTGGACAAAGTCATAAGAGAATGGGAAAAAAACTGAAAAGTCAGGGGCACTGGAAACCAATACGATTCGGACGACCCAAAAACAACATAGAAATAATCATGCCTAGCCTTCGCAGACGACCTAGCCATACTCGCAGACAATGAAAAAAGGGCAACCAAACAGATAGAAGTCCTCAAGGAATATGCTGAGAACGTCGTCCTACAAATCTCCTTTCAAAAAAACTTTCAAAAATTCTTCTGCTCAAAATTTGATGAACACCGCATACGGCATAATAAATAGAGTCACTCACTTCAAATATCTGGGCGAGATCCTCGAATCCATAGGAGGAGAAAAGCTAGCACAGAATACTCGATTACAGAAGATGAACAGGGCATACGGCAAGACACACAATATCTACAATAAGAAATGCATATCCACACATGCAAAAATAAGACACTACAACACAGTAATCAAACCAGAGGTACTATACGCAAGCGAGACACTTACAATCCATACAAAAAGCGGCATAGAAAACATATTAAAAGAAGAACGCAAAATTATGAGGAAAATTCTCGGCCCAAAACTAACAGAGGAAGGATACAGACTACATTCTAGAAAGACTACAGAGAGAATGTCCAACGTAGCGGCGGACATAAGAAAAAGAAGGTTGAAATTCTATGGACATATCAGTAGTCTGACAAGACACCAACAGATTCACCAACAGAATTCTTATATACATACAAGGAGTCAAGTCAACGGTACCATGGATCGCACAAGTCTGAGCTGATCTGGGAAAGGCACAAATGGATCCGACAGAGATTGAGGATAGAAGAACGTACAGAAACAAAAGACATATGTGAAACGATGCATCGCAGATCGAAGTTTTGAGGAGATCGGGGACAAGGTGGACGGAGGAGAGAAGGAGAATCCATGGAGAACGGACGAGAGAGGTGTGGAGGATCTGAAAGAACACTCGAAAAAGAGTCAGAATGCTTCGCGTGATCCAACCGGCTCTATATACACCATATATATATATATATATATATATATATATATATATATATATATATATATATATATATATATATATATATATATATATATATCTCATCATCATCATCATCATCATCAGCATCCCGTATCGATCCACTGCAGGCTTTTCTGCACCACATGAAGACCTCTTCAGCATGCTTCCAACTTTCACGGTCCTGAGCTTTCCTCTGTCACTCGGGTCCAATATGCTTAACGATGTCATCAGTCCATCGTGCTTTCGGTCTTCTTCGCGGGCATTTATGGTCAAGCGGTATCCACTCCAGGATTGCCTTGGTCCATCTATCGTCCCATTGGCTTAGCTATTTGGCCTGCTCTCATCTCATCTCATTTTCAATTGCTTTACTCTTCCAATGATGTCACACACTTTCCTTTGTCCCCTAGTCTATGCGCAGGGCTTTCTGTCTCGTCTTGTAACACCAAGCATACATCTTTCCATTCCCCTATATGCTAACTGAAGTTTTTGAATTAATCGCATTGTGAGTGTCCAGGTTTCACTTCCAAAGGTCATAACGGACAGGACGTATTGATCCAAGACTTTTCTTTTCAGGCAAAGTAGGAGTTTGCTCTTAAACGCTGTGTTGAGCCTGCTAAATGCCTGCTAGCCACATTTAATACGCCGTTCCACCTTCCAGACGGTATTAAGTTTGCACCATTGATCTTTACACTATCCTGTTCCCAATCCAGATTACGGAATACTTCTTCAAGTTTAGCCGAGAAAAGAATTGGCGTTATCGTGTCACCCTGCCGTACACCTCGCTCTATATTAAGTATTAAGAAGTAAATAAAACAACAAAAATATACTTACATGAAATTTAATATCTATATATTCATCGGAAAAATTACGACATATTTATAAAGTTCTTAACTTTAAATGAAATGGTAAAAATAATTTCGTTCCTCTGCGCTAAATCTATAACCATTAAAGAAGGAATCTTCGGCTTTTTCTTTTAAATATATCCACTACTTCATCTACATGAATTTCTGTTCCATAGTGAATGTTCATGAGAGCCAAACCATTAAGTCTATTTTCACTTGTAGTGTTTCGTAAATAGTTTTTCAGTCTCCTTAGGCTCGAGAAAGACCTTTCTGGGGTAGCAGTGGATAAAGGAATGGTAGCCCAGATTTGTTGTAATGTGTACATATTAGGATAAAGGTTTTTATCGCACATATCTAGGCATTCCAAACTAGATTTCGGGGTAGGCGGGATACTTGTCATCACTGTTTTCCATACTTCAAGTTCTGCTTTAACCACTGATATGTTGCTTTCGGGAAGCAGTGACGAGTACATGGAAATTGCTTCTTCAATTTCAGAACTGGCAGTAAAATTTGAAGGTAGCACATCAGATAATGCTGATACTACTTTACGATGTTTGGTAAACCTTTCAACCAATTGTTGAATTGTATGATCAAGAAATGGAATGAACAAATTAATTTTGTAGTACGTGCATACATCCAATGCAGGAATGTTCGGTCTATTTAATTGTCTTCCGACGACGCGTGGCATTCGCAGTATACCACCATTTTCTTCCAGTAAAACCTTTGCGTCTTCATAGAGATGAAGATATTCGACGTCAGTGTTGTTTCTCCGGAGTTGTAAGACATTAGTAACATCATCTACATGTTTGAATGCCGTGATAAGATCGATGTCAATTGTCTGTAATTGTTTTGATAGCGACATGTATAGCTCATAACTTTTTGAAGAATCACTAAACACATCACAGAATCCGAAAATCGAAGCATACTTAGCAATTGGGCGGCTTGTTGCGATGTTTCCTTATTGTGATTAAATTGGAGTTCTTCGAGAGCATTCACAATCGCTGAATAAATTTCCCTGGATCTTATAATAGCTTCATGTTTGTGGACCCACCGTATTTCACACATTGAGAGCAAGCTTTTTTGGTTACCGACGGGTAGTAGCTCTTGAATTTTTTCTTTCACCAAAGCAGTGCGCTGAGCAGAATATCGAAAGTAGGAACCAACAGACTGCACAATCCCAATGCAAATACTCACTCATAGCTGCAGCCCCATCGTAACCTTGACCAACCACATGAGAACATTCAAGTCCATGCTTTTTCACAGCTGTAATAATAAGATTTGCGAGACCGGATTCTGAAACATGGACCGTTGGAATGTACTCAAGGAACATCTCTTTAAGTATATGGTGTTTATTATCTGTAAAATCAACATATCGAAGACATAACGAGACTTGTTCTACACATCCGATGTCGGTGGTTTCGTCAGCCAGAATCGCAAATAGTTTGGCTTTCTTTACTTCTTCAATTATTTTATGTTGAATTAAATCACCACAAATGTCAATTATTTCGTTTTGGATCTGAGGGCTTGTGTACAGGGCATTCTTCTGTGAAGTATTCCAATGCTCAGCCAGATCTTTATCTCCAGACTCAGCCGCAAACCGCAACAGGGCTCTAAAATTACCATCATTCTGTAGTGGTTGTTCAGGTTCTGGTGATACTGGTGTAATTTGTATGCGCCCCGAATCGATTTTACCTCTCAAGGAGATGCCTTGTTTGTCGCAAAAAATTATTGCTTTTACGATAGGGATTAGTTTCTTTCGATTCTCCTCTTGTTGTCTCTTTCTTTCAGAAGACAGCTGTTCAGTGACCGAAAAAGCCTGCAAAGGCATTACTTTTAGAAAGTTATCTGCCAGTTCTGAATATCGCTTGTGGTATCCCGATTTCGCATGAGCTTCAAATATTTCTAGGGCATATTTCCACTTACAAAAAGGTTCGGTTACCAACTGGCCGATCTTTTGATGACCGCCTTTCCCTTCATCAAGCGAACGTCCCATTACCACGCAAACTCTGCAGTATGCTCCACTTTTATTATATTCCGAATATGACAACCAGGGGAATCTCTCCAACCATTCCAATTGAAAGCGTAAGTTTCGTTTTGTGGAAATAGGAAATTTATAATCTCTGGGTGGGTTCCATGGCGTTTTTAAAATTTGGACTTTAAAATATTCATCCAAGATTTTTTCTTGATTCGCGTAAAAACCAATATCCAACTTAGCTACAGTTGTAAAAGATGAGGTAACACGCAAGCTGGCCTGTTGCAGACTAGATGTAGATTCGGCAGTTGAAGGTATCGAACAGGGGACCAGCGACATGGCATCGATTTCGACATTCGGTATTGTGATTGAGGTCGAGGGCTCGCTTGTCATCACAGTCTTCTTATCATCATGCAAGGTAGCTAAAGCTTTGATAGCTAAATCCAAATTTGTTTCTTTATTAGAAACCCCTTGACTACACCACTTTTTCCAGTAGTCCATACCATTAAGTTTATCACCCTTCCTTTTTTTCCCCTCCATTTTTCGACAGTAATAATGATTTACGTATCTATCCTTAACAAGGTCATCGAATAACACTGCACTAAAATTACTCACTTACACAGTACACTTAATTCTCTTCACTATTCGTTCACCACTTTTCACTTATATTCGCTTCGAGTTCGCATGGAACAATATTGCCGTAAGCGCGGTCACGCGCCGCTTATATAACAGCCCAGTAGTAGCCATCCAGAAACTACCACAAACTTCCACAAAGCTCCGCTCATTCCGACCGAGGGGCGTGGCGAATAATCGAGAAACAACGCAAAGTTTCCATACGATACAAAATAGTTCGACTACTCGACAAGAGATGGCGTTACTGTGCGCAACGTCCACTAGTTCGGATATATATTCAATTCAAATGTAATAGTTTAACTCTCTTCACTCCTCGTATTTTTTCGGTATAATATTAGGTAATATTTGGCTTATTTCGGGGAGGGGAGGGGTTGAACCCCCCCCCCCCCTCTTGGGTACACCCGTGAGGGAAAGCTAGCGGCCCTAAATAGTTCATAGTGTCAATATCATTAAACTCATTTTAGATTTCTTTTTGTATTGCTTGCTAACTAATTAAATATAACAAATTGGTAATTAAAAATTACCATTTCTTGGAAATAATGTTGTCAACTATTATTACTGACCTAAACTAGAATACACAGCCAGTTGGTCTGGGTATGCCATATGCTCAGGACCATGTGGAGGTGTGTGACCAGGAAGATAAGACGGAGAAGTAGCCCCGTGAAGGAACATCGGTCTTCCTATACCGCTATGAGGCGATGAACCATCCTGATCCATGGACATGTTGACTACAGTTCCATAACTGTCATCGCTCAAATCTGAAATAATTCATATCAAGTGTCAAGGATAATAGTTTTGAGTGTTGTAGGAAACTAACCATGATGACTAAAACTATCTAAATCCACTTTCATATCATCTTTATCTAATAGTTTATCATGTCTCGGAGATGAACCACCTTTCATTGATCTGAAGTATTGACTCCATCTGGTTCTTCCGGCATCTTTTTTTAGTCTTTTCTCTTTTGCCCTCCTGTAAATCATATTTTTTTTCTAATGAGGCTGAATTTTTCACAATAAAATTATTTATTTATAAGGAAATTGTATTGGAGGCATGCTGTACCTGTTTTGAAACCAAACTTGGACCACTCTCATATCTAAACCAGTATCTTGGCTTAACTGTTCTCTGACATGTCTGGCTGGTTTTGGACTGTTGTTGTAGGCGTTTTTCAAGGTTTCTAACTGTTTGGCTGTTATGGTTGTTCTTGGTCGTTTATTCGGTTGATCTCCATCCAAACATTCAGCAGCTGAAGAACGAAAAAAATATTTTAGTTTACATAAGTTGTTAAAAAACCTATAAGTTATTGAATTATTTAAATCACTATTAATTATGAGAAGAGATGTTCAATAAATCATGGGTAACCAGAAAGTTAATGCGGTTTTCTTTAGAGTTTGCTTTTGGGAACTTCTGTTTGTTTGTCATACTGCTCAAAGTGGATATTGTGAGACGTGTTTGTAGGAACACTCATTTTTCAATTAAACAGGATTTGGTCACCAAGATTACCTAATTTGATAGTCCCGAATTTTTTTCTGCAAAAATAAGGTGTTTGCAAATAAACTAAAGACAATCGAGCAGTTAAAGATTAATCTTAAACAAGATATTTAAGATATATCGTCCTAAATATCAGAAGTTTTAAATTTAGGAAGTTTAATTTTTTTATGTTCAATTATTTAAAAGTGGTACCATTTGTCCCCAAAAATATTACTAAAAATTCCCCTAGATATTTCATCGATTTTTTTTAAAAGGGCGTATAAGATTTGTATTAGTTTTCATGCTTTCTGATCACCAAAATATACTTGATTATTAACACTTAATTATTTAAAAGAAATAGTTTTGGATGTTTGCATTTCATCAATAATATTATCTTTCCTAAAAAAATACTTGTACTTCTCTTCTTCTTTTTTGCTTTCATGGCATCGCCTATCGAGTAACTTTTAACATTTTTCTTAACTTAGGGCCAAAACAATGTAGTGCTGGTCAAATGTTTTGTTTGTTTTTGTGATTAGTGCTAAACTGTGTATATAATTGAAAGAAAAAAGATTATTTATAGCAATTGAAAAAAAGGCAATAAAAGGTATGTTATTAAGTAATATTAGTGATTTCGTGTTACTACCTTGCCGTGTTGGTTGTCTACATTTATAGGTATTACAATACTTAGGAAATAGAATATATAATTAACATTATAAAAATGTAATAGCATATTTTATAGTTTTAAATAAAATATCCACTGGTTTATTAAATTTTGGTTGGTAGAAACGTGGATTTATAGGCAGCAAAAAAGATAACATTTTAGTTAATAATAAAAAGGCGAATGCGCCAGACGACCACAGTCCTCATGTATTTTTTAACTTCCGGAAATTCCAGTTCAGTAAAACTCAAAGTATTTTGATTAGCATCCCTAAGAACATTGATTTTTTCTTTGATATATTTTGGAATTCTCGTAGATTTATTTCGAATTATTAAACAAACGTTTATTTAATATTTAACACATTGCCAGATGCGCTACATACCATATACCATAGTTATTGCTCATGTAATAAGGGTATTACGTAAAGGTTAATTATAAAATAGCTAGAAGGACATAGAAAGTTGTTGCCAAACATGCAATCAAGACTTGGAAGGAGAAATGTGCGAGCACCATGCATAAAAATCAGGTCTAAGACTAGAAACTGTACCATTACCTTGAGTTAAAGAGATGAATTCATTAATGATAAAAACCCAACTAAACTGTATATTAGAAGTTGCATATCAATTATAATGTTTTTTTGCTGCACTTTACATAACAGATGATTAAGATCTTTTAAAAACTAGTTTATTTTTCCGAAATTGAAAACACGAGTGATTCTTTTTCTTCTTTTGTCCATTTTTGTTAACTTTAAAGTTAAAAATTTCGCGCGTTATGTAACCATATAATCATTTGTTTTTTTAAGGTATGACTGTCCTTGACATTTGACAGAAGGTTCATATCATTTTGCTTGTTTAGTAAGAAATTATAGCGTCTTTTGTAACTGTTAAACATTTTTGTCGGTGGTTTTTTTAAATTGATAATTTTAGCGAACAATTTGCATACAATTTTGTCTAAAAAACGAAATTTCTTGTTTGCTGTGTGTAAAAGTGTTATGGTACAAGGTCTTTCCTGATGGTAGAGGAGTAGTCGAAGATGAACCTCGTTATGAAGATCTTCCAAGTCAACCAACCAGAAAACCATCACTTCACTTTCTGTTAACATACTCAGATATTTACCTTTCGATTTTGCGGTTTCGTAGTCTGGTTTGCATACCAGCTTCCTATCTTCCATCAAATAGAATTCGTCCCCGGTATTGAGCTGCCTGGCGCACATCACGCAGGCGAAACATTGGAGATGGTAGACGTTGTCCTGAGCTCTGCGCACCACTTGCGTTGGTGGGATGCCCAGTTCGCATCCTGCGCATTTGGTTCCGAACCGCCTGCACCCACAGCATAAAGGCATAAACAATATATGCGCACAAGATGTTGCGCGGATGGAGTTCAGTTCGTTGACGTAGTTTGGAGTTTTATCAGGTTGTTTTGAAAAGTTCTTAGCCTAATAATGAAAGAATGCTTTTATGACTTTTTATTTACTTTTTATGACACTTTATATTTACAAGATGCAAAATTGCTTTCTAATTATAAAAAACTGAGTTGCTGATTAATAAAAGAATTCTGACCCTATTTGGAAGATGTGAAAAACAATATCTTTCCTATTGAAATCCTAGATAATTTGGTATCTTTAATTTTCAAAAATGATGTATAATATCGTTTTTCAAAAGAAAAAGAATCGTTATGGTATATATATATATATATATATATATATATATATATATATATATATATATATATATATATATATATATATATATATATATATATATATATATATATCCGTATCAATCCACTGCAGGATGAAGGCCTCTTCAGCATGCTTCCAACTCTCGCGGTCCTGAGCTCTCCTCTGCCATTCGGGTCCAATATACTTAATAATGTCATCAGTCCATCGTGTCTTAGGTCCTCTTGGTGGATGTTTGCGATCACCGGTAGTCCAGGACCGCCCTGGTCCATCTCTCGTCCCACCGCCTCGCTACATGGCCTGCCCACTTCCATTTCAATTGCTTTATTCTTTCAATGATGTCACTCACTTTCGTTTGCTCTCTGAACCATATGCAGGTCTTTCTATCCTAGTCTAGTAATGTCAAGCATACATCTTTCCATCCCTCTGTGCTACTCGAAGTTTTTGAACTGACTGTGATGTGAGTGTCCAGGCCTCACTTCCGTATGTTATAACGGGCAGGACACACTGACCAAAGACTTTTCTTTTTAAGCAAAGTAGTAGTTTGCTCTTAAACACTATGTTGAGCCTGCCAAATGCCTGCCAGCCACATTTAACGCGTCGTTCCACTTAACGGACGGTGTCTCATTCCATTGAAACCCTCTGCCCAAGATATATATAACGATACACAACTTCCAAATCCGTTCCTAAAATAGAAATCCTTTTGTCCTCAGCAAATTTATTGAACATGACCTGATTCTTCTTCTGGTTTATTTTCAAGCCAAATGGTTCCCCAGCCCCTTGCAGCTATTGTACGTGTCTTTGCAGCTCTTCTGGGTCTTGTGAAAGAAGAACGATATCATCTGCAAATCTAAGATGATTTAAATATGCACCATTAATCTTTATTCCATCCTGTTCCCAATCCAGATTATGGAACACTTCTTCCAGGCAGGCTGAGAAAAGAAGAGGCGATATTGCGTCACCCTGCCGTACACCCCGCTCTACATTTATTCCAACCTTAAGATCGTCAAGGTGGACTGTCGCTGTAGTTTCATCATATATCGATCCTAGTAGATTTTCATATTCTTTCTCTACACCTTGATTAAGCCATGCATCCATTATGGCAGGGCTTTGAGATTGAATAAAATGCTTTTTCATAATCGATAAAAGCCACGCACAGTGGCATAGAGTATTCGTTGTGTCTTTCTAAAACATGCTATAGGACCTGGATTTGATCCATTGTGCTGAATCCACTTCTGAATTCTGCTTGCTTCCTTGGTTGGCCGTCATTAAGTTTTCTTAGTATTCTTTTGGATATTATCTTGGTGAAAACTTTGTATACCACTGAGAGGAGGCTTATTGAACAGTAGTTCTTTAAATCTTCCCGTGCTCCTTTCTTATGTAAAATAATCACTTCTGCATTTTTCCATAAGCTGGGTACTTCTTGTTGTTTGAGACATTTTGAATAACATTTTGCTAGTGCTTTATGTAATGTCTGACCACTAGCTTTTAACATCTCCACAGTTAATCTATATACACTTGTCCTTCAGTGGGCATTTCTGTTCTTGCTTGATTCTCGTCCTCATATAACTTTGAATAAAATCTTCGGACAACCTCTAACATTTCTGTTCGTTCCCTGTACATTGTACCATCCTTACGCATTAAGGAAAACATTTGTGTCCTTTTCTTTCTTAGCTTCTGCTTAGCTTGTATCTTGCTTATTCTTGCTTCAGCTTCTGCTTAGCTGATCATTGGAAATTTTTGACTCTTTGGAACAATTATCTTCTGGTGCTATTGAAGCCGCCGTTTTAAGCACATTGTTGGCGATTTCTTCATATTGATCTGTAATTTCCATCTCCTCCGGGTCTTGTAACACAGCAAAGCGATTCGACAGAGCAATTTCAAAATCTCTGCCCCTCTCTAGCAGCTTCCCAGAATCCACTTTGGCACTTTTTGATCTTGTCATTCTTTCGCGCTCCTTTCGGCAGTTTATCCTAATCTTTGCTCGTACCATTCGGTGGTCACTTCCCACATTAAAGTGGTTAAGGACAATACAATTGCAAAAT
The DNA here is from genome assembly GCA_031761425.1 of Cosmopolites sordidus. Lineage (NCBI taxonomy): Eukaryota > Metazoa > Arthropoda > Insecta > Coleoptera > Curculionidae > Cosmopolites > Cosmopolites sordidus. Next base: position 809,729 of record JARFXV010000710.1, on the reverse strand, counting down.
ATTGCTTTATCGTTTGACATGATGTAATCAATTTTACTGGTGAGTCCAGATGGACTTTTCCATGTCCATTTTCTGTTGATCTTTTTCTTGTAAAACGAATTCATAATATAGAGTTCTTGTCCTTCAGCAAAGTCAACCAGCCTGTCACCTCTATTGTCCCGCTCACCATTTCCATACGGGCCAGTTGCATTTTCACCAGTTTTTGCTTCTCCGATTCAGGCATTAAAGTCGCCCATCAGGATTTTATACCTACACTTTCCTTTTTCTAAAAGTTGTGCCACATCGTCATAAAATTCCTCAATTTCCTCATCTCTCTGGCTTATAGTTGGTGCATAAGCTTGGACGATTTGAAGCTTAAACTTTTTATTTAGCTGAATGACGCATTGGGCTAATCTGTCGGATATACTTTCAAATTTGACTACACTGTCTTTCAGGTTTCGATTGATGAGTAATCCAATTCCACCACATAGTCCATTCTCCGTACCTCGGCTGTAGAGTACGTGACCAGTTGGTTCTAATTTGATTAACTCTTCGCCCTTTCTTCGTATTTCACAGAGCCCAATAATACCCCAAAGTATGTTGTCAAGTTCGATTAACAGTTCTTGCAGTCGGGTCTCCGTTTTCATTGTCCGTATATTAAGCGTAGCAATTTCAACATTCCAATGGCAGCCTGATCTAACCCGGTGATTCTTAGCACCCTCTGCCTTGGGGCAGATCTTCCCGCTGCCGTAGGTAGTTGCCCCTTGGCCTCCGGGGAATGAGGGCCGTATTTGAAGTTGTACTGTCATGTTGAAGGCATGGACCGTAATCTGCCACGCTGGTCCAATGCGGGTTGGCAGATTTTGGATCATGTTAGTCTGATGCCTCTGCCCCTCGATCTGTCCGCTAGGGGTGACCCTCCCAGGAACTTACGCTCCAGACGGCATAGCTCAAAGCTTCATTGTCCTACTCAAACCTCTTTACCACGTCAAGGTCGGATCCACAAAGGGGATATATATATATATATATATATATATATATATATATATATATATATATATATATATATATATATATATATATATATATATAGTCATTGTTGGTTGCCTGCGTTCTTTGGGCTTATTTTTTTAGATTATTGCAAGATGAAATATCTTTTTTTGATAAAGAATGAAAAAAGTTAAAATTTAAATCAGTTTTATAATAATATCTCAAATATTTAGCAATAAATACTATAGGAAGAGATACGTGCCTCTACGTGAACTTCAATAAATAATCGAGAAGGTCTATTGAATTACCTCAATCTATTTGGTCTTAGAAAGTATTGGTTAATAAAATTTAAGGAAATCTTTGGTTAAGGTTGATTAGCTTTTTTTTCAGTTAGTTTATTTTTAGTTACTGGGTTGTAACAAACGTATTTGCGTTTTTTCCTTTGTGTATAAATAAAGGATTAGACTTCATTCCTCAGAGGTTTAATCAAATTTCAACTTTTTGCTCCGACAAAATAAACATTCCTTCTTCAGTATTAAAATAAATTCTCTGACAAATCTTCAGTTGGCGGTTTTTAAGAAAAAACGTCAAAATGAATGAAATAAGTCGCAAAACTGCGACAACAAACTCGAGAAGATTTACCATTAAATACCAAATCACTTTTTTAAACCTCTTGACGCGTGTTTTTCTAACCATGATAGCATCATCAGAATATGATTTAATCTTAAATAGATTGAATCATGTCCTTTCATGTTACAAAAGAAGAATTTATTATTATCTGTTCTAATTCTTATCTGATGAGATATGAATGTAGGTATGATCTTGAAGCAGAGAGCTATTGAAATAGTATATTTAGGTTTAGATAGCAATAAAACAGTATTAATACAAATTAAATCATCTCCTGATGATGCTAATATTATTAGCTAAACAGTTTAAAAAAGTGATTTGCTGTTTAATGGAAAATCTCTCCGAATTTAGTGTTTCACACCGAAGGTTTTAATACAAGAGTTGAAACTACGGGAACTTTAAGACATTATTTTAAAAAAAGGCTTCAAAGCGATTGACGCCGCTCGTGAGATTTGCGTAGTAGAGGGGGAAGGGGCCGTATTAATCTGCATCACTCAGTTCTGGTTCAAAAAGTTCCGGGATGGAGACTGAGTGCTGAAGATAGGGGAAGATCAGGTCGTTCATTTTAAGAGCAGTTTTGGCTGCAGATCGCAGAACAAGTATCAGGAAACTTTCCGGGAAAATAGGAAAATCTCACACCACCGTTAACGTGTATTTGCAATGCATAAGAATGGTGGCAAAGTTTAAACAATGAATACATAAGTACGTCAAAAACGCAAATACTTTTATTACACTCTAGTATTTAGTGTACCCGGTGTAGAAACATTTTGAATACTCGCAGCTAGAATTTATCAAAAAGTAATACAACAATTTTTTTTTACTTTGATATCTATCACTTTTATTTTTAAAACAAAATTTGTGTGACTATAGTTTCGAAAAACGACTTCACATTCTCGAACACTACTTTAAAACTAAGGTTTTACAGCTGTTTATCTATTCTATGTATATAATTTTATACTTTTATTGGGATTAATTTTTTACAATATTTTAAATAGTGGGGAATTTCGGAGATCCGTCTGATCGTTTAATAGCTGTGTAGATGGATCTTTATTATATTTTTTCAATAGCTTCTAAAATGTTTAATTTTTTCCTTTTGGGCGCTGTATGTAAAATTTTCAAATTTTGTAACTCGGGAAATATATGTCCGGTATCTATGAAATGGTTCGCAAAATTAGAGTGTTGTTTCTTTAATATGTATGTAGATTTATGTTCTTTGTATCTGGTCTGAAAATTTCTACCGGTTTGTCCAACATAGCAGCTACTGTACTCGTTGCAGCTTAACATATAAACTCCAGATTTTTGTATTTGCTGATGTTTTATCTTTGGCATTAAAAATTAAGTTACTGGTTGACTGGGTGGTTTTAAACGCTATTTGCAAATTATGTTTCCTCAAAGAGAGAGCTATTTGTTCTGAAATTGGACCGAAATATGAAATTTACAGTACTTTTTATCATTTATTTGTTTTTTATATCCAAAAGTAATATATAGATAAACAGCTGTAAAACCTTAGTTTTATAGTAGTGTTTGAGAACGTAAAGTCGTTTTACGAAACTATAGTCACACAAACTTTGTTTTAAAAATAAAAGTGATAGATAACAAATTAAAAAATTGTTTTTTTCCTTTTTAAAAAATGAACTATCACAAAGTAACGGACAAAGCAATCAATAATTAGAATTTATCAGTTCAATATTATTTCCGTTTGGCATCATTTTGGTTAATCCACCCTCAGCAATAATTCAATATAGTGCAGTGTATTAAATCTTTGGCTTATATTTGCGAACCATTTCTATTACAGAGAATCTTTTCAAAATATCGCTTGATGAAAATACGAGCAGGTAAAGATAAATAGCTCGTCTAGCTCAGAAAAAAAGATGCTCTCAAAATATTACAATTTTTTTTATAACATAATCAGCTTTAAACTCTTATTTTCACTACTCATTCATTTAGTGCATCGATTAAAAAGAAATTCTAATCCCGTAAAAAAATTGTTGGATTCGGAAATATATACTACTTAGGCGGAGTTCAATTAGAAAAATATGATACGAGAATATGATTATGATGATAATGCATTTTAAAGTTGTTTCTATTGCTTTTAACGGTAGTATGCGACTAGCGTAGGTAGTTTATTTTTTTCCTTTATTTGGGTTTTTCGCCACTATCTAAAACTCAAAAAATATCAAAAATACCTGTTCTTGTTTACAAAATACAGAAGATTAAAAGAAACCGCTATAATTAATTTAAATAAAAATAACTGTATTACTATGCCTTCGGTAGATTTAAATTCAATATGGTTCCCGATTCTAAAGAATACAATTAAACACATTTAAATATTTGAATACACAATCAGTACAATAAACAATCACACAGTAAACATTACCTATATATTTTTGGTAGTATGTCACTGTCATGCAAATCTATTGTTGTCAATGTAAGTATCGTTGACATATACAAAAAAATATATTTACTTTCATTCGTTACTTTATATATTACAAATTAATATAATTTATTTTTTAGTTTAGTTTTGAAAACGGGGGGAGAGTACCCTCCGAAACGTTAACGTTAAAAGTTTGTAAATTTTTTTATAACTTTTATATCTTTAAAATTTTGTTCGTTAGGCAAATTTATTACAAAAAAGAATCACAGAGAAATTTGTCTCCGTTTGGTTTTTTGTTTTTACCCAGTGATTCTTTCTCTAAATAAGAACAGGTATTTTTGATATTTTTTGAGTTTTAGGTAGTGGCGAAAAAACCAACTAAAGGAAAACAATATATGAATACGCCACAATCATTCAGACATTACTTAGCGTAGGTAGTGTTATTGGAACAGTACGCTTTGGAAAGTTCTCTTTGTGATGTTTCTACAATTCTGTTTTGAAGTTTAGTTAATTCAGAAGCGTAATATTCTCCAGTTATTGATCCTATATATCAAGTAATCTGCAAGAATTATGGTATATTTGTACCAGAAAATAAAGCCAAGAAACGTTTTTAGATCGTTTTTAGATCGTGATCCAAAGATGTTATGCATCTGGATTTCCGCCACAGTACAGTCCGTACAGTTATTCCCAACGGCAATCTGGTGATGCCGAGAGTCTGATCGATCCATCTGGACAATTAACGTATCCAGTTTATTATCATTTCTTCTCATGATGGTCAAAAAATTGCAAGATTCTCCCATCCACAAGACTGCTTAGGCTTAGACTGCTTATATCTAGATCTTGCACGGCAGATTAATTTGTTCGTCTGGCCGTTCATCCTCCGCTAAAACCATTATTTTTATCATAAATTACCATCATTTATATATCAAAATATCAAATTTTCTGTACGTTTCTTAGGTTTCTTCCTTCTATTTACTTCTTTATTGCATTAGAGAGAATACAAAACTAATTGTTGGCGAGAGATAACTCAACGGTTATTTCGTGGTCAATTCAATATTAACTATAATGATCTAATATTGTCTGATAATGCTATCGAAATATAGGTTAAAAACTTACAAGAAACTGATTGTGTACTAGATGAAGCCTTGAAAGAAGCAAAAGTAGAGAAAAAAACTGTTCGCACGCTTGTAGTCAACAGAGACAGAGAGAGAGTGTAAGAGCTGCTGTTAATCCACGGTCAATTTTTCTATTCTAACCTTAGGTGTGAAACACTAAAATCAAAGAGATTTAGCTAACAGATTATTTTAGAGATTATTAGATTAGTTTTTCGGTAACATCGTTAGCGAAACGCGCGTCGAGAAATTTAAACAGTGATTTGGTACATGGTAAAATTCTGAGGCGTTGAGTTTGTAATCATGCAAATTCAATGTACATTTTGGACAAAAGTTTACAACGCATTTTGCATCAAGATTTGAATGTCCATTTAAAGAAAATCTAAGACATCAATAAACGCCGTTAAATAGTATATGGTGACATTCCTTGGCCAATAAGATCGCTTTATTTAATCGAATTCGATTTTTATTTGTGAGTTTGTTTGAAGAGCACGGTCTTCAAAATGAAACCTACTTTTTAAATATTCATCTCTGATATCCACAAACCAATGATTACTTTGAATTAATTTTTGCCTCAATCATAAAAAAGCTTGAACTTTTCAAATAACCTTTGCTTTTTGTCACGATTTCTGAACTCATTCCTATGACTTTATGTGACTTAACAAGTAAAAATTGAGATACAAATGGTCAAAGACCTAGGAAGATCTGATACTTACTTAAAAAAGTCGTCTTTGCAAAATAGCTGACCGTTTCGAGCGAAGCATTTGTCCGTCAGTTGTACCCTACATTCTGTGCATTGAAGACATTTGGCGTGCCACGTCCTATCGGCTACTTTTAAGATGAATCGGTCTAATATCAGTTCGTGGCAACCTCCACACTTGGGTATTGTAGCTAGAATAAATATATTTGTGTTAGTCAATGTGTAGTACATTTATGCAGAATGTCTATGATGATGACGTCTATGTAGTTCGTCTATCTAATTAAACAACTCACTATATATATGTGACATTTAAAGAAAACTACTAGTGCCATCAATTGATATATATATATATATATATATATATATATATATATATATATATATATATATATATATATATATATATATAATCTGAAAGCTGCTGTATAAAACGAAACCGCCGTCATTAGAATCGATCAACGGATTGTCAAGTTCTAGCGCTTAAAGTGACAGTACCCTTTGTCGCATCGTCACAAAAACACAATGGAACAAAGAGCTTACATTAAATTTTGATTCAAGCAATGTACAGAAACATTTGAATTGATATAAACAGTTTTTGGGTGATGATTACTTATCCCGTACACGTGTGTTGGAGTGGCGTAAGCGATTCCAGGATGGCTGTGATGCTTTGGAAGACGACCCAAAGCCAGGCCAGCCAAAAAACAACAATTGCGATAAATTGGTGGAAAAAGGGTGTGAAATGATCGCCTACGATGCGAATTCGACTGTGAAATGAATAGAGGAGAAATTAAATACAATCAGAACCGTCGCTTTTCGTGAATTTTTGGCGAAAAAATAAGCGTGCGCTTCAACATCCTCCGTAATCGCCTGATTTATCTCCGCATGACAATTTTTTGTTCCCGAAATTCAAACTGGCCATAAACAGAACGTTCTATGATAGTGTTACACAAGTTCAAGAAGCCGCGATGAGGATCATTGAGCATCTAAATACTATTTGACAGTTGTTTTCTAACTCCAGATATGGGGACATTCTTTGCCTAAAAAGATTTCAGGTTCGATGACATGTGTTTTTTATTTGTGGGATATTAGACTTATTTTGCTAACGTTATAGCACAATTTAACTCTAATTAATAATAAATATTAGTCCTAGCGCTTAAAATTATTTACAATTTGTTTTTTAGCAGTTGTGATTCTTTATTCGTGCTTATTAATTCGTCAATATTATTTAAAAAGTACTACCGAGAAATTAATTTGCAAATGTAATTGTTTTAAAGAAGTTGCTAATAAAGAACATGTTTTGAAATTTTGGTTCTTCGAGTTTCTTCGTGTCGTACAATATTTTGTTTTTCGATTGAGAAATTATTTTTATCAACTACAATTAAAATGTAAGTGTCAAAAAATGTTTCCAAGTGGTATAATTACTATTGTGATGACAGAGAAGCAATCGAAGATGAACCTTGTTCAGGAAGACTTTTCATGTCAACCAATGAAAAAATCACCAAAATTAAGAATCATGTACTGAATAATCACCGATTGAGTAGATTGAGTATTAGATTTGTGGCAAAATAATTCATGTTTTTGTATCACGATGACGCATCATCGTAATATATATATATATATATATATATATATATATATATATATATATATATATATATATATATATATATATATATATAATATTATAGTATAATTATTCTTAATTTGTTTTCAAATCAAACAAAAATCATTATATAAGCACCATATTCACCAAATATGACACTCTGTGAATTTTTGATTCCCTCGACTAAAAAAATCACTTCGTGGAAGACGTTTTGAGTTTGCTGACTATTTTAAAAGAAATACTAGAAGTCGAGTATAAAAGCTGTTTCGAAGACTGGAAGAAACGTTGAAATAGGTGATTTTCAATGAGAGTGGATTACATTGAATGAGACAAAATATATTTTATGTTTTATTTAAAAAGTCACCTTAATTTTTTTTATTATAGATGCATTAAATAGTAAAACTTACATAGAAATATATCGGGAATCTCATCTAGACAAATAGGCGGTACCCTATATGAATCTACATCCCGTTCCTCTTTGATGAAGTTGATCATGTTGAACGTCATCACACGAAAAAAAAATATAACGTTCAAAAACACCAGAAACGAAGCGCAACTGAGATCGACGCGCCGAACGAACTCCAGGCGTCCCGAAAGTCTCTACTCCACTGAACCCTACGGCTCTTAGGGCGCAGCATCGTCGCTATCGACCTACGCCCCCTTCGGCCCTCGACGACACCGACCTGGCGTTTTCTATTCATAGGACGAGCCCTTGTCGAGAAGTGGGACGTCCTGATTGGTCGGCGGAAGGGCAGGGCCGACCCTGATGCTCTTTTGTCGCGATAGGGATTGTGGAGAGGGGGATATTGGTGGGAGGTAGGGGCGAGTTTTATGAGATATAGCGGTACGGAGACGGTGGATGAGGTTTCTGGATGGGACGTGTGTTGCTGAGCGACGTGAGGATGATTAGATTTTCGTCGAGATGCAGTTGGCACCGAATATTGTCGACAGGTTTCCGAATTATCGTTGCTATTTTTTTTGCATTATCATTTTATTATATATAATCAAAAAACAATAAAAAATCGATTTATTTGTTTTGTTTTTTTTTCACAGAATATCAGAACATACACTATTCATAAAAAAATATATATACTTGAAATATTTCAAAGGAAAATATGTTATTTCCTTGTTGATAGTGATATTTATATCTCATTTTTATATTTTATAAAACCGTCTCGTGACCAAATCGAGAATTAGAGGACGCGTTAGAGGTCGTTATTTTTTAAATCATTTCTTGGAATGTACGAGCATAGAGTGAAAAGTCGGATACTTTTCCTAGAGGTAGCTTGATGAGATCACAGAAATGATTGTATTGGTGAAAAGTAGTTTCGCTCGTAGTAACGCTTCATGAATTTCAAGCTGATATGATATTTAGTTTTCTTTTGACCGTCTTCAAAAGCAGATTAGATTTTTGTTATCATGGAATTTTGGGTGTTAATTAAACACTACTTTTTGCATAGCACAACTATCGCACACCGGAGAAAAGTTGAAAAAGTATAATGGGGACTTTGACTCTATATTCCTTGGTTCATAAGTGGTTTATTGAGTTTCGGTTTGGTGAAAGCAAATTGGTGGAAGCAGCACGAGTGACGCTTCGCGTTCGGTACGGGTTGCCGGAAATGGTCAACAAAATCTATGATATCGTTTTGGTCAATGGTAGAGTGAATGTTAGAGAAATTATTGAGAACCATCCCGGACGAATGAATACGGAACATCCTATACGAATATTTGGGCATGAGAAAGCACTGCAGGTCAAAAACGAAATCGAGTAACCTCTTCTCAGCAGTGTTTTCATATGTATAAGCGCAATTCAAAAGAATTTCTGTGGAAATTTGTGACTATTGATGAAATTTGAATTAACAACTATACAGTAGAAACAAAGTATTAGTCAAAACAGAGGGTTTTGCTCAAAGAACCGTGCTCCGAACCAGGTGAAGATGGAGAGTTGATAAGAAACAACCCATTTTGCCGAGGAAAAAAGAGTTGTTTCACCGCGATAATGCACCCGCTCATTCATTGACGATTTAGAGACGACTTTTTACTCTACCATTTTGTCTACTGTCTCTTGTCACTACCTTTTGTCTCCACTTTGTTGTTTGTTCTCAAGATCTTTCATGATCGTTCCTTTCCATATCTTCCTTCATTCATTTTCTCCAAGTGGCCTGCCCATTGCAATCGTTTAGACTTTAAGACATCGTATATTCCTCATTTGTTCGTACTGCCATCCTATTGCCGATAATATTACTTTAGTATATACTGCGCTTATTCTAGATTTTTCTTTCTCACACTTCAATTGGTGTCACTTTCCTATTCAGGGCTCATAACTTGCTTCCATACACTAAGATGGGTTTCATGTTTGGTTGATTGATTTCTTGATTTGAGTATATTAAATTGAGACTTATAATTAAATTACCAAAAAAGGAGACCTAAGCATTTGTAACAATTGGCGTGATGTAACGTTGCTAAATACAATTATCAAAGTAGCGGCAGAAATCAACCAAACCAGATTAACGGGACATATAGAAACATAAATGCGTTCAGATCAAGTAGACTTTAAAGCAGGCCATTTGTATACCGATCATATAAAAACTTTTAGGATTACACTAGAACAGTCAGCTGAACGGAGATCGCTACTATATCCATTATTTAAAACAAAAAGAAATATTTGAAAAAAGTATACGTCTTTTTCGGAAAATGTATAGGAATGCTCAGTGTTGTGTAGCCCATGGTAGATTTGGATGTGAAGAAATTGAAATTTTTACTAGAGCACTTGTCATCTATTATTTTCAATGTTCTGCTAGATTATGTTTTTAAAAATATCAACGAAGGTGAATCCGGCATCCAGTGGACTCTCAATGTGCTAAACATACTTGTAACGGAAGGTAAAATGTAAGCTTGGAAATGAATATAACAAAAGCCAAGTCACTGAGAATCAACACTAGAAATTTTACTTCTTTCATCTTCAACGGATCACCCATATAAGATGTGTGAGATTTACATACTTGGGCAGCATTCTCTCAGACAAAGCGCATTCTGTTAATTCAATTTCCAACCACCAAACCCACAATTGGGGTTTTATGACCACAATTGTCCGAGTTATGTTGGCTTCCAAGGTGTCAATAGTTGTTGGTTTATCAGCGTAGACCAATGATTTACCATGACCCCAAAGAAAATAATCTAAAGGCCTTAAATAATCTAAAAACCTTGGTGGCTAATTAAGAATATTTCACTTAATTGTTCTCTCAATAAATTGATTGTTGTGTTAGCTCTATTACATGTGGAGCTATCCTGTTGGAACCACATCTGATCCCCTTCAAATTCGGAATGAAATAATGATTTATCATCGATCTGCAATGATCCCCATTAACAAATTGATAAATCTATATCTTCATCAATACTACCATCAACATCGCCGATATTTTCTTCGGAACGCACTTTTTTTGTTTTATTACCGAGCAGCGTAAAATGCGTTCAGAATTTGTCGATAATTCGGCAACTACATGGCTAAGTTGGACGATTATGTGCACTATAACATTCACGAAGTGGTCTACAATTTGTCGTTCGATCTGATTTATTATTGATGATTTGACTTATTTTGATCCTATTTGATTATCTTTAAGTTATCTTTACTTTTTTAATATTGTTTGAATAGACTTAGTGCCATCTAATTTATAAGTACAGAGAACCAGAGACGAACTCGTGTAAGTTAGAGGAACTTATTCAGTTTTTTTTTAATTTTTTACGGTAAGGTTTGGTGAATCATAAACCCTAAACCTTCCTGAGTTTTTTTTTATAGTTTTATTCTTTCTACCTTTTAATGTACTTTGTGTTGTTTTTTTTGAGTGTGTTTATGTGAATTAAAGTATAAAATCAAATCATTAGTTTTTTTTAAGATAGACCCCTTCCCAATTCAAGGGTCTTCTATAACACAAGATAATTTAATGAACTGGGTGGTGCCCTTTCGACGCGCAGCTTCATCCTGTCCAGGACCCTTCTCCCCGGTGCTCCCAGCGAACGGCTGCCATCGCTGTGGCCAATATTTTTTAAATTCTTTTCAAGGAGAAAAATAATTGGTCTCAAAGTGTTGCTCTGATGTTAAACTTTCTATGATTTCATAACATTGGTTGTGCCATGATAATTGCCATAATGACATTTGACTTGGTAATTTGACAGCAATTCCTATCGGAACTCAATATCGATTTGAATTAAAGTTCAATTTATATTATAATACATAAATTTCAAATCAATATTTGATTTGAAATTTATGAAGCGTGAAATGAAATTAGAAAGGAAGCCACTTTTCAGAATTGAAATCACCTTTTCGATGGCATTGCCATCTATTAGAAAAATATTTGACTTTTCACTCTACCCTCGTATACTCTTCGGATATGGGTTTTTATTTTTTAAAATAATCTTGAAAATATATCTCAAACTTGAAAATAATAAATAACAACTAAGCCTAACATGAACGTTTCATTACCCTATATGAAACAAAGCCATGATTTTTCATTGTTTGAAAGCTAAAGAGAACTTTTTAAGCAGAAGCTAAGCGAAAGAAAATGGAAGGAGATGAAAAATAAGCACCGGAAAAATTCTCGTATGCGCACTTTCTGTCTTTTCAAAGCCTAACCGTATTATTTCTCTTTTAAAATGCAGAAACTTCCTCTCAGATTAGCCAAGTTAACGTTAATAATTCAGTCGAGCCGGGAAAGATTTTCCGGTCTCCGGTCCCTGAAAAATAAATTTCAGCCTTCAGACGTTCCGGACGCGGATTCAGCCGTTTCGTGTTTGTTTTCCAGGATGATTTTTCTCCGGGAAAATTATATTTCGTCGTACTTTCTTTGCCTCTGTAGAAATTTCATTAGAACATCCTTCAACGTCTGGTTTAGAATGTTGGTTTAAATATCAAAATAATGAAACTGTTAAATCTTTGGTGGTTGAAACAAACTGTGTATTTCAAATATAAAAATTTAAATCAGGGACGTAACATAATGAGGGTTCCAAGGAAATACTTGCCCACTTTTTTGTACGTATTTTTTTAAATTTCTATTTAAGATTATAAAATCCCTGACTTTTTTACGTAAAAGAGTATCTTAGTTCGCCTCAATAAGATGGACCGTTTTCGTGAGCAACACTACAAAGCCCATCCAAAAAAAAAAGAAATAAATTTAAGAAAATGTTATAAATTAAAATCCTATTTATTTTTATTAGACAAATTTTACAATTAAGACAAATTATAACAAATTATATCAATTATAATAAATTACAAGTACAACATATTACAACTATTACAAATAAATATTACAAATAAATTACAACATATTGTGTGGCGTTTCAAATAAAATTTGGATTAGGGCGCAAATCTTCACACGCGTCTTTAATTCTTTAGATCAACTCTTCTTTGGTATTTACAGTGGTTACATAGTTTATCCTTCAAATACAACCAGATAAAAAAATCGAGAGAAGTCAGGTCCTGTGAAAGGTGGTCGTCGTCCTAGCCCTAACCAACGGACCAATCATCGGGAAAATTATTATTTAGCCACATACGATTTTCAGCAGCATAATGTGGTTAAGCACCATTCATCTGAAACCAGCATTCATTTCCTAAATTAAGCTGAAGATCTTCGAAATATTCGAAATATAAAAAATCATTAAATACTGCTCCATTTAATCGTGGTGGAAAAATGCGAGACTCACAAAGAGTCCCGTTAATGACACCGCACCACACATTATCACTGAACTGTTCTTGTAAAGCCATACGGAGGATTAGGTGGAGATTCTCATGAGCCCAGGTTCTTAAATTTTGAGAGCTTACGGATACACTGCGGGTAAATGTAGCTTCGTGAGTTCAAATGATTTTATTTGTAAAATTAGGATCTTCCTTCAAACTATTTAAAAACCAGTTACATTCGCCTTTCAGCATCACCTGGTTGAATATTTTGAATTTATTACATACGGAAAGGTTTCCTGTGGTCCTTTTTCTAATTCAGAAAACTTTATTTTTAGAAATTCGAATAGTTTGACTGCGCAGTTATTGGGTAGCTCTTACGAGGCTTAAGTTATCATTGTTATTTCCTTATTTTATTTCGCCCACTTCATTTCGCTGATCCCTTTTAAGTCCAAAGTTTCTTGTTCTAAGGGCTTCGAATAAAATCTCGTTTTGAAGGTAACCTTCTATTAGGAAATCGTCTGATATTCGCGCATTGCGACGTTTACATTTCCATTACAATATCTGTAGATAAAATGAATGTTGACGTATTCCATATTACTCAACATAAACACGATAATATACAAATGGTAAAACAGTAGATCAGATTATAAAAAGACCAGATTGTACAATGAAACATATTTAAAATATGGAAGCCCCAATGTGCTGTTTCTTATCAAATTCTGTCCGCGGAAAGCATGAAGCCTTCAAAATTAGTCCGGTATCTGGAAACAAAACACCCGTCTTTAGAAGACAAATCATTAGAATTTTTTGAGAGTAAATCACTCGTTTTGAAAAATCTCTAAATTGTTATCAACAAATCAAGCCGTAATGAGACTGCAGCACTTCAAGCATCCTATTTAGTAGTATTAAGAGTGGCCAGGGCGTTTAAGCGCCACACGATTGCGGAAAAGCTCAGTTTACTCGCTGCTATTGACATGGTCAATGTGATAATAAGTTCGGAAGAAGCAAAAAAGTTGAAAACTATAGCACTTTCCAATGACGCAATATCGAGACGTATTAATGAAATGGCCGATAATGTTTATGACCAAATAATTGAAAATGTGAATACGGAAGCCTAGTAACTGAAGCTTTGAAAACATTGATTTTCTTTGCTACTTCTTAGTTATGCGAAAAAAAACTTCTCGTCTAGAGTGGCTTTAAAAATTAATATAGAAATAGTCTATTATCACTGGAAAATAATTTGCTTATGATGTGTTTTTGTAATGAAGATCCACGTATGGAAAAACTTTTAAGTGAAAAAGAAAATCATCCGTCGTATTAAATTATTATATCCAACAACTTTAGCTATTACTTTATTTAACTTTAATTTATTATGTTGTTATTCATCAACAATCAATGATCAAAATTTAATACCGTCGCATGACCATCTATTGATGTAACATCAAAAAATCAGCAGCTCCACCATCGTTGAGAAAATTAGCACTATCACTATTATCAAAGGAATTACCATCTCCATCAAACTAACCAGAATACCGGTATCGTTCGTTCACAACAGTGAATTCAATAAGAGGGAATCCTGGGACGGTTTAGCGTCTACAGTAACTAGCGCGAGCTACCACACCATGGCGCAAAGTAGATACCAAGCCAAGCACAGGAAGACCTTGGATTTTGGCGGCGTTTTTAAAAGTGGGAAATTGACAAAGACATTGGTTTTAATTAGGTGCATCAAATATAATTCGTTGTTCTAGCATTTGTAAATTAAGGTGAGTGAAGAGTTCTTCAATATTTTTTTTAAATGGAAAACACGCACCACAACTCCAGCCCTGGCAAACCCAGCTAGTGGTGTGCTAAACCTACTTAGGCCCCTTAATAATCTACAGTGTAAATGGTTTAACAAAATCATTTGTAAAATACCAAGGGTGTCATGTCACCTAGGCGTACATGTGGATAAAATTGTGACTAAAAAGAGCAATGGTTCGAATGTAAAATATGTGAGATCGATACCTGAACGGCGTATCAATTGGGACATACGATTGTACCTATTTATTAGATCTTTAGGACCTATTACTTGGTGAGCTAGCGCATAAATGTTCTTTTGCAATTCAGTTAGGCAATCTATCTGGTAAATATATAATACATTTATCGTATACTATGAGTTGATTTCACCAAATCTAGCTATCAACTAGATTGTTAATTGCTACATTCAGAAGAAGACAAAACTAAACTAATAAAACAGAGCCTTCATTTAATATTGAAACACACATGATCTCTAAATGTGGACAACCAACACAACAAGTTGGTAATGATTTACAAAAAATTATGACATAAGTTTTTTTTTAATACACAATTTAGCACTATTAAAGAAAATAAACAAAATAAATACACATTTGTCCAACCAGGCTCACAATACTTTGAACATAAATTTAGAATAAATTGAAATCACTATTATTACTCCATCGGATCAGATGCCATGGAGGGGAAAAAGGAAAAATATTCTTGATGAAATGCAAACAACGAAAATTATTTCTTTGAGCAACCACCTTAATGCACCAAGTAAAATGATACCACCTTTAAATAATTCGACATAAAAAAATTAAAGTTCCTAACTTTAAATAAATCACTAGTCACGTGGGTTACATGATTAAATGACGGTTCTGTTTAATGTAAATATAATACTATAATTTTTGATTAAGTAACAACCATTTTCAATTATATTATTAATTTAATTATAGTTACCTGCGTATTACCAAGTAATTCTCTAGACATTTTTGCTTACCAACATACAATTGAATGCATAGTAAACTCACCATTACTTTGACATAAAAAATTCAAAATGTAGTTGTAATATTCAATGGTAATATTCATGTGATTTAGAGATAGGCTGTTTACGTATTTTAAGCGAATTAAAATGTTTATAGTGCCATTTGAGCCTCTCTGGACCTTTTACTGTACCCCATTATTACTTAACGAAAACATTCAATTAATTAAAAAGCGGTAAAAACTTTTCCAATTACTATATCGTCCCGGCCTAATCTCCACCTCTTAAATAGCTCCATCGGCATAAATGGGGTTAAAAGCAGCCTGACACCACACTCATGAATAAAGAAACATACACTTGCTTTAACACCCCCCTTACCGGGGCTATTTGCTAAATGGAGTGAGATTAGGAGCCCGCAGCGATACAGTGGACCAGAATAATGATAGTGTGAGATAAAAACACTATCATTTATAAGTATTTTAGTTAATATTCTGTCAAAAAATGCGGTGTTAATAATTTCCACTACTCTATTATGCTTTGGTTCTTTCGAAAACCAAATTGGTGATTGAGAATTAACTGATTATCCCTAGAAGAATATTTAAACTTTTAATAAGAATTACTTTTTGACAATTAATTTATTTTTTAAATTGTATTTTATTGCAAAAATAAAAAAAACATATTTTATATATATACATATACATATATATATATATATATATATATATATATATATATATATATATATATATATATATATATATATATATATATATATATATATATATATATCATCATCATCATCATCATCAGCCCGCATCGATCCACTGCAGGATGAAGGCCTCTTCAGCATGCTTCCAACCTTCACGGTCCTGGGCTTTCCTCTGCCACTCGGGTCCAGTATACTTAACGATGTCATCAATCCATCGTGCTTTCGGTCTTCTTCGCGGACGTTTGCGATCAAGCGGTATCCACTCCAGGAATGCCTTGGTCCATCTGTCGTCCCATCGCCTCGCTATATGGCCTGCCCATCTCCATTTCAACTGTTTTACTCTTCCAATGATGTCACAGACTTTTGTTTGTTTCCTGATCCATGCGCAGGACTTTCTGTCTCGTCTTGTAATGCCAAGCATACATCTTTCCATTCCCCTCTGTGCCACCCGAAGTTTTTGAATTGATTGCGATGTGAGTGTCCAGGTTTCACTTCCGTATGTCATAACGGGTAGAACGCACTGATCGAATACTGTTCTTCTCAGGCAAAGTGGGAGTCTGCTCTTAAACACTATGTTGAGCCTACCAAATGCCTGCCAGCCACATTTAACACGCCGTTCCACCTCCCGGCCGGTATTCCCCTCCATGGAAATCCTCTGCCCAAGATATATAAAGTTGTCCACAATCTCTAAATCCCTTCCTAGAACTGAAACTCTTCTGTCCTGAGCGAAGTTATTGAACATAACCTGACTCTTTTTCAGGTTTATTTTCAAGCCAAATGGTTCGCTAGCCCTTTGCAGTTCTTGTATGCGTCTTTGCAGCTCCTCTGGGTCTTGTGAAATGAGAATAATATCATCTGCAAATCTAAGATGGTTTAAGTTTGCACCATTGATCTTTACACCATCCTGTTCCCAATCCAGTTTACGGAATACTTCTTCAAGGCCAGCCGAGAAAAGAATAGACGATATTGCGTCACCCTGCCGTACACCTCGTTCTATATTAATTCCCACTTCAAGACCATCAAGGTGAATTGTGGCTGTAGCTCCATCATATATCGATTCTAATAGGTTTACATAGGCTCTATCTACACCTTGGCTAAGCAGTGCATCCATTATCGCATGCTTTGAGATGGAATCAAATGCTTTTTCGTAGTCGATAAAAGCCAAACACAGTGGCATGGTGTATTCGTTGTGCCCCTCTATGACCTGCTGTACAACCTGGATGTGATCCATTGTACTGAATCCACTTCTGAATTCTGCTTGTTCTCTTGGTTGTGCGTCATTCAGTTTTTTTAATATTCTTTTAGAAATTATCTTAGTGAAAACTTCGTACATCACTGATAGAAGGCTCATTGGACGGTAGTTCTTTAAATCTTCCTGTGCTCCTTTTTTATGTAGAAGGATCACTTCTGCACTTTTCCATAAGTCAGGTACTTTTTGTTCTTTGAGGCATTTAGAGTATAATTTTGCCAATGTTTTATGTAACGTCCGACCACCTGCTTTTAACATTTCGAGAGTTACACTATCCTTTCCTGGAGCCTTGCCGTTCTTCATCAATTCTATAGCATTTTTTACTTCCTCCACTAGGATATCTGGCATTATATATGGTTCTTCCGTGGGTATTGCTGTCCCTGACTGGCTCTGATCTTCATATAACTGGGAATAAAACCTTCTGACAATCTCTAACATTTGGGTACGCGTCCTGCACACTGTGCCATCCTCACGCTTTAAAGCATATATTTGCGTTCTTTTGTTTCTCAGCTTCTGTTTAGCTTTGTTAATTCCTTTGTTTTCTTCCAGGGTTTTTTGCACTAGCTGCATATTGAATCGGCGCGTGTCCTCTCTGATACGTTTTCTCATAGTTTTGCAGAGCTCAGTGTACTCGACCCTGCCAAAAGGACTACCTGCATTTCTCATTGCTCGCCGTTTCTTCATTAAATCAATGGTCTCATTGGAAATTTTTGTTTGTTTGAGACATTTTTCGTCTGGTGCTATTGAAGCAGCCGTTTGAAGTACATTGTTTGCGATTTCTTCCTATTGAACTGATATTTCCACCTCCTCTGGATCTTGTAACGCAGCAAACCGGTTTGACAAAGCAATCTCAAAATCGCTTCCTCTCTCCAGCAGTTTTCCAGAATCCACCTTGCCCTTCTTTGATCTTACCATTCTTTCGCGCTCTTTTCGACAGTCAATCCGAACCCTTGCTCGTACCATTCGGTGGTCACTTCCAACATTAAAATTGTTAAGGACAGTACAATTGGTAAATATTGTTTTATCGTTGGTCATGATGTAGTCAATTTCGCTTGTGAGCCCAGATGGACTTTTCCATGTCCATTTTCTGCTGATATTTTTCTTATAGAATGAATTCAAAATATATAGTTCTTGTCCTTCAGCAAAATCAACTATTCTGTCACCTCTATTGTCTCGCTCACCAGTTCCATATGGGCCAGTTGCATTTTCGTCTGTATATATATATATATATATATATATATATATATATATATATATATATATATATATGTATATATATATATATATGTATATATGTATACATATATATATATATATATATATATATATATATATATATATATATATATATATATATATATATATATATATATATATATATAGTCCGTTTATTTAAAATGTTAAGCATATTATTATTCTTCTTTTTCCTTTGATTTTTGAAATGAAAACTTCTTTACGTGCATTTTTGCTGAGAAGTGAACGTAAGTGAACCGTCACGCTCGGGTCGGTGACGCTGAATCGGGTTTACTCGGTTCCACTCGACATCAAGCGCGCTCGGGTTGGTGACGCACTGAATCGTGCATACTCGGCTCCAGTCGTCATCAGTCACGTTTTGCATGTAATCAGTGTAGTATTTTAATATAATACGCGTGTCTTATTGCATATGATGTGTAATATTTAAAGTGCTTACAATTTGTGCTGCGTTTCACTAATATCGAAAAAATTATTTTGCATCAAGGTAAGTTATCGCATTTCTTCAACAATACGAAGAACTTAGACATCAATTAATAAATTACCTCAGAAATAAATAATACGTACAATAGTTTACTATTTTTAAGTAGTTCATTATTTTTTTAAGTAAATTCCATGCAAACTTCTTTTTTTAGATATTTAAATAAACTTGAATCTAAAGTATTTATAACATATTTTAGCTTTCACAAGCCTATTATTTCATTCTTATAATATAATAGCAATGAAAAAGTCCAATCAGAACAAAATTCAGCAATATAATTAATTCACAAATATAATTGTTTATTTTGTAACTAATATTACTTTACAGGTACAGAGATTGGAATAAATAATTTTATATAACAATAATAATATCATCTTGTTGTTGATTCACCGAACTAATCCATTATTAAAATAATGTAAAAAGGTAAAGGTAAAGTATTAGGGTTAGAGGCCCATCAGCAACTAGGTTATTTAGAGACTGGACCTACAACTTGGTCGTGGCGTGGGTTCCGAACCACGGTCATCAGCTTCCGACAAACCCAGGCCAGCACCCAGTCAGGCTATAAACACTTGGTTATGTGCCTCCTACTCATAAGTCTATCAGGAAGCCTGTCGACTGGCGAGTGACCAACGTAGAACACTTCTCAGCCTTTAATTGGCAAAGGCTTCCTCACCCTTTAATTGGCGTGACTGAGGGGTAATTCGTTGTCGGATTTTACACTTTTGCTTAGAAACAATCACAGACATTTAGGTGTGGATGTGTGTGGGCGTGTGTGTGTGAATGTGCGTGTATAATGAAGAATGAAAGAAAAACACCCATCCGAGCGCTGGAATCGAACCAGCTACATTTGGATTGCCAGGCAGGCGATTAACCCACCAGACCACCGCGGCCGGCTAACATAATGTAATTATATATTTATATATATATATATATATATATATATATATATATATATATATATATATATATATATATATATATATATATATATATATATAACATCATTTTTTTTTAATTTTTGGGGAATGGTCAAAAATAAGGTTTATAAAACAAGGCCCAAAGATCGAGATGAACTTTGTACCAGAATAAGGAAAGTAAAGGATTTAAACCTGGAACTTAGACGAGTAGCTAAACAGAATCATTAAAGAATCGAAAAATGTATTCGAATAGACGGAGGACTAATTGAAAGAGATAACATTTGATAGTTAATTATTTGTATTATGAAAATTATTGTTGTATACTTTTTCCTAAATTTAATTACCAAAAATTATTTTTCCATAAGAATAACATAATTATTCCATTGTAAGTGATATTTATTTTACTGAAATATTTGAATACATGACACTATTAAATTGATAACCTGTATGAATGTGCAAAAATTCAAATCTGTAAACTAATTAGTATTGTCTATTATATAAAGAGGCGAGAGAAAAATGACGTTTTTTAAAGAAGCGGCGAATAATGGGCGAGATTTTCTGCGAAATAAATTTATTAACATAAAAATGATCAGCATTAAGTGCCATTTTAACGCTTAAATGCGGAAAATAATGTTATTCAAGAGATAGCATGTTTTTGAATTGACTAGTGGTCTTCTGGTGAAATTTACAGAGATTTGGAGAGGCAGAGACCATCCAAAATTGATGGTTTTGCTTATTAACTACATCATTTAAATGAAAATGAACGTCATCGCTCATGATGGTGGCCAAATCTTACTTCAAAAGAAACTTACACATTACTGTCGTTTAGTGTCAAAGTTGCAATTACAAGCACTGATTTTTCAAATTATAATACATTTTAACCAATTCACGTCACCTTGAGGAACAGCCGATTAATTGTTTTATTAAATTAACTGTACCATCTACCATCTCATTCCTCGTGAAAGAAGCTTCATCGGTTGATAAAATAATAAACACAAAATTTGGATTCTTTTGGTTTTGGCCAATAAACCACTCACAATATTTTTGTCTGTGAGAAAAATCAGCAAGTAAACGTGCTTATATCCTTTGTACATTATAAGGGTAGAGTAATTGGTTTTTTAGTGTTTTATGTACAATCCAATGAAAAGCTCCAACTTGTTGCGCAACACTTCGAATGCTTCTGGTACCATCATGTTGAAACCATCCAAAAGTTTTTGAGAAACTTGGATAAATCGTTTGACAAGATTGTGTTTATATTTTTTGTTCTTGATTTTAACTTGAATTTTTAGCATTTGAATTTTTGTTGTATGGTCATTTTTTATTTTAACGAGGTTTTCATTATCTAGAAAGATTTCAAAATTTTTTTCATAAATTTCTTTTTTCAGAATAACAATTAAATTACCTCTATCGGCTTTAGTCAAAACTAAATTATTATCCTTGATTTTAAATTTGATGGATTTGATAATTTGGTCTTCATTTTTGTTATAGTGGTATTCTCGCTTCATTAAAGGAATGTTTTCAAAGGCTAGTGCTACTTCAGATATTATATTTTCTAAAACTTTACTTAGTTTGGTATTTGGGTTATATTTCCGGCCATTTTATAAATTAATGGACGTTTTGTAGAAGTTATGTTGTGGTGGAGATTCTAGTTTTTTGTAGTTTGATTATGATTTAGATAAATTCGATAGATTAACTAATTGTTAAGTTAAAAACTTAAAAATTGTAAATAACTACATATAAATCTATGATCCACCGAGCATTCACAATTCCATTATCTCAAAATAATTAAAAAATAGTACTTCAGAAAATAAAAGTCAGTACAAAATAACGGCTTCAGTGAAATCAGTTATTATAAATATGAACAATTATTACCCAAAAGTTAAAAAACCAAATGATAAAAAATACTGTAACATTACATATTTCGGTCCATTTTTAAAACCAATAGCCTCCCTTTAAGGAAACATAATTTTTGTATATTGTTTAAAACCCGCCAGTCAACCAGAAATTACTTTTTAATGCCAAAGATAGAATACCATAAGATATAAAATCAGGAGTTTATTTGTTAAGTTGCAACAAGTGCAGTAGCTGGTATGTGAGGCAAACAGGCCCAAGTTTTCAGACCAGATTCAAAGAACACCAATCTGCGCACCTACTAAACTAACAAAATTCTAATTTTGCGAACTATATCACAGATACCTACTATTTCACAGATAAAAAACCGACCTTGGTGGTCTGACGGGCTACTCACTCGCCTGGCAATCGAATAGTCTCGGGTTCGAATCCGGGCGGGGGTCTGGATTTTTCTATAATCTACCCGACTTTAGTGCTCCATTAAAGTTGTAAAGTTATGGTTGACGTGAAAAAAAAAAACTGTAAAAATGTATATACAGGCTAAACAGCTGCCATACCTTAGTTTTTTAAAATCATTTTTAATAATGTAATATTTTTTTACGAAACTATAGTCACAAAATCAAAAATTAAAAATAAGTGCTAAATAACAAAGTAAAAATTTGTTTTATTTAATTTGAAAGATGAACTATCACAAAGTAACGGACAAATCAATCATTTCAATTTTTTCTGATTGATTCTGATTCTCAAATCAGAATTTTTTAAACTTCTCGACTCCAATAGAAGAATTGATCTTAAGACAAGTGGTAATTTTTACTCTGCAAACACATACAATGGCCATTAACATTGAAAATAAAAGATTCTTAAATTACTAAAATGGAAGCGAATAGATCCATAGAATATAGATAGAATATAGATCAAGCTTTTGATATTTCCTCTCCAATGAATAAAATATAAATTAAAGCCTGATAACAATGGTCCTTCAAAATATGTCACCTTCCATTATCTGTTGACGATTCGAAAAGCCACTTTGTATCGGTATCAGAACGCAACGATCTAAACAGAAATAGGGGTATGTTTGCTGATGAAAAATAGAACGTTTTTAGGGGGGGTGGTGGTGATGTAATAAGGGTATTATTAAAGGTGCTTCATATGTTGATTGAAAAACTACATTATAATAGAGTATTTAATCTATTTCTCTAGTCTAGGATTGTTATCTATCAAAACAAACATTAATAAAGTATTGCTAGATATTGCTTTCTTTTAACTTCTTTTTGAAAAAAATAGTTATATTTTTGATTAGTATTTTTTGGTGAACAATGACTGTATTAAATAACTTCCGTTAATTATTTATTTTAAAACCCGATTAAGTATGTATGTCGTAAGTATGTATTTATGCAATCAACAAATAATAAAATATCATCAAATAGATCACGGTGAACAATGCATATGAGCTAAATATTATAAATAGAATAATTTTATAAAATATGCGATAATAAAACTATTAATATAAGTATGTATCGGAAATACAATCTGAGGCAAAAGCACTGAAAATTATAAATTCCTGAATATATTTGCTTTATAGAACGTAGAAAGGGAAAATTAATACAGATAAAGCTAGAAAATAATGTATAACTAATAAAAGAGAGAGCAAATTTCACAAAAACACAAATCTCACCGATTTTATTCTAGAATGAACTTTTGGTAGTTTCTGGTAGTGAATATACCTTGATTTTAATTTTCGTCAAAACATTTTTGATTTAAATCTTTAGAACTGCGGAATTTTTAATAATACTTAAATATTAATTAAAATCTCTAAATATTATTTATTTTTGATAATTATTAATGATAAATATTATAAACTTAAGGATGTATTGGAAGTATGTCAAAATGCTCCAAAACGTTTAAAAAAATGACACAATATTCTTTACTCAATGCTAAGCCACTGTGAAAATTTCAAATCGATTAACTAAGCTGTTCAAAAGTTATTGCAATTTAAAATTATCGTAATTTTATACGTGATCTTATAGAAATTCACTAACATAATAAGTTGAACACGTTACAACTATACAAAGAAAAGCTATCAAGTGTTTATTTAGTAAGTATTTTTATCTCTGTTGTACCTCCGATACATCCTTACTATATTTCGACGCTAATATCAAAAATAATTAGTACAAAACATTTACATATAGAGGAAAAGTAACCAAATTAGTTTAAAAACAATTATTACAGGAGGAAAACAGTATAAAAATAAAATCATTCTTCAAAACAAATAATAATTTGGGACGTCTTAAAAATATAAAAATCAAAGGAATTCATTTGTAGCTATTCGGCGCCTACTGTAAATGGGGCTAGCTACCATACCACAGCAGTTGTTAGAGCCATAGCATGCGAAGGAAGAAGACAGGCGTTTTCTTGGCGTGAATTTACTAGTGACGCTCTCTAATAGTAAGGTAAAAACATTTTTATAATTTATGTAGAATTATACACTAGTAATAAATAAATAGAAGTGTCGAGATCCTCAGAGTTGCCTTTGAACAAGTTTATAGCTGTAAGTGTAGGAAATAAGCATAACTTCGGAGCATCTGATCATCTTATAACCTCTACATTTTATAAATTAGATTAGTTTATTCAATTGAGTGTGATTCTTGTTCAAAAGTCTATGTTGGTCAAACAAGATTTTTTTTCTATTAGGCTCAGCGATCATTAAGAGAGTTTTATTAAAGAACACAACAATTCTCATTTTGCTAGTATACGTAGGAGTAACACTTGATAGAATACTATCATTCAGAGATCATTTTACAAACATCTCCGAAAAACTAAAAGCAAGAAACAACTTAATCAAAAGCTATGGGGCACATCCTGGGGAGCATCGGCATCAACTCTGCGTTCTTCCGCTCTGGATCATGTTTTCTCAATTGCTGAGTACTGCGCTCTAGTCTGGCTAAATTGTTCACATATACAAAAAATAAATGACAATCTGAATAACACCACCAGATTGCTACCGGTTTTAAGCCACATCTCACGTCCTACGAAGAATAAATGCTCTTATAAACGAATATAAAAAGAACGTGCAAAATAGAAATTTGTCAATACATCAATAGAAGAAAAGTTCTAACCATAATCGACTTCGATCTAGACAACTACCGACAAAAAGGGCAGCGATAGCTGTGGAAGATGAGTTTAGCCTTACTAACGAATCGACTCAAGAATGGTCTGCACAACAAAATAATAACATGCCATGCATCACTCAGAAGCCACCAAGCGTCGACTTACCACGTAAAACATGGTCCACGCTTAAGAAAATCAGAACCCAACGTGGCAGGTGTGCATACTGTCTATACTGCTGGGACAATCAGCCGTATCTATCTTGGGACCAAGAACCCCAGATCAGTATCTATAGATAACATAAATAGACTAGACCTCTGTTTGTAGTCTCTTGGCGTATATATGTAATTGTAATGTGTTAGCACCCAAGAAAAATGTTTATATAGGTGGAGACGCAGGTGTTGTGTGTTCCGCATGAAATTGCGGAACCCAACGGTTGGATGTATGATGACACTCAGTTACTGTTGTCTCATTGGACGCACTCCAAGAAACTCTAATATATGCCATCCGATGGGAAGTCGGCAAAAACATGGGTTGTTGGCTGTGGATATGATCTCCCTATTCTTGATGGTATGGTATATGTCGGCACCCTGAAGAATCTGTACATAGAGAAGAAACATATGCCATCCAGTTGAAGGGATGGGTAGGGCTCGCTCAAGAAAAATGACATATATATCTATATATATATATATATATATATATATATATATATATATATATATATATATATATATATATATATATATATATATATACAGGGTGTCCGTTAATTATAATTAATGATACACTGCAAAACTGCAAATTTGTTTCCTAAAAATATTGCGATTTAACCTAACTTACCTTAGTTCAAAAGTTAACTTGCTACCCCAACTCCCAGAGCAATGCGTCTTGTGCTTACTTCAGGGTTTTCGGTTACGCGAACCACCATTTCTTCTTCCTGGTTGGTGGTTAGAGTCTTCGGACGACCTGCGGAATCTCGTTTCGGACGAAAAGAACCTATTTCACCCAGTCTGTCGTAGAGATCTTTAGAAATCTTAAAATACGGCTGTCTTCGTCATGGATATGTTTCCAAATATGTTCGATGAGACCGGCGTCTATTAAAATTTTCCTGCGCATATATGTCTATCATATCATGCATCTCTTCATTAGAAAACAATTTATGTCTGGGCATTTTGTTCTTGTTAAGTGAAAATCTTTCAAAAACTATTTTATTATAATGTATTAAAATTATTATTATTATTATTATTGTTTTAAATTATTTTAACTGTTTAAATACTCACAATATTAAATATTAACAATTAATGCAAAAGTCGCCTTGATGTATTTATTTTAATCATAGCCTTACTTTAAGAAGAGTGTTACATCTCAAAAGTGCAATTTAAAAGAGTGCAATGAACAATTTAAACGCAGATACCTAGAAAAAGATAACTCGGAGCGATATTTACAAGGTATACCTTATTTACGTAAAAAAGATGGATAAAATGCTATTTTCATTAAAAATGCGAATACACTAAGGTGCTAAAAATTGTAACATTTCAAACGTACAAAAGTGTTGCAGACAACGCCCTCTACAATCTACATACAAATTTTCGAGACAACGCCTTCACAATCTACATAATTTTTCGAGATATTTAAATTTATTATCTTAACCCCCCCCACTACATTTTGTTCAAGAAAGATATTTTTTATGAAATTTATTGACGAAAATTGAAAATAAAATTATAACTTTAATACCCTGTATCTTGGTTACTATTAACTTTTGGACTAAGGTAAGTTGGGTTAAATCGCAATATTTTTATCCAAAAAATCTGCATATATATATATATATATATATATATATATATATATATATATATATATATATATATATATATATATATATATATCTCCATTTTGGGCCTTGGAAAATCTCTATAAATTTCATCAGAAGACCACTAGTCAATTCAAAAATAAGCTATCTCTTGAATAACATTATTTTCCACATTTCAGCGTTAAAATGGCCCTTAATGCTGATCATTTTTATGTTAATAAATTTATTTCGCAGAAAATCTCGCCCATTATTCGCCGTTTCTTTAAAAAACGTCATTTTTCTCTCGCCATCTTGTATAATAGACAATACTAATTAATTTACAGATTTGAATTTTTGCACATTCATACAGGTTATCAATTTAATAGTGCCATGTATTCAAATATTTCAGTAAAATAAATATCACTTACAATGGAATAATTATTTTATTCTTATGGAAAAACAATTTTTGGTAATTAAATTTACGAAAAAGTATACAACAATATATATATATATATATATGTATATATATATATATATATATATATATATATATATATATATATATATATATATATATATATATATATATATATATATATATATATATATATATATATATAGATTGCTTATTTGCTTAATTTTAGTTCAATTATTGCAGGCTTAATTGTATCAGATCTAATGCCAATGTTTTAAAATAACCACAGACAATGGTACAATTACAACGTTTAAAAGACTGATGTTTTTACCATTATTTTGAATAGTCTATCATACACACCTCGAAATGTATTATTGTTTACAGTCATTCAACCGAATATTTAAACTTGTCTATTTAATGATTGTTGTTTTATTTTACATAATCGAATACAAAAAAGATAATAATAAAAGATTTATTACATAAGTTTCAAGGCAAAGGCATCTAGGAATCTTCAATCAATATATTGGGTAGCATGGTGGATAAGAGAAACGTTTATTATTGTTATTTAAATAAGAAAATTAATATCATGTCATCATTCAAATCATGTTGCATATGATAAAAATGATATTTTATCAATTAGTATTAATTTTTTGTATTACTGGTATTTTTGTTTTTGCTTTTTGTACACAAAAAATTTTTAATTATAAGTCGTTTAACCGTATTAGAATGAATTAATTAATAATCTACAATTTAATATACCTTGATATTAACAGTTTCAGTCAATTAATTATCTAATAACTAATACATTGAATATATAGTGTAAATAAAATACATTGTTTTATGAAACAAGCCTTATATTCACTTTTTTTTGTCTCGGCAGAAAAACTACAAGAAATATAAATAAGAGGACTAATTCTAAAACTAAATTTTCACTATATTTAAAAAATTAGACGATAATTGTTTCAATATTAAAATTTACAATCTTAAAATTTTAATTAAGACATTGTAATATACTGGGTCGCTATTATGCATGGAAACGGTCAAATATCTCGAGAACGCTTTGGGATATCTTAATGAAATTTTGTAGACAAACATCAGGAAGTGTTTGCCACTTTATGTTTTTGTATATTTTTTTTTTGTCGCATATTTGAAATTCAAGGCTAACTTGATTTTTACATTACTTGAATTTGGCATTTTTGGAAAGAGCAATTTTCTCTGAATTCAACGAGGTAGATATTGTATGGTGTTTTTTTCAAAATAGATTTAACAAAATGGCTAAAAGGTGTTTCGGTCTGTTTATGGTAAATATATTTCTCATTCAGGAGAGAAACTATAGATAACAAATGAAGTATTTGATTGTGTACTTGAAAACTTAAGGTGACAAATGAAAGAGTTGGTTAACATGGTGGATTAAAATATTAACAATTTTTGGATACGGTAACAGAAAACGTACGTATGTATATATTTAATAAAATGTATCTGAATAAAAACATCACTAAGTCAACAGTTTCAAAAACGGTTAAAAGATTCGCTGATACCGGCAGCATTAAAAGTCGTCCAAAATTAAAAAGGCAAAAACAAAAACTAATTACGAACATTCGTTGAATGCTTTAATTAATGTAGTAGACAATTAGCTTTAAATCATAACGTGTGTAGACGCTCAGTCCAAAAAATAATAAAAAAAGATTTTTATCCTTACAAATATTTTCACGGATGAAGCAATATTCTGTTTAAATGGCCATGTTAACAGACAGTTGTAGATACTGGGCTGATACTAATTCGCACTGGATGCAGCAGATTCATAGACAGAATCCTGAAAAGTTAAACATTTGCATGGGATTTAGTGGCAAGAATACTGTAGTAGCTTTTTTCATTGATAGCAACTTAACAGCAAAGTATCATTCCTCAACTTTTACATCTGTTTCCAAATCTGATTAACCAAAACCAGGAAATATGGTTACAGCAAGATCGTGCACCTATGGCATTAACGTTAGAAATTTTCTTAACGCTACTTTCCCAAACCGATAGATCGGTCAACGAGGAACTATCGATGACCGGCCAGATTACCAGACTTGGCGCCACCTGATTTTTTCTTGTGGGGCTATTTTATATGTCGGGTCTACACTAAAATCTCAAAAATCTCAAATTAAAAATTTGACAAGAAATTGCAGATATATTGTACCTATTATCTGGTGGGAAAACGCAATTCAAGACTTCGTTCGACATATCCATTACTGCCAGGAAGTTAATGGTTTGAACACCTGTTGTAAAAAGTTCTTTAATAAAAAAAAAATAATTTTCAAATGTTTTTTTTATCTGATATTGACAAAAGAGGCCGAAACACCTTTTAACCACTTCTTAAAATCTATTTAAAAAAAACCATACCAATATTTACCAATACTATACTTACCAATGCCAACAATACCAAATTCAAGTACTTCTGTCATTTAAAAAAAAAATAAGTTAGACTTGGATTTCAAATATGCGACAAGAAAAATAAATGAAAATATACCCAAAAAGTGACAAAGATTTCTTGTGTACAAAATTTCATTATACAATCTCATAGCGTTCTTGAGATATTTGACCCTTTTTGTACATAATAGCGACCATGTATACTAGTTACTACCTAAAAAATTACATCAACCTATTAACATAATAAATGATAATGGTCGGGAATATCATTTTCAATATTTAGATGTACAATATAAACTCAACATGGGTGAACCATTTAAGTTCACCTAACCATGTAGCAGAATACCCAAGTTTTCTTTTATTAATATTTATTAATTAATATAATTCTTATATTAATATATATCATCATCATCATCATCAGCCTGTATCGATCCACTGCAGGATGAAGGCCTCTTCAGCATGCTTCCAACCTTCACGGTCCTGGGCTTTCCTCTGCCACTCGAGTCCAATATACTTAACGAAGTCATCAATCCATTGTGCTTTCGGTCTTCTTCGCGGCCTCTTGCGATCAAGCGGTATCCACTCCAGGATTGCCTTGGTCCATCTGTCGTCCCATCGCCTCGCTATATGACCTGCCCATCTCCATTTCAATTGCTTTACTCTTCCAATGATGTCACAGACTTGTGTTTGGTCCCTGATCCATGCGCAGGACTTTCTGTCTCGTCTTGTAATGCCAAGCATACATCTTTCCATTCCCCTCTGTGCCACCCGAAGTTTTTGAATTGATTGCGATGTGAGTGTCCAGGTTTCACTTCCATATGTCATAACAGGTAGAACGTACTGATCGAAGACTTTTCTTTTCAGAGAAAGTTGGAGTCTGCTCTTAAACACTATGTTGAGCCTACCAAATGTCTGGTAGCCACATTTAACACGACGTTCCACCTCCCGGGCGGCATTCCCCTCCATTGAAATCCTCTGCCCAAGATATATAAAGCTGTCCACAATCTCCAAATCCCTTTCTAAAACTGAAATTCTTCTGTCCTGAGCGAAGTTATTGAACATAACCTGACTCTTTTTCAGGTTTATTTTCAAGCCAAATGGTTCGTCAGCCCTTTGCAGTTCTTGTATGCGTCTTTGCAGCTCCTCTGGGTCTTGTGAAATGAGAATAATATCATCTGCAAATCTGAGATGTTTTAAGTTTGCACCATTGATTTTTACACCATCCTGTTCCCAATCCAGTTTACGGAATACTTCTTCAAGGCCAGCCGAGAAAAGAATAGGCGATATTGCGTCACCCTGCCGTACACCTCGTTCTACATTAATTCCCACTTCAAGATCATCAAGGTGAATTGTGGCTGTAGCTCCGTCATATATCGATTCTAATAGGTTTACATAGGCTCTCTCTACACCTTGGCTAAGCAGTGCATCCATTATCGCATGCTTTGAGATGGAATCAAATGCTTTTTCGTAGTCGATAAAAGCCAAGCACAGTGGCATGGTGTATTTGTTGAGCCTTTCTATGACCTGCTGTACAACCTGGATGTGGTCCATTGTACTGAATCCACTTCTGAATCCTGCTTGTTCTCTTGGTTGTGCGTCATTCCGTTTTTTTAATATTCTTTTAGAAATTATCTTAGTGAAAACTTTGTACATTACTGATGTAAAAGGATCACTTCTGCATTTTTCCATAAGTCAGGTACTTTTTGTTCTTTGAGGGATTTTGAGTATAATTTTGCCAGTGTTTTATGTAACATCCGAGTTAGCTGTTTAGCTTTGTTAATTCCTTTGTTTTCTTCCAGGGTTTTTTTTGCACTAGCTGCATATTGAATCGGCGCGTCTCCTCTCTGATACGTTTTCTTATAGTTTTGCAGAGCTCAGTATACTCGACCCTGCCAAAAGGATTACCTGCATTTCTCATTGCTCGCCGTTTCTTCATTAAATCAATGGTCTCACTGGAGATTTTTGTTTGTTTGAGACATTTTTCTACTGGTGCTATTGAAGCAGCCGTTTAAAGTACATTGTTGGCGATTTCTTCATATTGAACTGATATTTCCACCTCCTCTGGATCTTGTAACGCTACAAACCGGTTTGACAAAGCAATCTCAAAATCGCTTCCTCTCTCTAGCAGTTTTCCAGAATCCACCTTGCTCTTCTTTGATCTTACCATTCCTTCGCGCTCTTTTCGATAGTCAATCCGAACCCTTGCTCGTACCATTCGGTGGTCACTTCCAACATTAAAATTGTTAAGGACAGTACAATTTGTAAATATTGTTTTATTGTTGGTCAATTTCGCTTGTGAGCCCAGATGGATTTTATCATGTCCATTTTCTGCTGATATTTTTCTTATAAAATGAATTCATAATATATAGTTCTTGTCCTTCAGCAATCAACCAATCTGTCACCTCTGTCGCTCACAAGTTCCATATGGACCAGTTGCATTTTCGTCAGTTCTTGTTGTTCCAATTCTGGCATTACAATCACCCATCAGGATTTTGTACTTTCATTTCTCCTTGTATAAAAGCTGGGCCACATCATCATAAAATTCCTCAATTTCCTCATCCCTATGGCTTGTAGTTGGTGCATAAGCTTGGACGATTTGAAGCCTAAACTTTTTATTCAGCTGAATGACGCATTCGGCTAGTCGGTCGCATGTACTTTCAAATTTTACCACACTGTCCTTCAGCTTTCGATTGATGAGGAATCCAATTCCGCCACATCGGCTATTTTCCGTACCTCGAGTGTGGAGTACGTGTCCAGTTGGTTCCAGTTTGATTAACTCTTCACCCTTTCTTCGTGTTTCACAGAGCCGAATAATATCCCAATGTATGTTGTCAAGTTCGATTAACAGTTCTTGCAATCGGGCCTCTGTTTTCATAGTCCGTATATTTAGCGTTGCAATGTTAAAAGTCCAATGCCAGCCTGATCTTACCCGGTGATTCTTAGCACCGTCTGCCTTGGGGCAGGTCTTTCCGCTGCGGTAGGTAGTTGTCCCTTGGCGTCCGGGGAATGAGGGCCGTGTTTGAGGTTGTAATGTCATATTTCAACATATTGAAATACCATGTTGAAGGTATGGACCGTAATCTACCACGCTGGTCCAATGCGGGTTGGTAAATTTTGGATCATGTTAGTCTGAGGCCTCCGCTTTGACCTGTCCACCAGGGGTGACCCTCCCAGGAGCATAGACTCCAGACGGCATAGCTCAAAGCTTCATTGCCCTACTCAAACCCCTTTACCACGTCAAGGTCTGATCCACAAAGGGGATATATATATATATATATATATATATATATATATATATATATATATATATATATATATATATATATATGTATGACATATATATATATCATTTTTTTTTTCTTTGGACGGCGTCCAACCACCAACAGACGAAACATGTGCCCTCCAATGTAAGGGATGGGTGAGGCATCCTCTCGGTCAACTAACCAATGCCCATATATATATATATATATATATATATATATATATATATATATATATATATATATATATATATATATATATATATATATATAGATATTATAGAGTTTAATTGATATATATATCGAAGGTACGTCAAAATGCTTTAAATCGATTGACTAAGCCGTTCAATTTTGAAATTTAAAATTTTCGTAATTTAATACGTGATCTTATGGAGATTTACTAACATAATAAGTTACATAACTCGTTACAAACAGTAGTGGCTCGTGAGGGAGGGCGTTGAGGCGCCGCCCCTCCGGCATTTATCACAGTAAACAATTTTTCAGAGCAAAACACCATATTTTGTATCTGTTCAGTTTCTTTCCTTTAACTCATTTTCCTGGTCCACCTCCTTTATAGGGTTTTAATAGAACGAAAAGTAAAATGGAGGAAAGGGAAAGCAAAAAAAATTGTCCGTAGCACTATTTTCTTCTACGCCCTCCCACTTTAAGAGCCCAGGAGCCGCCACTGGTTATAAATATACAAAGAAAAGCTACCAAGTGTTCTAAACTTTTAGATTATGTAACTTAAACTGTTTGTGACCAATTTTGCATAGTTTTATTAATATTCATCTTCAGTATTTTTGTTTCCTATTCATCCTTAAAAGTCTTAAAATTTCAGAAGTTTGATTATTACGCCGTTTTAAGAATTTTTTTGTATTTGAAAAGGGAGAGCTATTAATATGAAAATCAGAGATTCATGTTTTCGTGAAACAGTGGGAGTATTGGATTGTGAGAGGACGTCTACTATTATGTGGACATGGGTAATATTGAATCAGAGAGATCGAATTGAGAATCAGATTCATGCATGAGTACTGTGAGAACTTCTTTCTATATACAATCTACACGAAAATATCCAGCAAGTATGTTATGCTTTTGAAAAGCTGCAGGTAGAACTGTTTGAGGATGAGTGCTAATCGTCTTTCTTGCGTCTTTCGTCTTAAACCACACAACATGATGGATAGGAATTCTATTTACTTTAGTGATTCTAGAATTACTTTAGAACTCTATTTCGTTTTGGTGGTTTTTCTGAACGTCGAAGGATAAGACGTTTTTGGTGTGGAGGGCTATATGCTTATAAATCTAGTCAGCCCTATCAGAGGAAAATGAAGAGCCAAGACAATGAAGACGCCGGTAATGATAATACTAGCGCAAAAACAATAATGGATGCCTAGCGTCATCCTACGGCGGATTTTCGCAGTATATGGCGGCTCTGATTATTCATTCAGTTGCTCAACGACGTTTAACTCGAGCCTGACTGATGAAAGCTATAAGGACAGCAATACCGGCCTAAACGGTAAAGCATATATACATAGTATACATTTGCGTGAAGACTATTTGCTATTGATATTAATTTCTTTAAATCGCAACATAAAAGCCATAAAAGCAATGTAAACAAATCAGTTTATCCCAATATTTCAAACAGTAAACACGGACTCAGTTCATATATATATATATATATATATATATATATATATATATATATATATATATATATATATATATATATATATATATCACCACCTATCACCTCGACCGACGACAGAGCAAAGTGGAACGCACATGGTGGAACCAGGACTCTAGGCAGTAGTCAGGGAGATCGCTGCAAGAATTCGGAGAAATCAATTTCGAAAACAGAAAATCATGGTCAGAGAGATACCGCCGAGGACCATGTCACCACGAGAGAGAATGCTTCTTAAGGGGCATGCAAAGGGAGAGCACAAAGAATCCCTTTTACAGATAAAAGATTTTCACCCAGGTTTTCATCCAGCTTCAGTGATGTTTTGGTGGAGAGTGTCGTAGGGTGGCATCATTCAACTGCATTTTTTGCTTGCGTGTAGAGTCGAAACGCGTGCAACAAACTACTAAAGCTATGTTTTGGAGAACATAGCTTTAGTAGGAAAACTCAGAGTTCTAGTTGAAACACAGTGTTTGCAGGAAAATATTCAATCACACAGCGTTGATTGGAAGTCAATTTGCTTCAGTTAATCACTGCTAAGGATTGGCCCTCAGTAAGTCCGGACTCAATCCGCTCGACTATCGACATTGGAACGGTTTAGAGGAGGAGGCCTGCTCTAGACGTTACAGCAATATCGAGGAAATAAAGTAGCAGCTTTAACCCGTAACGACACAGGTGGGCCTGTTGGACGCATAATGAGTCTTTACCAAGCGGTTTTTAAGGTGTTAAGATTAAAATTTATAAATTATCTTTAATTCTTTTATTACATCTATTATTCTAATCAAATCAAAGTTTGGAGTGGGGATAAGGAAATGCGTGGCAACCAAAAATTTTACATTTCTTAGTATCATACACATACTTTGCTGTGTAGAAATACGAGTGTAACTGTCAGACATGAAATTTTCAAATAGGTACCTATAATAAAATTTTGTTAAATTCACCATAGGACCATGACCATTAAATCTGTTTGTAATTGAAGTCCTTCCTGCTGAATTTCTGAGCAGTAAAGTGGTCGATGATTTGATCATTAAAATTTGAAATTGACTTCACAAGTGTTTCTTAGAAACACACATTATGCTTCTTAGAAATGTTTTGATTCGTTTGAGGGCAGAAAAATGTCTTTCGCTTTCCATAGTCGTCATACGGACGGTACAATTCCGGTACGGTTAACAATTCCACAGATTCACTAAATGTTGATGTTAAATTGTTTTGGATAAACATTTGTAACAGCGGCACAGCCCCACTGTGTTTTATAAAATCGTCTCGTGCGTATATTACCGAGAGTTTATTTTTTAATTTTAAGTAATTTACGTTTGCAAACAGGTTACACACAATTTTATTGTCTTTATTTGGAAAGACGGCTCGATATTCACCAAATTTTTCAGTTTCAAATAAATTTGCAACAGTTGGGTATACAACTAAACCATTCATGAACCTATATGGTTAAGGTGTTACAGATTTCCTTGCATATCCTGACATTCGAATTGGGGTCCTCCTTGTCAGTAAATTTCCGTTTCTTTCTGCGATTCTCTATGATCGTTACACATTCTTCACCAGTTAAGTTACCAAATTCTTGATTAATTTGTATTTCTATATTGTCTCTAATATTTTGAATGGCTGTTGAAAAAGTTACCAAATTCTTCTTAACTTTAAGTGCATTAGTGAGGCAATATTTTACTGAAGAAAAACAGCCAAAATTTAAAATTATCATCCACCAAATAATTTATTAACCCCTGTGCTAAAATTTTTATCCGACTCGGCGTCTATAATTTCTTCAAGGCATGTTTGCAATTTTTCTTTGTAAATGTAAACAGTATTCACACATTTAGACGTAAAGTTCCAAGTTCCATCTGGTAAGGGCCGCACGGGGTAGATGCTTTTTCAGGACGCTGTTCAGAACGTTGCAAAAAACACCTTTAGCCTTTTTCTATTGTACAACACGTATCTATTATTATATTTAATTGGTGATTTTTGATGACGATTCGGTCCGCAAATGTTAATGTGACATTATTTCTATTCATATATTGCACTGAATTCATCTTCAATATTGTAATCGTTCAAAACATTTACTTTGCAACCACTTGAAAAGTCGAAAAACGCGACGGTGAAAAACACCTGACTATTGAGAATGGGGCAGTTCCAAGATATGACGTTATAAATGCGTTTAATCTTCGGGTTACTAGAAAAGCAATGCATTGCTGTCTGTTTTTCGCACGCGATAGTAAAGAAAACAGTAGCGGCACAAACTTGTCTGTGCCCAAAGCACGTGTTCTTTAATGGGTGTGCTTCGGAAACCCACAACCTACTTTGTTACCGCGAATGACATTATGGATGTTAAACTATAGAAGTCGGAAGAAGCGTGATGATAGACAGAACAGAAAATAAATTAATGTAAAATCTGAAATTAATTTTTTCACTTAATTTTTTAATATTTTAGGTAGGGCACTTGCCCACGTGCCCTTATGGACTAACCACCACCGTTAATCGACGCATTATTTATGAACAAAACAGAAACTGTCATAATAGAACATAGAAATGGTGCGTGCGGCGATAGCGGAGTGGCCGGACCATCTAAAGAAGTGTATGAAAGCATAGGGCGCATATTGAATAAGTTTTATCTTTTTGAATTCTCTCCTAAGCAAGAAATAACGTAAATTTAATTCCCCTTTGTTGGTTTTTCTATAAACTACACTTACTTTTAAGGGACAGAGGTATAGGGTTATTTCTTTAAATTCAAATTAAACAACAACTATATATGATGGTTTGAAACTATTTATTTTATGTGAAATAACATTTAATGATATTAATGTTTGAATTTGCGTTAGTTCTCTCGAAGAAATTTTATCAATACAATTTCCGATAATTTTTTCTAGCATTTGGGGTATTATGTCCGCAATTGTCCGAGTTATGTTGGCTTCCAAGGCATCAATAGTTGCTAGTTTATCAGCACAGACAACATATTTAACTTAATCCCAGATAAAATAATCTAAATGCGTTAAATCACATGATCTTGGTGGCCAATTAACAGGTCCGTTCCTCAAAATTATTTTCTCACCGAATTATTCTCTCAATAAATGGATTGTTGCGTTGGCTGTATGACATGTGGAGCCGTTCTGTCGGTACCACATTTCCTCCAGATCAATCCTATTTAAATTCCGAATTAAATAACCACATAGTCAAAAAACAAAGCCCAACTTCCTGCTAATGGCGAGGAATTGATAAATTTGAATCTTCTTCAACACTGCCAGCAACTGCGGCGATATTTTCTTTGGAACGCACAGTTTTTTGTCTTGTTTCTGCTCTATGAGTTTGATGCATAAAACAGGACAGATTTTGATAATAAATTTCGACAATTTGCAAACATTGCTCTGATGTTATACGTTCGATGGTGATTTGTCAGACTATTGAAACACAGATTTATAGACGCAAACTCGCAGTTCGTTTGACATTGATCACTATTGTCACTAAACGGGTTCGGATACACTTAAAAAATCACCTTAGCACTGCTTGAAGGTTTGTTTTCTCAATTTTGCCTAATATATTGATGCTTAGGTCGTGGTCACACCATAACTATGTCACACCATAATCCCTGAACATCTCCCAGTATTGAGGTGTTGTGCATTATGAGTAAAAATAAATTGATATGGCAGATACGAACAGAGCCAGTAGCCTCGATAACATAATGTAAACGGAATGATTCGAAGCAAAAATGTTATAATGAAAAAAATTAACTTATTTGCATATCATGGCGCGACAACTTTTAATCAACTTTATATGTACCAAATTAAGTCGTAGTTATAGAAAGCGGTTATAAGTCTTGTTAAAAGTCATCTACGATTCATTTACCAGACCGAACTAGTTTCTCACTTCAATCATTTTTTTTACATTTAAACATAAAGGAAATTTTCTTGATTTGTATTAATAAATGCCATATCTTACTTCAAATCCAGTTTAATCTGGTTTGTTAGGTGCGTACGATTGATTTTTTTATTAATTAATTATGCAGGTGAGAAGTAAAAAAAAACTTTTTCAACCACAAAAGCGGTATTTGCGTTACGGTAGTTCACGCCTTTCTTTGTAAAATCAAGGTACTGTCTTAGATCCTTCCGAGGTTTTTGCTCTAACTTGCATAATATTTATATAATATAGGTAGTGACTAAAAAAAATCAATGTCGATTAGACGCTTTCTAATTATAGCGAAAGTTTTTTTTCTTAATAAAACAAAAATAAAATAAAATAGTTAAAAATAAACCAACGATTCTCAAACATTTCTATTTGTAAGTAATATAATAAAAAAAGGAGTTGCTTTTATTATTTTCGATTAAACATTACTTTCATAATGCACGATTTTGTCGTATGCGGTCAAGTTTAGAGAACAAAGAGTGAAATGGCTGTGAATTGACTAATAGATAAATATAGAAATACCAAAACATAGGTTTCATTAAAAAAGCTGTATTGAGTAAGTTTAATGCATTTTGCTGGGAGTAAAAAACTCCATATAAAACTTCAAATGATATAAAGTGATATAAACAGTTGCTGCCGTCAAAAAAATTGAAGATGGTTCTAATAAACATCTTTCGTTTCGCACAAAATATATGAAATTTATGTCCAAATATAAGTTTTATGGATAGTATTGTTTGTACCTACCAGATTTACATCCGATATTTTACTAAACCGGAAAAAAGTAAAAAAAGAAAAGAAAACTTTTCAAAAAACTGCTGTTTTTTAACTCCAAAATTGACCAAATATGTTTTTTTTTAATTATATCGTCTTTGAATGAACTTTTCAAAAAAAATATTCACAATATCTTTAACTGTAGGTAACGTTTTCGTTAATGTAGACGTTTCTGCTGTGGCTGCATTTACATTAAGCCCCCTATTCAATAAAGGAACAAACACATTTTTAACAATTTGCTTAGCATCGGACGATAAATGTTTTCGTTTAAAATTAGTAGTTTCGAAATATCGAACGAACTCGAAAGAACTCGATTAATTTTTTTTACCTGTTATTTTATTATCCCGGCCCTGTTTACCATTTTTGGAATTTTGCCGGGTTTCGTTACGATAGGGGTTGTTAACAGTTTATTGCAGCCATTCGGTCAACGGTATATCTTGAACCGCACTAAATATGCGAATGATATTGCAGTAATTGTTAGAGTGCAGACAAAATTATAACGCGTAACAGAAACAATTAATCGCTAGTCTAAGAAAGAAGGGCTGAAAATAAATGACACATTGATTATTCAATAATAGAATATTATAAATTCGAAGTAGTGAAAACATTTAAATATCTGCGAGTCATAACCGATAGAAAAATTGAGAGAGTTGACACAGACGACATAAAGGATATAGATCGTTTCAGGGCAACAAAAAATTACTGATATACAAGAGATTAAACATAAAGAATCAATCAGAGATATACAAGACAATAATAAAATCAATAGTAATACATGCCTCAGAAACTATAACACACAGCAAAAGAAGAATACACTGAATACATTGAACGTAAAATAATAAGTACAATAATGGGAACAACGAAAGTAGGAAATAGCAAGTTCAGAACTGTGATGAACTTTGAGATTGACAAGCTGTTGGGAAAGGAAAACTAGTAAGAATATTTAAAGCACATAGGGGTAAAATGGTACAAACACATAATGAGAAGAGAAAAAAATAAGAGAGATAACAACGTGGAAATCAGTACAGAAAAGAGCAAGAAGGTGGCCCAGAGTCAAGTGGAAACTACTGCTGGAACTAAATACAATAACACTGAATGCAGAGACATGGAGATAATAGATAGCAGATAGAAGAACCTGGAGGGAAATAGTTGAGAAGGCGAAAACTCACCAACAATTATGAGAAAGATAACAAGACGAATTGCGGACCAATTCACTACACTAAAAGGATTTGAAGAGTTCTTTTATATATGCAACCAGTGACGGTTCGTGAGTTTGAAATATGGAGGTTCTGCATAGCAGCAGACGATTTAGAAAATACATTTAACAAACCAAAAATGAACATAAGAGATATACACTTGCCAAATTTAGTAAGCAAGTAAAAAATCCCTACAATTTAATGTCACGAAATATATCAAATTTTATATATAATTTTTTGGGAGGTTTACCAGCTCTGCATCTTTTATATACCACCCGCCACTGTATGGAACAACTACAATTTCACTAATAAAGGTATTTTTTTCCCTTTATTTGGGTTTTTGCCACTATCTAAAACTCAAAAAATATCAATAATACCTGTTCTTATTTAAAGAATTTAAATATATGAACACGCCACAATCATTCAGACATTACTAATAAAGGTATTTAGACATTACTAATATATATATATATATATATATATATATATATATATATATATATATATATATATATATATATATATAAAATTACACAAAAAAAAGCACAGGAACTGATCTCCCACACAAAAGACCCTTGGTGGGACTCGGAATGCGAAAGTGCGACGCAAGCAACGCAAACGAGCATTTCAGGAGTAAAACATCCAAAAATCCCCAGAAAGTCAACAGTTTTTTGACGTGACTAGGAAACAGACCGCAAAAGTTATCAGGTAAACTAAGAGGAAGTACATGAAGGAACAACTAGGCTCTATAGAGGAGAATTTCCGCAATTATAACACGAGAGACTTTTATAGGACTTTTGCAAGAGAAATCCGTGGATATACACCACAAAATATTTGCTTCAGAAAGCGGAATGGGAGATTAGCGTTAACCAATTAGGAGAAATGTCAGGAGCTGGCACACTATTTCTCTGAGCTCCTCAATTACTTTGAAAGCGACAGAAGATTCCCCAAGGAAAATTGTATCCATACCCACTCAGAATCACCACCATCAACACAGGAAGAAATTCACAGGCACATACGCAAACTAAAGAATAACAGGTCATCCGGTGAAGATGGTATCACCGCGGAAATATTGAAAAACCTCAGACCAAATTCATTGCAGGAACTTACGCAAATTATCAGGAACATTTGGCAAATAGAAAGATTACCAGATGAATGGAAATGTGCTCTTATCCACCCGCTGCACAAGAAGGGAGAGAGAACTGATGTGAACTACTACAGAGGAATCTCCTTACTACAAGTCACTTACAAAATCTTCTCAGCATTCCTTCTCCAGAAAGCACAAGAACAATTAGAACACAAAATTGGCGAGTACCAGGCAGGCTTGCGCCCTGGTCGCTTATGCACTGAACAAATATTTAACTTAAAAACAATACTGAAATACAAAGCCATCAGGAATGTCCCAATCATCTGGGCATCAAATTCTTCTGCTCAAAATTAGATGTCCAAAATTTGAACACCAAATACGGCAAAATAAATAGGGTCACTCACTTCAAATACCTGGGCGAGATCCTCGAACCCACAGGAGGAGAGAAGATAGCACAGAAGACTCGATTACAGAAGATGAAGAGGGCATACAGCAAGAAACACAATATCTGCAATAAGGAGTGCCTATCCACACACGCAAAAATAAGACACTACAACACAGTAATCAAACCAGAGGTACTAGACACAAGCGAGACAGTTACACTTCATACAAAAAGCGGCATAGAAAACATACTAATAGAAGAACGCAAAATTATGAGGAATATCCTCGGCCCAAAATTGATAGAGGAAAGATACAGACTGCATTCTAAAAAGAGCACAGAGAGAATATCCAACGTAACGGCTGATATAAGAAAAAAAAGGTCGAAATTTTATGGACATATCAGTAGACTCCTACCGACAAGACAAGACTCACCAACAGAATTCTTACATACATACAAGGAGTCAAGTCAACAGTACCATGGATAACACAAGTCAGAGCTGATCTCGGAAAGGCACAAATGGGTCCGACAGAGATTGAGGATAGAAGAACGTACAGAAACAAAATACATATGTGGAACGTTTCATCAGAAAGCGAAGTTTCGAGGAGATCGGGAACAAAGTGGACGGAGGAGAGAAAGAGAATCCACGGAGAAAGGATGAAAGAGGTGTGGAGGATCAAAAAGAACACTCGAAAATGAGTCAGAATGCTTTGCGTGATCCAACCGGGTCTATACGCACATAATAATGATAATATATATATATATATATATATATATATATATATATATATATATATATATATATATATATATATATATATATATATTATTATAATTGAAATATCTATTATATAGTTGAAATAACTTTTTTTCTATTGCATCAGTTTAAGGATCTGACATGACTCGGGATCACCTATGTATATTGATCAATTACTGCATGATCGATGTTCTCTTGCCCTTTTCCCAGTTATCGGACGGAAAACTCAACCATTCGCCACTGCCATTTATCACCGACGTAAAAAAGCTCGGTGATCACGTTTGGCAACTAGCGTCGACAAATTGAGTTAAGTGTAATATGCAAAAAGTAACTGAGCTCGTTCACGGAGCGGATCGTC
Organism: Cosmopolites sordidus; assembly: GCA_031761425.1. Lineage (NCBI taxonomy): Eukaryota > Metazoa > Arthropoda > Insecta > Coleoptera > Curculionidae > Cosmopolites > Cosmopolites sordidus. The sequence goes on along the minus strand of JARFXV010000710.1, from coordinate 766,350 downwards.
AACAGATGGTGTGTTTTTCTGTCCCATTTGAGCATTATCGCTAGTGGACGTCAGTCGACAATGGGGCGCAGTGCCTTTTTGACTGCAGTTTTCGCATCGTCAAGCGTTAAAAGTCATCCCCAAATATTGAGTGTACACAGAAAGTTTTTAACCGTTTTCCGATAATTAACAATTTAATCTATTTTGTTAAATTTGTTATATGATTTCATATTTTTTATTTATGTTTATTATTCTTTTTGCATTATTGGTTTCTCAACTTAAGTCTCGGCCCCTACGACTGCAGAACCTATCTGATTGTTTTTTTTTGCGCCTGTATGGTTATTTTAAAGCTCGATCTTTAAGCTAAAAAAAAGTTCAATATACTAGCCTACTATGAATATAACCTAAAAAGTCCGATATATTTGCGATGTCGCCGAAAACCAATATTTGAGACAAAAATGTTTCGTTTTAAAGTGATGTCCTTCAACTGAAAAAAAATATTCAGAAGTTTAGGACATTATTGGTGTGGCTTTGAGAAATAATGCTGTTTCGTACACTGTTTGTAAGTGCGTGTGGTATAGTGCCTGTTATAAATGGTATCTGTCTAAGATTTTAGCGAAAAATTGACAAATAATTATTGCGATGTGCGATGATGCGTTATAGTGATCCAAAACTATTAATTATTTTGCCACAAATCTGGATGTTTTTTTCGAATTAACTTATAATTAAATGACGAGGCAGTGATTAGTATAAGATCCATTTTAGATAAGAGATTTTGTTGATATTGTCTGCATTGGTTGATGAGGAAAGTCTTCTTGAACGACGTCCATTTTGAATCATTTCATTAAAGATTATTAACCATAATTCAAATCCTTGTACCATCTATAAAATCAAACATTATAAGACTAATAAAGATGTCGATGAAAAACAAAAAAAAACAGTGATGACCAAAGAAAGGAAATCGGAGAACATCGAAATCAATAGATTAGTAAAACAAGGAAATACTCTTTCTACAACACTTTTCAATATAGTATTAGATGAAATAATTAAAAAAGTAGGCATAAAAGAAACTATAAAGAACAAATTCGTACAGATAGTAGACTAGACATACGATCTCACCATTATAGCCATAGAAGAAGACGCCTAAATTAGAGGTTTACATATAAACAAAGAAATGACAAAATACATGAAACATGGCAGATTGATGATAAACAACAATGAGTAAAATAAAAGGATAATTCCAGTTTAAGGAGGTAGACAATTTTTTAAATATCTGAGTGTAGTAGTGAACACAAACAACGACAGGAGTGTGAAAATACCTAATACAACCAGTTATTAAAAAACAGAAGGATCACACAAAGAGGAGAATATATAAAGCAATCATAAGACCCATTGTAACGTACGCAGCATATACGATGACTTTCTCCACCAGGGAGGAACAAAAACTAAGGGTCATCAAAAGGAAAATAATAAGGACAATGTATGGACCCAAGAAGGAAGGAGAATAGTACCGAAGCCTAATGAGTCTTAAGAGTGAAGAAGATATATCACCTTACATAAAGGCACAGAGAATTATATGTGCCATATTGGCCATCACCTACTGGAGACCGGTGGGTAACAGGCTGAGAGGAAGACCGCGAGGAAGATGGAACGACCAAGTTGTAACATACATAAGACGAATCGAGTTACCAGGGTGGACTTCGAAAATAAATGACAACAAGGAATGGAGAACAATTGTTAACAAGATGAAAAAACTCAGCTTACTATAGACGTAATAGGAAGTAGATGAAAAGATCAGAAGAATGGTATCTTTCGATCTTGCAGTGGCGTGGCGATTGCGGTACACTTGACTTTTAAGATATTCCCATAAAAAATCACAGGGAGCCATGTCCGGGCTTCGGGTGAGCCACTGAATGTCTCCTCTTTGAAAAATTAATTTTCCCGGAAAAAGCGTCTGATCGACGAGCAAAGAGAGATTGGAAATGTGGCAGGTAGCTACGTCCTGTTGGAACCTAGTGTCCTGAGTGTATCCTTCAAATTCCTGAAGAGCAGGAGCGAAAAAAAAGTTTGAAGCATGTCGACATAACGCTGATAATTCACCGTTATTGCGCGGCCTCGCTGGCCTTGTGCTCAAACTGTGACCTTTGGGCTATGCAGAGGCTTTTCATGTTTCTTTTTAGGGTTTCTTTTTTCCACACCAGTAGCGACAATTTTGACAGTAGCGATAAAATCAGCTTCATCGGAGAATACGATGTTGTCGATTGCTGGAAATCGGTTCATCATTTTGTTAGCGAATAAAAGTCTATCAGCGGGATCCGCCAGTCTCAAGTCTTGCATTGTGTGTTTGCAGAAATCTTTGTGAAGGATGTGAAGTACCGACGATCTCGTCACATTTAAAGCAGCGGTGCGCTTCCGAATGAATAAGTTTGATTTTTGGCACACGGACGCTCTCACTCTCTGAATGTTTTCATCGATTAACATTAACAACTTTTTGGACCACCCTGTATACTTAATAATTTTAACTTAACAAGGGAGATGATATAAAACTTGTGTCATATGTCGAGAACAATGATACCATGTTAAAAGACTTGCTTGTATATAAGCAAGACACCTTACAGTTAGGTCATGGTAGTATATTTGTGAAGCAATAAGAAACTTGAAATAACAATTACAAAATGCTTGTATCAGTTGTATTAATCTTAATTGTTAAAATACGACATAATTGCAATCGATTATTAAAATAAACCAGTTCCGTCTTGCAGTATTAACATTTTACGTCCGTTTGTTAGTGGCAAAACTCCATCCCAAACATTCGCCAGTTGTGCTGTATGGGTCTTTATGGGGTTGCAGCTTTAATTCACTCTAAGCTCTCGCTTTTATCGTCACTGATCCGATGTATTTATCGCTACGGTCCATTTAAATAAATATCCAGTATTGGAGCGCCGATCATGTATTTATGGAATTAAATTTCGGTGCCAGGCCCTATTTGCATTGATGGTCCAGGTCGTGGGGTTGGCCATGGGCACCAACGCGACCCATAAAAGACATGCCAAGTGATTTATTGGGATTTAAATAGGTAGCGAAATCGACTTTGAATCGGTTCAGATCATTATGTTAAGTCGTTCGTATATGGTATTACTACTTTATTATTCTGGTTAACCGAGTTCGTTAAAGAAGTATTTATACAGGGCCAAAGAGAAATTACGTAAATGTAATCAATGATTCTTTACATTATTTTGAACACCAAGTTTTATTAAAACTTGTATCCAAAATGCAATTATTTCCTCGAAAAGCATTCTTTACTTTTCCTTACAACTGGCAACATCCCTTATTGTTAGGAAAATTCGGTTTTTTGTTTCATTGCTCGCTTAAGGAATTATTTCAAAATAAAATATATTTTTATTACCATTTATTCCATACGTTTCGGTATAAATTTAGTTTGTTTTTTCCAAAAAAAAAAAAATTAAAAACCTACACATTAATGTTATCTAATGTTAAAGTTGAAATTACTAGCACTAATTTTTTACACCATAACACGTTTTAAAGATTCACGTCACATTAAGAAACATATGATTAATTGTTTTTTTTTAATCAAATATTCAAAATGTCCATTATTTATGACATATGACATAAACTTGGCAGGTTTCTAACCTATTTTTCCGAACGCGTTAAACAATTCCTGGTACATTTCTAATCTGTTTGTTGCTTTTCCATAAATAAGAAGCATATCGTTATTGAGTATATATAAATTTTGGTTTTAAATGAAATTTAAATACACATAGTCAGTATGTACCCGGGTACACATGGTACGTGTACTGTCAATTAGTCTATACTTTGCTGTTTTCATTTTTTGGCTGATTCTTGATTTTCAAAAAAATGTTTTGACAATATAATTGTGTATAAATTTTAAGCTTTTTTTGTTGATGCATTAAATATGTTAAGAATGTTTTACGGCAATGAAGTTATTTAAAAGATATTTTTGTAAAAATAGTACTATTTGTAAATAGTTTGTGTAAAAAATATTTACAAATTGTACAAGGACTTTAGTGATGGTAGAGAATCAGTAGAAGATGAACTTCGTTCAGGAAGATGTTCCACGTCAACAAGTGAATAAATCAATGATCTTGAACTAAGTAATGGCCCATTATGTGTTAGGGATATTACAGATTCTACTGGAATATTATTTGGATGAATTTAATCAATTTTGAATTTGTTCACATGATCGAAATATTTTTAACGATAATTGACAAGGTTTCTTTTTTTTTATAAAAACATATGATTTCATCAATTGAGGCGACTGTTGTTCTTCTCCTTCTTCCTGTAATGTTACAGTCTGTCAGTAAGCCCTGCCCTCCTTCAACCTTTATCTTCAACCTCATCGATCTGCAGCAGGTTTTTGCCAATTTTTGATGTGCTGTAGTTCTTTTTCTGTTACCCCCTATCCATAATTTTCCTTGGTACTCGGTTTTCGGGCATTCTTGCCACACGTCTCGCCCATCTGAGTCACTGAACCTTCACCCTTACGTAGTCTACAATATCCAGATCTTTGTACAGTTACTTGAGTTTGAAGTTATACCGGATCCTCCACATTCCATTGTCATTCTCAGCATAAAGAATTCTTTCAAATTAGCACTTTTTTTTCAAATATTACAAGTATCTCTTTTGTTTTCTTTGTGAGGGTCCAGGCCTCCTAGTCATAAGTGACTGGCCGAATGAGCGTTCCGGGGTGACTGCTCACTCCACTAGTATGTCGATAATCTATTGTTTGCAGGTTTTTACTTGAAAAATACCTTTAATTTTAGTATAAAATGATTTAAAATATGTATTAAACAATTTTCCTTTACGTTTTGTAACTTTATGTCACCTTTAAGCAAAATTTGTATTTAGGGTCCAAAGAATCGCATTTCTTTAGTCATAATTAATTCGTCCACCCATATAACCATTTTTTATTTGGAATTATAAAAATGTTTGTTAATGAGAGCGTGTTGTATCGATCGGAAAAAGTGGTATCTGATAGTACCAAGTCTGGAGAATAGATTGGCAAGAATTTAAATGCCAATAGTGCCTTCTACACAGCTCTTTCAGCATATGGTCGCGTATTATTATAAAGATGAGTATCATTATAAAGATGAGGATACATATATCCTTGTAGGACTTCAAATTTCCTTTGAAAAGACACAATACATGACCTGCAACAGACTAAGAACGCCATTTCTAAAAACAAAATATGGTAACATCAGACGAGTCTCTCAATTCAAATATTTGGGTGAAATAATCATGGAAAATGAGTTGGAAAAAGCGGCCAATAAGGGTAGATCTCAAAAAATGGAAACAACAAAAAATGCCTATCTAAAAACACAAAACTGAGACATTACAACACAGTTATTAAGCCAGAATTATTAAGCCGGAATGTCTATATGCTGCAGAAACGCTCATTTTGAATAGAAAGAGGGACATCGAGGATATTGAAAAGAAGGAAAGAAAAATCGTAAGAAAAATCCTAGGCCCCAAACAAATAAATAGCACAACATACCGACTTCGAGAAAACCAAGAAATCAAACAATACACAGATATACATAGCGATATGAGAAAAAGAAGACTTAAGTTTTACGGACACATAAAACGGATGAATCCGAGTAGGTTAACTAGACAAATAGTCGAATTTTATGAAAATAGGAGTAAAGCTAAAGTAGAAATAATTAAATGGATTGCTGCAATTATAGAGGATCTAAGATCAGCAAATATTACATAAAGTGAAATTCAGGATAGAGGCTGTTTCAGACACAAGGTTAACCTTTGGAAGGTTGGCCAGAGAGAAAAATGTAGGAATACTGGAACAACTTGGTCTGACGAAAGGAAAAAAGCTCATAGCGAAAGAATGAAATTAGTATGGGCACAAAGGAAGGCTAACAACAACAAACGCCTCTAATTGTACTTCCTGTGGTCCACCAGGGCCCATACGTGAATAATAAATAATAACATATATCCTTCTTTCATTTTTTTTAAGTTGATGTAAGTGACGAAGAAGATTATAAAGACGGAGAAACCACAAGAGTGAATGAAAAAGCGACGAAAGTACATAAGAATATTATTTTAAATATTTTATTACTTGTAAAAATCGACAAACGTCTTTCGAAAAATTGTCGACCTGACAAAGAAAATGCAAAAGTTTTGACAAAGTTTTTTTTTATTTTTCAATGTAGTGACCTTCAATTCAATACATAGCATATTCAATACATTTCGACCAACGACGTTTCAACTTTTGAATACCCCTAGTAAAATGCTGCACTAAATAACTGGTTCAATATACAGTTGAATCGTTTCCTCAAATTTGGGAAAATTATTCATTTTCAAGACATTTTTCGTCTTTCCTTTTTTTACCTACTATCTTTCCTTGCATAATTACTCTCAACAGTTCGTAACGTTGTCCTCTCATTACATGACCGAAGTATTCCAGTTTGTTATTCGTGCTGTTTCGATAGATATACTACATATGACCTCTTCATTTGTGATTCTCTCTACTCAAAATATTCGTAGTTTTTTTTTTTTGAGTAGCCACATCAAGAGCTTCGACTTTTTTGATCATGTATTTATTAATGGTGGAAGCTTCTACACCGTAAAGGAGAATCGAGTGTATGCAGCAGCGAATCATTAGTATTTTCAATTCTCTTTCTATTTTTCTACAGCAGAAGGAAGATTTCATCTTGTATAATTGCGGATTGTTTCTATCCTTGTTTTTATTTTCTCGATGTTATCATTCTTTGAATTAACCCAAGTCCCTAAATACTTGCATCTATCCAGTGGTGAGCCAGTAATATTGAGATATTACTGCTATTTATTCTTATTTATGTGCTGTTATAGAGCAATTCCGTGAAACACATCTATTTTGTTTTCTTTAGAATCATATTTAATCCGTAAAGTTTGCTGTTTTCTCCTATCCTTCTGAAAATTCTTTGTAAGTTCTCGATTGCATATCCGTTGGAGTTAAACTCTGTAGGACAAACTACTTTATAACAGTTCGATCTTAATTTGTCTAAAAATGTGTTTCTTTTTTACTTCACTCGATCAGTAACTAAACGCACGCGTCTGAAGCTTCGCAGACCGCCATCTAACGAATCATATGTGACAAATGTAGTCATATAATTTATATAATATAATATAAAAAAAAATATATAATATAATATAAAAAAAAATATATAATATAATATAAAAAAAAATATATAATATAAATATATATAATTCATTGTAAAACATCAATAAAAATTTGCGTTGTGCGGGCTGTATGTGTTGTATGTTGTGTGAGTGCAATGTAGACGTTCTGACCCATAAGATCACACACAAATATTTTCGCTGTACATCACGCACACGAATCATCTTTCGGTTTTCTGGCGAACGTCAAAGGATTTTGTGGCGCACGGGATTTGTGTGTGGACGTGTTGTTGAAGTGAAATTAATGTTTTTAGTTTCAAAAAGACACCTACGTGGCAATAAAAATGAAAGAAATCGCAAGAAAAGACGTTATTGGATGGATTATTTGTACCAAAACAGAAAAGTATAAACTACAGAAAATAAGTATAAAGACTGAAAAATATAAACAACTTTATTTTTGACGCTTGCTGGAATAACCTAATTAGACATACCTACTACATTCCACTGAAAACACAGACGGGGCAGGCATACAGTGCGCACAACACATATATTTATTAACTGTGTATGAAAATTTTGCGTTGTAAATATTTTCGCTGCACAGTAAATTCAACACACACACACAATTTTTTCTGGTGTGGGCCCAGCTTAAAATATCCCAATATTGTTTTTTCATAACATGAGGGAAATTATAAACAAGTTATATCTGTTTTAAATCTTGAACTGAAATTTTTCAAACGTATTAATATTGCCTCAAGGTAGATTGTTTTTTTTTTCTGAAATACGAAAAAATACACGTGATGGAGCAAGAAAATGACAGAATTCCTATATCCATACGTAGAAAAAGACCGTTCTATCGAAATTCCTACCGCTTCTCTTTGCAGGTCATTTTCTGACAATTTTTTCCTTTTCGATAAACCTCCCCCAGGCCTAAAATACCCCCTTTGCTTACCACCCAGTACCACCCCCAACTCTACGGCGTCGATGCATCCCCCATTTAAACGCACCCTCAGTCGTAATCACGGGTGCGGCCTATACCACCGAGCCGAATCATTTCCCTTGTCCCCCCTTTAATCGGGGAGAAGTGCGCTGCTGCCGCCGCTACCACCGCCACAGATCCCCCCTTTCGTTTCCCGCCCCTATACTTTGCCGCCGCTCATTTGCCTCCATCGCAGGGCCATTTTGTCAGCGCCAAATGCGGGCGGGAATATATCGATGGGAGAGATAGAAAAACGACCGTGAAAATGCGTAGGGAAATGCGTGTGTGGAATTTCGAGAAATCTAATTGACTTTTTGCTGTTTCTTGGTTCGACTATTAGGCGAAGAGATGTTACATTGGCGGGATATGCGGATCAAAGTTTTTTCTTTTGTTATCGAAGAAAGAAGATGGTGATATAAGTAAACCTAACGAGTTGTTAAAGTTATTCCTTCCAATACAGAAACATCTTTGAAGTCGAATTTGCTATAGATGAAAGAAAAAAGTACAAAAGCCATGTTCGAAAATTAATTTAAAAACTTTCTGTCAGAGCTATTGATTTCTCCTTTTGAACTAAAATAATGACCACGTAAATTATTTTTAAAGTTTTCTTGAACTTGTGAAGCGCCATGAATTTGTATTGAAGAAATCTATATAGGTAGTAGTCAAATATTCTTATAGATAATTCAGGTAATGTAATTATTGATAAACAAAATATAAAAAATAGCCATTTATTCAATACGTTTCAGCATAAGTTGGGTATGTTTAAAAAAAGAGGAAAACTTATACATTAATGTCGTTGAATGACCAAGTTGAAATTACTAGCATTAATTTTTCACACCATTCACATTAAGAAATATTAAATATTATATTAGAAATTATTTTTAATATTAAATTAAATGTTCAAAGTTCAAAGTATTCACCATTTGAGTTTATGCAAGCCGTTAAAAAAGTTCTGGTATATTTCTAATCAGATTGGTAGCATCGTAATATATGTGTGTACAGATTACAATTTTGGTTTTAAATGGAATTTAAATACACACATTTAAATATTTTTGGTCGCCACCACCCTTTGCCGTAAGGTTCATCTTAACTAGTCAAAGCAACGTTGTCATTTTTATTTTAGCTGATGTATAACGTGATTCTTAATTTTTTAAAATTGCTTTAACAATTTGTATTACTCTATAAACTATAAATAGAGTATGCATGAAATAGTAATTAATTACAATTTACTGTTTGCCAAATATGCTTTTACACAAACTTGCTTAAAATGATAATTCTTATCACAGCAGGTAATTTAATAATTTTGCATTTGCATTTTTTCACGGGAACTTTTTTTAAAGGTTTTTGACCCTTGTGGTAACGAACTTTTTTCTTCCAAATAATGTGAAGAATTGTTGGTCGAACCTATAACAGTTATGTTCCTTCCCACCTTGGAGAGATGGCAGAATGGCAGACATGGCAGCAGGGCACGAGAAGTCGAAGTGAGATCTGTAGAATAAGCCGCGTGAAGGAGTAGTTCCTGGTTCAATGGGGAAGGATGACATCTTTAGTTCTTTTTACCACATGATTGAGTGATGCTACTCTGTCATACTAAATTTCCAGTTTTGACTACTCGTAATTATTTTTCCTTTTAGATGTATCAGTACATCAGCTCCTTCTTTTCTGGATTATTAGGATTAAAGTCCACTTCTGAAAATAGTTATTCAGTTTCTTCGTTATTATTTTTTGTGGTTATTTCGGAAGTTGTCAATACGAAACTTCAAAATGTTTTTGCTGAAACATCTGGTATCACTTTTTATTTGTTTTATTTGTATCTTCCATCATTACTGTTGTTTCAACAATATTTTTTCTTAGTTGAATGCCAAAAGAGTACAATGTTTCAAATCCTGCTAATAGGCAGACATCGCACTTGTTTTATTTTATGTTGTTATAAAAAACTATATCGATTAAGTAATGATTAACACTTTTGCTATAGGAATATCAAAAATTAAACAAGGAAGTATCTAGTGCAATTCAAAGAAATATCAGAAGATTCAATAAAGATAGAAACATGGAGCAAAATAAAATATTAAAAATAACGGGAAGGAAATTAAAGGTATGGAAACATAATATAAATAAAATTAAAAATCCAAATGGAAACATACCAGAGAAAGATTAAATTTGCAAGTGGCCGAAGATTTGTATTTTACCTTTACAACAGACTCTCAGGCAACGAGTTATGTTTTAATTTTGTTTAGATATGTTTTAAATTAAGGATTAACAAGACATGATATCGCTGTTAAAGAAATGAAAAATGGGAAAACCCTTGAAGGCAAAATTGTTGGAGAAGCCACTAATGGGGCTGTTTTCTTTTACTATCCTAATGTTTCCCACTCATAATTTCGGCAAGAGAAGGCATACAGTCAGCATATATGGTAATATTATCTGGGTGTGAGCGAGAAAAAGACCAGATTTGTTTTAGAACAATTATTGCTTTTTGTATAAGGATAATTTATGAAATGTTTATATGTTTGTATGGACTTTTTGAGGAAAAACTCAACGAATGTCAACGACAAGACACTATATTCGCCATATATGAACCCGTGTGACTTTTTCTGTTTCCCAAACTCAAATAACCACTTCGTGGACGACGACTTCAATGAAGCCCATCATCTTTCTATCGAAACCTTCAGTGTGAAACACTAAACTTAAAGGGATTCACCACTAAATACCAAATTACTTTTTTAAACCTCTTGGCGCGTGTTAAACTAAATCATATCCTGATAATGATAATATGGTTAGCAAAACGTGCGTCGAAAAGTTAAAAAAAAAGTGATTTGGCATTTAGCAGTAAATGTCTTCGAGTTTAGTTCTATGAAACCATAAAACACAATTCGCAGAAAGAGCTGACGGCTGTATCCATAAGAAGAGTTTGGACGACTGGATTATTCGCTGATTGAAGGCGATAAAATATATTTGGATAATTATATCACTATTTTATGTTTTATTAAACAATTTCCGGTATTTCTTTGATAAAATATATTTCTTCGTAAAATAGTTTTCAATATTGTAAAATTTACCTCTCCTTCAAGTAAAATAATTCACCAAAGAATCCTAAACCAAAATCGAGAAAGAAAACACGTAAAATTGTGTTATATTAACTTACAAAATTATCAAATGTATCCATCCGTATTGAGTATGAAAACTTCCAGTATTGATTCACCGAGGAAAACCTTTTAACCTTATTAACGTAGCTTAACAATTCCACCATACGTATTACCCATTATCATCCCTCTGTTCACATAGGAAAAGGAATATTCAACCTACATTTAGTTTGGGGCCATAAATTTATCTTTTTTTTGGTTTTTTTTGGATGGTAGCATCGATACGAATAGACTGGAATTATACGAAATTGGAAGGGTGAATTTGATAAATGGGATATGTTAGATGTAAAGTGGAAAATTTTCTAAAGCTACCGTTTTAGTAAAATCCAATATTTCATAGAGTAGAATATTTTACTGTTTAAATTCTTTCTACAATGATACATCCCATCGCTTAACAGTAGAGTAGAGAGGGGCAAAATGACGCACTTAGGGGTTAATTGATTATAAAAACGACAAACCTGAAAAAAATATTTTAATACATAAAGAACTCAAACATTACATCCAACTACTATGCAAAACAACACATTTTCGTGACAAACAAGAAAAACGTATCTATTAATAAATAAAAATATCATGACATACAAAACATGACTTTTGCCCTATATGTGGGTAATAAGTCCGATTAATGCGATGCAAATAGACGCACATGCTTTAAATGCATAAATCGCATTGAAAATCCCCAATTTTCTCATACGACGTACATTCTTCATGATACCACTTTTTGCAGATCTTACACTGAATCCATTCTTCAATGGGAGGGTCTTCATAGAGCTCATGGCATCCTGGACACACATTATTAGACAGTTTCTCCTTTACCTTAACCTACTTTTTTATTCACTCGTAGCATTCTCTGTAATTTTTCTTTTTATTTTGGCACGCGTTGACTTTCTCAACTTCTTCTTCTTCTTCTCTTCAGCCAGACCTTCAAGTTTTAATTTATTAGGAGTGTTAGAAAGTATGTCAACTCTGCATGTTGCCGAACTAATGCAGGCTCCAACTTCTCTGGTGTTAAAGGCGTTTGCTTGACCACGATGTTTCTTTTAAAACCTTTTCTTCTTATATTGTCGCTAGGTGAACAGAATCACTGTTATTTAATTGGGGATTGACTTCATTTGCATTCTTATGTGTGACCTTTGACGGGATAAAATCCTTTTCTGAGAACATATGTTTATTTATTGGATATATTCCACAAACTTCAAAGCCTTTTACTCCTATGTCTATAGTTGAACAACGTTCATAAGCTTTACCTATCAACTATTTATCATATTCGTTTGCATAAAATGTTTTTAATGCCTTAAAATAAGAGCGATGCAAACGCTGGATTCAATGACTGCTGTGTTATCATTGTGGTACCATTGTGGGCAATGGTGGTATCGTCAATAGATGAATAAAGCTGTATCTGCAATAATTAACAATTTCTAAACTTTCGTGAGAGGAATGGTTGTCGAGTATGAGAAGAACAGGATGTTCTTTCTCTGGTCTAACCTTGGAGCAAAAATGTTTAAGTCACTCTATAAATAAGTTGCTATTTATGTATCCAGAGTCCGAACACATTTCTATAGATTATCGTGGAGTCCCATTCATCAGCTCGTTTTTCATTCTCTTTCGAGGAAATATTATGTGGGAAAATTACTCGCCGCACTCATAGCCCAAACAATAGTAACTAATTTCCCGTACTCAGCTGAAGATTTTTGTTGGAAAAATATACATTTCTTACCTTTCGTGCTGATAATTTTTGGTATTTTTATAGGAACGGTCGAAATTTTACGGTTTTTTTTAGGAACGGTTGAAAATCTATCAGAATTGTTCAGAAAATTTAATTTTCCACCAATTGAGATCTACAATATGGATGAGAGTGGTCATCCATATTGTAGATGGCACTTGGTGGAAAATTAAATTTTCTGAACAATTCTGATAGATTTTCAAAAAACATATTAACTTGAAATTCATTAAACCCCATTATTTTTGCTAAATTAGTGGCTTGTGGAGCCCGCAATGACAGGTTCTATTTATTATTAAAACAATTTACCCAATCTTTGCCTGCTAGTTTTGAGTTTGGATGAAATGGGTTCTTTATGGTGTTTAAAATATTATCCAGATTTTGACAGTGTTCTACAAGTTCACTTTGCATTTTCTCTGAGAAAACACTTCGATATCTTCTAAAGCTATCAACACTATGCCTGGATTTTAATCTCTTTCGTAGAGTAGATTCTTCAGTTCCAAGCTCTCTTGCGACGGTTCTTTAGACATTTATTTTTTGTTTACATTTATTCTTTGTCCAGCTGTTTATAATATTTCTTCCGCACAAGACAAATAAATCTTATAAGAAAAAATTCAAACAGTTCTTATGCCGATTGGGTGTTTGAACATTCACCTGATTTTTCGAACAAAATTTTCTTTAGCGATGAGGCCCATTTCTCGGTCGGTGGATAGGTAAATAAGCTGGGGATCTGAAAGTGATTGTGGACAGTCCATTGCATCCGCAAAAGGTGACTTTTTAGTGCCCGTTATGGTCTGGTGGTGTCATTAGTCCATATTTCTTCGAAAACGAAAAAGAAGTGACTATTAACGTGTATGTGGTTCCAACAAGATGGCACCCCAAGCCACACAACCCGACCAATTTTGGCTTTATTGCGCGAGAAGTTTCAAGTGCCATTATAACTCGGTTTTAGCATTCCTCTTTGGATCAAGTTAAGTGGCTCAGAGGATGACGATAAAAGTATGTTTCTAAATATTTTCCATCTATCTTATTCACTTTCTTATTACTAAATTATACCTCATAATTAGTTTTAATTTGACCGCTTTCTTTTAGTATCAAACCATGCAAAGTTATATCCAAAACACCAATATTATAGCTTTTAGGAATGGTTAAAATTTTACTTATGATTTCAATACGTGATGGCCACTTAGCTCTCTTATAGATTAGTACCAGACTAGGCGTCTTGGGTGGCGTGACCTAGGACTCGCAACCCAATGATTCTGATAGCATAATTTGGGCATTCACTCGGGGTGGCGCAACCCAACAAGTGGCCTTCGACGTGTCTATTGCCAGTTAGCAGGTAGCGCCACCTAGTTGGCTACCGTTTTCTAATGTCTGTCACGCGTCCCAGTAAATGGACACCGGAATGGAATCTCTTGTCGTGGAAGTGTTTATTTTTGAAAAGTTTCGCCTTTTTGAAATTTTTCCTGTTTAACAAGGTAAAGGTACTGTTAACTTTTCGGCTTCCATAATTCAATTGAGGCGCCTGAGCCGTGGCTAGTGCTTTCTAGATCGCGAATCAAGTGGCGCACTCTAGGTTGTACCACACAGGTCGCGTGGTCTGACACTAGCCATATGGAAAGTTCTAGATTTGGATTCTTTTTGTAACCATTTATTCAAACACTTGTTAAATCCAGCTTCCCTAGTTAAATGGAAAACGAATGTTGACAAAACGTATCTTTGATGTTACACAAGTGTATGCACACGACAAAAACTTTTACAACTTTGTTATGTTTTTGTTTTTTTTTGTTTCGACTTTGTTTCGTCTTTCCACCGTACTCTCTCTGCCTTGCGCCCTCCGACTACTATTTATTTAGATCGCTTCAAAACAGCTTAGATGGTACAAACTTCAGTTGGTTAGAAGATTTGAAAAATCACCTGGATTAGTCCTTTAGCGAAAAATCTTAGAACTTCTATGCTTGGGATTATACAGCTACTGAAAATTTGGAGAAAGGTCATCGAACAGAATGGCTCATACTATATGTATAGATTAAATGCAATTTTTAGTAAAATAACATTTTCTTACATTTTTGGACTTACAACTTGTGGTTTCAAAAGATAAATCAATTTTTTTTTCTAAAATTTATGTTACGGATTTTAAATGATGAAAAAAATTTAGAAACTTATGAATTACTGTAAATTTTTCATGAGGTTCTTTCTGTTCGTTCATCATGTTGATTTGTTTTTTTCAAAACGAAGTTAACGCTTGACTGCACTGATCGAAAATTCGACGGATTACACGATCCGATCCCAGATGGCAGACGGAACTGGTCTAGCCCTCTCTCGTTAACTCGCTGGCGGGTCTTCAGCACGCGACAGACACGTGGTCCGTGGTGGTGGTCACGTGTAGACCTCGGAAAGACCAAACGTCACTTCTGCACTTGCGGGACTGCGGTTTATTAAATTTTCCTCGACATTAATCTTGTCGGTTGACGGAGATGCGATGCAAAGCTTTCAAGATCGATGTTAAATTCCTGTTTGCTGATTCTGCTATTGTAGTTTGGATAGTAATGATAATATATTTTATTTCTCATCAATAACTATGTATTTTCTTATCAATTTGTATTTAGAATGGTTGAAACTAAATTTATTTTTTTTGATAATAAGTTTTTTTTACATTACTATATACTTTCAAAAATATTTATACAGGGTGGTGCAAGTATCACGCTACCATTTTAATTATTTATAACTTTTAAAATAAACAAGATAGATTTTATTTTCCATAATAGCAACAATGCGACTTTGTGCCCTTTTCAACACATTTTCCATACTTTAGTTAATGTATATGGATGTTATCCTTAAGTTACTGTATGGTTTGGGACTTATTTATGCAAACCTTTTCCTTCAAAAATCCCCATAGAAATAACCCGGAACGGAAGAAATAACCCCAAATCAGCAGCTCTAGAGTAATACATTTTTTGTAGACACTTTCTTTTTATATCTTAGATGAAAATGAGCTCTATCGCTCATTATTAATTTTTCATGAAAATTGACAATTTGATGGGAGTAGTTTATTATGGTGTACATATGTATGTAATATGTATATATGTATATATGCATGTACATATGTATGTAATAGTGTGTTAAAAATTAAGACATATTTTAAAACTTATTTTCGAAAATAATGGAAAATTGTTGGCTGTTTCATTTTTTTTGTGAGCTCCTTTTGGATCTCCCTATAAGGTTGTAGTAGTCCATTCAAACCATTTGAAAACTTAAGGCTTTTTTTTAGTGGAGGGTCTTCATCATAGACCAAATCTTGCAACTGTTGTGCGGTTAATTAATTTTTTTGTAAACTACTGAACGTTAGGTCAGTTAGTCATCTTAGTAGTCGTTGTCTCATCGAGGAGATCTAGTCTCAATCTAGGCAATCAGGCAATCAGACTAGTCTGTATTGCCTTCGATATCCGATATATTTTCCAGAATTTGTCGTGAGAAGCTATAACTTCTTCAACGTCACTTGGTTGCAACTCGTTGAAGCCATCGCCATAAATTTGGTGTAAGATTCTTACAACGTCTTCCATTTCTGTTGCTTTGTCAGGAACTCCTGACGTATCGGCCACAACCTCTCGTCATAACTTTATTCAACATGAATTCAATGCTGATGAACATAACTCATCCACTGCTTCTTTGATAAATGTTATGCAATGGGCGATATTAAAAGCTTTCCAACTCTCAGTGAGAACAGGATCTTGTTCTATGCTATTCAATACATCTCTAAATCTTCGCTTGACATAATATCTTTTAAACGCTGTTATTATTCCCTGATCTAATGGTTGTATAAGTGATATAGTGTTAGGAGGTAGGAAGCAAACTTCCATGTTTAGATCAGCAAACTTTATGGATCCAGAATGGCTGGGAGCATTATCAATAAGTAAAGCTTTGAATGGCAACGATTTCGAGGCTAAATATTGCCTAACACTGGGTACGAAGCATTCAGAAACCAGTCTGTACATAATGTTGCAGCCACCCAACATTTTTTATTTGCTCTCCAAAAGACCGGCAGATCATTTTTGTTTTTATTTTTTAGAGCAGATGGGTTAACCATGTGGTTACCTGAAGCATTAGAGCAAAATACTTTATCCTTTGCAGTTTTAAATCCTGGTGCAGGTCTTTCGGTTTAAGACACAAATGTTCGAGGAGGCATCCTCTTCCAAAATCAACATGTCTCATCGGCGTTAAATATCTGACCTGGTTGATAATCCTTGCTTTCAATCAATTGTTTCCCCACGGTTGACGAGGAATTACTGTATTTTAATCGCTTATTATTGTCTGTAGGCAACATGTAAGAATCTTAATCTCAAAATTCAGCATAAAGCAAATGGAGAAATTCCCAATTGTGCACCACATCGCCGAATCGACATTTCTAGCAATTTCACATTTTGCTTCACAAGTGCAATATCCTTAACTGTACTTCAATATCCTGCCTGTCCTCAGTTGTTCCGAATTCTTGAAATTGCTTGAATAAACGACAAATTGTCGTTTCGGACGATTAGCATATTTTTGCTCAAATTCACGTTGAATTATAATATATTTTTTTTAAATATCAATTAGAACAATTTCACTGTGTTCTTTTAGCATGTATTTATCCATAATAAAACTTGAACGTGTGCATTACACAAGAACCAAATACAAATTGGCACAAATATCAGGAAAAAAAAACACACTTGCACATGTAACATTTGCCCCACTACGATCACAATTGCCAGACATATCCAGATCTTACGCTATCTCTTTTCAGCTTGAACGACGATTTTCCATCACCATTTTCTTCACTCTTTCATGTTGATTTTTTCGATAAAGCTTCAGTGTAAACTTCCTCCAACACTTTAAATGATTTACCACGAAATTTCGCAACATAAAATTTGAGTCAAACTGTTTTTTCCATGTTTTCATCGGTTTTTAGTAGCAGAGCCCACTTGATGTCAACTAAGCTAATCAACAGCTGTAATTAAACTCGTTGGCAGCTGGTGTTAAAACTTTACATGACAATTAAAGACATTTTTAATTGAAGCAAGAACATTTTTTTTTTAAATATCTTTTATGCGGTCTGTTTGTTCCAATACATTAGCTGTAAGGAAAATAACATTCATTATTCAGTTTACTTCTAGCCCTAATGTGGATAAATTAGATGACTTGGTTTTTTTCCACATCTGGAGTAAGATCAGAAATCTGCGGTAATAAGCCAAATAGAAATATTGATCAAAGCAAAAACCATACACCCTTTCAACTGGCACACTATATCATCGTCACTCTCCGGAGATTTTAAGTAAATATGTTCATCAATTCATAAAGCAAATTATATCGTGAGGTTGATAGTGGAAACCACCAGGAAGAGAGTTTTCACACTCATTCCCATAATTAATATCACATCGTTGTTTCTTCCCTCACGATATAAATTACCCGGATTTAGACATGACTTGTTGAAACATTACTGATTTTAAACATTTTCAATAATATTTATATAAAAAACTAACATATCCTTTATAAAATAGTTAATAAAAGAAAATAATAACGTAGTTCATTTCGAAGACTCTTTTTCAATTTTGATCCCCTTGTCCACGGTTCCACCCTTGCAATATTATTTTAGTTCCAGTTTGCTTTGTTGCAGTCATATGCTCAGTTCAACCTGTTCGTATCTTTATACCACTGAGAGCGATAGAATGTACTTGGAAGGAAAATAAACAAGCTGTGGTTTGCTTTCTATTGATATTAATTTTAATTTTGTTTGCTCTCAGTCTTAATCTGGTAGTTGGAACTTTTTATGAAAGGGATTGTATATAGATATTGGTCGTTATAAAGTGGATTATTCAGAGGGAGGGGATTTGATAAGTAATTGAAGAAAACACATTTTTTCTAAAATTTAGTTTATGTCGCATTTTAATGTAAAATTGTTTTTATTATAAAAATGTTTTCGTCCTATTCCACAACACTAGGGCCTCAACCGAATTCTCGGTCTTTTTTGACGAGCTTTTACATTTATTTATGAAAAAAATATTACAAACTTAATGTTCGAAGTAATTTACCTCACGTTCTATAGACTTTCACTATTTTTCAGAAAACTGTCGCATCTCAAATCGAAAACAACTTGGTGGTTTTGATGTGATAAAGTCACTGAGGCTTTCCGGAGGCCAATTCTGGAATACGTTGGATGCTATAAAATTTGCTGCTGTATGTGACCGGGCGTTATCTTAAAACAAAATAATTTCTATTCTTCTCTTGTCAGCATATATCTTTTTTTTTGTTAAGAGTGTCATTAACAAGAGTGAGCTGATGTGAATAATGATCACCACTTACCGTTTAACCAAATTGGAACAATTAATAATGCATGACGCTCTGCTGATTCTACCGTTTTGTTGTTGATATATGATTTGATGTTATTGGTTGATGGCTCATCGAACGCCATCGCTTCTACAACTGATATTTCAGGTTATGTTCTCGATAAGCTAGCATATTATATCTTGTTTTGAAACTGAAAGGAGCTTTAAAATATTAAGTGTAGAAATAGGTTCTGGCCTCTCCGAACTAATCAACTATATATATATATATATATATATATATATATATATATATATATATATATATATATATATATATATATATATATATATATATATATATATATATATATATATATATATATATATATATATATATATATATATATATATATATATATATATATATTATTCTAACTTCAAATATTTTTCCCGTTGCTTCGGGAATTCGTAGTACCAATCATAAATATAAAAAAAAACTGCATATGAAAATAAATAAGTGTGCATGATCTCGTCCAAGAGCTACATGAAGCATTGTATTGTATTCGGTTTTCAACAAAAAAAAGCGTTTTCTAGGCGAAAGAAATGATTTGCTCTGCTTTGGGGGAAAATGCGGTGTTTTAGAGTATGTACAAAAGATGGTACCGGAAGTTTCGGATGGGTAATTTCGATCTTGTCGATCAACATTGTTCGGGAACGCCAAAAAAAATCGAAGAAGAGCAACTGGATCAGCTGTTGCAAGAAAATCGTTGTCAAACATAAATGGAGCTGAATAATTGGGTATCACTCAACAAGCGATTTTTTATCGGTTGCAGCTAGGAAAGTTCAGAAGGCTGGTCGTTGGATCCCGCATGTGTTTAGCCCAGAAAATAAAGCAAGACACGATTTAAAGAGAAGGTTTTTCTTTTTAAAATCGTGACAGGTGATGAGAAGTGGATTCAGTACGATAACCCTAAAAAAAACAAAAGCATGCGTTTATCCCGAGGAACCATCAACGTAAACTGCAAAGCCGAATATCATACGAAAAAGTATTGCAAAGTGTTTGGTGGGATATGAATGGTGTGCTATACTTTGAGTTGCTAAAACCTGGGAAAACAGTAACTTCTGAGCGTTATCAAGAACAATTGATGCGTTTAAGTGACGAAATCGAACGAAAACGACCACATACTAGTAAGGGAACTCTGCAGGTGATACTGTTGCACGGTAATGCACAGCCCCATAAGACGGCAACAATCAAACAACTTATCCATACTTTGATCTAGGAAGTTCTCCCTCAAGCGCCCTATTTTACAGATATGGCCCTTTCCGATTTCCACCGCTTTCGTTCTCTGCAACATCATCCTGTTGATACGCACTTTCGCACAATCGGAGATATCCAAAATTTTATCACCGGGTTTATGAAATCAAAACTGCAATCGTTTTTCCGAGTAGGGATTCGCCAGCTGCCCGAGAAATGTCAAAAATGTACTGAAAGTGAAGGAGATTATTTTCAAGACTGAAATGCATGTTAGTTTTGTATAAATAGATATTAATTTTATGTAAAAAAAGGTAAACATTTATTTGTAGAACTAATAACTATATGGCCAAAAAAATATTTGAGTCTAAAGCTGGCTCCACATCAATACAAATTTGCGTTGTGTGGGCTGTATGTGTTGTATGTAGCGTGCCTGCGCGGCAATGTAGACGCTCTGACACACAAAGTCACACATACGTATTGTCGCCGCTCAGCACGCACACGAACTATCTGTTGTTCACCAGATAATTCGAACAAATTGTTCCATTAAATTCAACACACATACAACATTTTATTTATGTGGACCCAGCTTAATAGGTTCTGCAGTGGATAGTTCCCAATAATTTCCATCTGTTTTTATAAAAATTGAATTGGGTGCCGAAATAATGACTGAACTAAAAATCTTTCGACGCAATGTATTTATCAACTCATTTCTGAACTTCTGGGAAATTCAATAAATGCCTGTTTACAATATCTCTGCTGTATATGTGGAAAAAAGTGGTAATATGATGGTGTCAAGTCTGGAATATAGGCTGGGTGAGAGAGAACTTCTCGCTCGATTTCTAACGGTGCTTCCTTATAACTTAATTAAAACTTAAGACCACCACGTTGTTCTACAGTGAGTTTCTTTTATATTTTCTAGATTATGTGCAAGATTAACCTTATAACGTCTTATAATAACTAATACTGTCTATAATAAATAGATGTCGTGACTGGTGTTGGTTGGGTTATTTTCTATGTACCCTTTATTTTGATCCAAGTCTGTCAGCGTATCTTTTGACCAAATAAAATAGAGAAAAATATCAAATGTTTGCTGTACAAAATGTAAGAGAAATAAATTTTATAAATTTAACTAATGATTCTTTAAATTATTGTAAACAGAAAGTTTGTTTAAAACATATATCCAAAATGTAATTATTTCCTCGGAAAACAAGTCAGGACTTTTTGAAAATTTCCTAAAAAATTGACAACGTCGCATCGTAGGGTTTTTTTGAATACTCGGTTTCAAGAAAAAAAAATGAAATTGAGTTTTTTGTTTAATCTGGTATTTTTTGAAAATAAAATATAATCTTTTTATAGTCATTTATTCCATATGTTTCAGCATAAATTTGGTTTTTTTACTACAAGAAAAAGAAAACTTACACATTATTATCATTTAATGTCAAAGTTGAAATTACTAGCACTAATTTTTCACATCGTAATACGTTTTAAACAATTCACGTCGCATTTAGAAACATATTATTAATTGTTTTATTAAACTAAATGTTCAAAATGTCCACCATTTTAGTTTGTAAACTGTAAATGTAAAACTGGCACCATTTCAACGAATTTTACACGTTATGGTTTGGTTTATAATGTAACTTAAATACACGCTCTGGCATACTCTGAAATATTTTTTTAACGCCATTTTGAAATAACTTTCCTTGTCATGGGGATGTTGAGATGTTGTCGAACCTTTTTGGCTAATATAGGGTGTAATTCTTAATTATATATAAATGTTTTAATAATGTTTATTGGTTTATTTGTAATATATTTGTTAGATAATGACCGATTAACATTTGTCAAATATACTTATACATATATTTTCTCAAAATGTTAGTTTCTATCATAGCTTCTCGATTGTGGAGATGCATTTTGTTTTGCGGAAATCTGCCAGTTTTTCATCCTTGTTCTAAGAAACTTTTTCATTCAAATGAGGTGAAGAATTGTTAGGTAAATTTTCGAAAATTTTTTCTCTTTACTTCCTGTATGCTTCAAAAACCAAGGAGTTAGCAATATAAAGTAATTTTATACAGTTCCCATTTTTTGGGTCACAGTGACTTACCATAGTATCGATCACGAACCAATTTCAATAATTACGGATGCATACATAATCTACGTCCCCTAATAAATAACATTGCGCCATGCTTCCCCCCCGAAATTACACTAAAAGCCTCCTAACACTACCCCGTCACCCTCTTCCCACCGCCGGACATATTTTCACCCCTTTTTCCCGTCTATCGCGCCACACTTTTCAATAAATCATGATTTTTCGGAAAGCGTCGCATTGTCGGCACAGGAAACACAGATTTGACGGTGACATTGTTCGGACCGGAAGTGACGGAAACGGGCGGAAGAGCGCGCTGATGTCAACAGTTGGCACG
This sequence comes from Cosmopolites sordidus, assembly GCA_031761425.1. Classification (NCBI taxonomy): domain Eukaryota; kingdom Metazoa; phylum Arthropoda; class Insecta; order Coleoptera; family Curculionidae; genus Cosmopolites; species Cosmopolites sordidus. Next base: position 743,409 of record JARFXV010000710.1, on the reverse strand, counting down.
ACCGTCGCCGATTAACAGTTGGCAGGATTGAATGGGCCACGCGTGACGTACGAAATGGTTTCGGGGGTTGCTGTTGAAGGGTTTCCGGTCAATTTGGGGTACTTCCCATTACCTTACCGATAAAAGGGTAAAAGGAATACCTCGTGGGCGTTAGATGAAATTCAAGATTTTTAATATTTTGTATTGAAGTTCATTTTATGAAGAGACTATGGGAATTATCGTTCGCTCATTGTTAATTGTATAACATTGCTAATAATATTCATTTATTTTATTCTTTTTTGGGTTTGGTTTATATATATATATATATATATATATATATATATATATATATATATATATATTTATATATATATATATATATATATATATATATATATATATATATATATATATATATATATATATATATAAATATATATATATATATATATATATATATATATATATATATATATATATATATATATATATATATATATATATATATATATATATATATATATATATATATATATATATATATATATATATATATATATATATATATATATATATATATATATATATAAATGGCCACCTCGGCTTTTTTTTTACAGACACGGATCCGCTCGCACCAATTTTCGACGATCCGCATCGATTCCATCAAATTCCGGAAACAAAATCTTCTAGCATTGTCTTGTAGTGCTCGGTATTGATGGTAACGGTGGGTATTGATGGTAAAAACTTCCTCATTTTTAAAGAAGTAAGGACCGATGACTCCTCCATGTCAAAATTCACACCAAACTGTGATCTTTTGCGGATGCAAAGGGCTCTCATGTATCACGTATGGATTAGATTCGCACCAATACCGACAATTTTGTTTATTGAGCCTTATGAGAAGGTGATTTTACGATGAAAGTCGTTGTTGGCTTTTATCATTTCGAGGGCCCAATCGGTAAATTCACGACGAATACGATGGCCGGTTGGCTTCAATTCTTGTGCCAGTGCAATCTTATATAGATGCAAGTCTAAGTCCAACCTCAAAATTCGCCAGGTTGTCATACTTAACCATATAACCTCAGTGACAGGTCTTAAATTATTTAAAGGAGGTTAAAATGACCTGAAAGACCATGAAAATCAACCAGATAGCACATAAAACACAGGTAAAGAGGTAACCTGTACGTGTAAAAACATTAGAAGGACTGAGCTAAGAATATGGAATGAGTGTACTTAAAGATGCAGGGTGTGAGGGAAATAACTTTCATATATTTAACCCACAATTCTTTACATTATTATGAACAAAAAGTTTCCTTAAAATATGAATCCAAAATGCAATCATTTCCGCAGAAAATACATCAGAACTTTTTTTTTCGTTTTTCGCATTCATTTTATAATTCTTTTATTTTTAATTATCTTTTTTATAATAAAATGTAATATTTTGATAGTAATGTATTCAGTACGTTTGTTTGCTTTTTTTTACAAAAAAAGAAATACTTACACATTAATGTAGTTTAATTTCAAAGTTTAACGATTCACGTCGCATTAAGAAATACATGATTTATTCTTTTATTAAATTAAATGTTCAAAATGTCCATCATTTGTGTCTATGCAAGTATGGTATCATTTATACCGTTCTACTATATTTCTAATCTAGTTGGTAGCAGCTTCTCCATAAATAAGAAGCATATCGTGATATTTGCGTATAGAATATAATTTTGGTTATAAATGGAAATTAAATACACACACTACGGAAATAGTTTTTGTCGCCAACACCCTTTATAATGGGGATTATCTCAATTAGTCAAAGCGACGTTGCCATTTCTATTTTGGCTAATGCATGGCGTGATTTTTTATTAAAAAAAATGTTTTAACAATATTCATTAGTTTATTTGTAGTTGATTCGGTAAATTATATTCAATTATTATTTGCCAAATATGCTTTTCACATATTTGCTTAAACTGATTACTCTTATTACAGCTTTTCTATTGATGATCTAAAAACTTCTTAGGAAACTCATGGAAACCATTAGGTTTATACACTAGTTGTAAGGAACTTTTTAGGTTCAAATAATGTGAAGAACTGTTGGTTATTTTTTTTCCCCAAAGACTCTGCATATTAAAATCAACAAGAAATCCAGTAAATACCATTGCGGATGACACAGTGTTCTTTGCTGAAAGTTTTAAAGAGTTAGAACGTTTGAAACAATAGAACTTTTAATTCTAATTGCTGATATGTATATATATCTATATTTATATATCTATATGTACATATGTGTATGTACGAGGTATATTTTTTAAATAAGGTTTTTTAATATATAAAATGCTATAAATATCACTCAAATATATTTTGCCATATTCTACATAGTTTTATCTACTTTTCTACATATTTTTCATTTTTGTTCAAACATTTGTCATACCGCTTAACAAGTTTTTGAATTCCGACGTCAAAGAAATATGCCGCCTATGAAGAAGCCCAATCCATGACTGTAGTTTTAACTTCTTCGTCGTCGTTATCTTTAAGTAACTAAGTATTAGTAATTTAAGTATTAAGTATATCTTTAAGTAACAAAACAAGTGAAAAACACTGGGTGCATGGTCTGGACTGTAAGGTGGATGATCTAATTCTTCCCATCCAAAAAACTTCATTAAACCTTGTGTTTGTGCAGAAACATGTGACTTTGTATTGTCATGGAACAATATCACACTTTGTGAATTGATTGTTGTGCCTCTCGGCATAAAATCCACTAACAAAACTCCTCTCCGGTCCCAAAAGACAGTTGCCATAATCTTTCGTGCTGAAATTGTCTGTTTGGCTTTCACTCTGGTTTGCGACGATGTGTCCATTCCATTGACTGTTATTTGGACTCAGAAGTCATATGAAACACCAATGTCTTATCTCCTGTAACGATATGGTTTAACAATTCATCTCCTTCCTGATTGTATCGGGTCAAAAACGATAAAGCACAGCCCAATATCTTTGTTTTGTGATCGTTAGAAAAAAGTACAAAACTGACCTTGAAACCCGTGGGAAATCACTTAACTTTGAAATCGTAAATCGTCCATTCTCTCGAATTTTGTTGTCCACATTACGAACCACATCTTCAGAAATCAGAGAAGATCGGCCAGGGCGTAGCTCATCGGGACGTTAACCCTCCGGTCCTTGAACATTCTGACACACTTTCGAACTTTACTGTCACTCATAGTATTATCAACGTAGACCTCCCAAATCTGATAGTGAATTTCCGCGGCTGCCAAGTTTCTTGCAATCAGGAATCGTATTACAGATCGTTTCTAAGAGTCGGCAGGTGAGTTAATTTTCTTAAACAATATAAACTTCTACAGCTCAGCACATAGACAGACGATATAGCTATAAATGGCGCTTTAACGCGCGCAAAGCATGCTGGGAGCAGACGCGCAAACGCATTTAAAAATACCCCTCGTATATATGTACCATATATGTATATATGTAACAGTTTCATAATAGGCCGGTTGAGATAAATATTAATAATAGAGAATTATCATCAATACTCCACGTAGGTGCTCTGCTCTTTTCCTCAGAAAATAACGGTCCGGTTTTTGGCCTTATAGCCAGCATCAGGTGGGCTCAAACTGGACTTCGGTAAGCGTGTGAAGCAAAGGTAAGAGCCACAGACCACATAAATTGGCCATGTCGGTTGGCGGGTGTAATGCCATACAGCTCGCGTTATCCTACGACGGACGTTCGCAGCAGCCTAGACCACGTGGACCATCCACTTGCCAAGCAACTCAAGCAGCTCGAAATGGATATCTGTAAGCGCCTGAAGGAAAAGTCAGAGCCATTATGGTCAATATGGCCAATTTATATGGTCTGTAGCTCTGACCTTTTATTCGTTCATTTTGTTCAGTTATTCCGGCGCTAGTTCTTTTATGATTGAGCGTTTCCACATTTGAGAATGGTCTTCTCACTTTTCTTGATCCTGGGGGTTCCAGTCTAGGGTTGCTTTTAAAATATTGTTGTTTGGTTTTTGAAGCATGTGTCCAATCCAACTCTACTTTATGTTTTTCATAACTTTTTAGTCTGTTACGATTACTTTTTACTTGTACTTTATTATTGTTCCTACTTATTTTTGTCCCGCCAGGCGAAGAAGGTCCTCATTATTGATTCGATTTGGCCAGAATGTGCGAAGTATTCTTTGTAAATATTTATTAATTAGTATTGTAGTTTTTCTATCAGTGCTTTTTGTGACTTTCACGTTCATACAATATGACTTATTTAACATTTGATCGAAAAATTCGCACTTTTTTACTTCCCGCTGGTTTAATTGTGCGACTTAAAAGATCGACAGTTAAACTGGGTCTATCTTCAAGAACTTTGCAGATTTTTTGTTTGTTGGAGATCTGTTGTTTTTAAAGTATTTATAGCGCTGAACTCAAATGTTACACCTCTAACTTTTAAATGTTTACGTGTTATGGGGAGAATATCGTAAGAACTGCAAAGGAAACTTTGTTATATTAATGCTTTGTCTCTACTGTGTAATACACTTATTAGGACATGGGTTCATGGATCATATTTTTGATAGGTTGACAAGCAAACTGCCATAAAAAATATATTAGTTATTATATTGAATGACTTTTGCCTCCAATTTTTTTTTATTCACAACATAATGCATTTGTATCTTAAAGTTTAACAGCTGATATTGTACGAAGGGTTTAAATAAATTAGGGAAACTTATGGCGTAGCCTTCGATATGGTAGCACTGATGGTTTCTTCGTTGGAGGGGAGACAAGCCATTATCAGATGGGTCTACAGTAGGAGTTTGAACTCCCTAGAGTCACTTGGAGGCCGGTAGCAATTATTTTTATAAACCGGATTTTTCTTTTGCGTTTTGAAACTGAGTGACAACAAATTCCGAGCCACAATTTCGAATAATAGTAGAAAAACATGTGTTGACTTTTTGAGGGCGAATCCAAAATAACTCTCATTTTCTGGAACGTGTAATTACTAGTTGCGAGTCTTGGAATTTTTAATACGATCCGGCAACAAAGCGCAAGAGCCAAAAATGGCACATTCCAACTTCACCATAGCCAAAAAAAAAGTGAGAATAAGCAAATCAAATATTTAAAAGGATGCTGATTTTATTATAGCCAGAGGATCGTCCGTAATGAATCTGGCCTTAAGGCCCAACCGTAAACCAGTATTTCGACCCAGAAGTTCTTGAAAGCCTTTGAAAAAAGGTAATTCATGTGAGACCTACTTCGTGTTCAATTAACGAGTTTTTGGCAATGTAAAAAAAAATGATGGACAACATCGTAAGGTAACATTTTTTCTAAAAATTCACTTTTTTAAAACCATCACTGTGGCTCCGCAGTCTCTTTATTAACGAGATTTAAGTTTTTGTGACTTTTTTCTTTTTCCAAGATTATACATTCACCATAATACCATTTTTGATTGGAATTGGAATTAAAACAGGAAATACGAAAAACATTGAAAAGGTTGTAACTGATCAGCTAAAGACGATTTCAGTATCTGAGTTCCAGCAAAACTATGAAAAATTCAATTGAATAAAAATATTATTAAAAAATCATTCTCAATACTTTATGTACACACCATGTATATTTTTTAATTGGTTTTTTATAACAAAGCGACATAAAGTCACTTAACAAAATGACTCTGTAGAAGTTATTGATTAGTAAATTTTAGCCAATCATTAGTTTATCAAATATATGCTTAATTTTTAGTTGAATCATCATCTGTTTTGCAGCAGATTAAACGATAACATTCCATATTTCAGATGGCTTAGGAAACCCTTCGTGTTGACCGATAGTTAGGAAAAAAGCGAACCATCTGCTGTGCCTAGTGATTCACGTTGGTCATTTACCTATCTATCTGACTTTTTCATCGTAAAAAAGAGCCCGCCCAACTGGAAGCCGCACATTCATTTTCGATTAAAACGACTTTTACAGTCGTTTCGTAACTTTGCCTCTGAGGCAGCACGAAAACTTTTAATAAAATTTGGTTACAATGTACAGGTTTCTTTAAAGCTTCAGCCTTTGGAATCGGATTAGAAAAGTAATACAAAAAAAATAATACATCACTATGAAAAATGAAAAATATCTTTATGGAATTAGTTTTGAAATTTATGTTCAATGTTAAAAAATTAAGAAATTTCACTTATATTTGATATAAATAGATCCATCACGGTTATTATATCTGTAAATTAATTAAATTAGATAAACAATGTCTTCTTGGAGCAAGGTAACTCCGCAGTGTATTTTAAGTTTCTACTTGATCCAAATCTCATCTTGCTGAAAGATGAGATTTGAATGAACTTGTAGATTCGGTCTATAACTCTCCCATATTGGAGTAATCCATCTCCAATATTGGAGTACTCTTGGAGTAATCGTTGTGTACTTTTTTAATGAGGAGGTTACATTTTACCTTTCATCCATCTCTTTGCAAATTCAGATAATTGTCTAAAACGATATGATGCACGAACTCGTGGTATCCTAGCACCTTTAATAGAACCACAAATTTACTGGTAAGATTCGTTCAGAAATCGCTCTAATATTTATTGACTAGTGTGAATAAAATCTGGAAATTATTTAATTAAATATACTGTCTGAATCTACTATTCAGTCATTAAATATACTGTCTGAATACTATCTGAATCAAAATGACGACGTATTATTTGGCAGAAATTCACTTATTACTGTTTATTACTTATTATATTATTATTACTTATTACTGTCACAAATACAGGGTGTCTCAGAACGATTCAACTATATCAGTTGAAAATAAAATTAAAAAAAAACTGATGGTAACTATTATTTATTGGTACCAATACAAAGGTTATACAAGAAATTTTACTTTAAAAAAAAATTGTTTAAATGACGGTCATTTAGTTGGCGCCACCCCTCAAACGGCAAAGCGCGATCTTCTGCAAAAGTCTGATCAAGCCGGCAAAGTCTGATCTTTTCTTCAATATTCCTTTTTAAATCTGTCAAATTTCGAGGATCGTTATTGTAGACGATGTTTCTTAAGATAACCCCACAAGAAAAATCTGGCGGGGTTAAATCAGGGCTTCGAGACGGCTACTCAACGTCTCCTTTTCGTAAACGTACCTTTTCGGGGAACAACTCGTGCAATGTCGCTAAATAGTCGTTAACCATGTTAGCCGATTGTTATGTTTACATTCCTGTAGTTCAGGAGCAAATAAATTACGTATCATGACAATATTGCGCGCAGAAATTATTGTGACCGATCTGTGGCCGAACTTCGTGACCCATCTATCGTCCTCAAAAAGATAAGGTCCAATAATGCAATTAGCTGACATAGCGATCCACACAGTTATTTTAAAGCTGTGCAACGGGTGTTGATGGGTTCGTCTCTGCTCAAAAGCGGAAATTTGCACGATTGACGTACCCGTCTAAATGAAAGTAGGCCTTGTCGCTGACGAAAATGTCAAAATTGTCGAATCTCTCTAACATTACATTCATATCAGTCAGTCTCTTAACATAATCATTTTCCTTCAGATATTGCACAATCTGACTTTTGTAGCTATTAAGATTCAAATCAGATCGCATTATGAGGCGAATCGTCGCTCAGATAATCCCAATTGAGAATCACACTTCCTGAGGCTGAGCTGAGGCTGTCGCCTTACATAATTTGCAACTAATTCGATGTTCTTGCCGTTCTTGGATGGCCATGACGGATGCCACGTGTAGTATTTCCAGTAGCGTTGAATGTCTGAATCCAAGAATGATTGCATTGCTTGGGGTTTCTCTAATGTTGCGTAATCAGTAATGACGTCTGAATAATCGATGAACGCGAATGAGCGATCGATTTTTCTCGTAACGCATGATGGCAACTAAAAATGTACGGTCTGACATATCGAGCGATGCGCGCTTATCCCTAACACGCTTTATTTGCGCATCGTTCACTGTCAAAAAGTTTTGAGACACCCTGTATATATTTGTTTCCAGATTTCTCACTTTTTAATACAGCTGTAGGTAAAAGTCAATTGTAATATATATATATATATATATATATATATATATATATATATATATATATATATATATATATATATATATATATATATATATATATATATATATCAACTTAATTTTCGGGCGTTACGTTTAATCCACTACAGAATCCAGTCGAATCAGAATTTCCTTTTCATTATGTTAAAGCGTCATCTTTCAGCTTCAAAACAAGGTAGAATATGATCTAAAAATACTGTACTACTGTGAAAGTCCGAAAGGCAACGTTTAAGCATTTTTTTTTAACTAAAAAAATGTTGCGGTACCTCAGGACACCTTGTTTCATATAGTATTTGTAGTAAGTGGTTCCAGCAGTTCTGAACTTGAAATTTTGACTTAAGGGATACAGAATGGTCGCTTTTACTAAAAAAACTAGAAGAAAAATAATTGAAGGACTGATGGAAAAAAAGACCTTGTTGAACTTTGCTAGAGCTTGGACAGAAATTCGAAGTAACATCACAAGTAATTTCCAAACGTTTACACAAGGTAGAGAAAGAATTCGAAAGGAGATTCATTAGGTTCCCTATGAGCACAGCTGAGAATAAGACTAGACGTTTTGATCAAATGAAATACACCTTATTTAACATATGAAGCTAATAATAACAAGACAAAGGAAATATACAAAGAAAAATAAATGTAAGAAAAATTATGCGGAATCGTAATAAAAGAATATAAAATGAAAAACCAATAATTAACATTATTCAAATGAGGAAATTATCAAATTCATCAAATAATAATTTAGCAGTTTATTAAAAACATGTTCATTAGGAGCACTCTTTATATGGACGTTCAAAGCATTGAACAGGCAAACACTTTCCCAAAACAATGTCTTCTGGAGACCAGTAGTTCTCACCATTGGTACATCATAATTGTTCTTAGAACAGACCTCGTAACAATCCATGTTTGCTCTTTGCACCAAACAGTATGCAAATAATGTGGCAACAAATTGTTTTATTTTCGATATCAATCGCAGGTTAACCCCTTCAATGGCCTGCCTAACAGAAAACCAGTCTAATGACAGGAACATTACCTTTACCGGTGTATACTTATTACAGTTCAATAGTAAAAAAACAATTTTTTTTCCAATCTTTATCTACCATTGATGACTGACATAATTACAAAATGTTAGCTGGGGATCCAAGAGTACCCCCAAATATTTAAATTCATTTACAAAATTAATATCACAATTGTTTATATTTATTTTTAACCCTAGCTCATTAAATCTTTTGCAGTTTGCTTTAGATCTTATCACCATGTATCTTGTTTTCCATTCGTTCTGTTTAATGTTATTTTTACATAATCATAGTATTGCTAGTTCACTATTCAATGTTTCAACCATTTCAGGCAAATTATATCCAGACACAGATATGAGAGTATCATCCGCAAAAAGAATACTAAAGCACTTCATCAATACTAAGCACTACACCAATATTGTAAAATATCGTTGACATATATCAAAAACAGCAACGGGCCCAGAATACTACCCTGAGAAACGCCTCAAGCACTTTTCTTTCCTGTTGACAGTTTTTCCTCAATCCTCGTTTTATGATGTCTGTCTGTTAAGTAACTCTTGATCCATTTCAAGGCTTTTTATCTTGACTTAATAATTTTTTTACACAGTATATCCCGATCAATAGTTTTGCCCGCTTTATATTTATAAATGCACTAGTTATGGTTTTCCTGTCATTAATATCGTTTTTCCATGTCGTTTCACCTGAATAGCCGTCTCTCAAGAAGGGGTTAATTCCCCAGAAAATTTATTTGTTTCAAAACTTGTATTAATTAAATAAAATAAAGTATAACAAATGACACAAAAAAAATCCGTTATTAACCTTATCGTGATTTCACTGTCACTCGCACTTCGAGTTTTTAAGCTAAACACAACTTTTTTTAATTTCCTTAGTGTAACATGTTTAAACTCAGAAACATCTTGCGTCTTGTATACTTTGACATCACTGCTCCAGTCCTGCCCTTTGGTACTCTTTTCTACTTCATTCAAACTATCGAAATAAAAGTGGTTGAAATTATCCGTAGGTCCAGAGCGGCGATCAAACTTGATCCAAGAAAATTCAGCATGATCCTTACTATCATTGCTTAGTAAATTTTGTATTGTTCTTTACATTTTCCTCCCGTCTTCTCTACAAGCATCGATATTATTATTGTTATTAAGGCACGTTTTGGTGTTTTGTATTATTATTATTATTAAGGTACTTGATGTTGCGTAATTGCTCTCCAGATTCAATATAAAAAATTCGTGTATAAGATGGATCTTCGTGTATAAGATGGGTGGGAATAAGATGGATGGGAAGGTGAAAATCGTGGATGAAAATCGTCGCACAACCAAATGCCAAAAATATGTTGCTGTATATACAGTGCTTTCATTTCAAAAGTAACCACCCTCATTATTTCTTTTAGCAATGAAAATTAGCTCTAGACAAAAATACATCAATTTAGATATCGAGAGGGAAGTTCAAAACCAGTGTCCGTTATATTTTATGTTTTACCTTCTTACCTCCAATCATCTCTACCTACATTTTTTAAATAGCAACCCCTATCTTGTAACATATCAATTTAAAGGTATTGAAAATGCTAATGCATTAACAAAACTGAAATCGGTTGATCCGTTCTCGTAATAGAGGGAAAAATAAAAGTATATTACTATCGATGGCTAAAAATATCATTTTACGTGCGAGTGAAAACTTTTTAACTAAAACACAAAAATATATTAATGAAATAAATGTACTTTCAAAACCCGATTTAAAAATATACTTTATTAAATGCTCGAAATGTCCACCACTGCTAAAACAATAGTATAATCTTTTCTCGAATTCTTTTCGAACGTTTTGAAAGATGTCCGTATTAATTAACTTGTATGTAAGCGTAATTCTATTTCTTAGATCCTGAACATCTTGCGGCGGAGTTTTGTATACAACTGTCTTTAGATAACCCCAAAAAAAGAAATCCAGTGGCGATATATCGGAAGATCCCGCTGGCCACTCCACAGCTCCTCTTCTGTCTATTTATTTGTCAGAAAACTGTAAGGATTGTATTATAACCCGGTTAAATGTTCTTCAATAAAAATCGGACCTATTATTTCATTCCCCAGAATTTCAGTCCAAACGTTAATCTTTTGGGGAAACTGCGTATGACCCATTCGAAACACATATGGATTGTTATCCCAGTATCAACAGTTAAATTTATTTAAAAGCCATTAAGGAAAAATGTTGGTTCATCACTGAAACAAATATTCTTTATTAAATTTGGATCCCATTAGAGTATCCCAGTCATTATTTCACAAAACTGAATCCTTCTTTCATAACCATATTGGCTGAGCTGCTGAAGAATACTAAATTTGTAAAGAAAAAACAAAAATGTTGTGTATAGAACCAATGGAAATATTTGCGACTTTTGAAATGAAATGGTTGAATCAACAGCGAAATAGTCGAAAATTTCAATCTCTTTGGGTTCATTAAGAACTCTCGGCTGCTTATTCACTTTGTTACATACTGACCCAGTCTCTTCAAATTTTTGAATTGAATAAGTTTTATTACGCATTGATGTCCTATATTTTTGTCCGGATACATTTCATTAAAAGTCGGGCTTGTTCTGCGAGCACACCTAACATCAGCACACATCGTTATATAGTGTCACTGTCACTGCAACTCACACTATTTGACAAACAGTTAAAAATCGGTACTTTTGATAAAAATGCTTTAATTTTAGCTGCAATGAGGAATAAAGTGTTAAAACAAACGAGCGACGAGTTAGATAAAAAGTCTCTTATATTACTTTTTATATCAGACAAAAGAAAAATGGTGTGCCTAAAAAAAATAAAATAAACGTTTTAAACACAATGTTGCGATTCCGTTAATTACTTCTTAAAATTTATTTTTTTCTCTATTACGAGAACGGATAAACCGCTTTCAAATTTGTAAACGCATTTTTATTAGGATTTTCAAGACCTTTAAAATGATATACAGTTGTTGGGGTTGTCATTTAAAATTTTTAGATAGAGGTACGAAGATGAAACATTGAATTGGTTTGAATTTCCCTCCCGATATTTAAATTGCCGTGCTTTTTGTGTAGAACTAATGTTCATTGCTAAAAGAAATAATTAGGGTGGCTACTTTTGAAATGAAAGCACTGTATGCTGGGATGAGCTGGTTGTCGGGCATTATGAATTGCTCCAATATGGTTAAACGATCACTGTAATGACAGAGTCTCAATTATTCCATTGCATCCAAACCACCAATTTTTTTTGATCTGAGATTTGACAGTTGCCTGAAAGGTGGCGAAAGTGAATAGAAAATGCGCCAGATTAATTGGAAGATTAAGTTTACATTACCTTTTTCCTAAATAAATGTTAAAGAGAGTTAAAAAAAGGCTAAGGATTCAGTTGAAGATTAATAATATGAACAAATACTTTTCAGTATTCCCTTCGTATTAAAACGAGCTCTAAAACCATTTGGCTATATAGCCGCTCACGCAACACGAAAACTTTGAATAAAATTCTATCCTAATGTGCTGGTTTTCGTCGAAAAGTCGTCCCTACGGTCGTCGCAGTCGGATGAAACAACAAAATTCCGAGTCAACTGACACTTGAACCCCCTGCGAAGTTGTTTTGCGACCGGGGGATGGAGAAATAAGGGTTGCGGATATCCCGCTGGGACCATCTGCCGATATACTTCAACATATTACCGAGATAATTGAAACCGATAGATCTAATTAGGTTTTGTTTGGATTGTTTGGTTTGTGCGGCTTCTGAAACTCGTTAGCGAGAATTTGCGTAGGTAAATGTTTTTCTTTCTTTTGTTGGTCTTCGTGTTTGTTGAGAAGGATATTTTTAATTGAATGCAGTAGAAGTAATAATAACGTTTTTTTCTATAACTTCTATTTTTTCCTTTAAGCTCATAAAATTAGATGTATATATTAATTTAATTTTTATTTCACTAAATCAAATTTTTGTTCACACTCAGGGTTGGTTATCTCTTAACCTTTTTCACACAGACACACATACATTAAAACGGAAAATATTGAAAATTGTGCAGTGATTAAATTCTTAAAAACAAAGGTTAAAGACAATGGAAATTCATGGTGAAATGGTAAATGTATTAGGGGCGTCTGCCACTATATATACAATTGTTTGTAAGTGGTGAGTGAGTAAGTAGTTTGCAGGTGAGTTTCAATGTGGTCCTACAAACCTGGATGATGATCCTCGTTCTGGACATCCAATTAGTATAACTACTGAACAAATAATTAAATATTTGCATGATATGGTTATGGATTTGATTATGGATTTGGTTATGGACATTTGACTTTGAGTGAAATTGCTAAGACCATTTGTTAAATTCGGATCAAAAACGACTTCGAATATAACTTTCTAATCAACATTTGGACCTTTTTCGAAGAAATAAAATAGATTTTAAACGTCGTTTTATAACTATGGATGAGAGTTGGGTTTACTACGATGATCTTGTACTGCGAAACAAATCGCAAAGTAAACTGAACCAGGTTGTTCAGCTCCGAAGTAGCCAAAGGGGTCAAAATCGACCAAAAAGGTTATGGCATCAATTTTTTTTTGGATGCAAAAGGCATTTTATTAATTGATTACTTTCAAAATGGTAAAATAATAACAGGACGGTATTACTCAAACCTTTTGGATCAATTGGATGCAAAAATTAATGAGAAAAGACCTGGTTTAGCGAAGAAATGTGTGAAACTTGTTCTTGCAATGGCCAAATTGAAGGAGTTACATTACGAATTATTGAAGCCTCTACCATATTCACCAAATCTGGCCCCTCTGACTTTCATCTCTTTCCAAACCTGAAAAAAAAATTCCTACGTATCAAGCGGATCAAATGAAGAAGTTATAGCCGCCGTAGATAAGTATTTTGAAGGCTTTCCAGAAAATGACTTCAGAGATGGAATAAATGAAATGGAGAAATGCAGGAAAATATGTATTAAGCTTAAGAGAGAATATACGGAAGAATAAAGTCATGTTTTCAACTATAAACTTGTTTATCATTTCCGCTCCACGAACTTTTCAATTAGCTTAGTATATATGGGGCATTCCATGCCAAATTGACCACTTTTGTACCCGACCCCTTTCGATTTGGCTGAAATGTTCTTATCTTTTTCTACCCCGCTAAAAACGTTTCTCAGAATTTTTTCAAAATTTTTGCTCAACAGAAAAAAAGTTGAATTTGAATGAATTAAAAAATTTTTTTTTTTTAAATACTCATAACTTTTTCAAAAATTGACTAAATGGGAGGTTTTTTAAAAAATTTTTGTTTTTAAATGTACTTTTCAGAAAAAAATACCAAAAAAGTCAGATGTCAATTTTTAGTTTTTTTTTTGAGAAAAATCGTCAATTTTTCAAATTTCGCAATTTTGATTTTTTTCTTTTTTTGCTTTTACAATAAAATAAATCCAAGTAAATGGTTCTATAATATTTTATACTTAATTTATAATCTAACCTAATGATTACTGATTAGGATTTCATGGTTAATACAATTAACAATCAATTTTTTATATCAATTTAACAAACGATTTATTTTATTATTTTATTTTTCTTTGGCGTTTAAATAATTTACATTCTATAGCCGTCTGAATTCGAAAAATTCCGGACACAAAGCCAACCATCTGTGTCTGGAATTACACTGTGTAATTGCTGAGTTCCCATAATTGGTTTCGTTTTTGAAAATCGGTTACTCAAGTCATTTACAGCTTTATTGTAATCCTCTTCTTGGGAAAACTTAACCGTTATATTGGGAAGGTTATGCGGTGTAGAAGCCCATGCATAGAGCAAGCTGTGGTTATTTGTTTATCAACCGCTAGTTGGAGACTTGGTCTCGCTGCGAGTCATGTGAATGTGACCTTTTCCGTGGGCAGTTGCAAAAAAATGTCATTCAGAGGGCATTTCTAAATCAGTTTTGTGGTAGTATAAATTAATAAAAAAATTTAAATTTTTGAATTGCTGACGAGCCCGATCCGAAAAATAACAAACTTAGCTAACACTGTTAGAAATACTTTTAACAAAATTTGTTATTAAAGTAAAGTAAAGTGTTTGGGTTAGAGGCGCCTCAGCAACTAGGCTATTTAGCGACTGGACCTATAGCTTAACGTGGGTTCCGAACCACGGTCATCAGCTTCCGACAAACCCAGGCCAGCACCCCCCTCGGGCTATAAACCCTTGGTTATGTGCCTACCCATAAGTCTATCAGGAAACCTACCGACTGGCGAGTGACCAACGCAGAACACTTCTCAGAAGGCATCCGGCCTTACCCAGCCTTTAACTGGCGTGACTGAGGGGTAATTCGTAGTCGGATTTTACACTCTTGCCTAGAAACAATCACAAACATTTAGGAAAGATAAACGGACAGAAGAAAGAAAAATAACCATCCGAGCGCTGGAATCGAACCAGCTACCGCTCCAGCGCGGATTCGGCAAAGCAGACGCTCATACCGCCGCACCAACGCGACCGGCAAAAATTTGTTATTATTTTGGTAAAAACATGTACTGCAACGGCGTGATGATTATTGCAATCTGAAATAATTACTAGACTTCTGTGTTATATAAAATTATTTAAAGTCCAAAAAAAAACAAATTCTTTGTTAAATTGGTATAAATAAAATTGATTGTTAATTGTATTAACCGTGAAATCCTAATCATTAATATTTTTTGATTTTGGTTTGATTATAAATTAAGTAGGAAATATCATATTAAATGCCGAAATTGACGGGTTTTCTTAAAAAAACTGAAAATTTTCATAAAACTAGACATCTGAAAATTGTTTTGTATTTTTTTCTGAAAAATATATTCAAAAACATAAAATTGAAAAACAAATTAGCCAAATCGAAAAGAGTCAGGTTTAAAAGTGGTAGTATTGGCATGGAATGATCCATGTATATATATATATATATATATATATATATATATATATATATATATATATATATATATATATATATCTATGAGACTGCTAATCCCAAAGTTCGACCCGACGAAAATAAAACTTGATAAACAACTAGTATAGAACTGGCAGGAACTGAAACAAAAAAAATATTAAAACAACCCTAAAGTTAACCCCTTTAAAAAACGTAAAAAATATCCGTGGTGGGATGAAGTTTGCGAGCAAGCAGTATTATGCCGAAATAAAGCATTCAAAGAGTGGAATAGTCAAAAAACAGAATTAAACTATAACATCTTTTTGGAAGTAAGAAAAGAAACATGGAAGCTAATTAGACAAACTAAAAATATGAAAACAATCAACTTAATGAAATAGAAAAATATTTCCAAAAAAATAACACCCGTAATGTTTACAAAACATTTAAAACTAAATTAACAGGCTATCAACCCCAAAGTCTTTGCTTCCAAAAGGAAAACCGACAATTAGTTCTAAATAACCAAAACAATTACAAAAAACTACCACCAAATGAAGATGAAATAATTAGACAAATCAAGTGACTTAAAAATAATAAATTCTCTAGTGAAGATAGTACAGATGAAGAAGGTACAATCAAGGAAATAGCCAAAATTCTACAAGAAGTTTGGCGAACCGAACGGATTCCGGAAGATTGGAAAGATGCTCTAATCCATTCACTACATACGAAATGAGATAGAACGGATGTAAACAACTACAGAGGGATATCTCTTCTCCCAGTTTGTTACAAAATTCTATCTCAATGTCTACTAGACATAGCACAGGGACAGTTAGTTTGTTTTCGACAGGCCAGATCCTGAATCTAATGTTGATCCTAATACATCAAAAACTGGACAATAAAAATATCGTTTATACATTTGTGGATTTCAAAAAAAGCATATGATTTTATTGACCGTGAATCTTTATTCTAAATCTTGAAAGAACAAAGACTAGATCTGAAAACGCTCGCAATTATTAAAGCAATACTAACTAACACAAGGTCAAAAGTTAAATTCATGGGTGACATCTCAGACCCCTTCGAAATTAAAACTGGAATGAGACAAGGGGATGGACTCTCGCCACTCTTATTTAACTGTATTCTAGAAAAAGTAAAACAGGAGTGACGTGTAAAAAAATTGGCTCTGAATATTTACCAGCCCGTTAAAATGGGGAGAACCAATATCAAAATAGACTGTCTGGCGTTTGCTGACGATTTAGCAATTTTAGCTCAAGATATATTATTGGCACAAAAACAGATTGAAATCCTAAAAGAAACAGCAGAAAAGGTGGACTCCAAATTTCCTTTGAAGACACGATACATGACCTGTAACAGACGATAAGACGATAAGAATACCATTTATAAAAACAAAATATGGTAACATCAGACGAGTCTCAATTCAAATATTTGGGGTGAAGTAATCATGGAAAACGGGTTGGAAGAAGCGGCCAATAATGGTAGATGTTAAAAAATGGAAACTGCATTGAGATTTACACAAAATATTTACAACAAAAAATGCATATATAAAAACACAAAACTGATACATTACAACACAGTTTTAAAGCCAGTATATCTCTATGGCGCAGAAACGCTCATTTTGAATAGAAAGAAAGACATCGAGGAGATTGAAAAGAAAGAAAATCATAACAAAAATCTGATGCCTCAAACAAATAAATAGCACAACATATCGACTTCGAGGAAATCAAGAAATCAAACAATACACAGATATACAGCGCGATATGAGAAAAAGAAGGCTTAAGTTTTACGAGAATCCGAGTAGGCTAACAAGACAAATAGTTAAATTTAATGAAAATAGGAGTAGAGCTAAAGTAGAAATAATTAAATGGATTGCTGCAATTAAGGAGGACCTAAGATCAGCAAATATTTCACAAAGTGAAATTCAGGATAGAAATTGTTTCAGACACAAGGTTAACCTTTGGGAGGTTGGCCAGAGAGAAAAATGTAGGAAAACCGGAACAACTTGGTCAGACGAAAGGAAAAAAGCTTATAGTGAAAGAATGAAATTAATATAGGCGCAAAGGAAGGCAAATGAGCAACAACAAACGCCTCTAACTGTACTTTGCGTGGTCCACTACGGCCAATACGTGAATAATATATTTATATATATATATATATATATATATATATATATATATATATATATATATATATATATATATTCTCTTGACAATGGCTTCAAAGTGAAAGCCGAAACTTTTTTACAAATATAGTAAGTTAGATAAAATCTAATCTTAGATTTTGCAAATCTAAAACGCGGTTCTACCCCCGAAACTTGTAATTCCAATACATATATATATATATATATATATATATATATATATATATATATATATATATAGGGTGATTTTTTTAGTGTGTCCGAACTTCGGATGGTGATCCACTGTCAAATGAACTGTCAGTTTGCGCGCAAGTCTAAAAATCTGTGTCTCAGTAATCTGGCAAATCATCATGCATCGCTTAGAAATTGCCGAAATATTGCCGTTAATGTTCGTCATTAACATTTACCAATTCACTAACGATATTTTCATGAAAAATAGCCCTATAATCCCTCTAGTCCACAATGCACACCACACTATTACTCGAAGAAGATGTAAAGGTTCTTCTGTAATCACTCAAAGATTTTTACTTCTCTACATCCTACATTTTTGCTTGTTCACATAACAGGTGAGGTGGAAAGGAGCTTCCTTAGAGAACATAATAACACTGTAAAATTCTACATTTACAATTGTGGCCATATAAATTTTGCCCATAAATATTATTTTTAAAACATAACTGCTATGTTTCTACTTTTTATTTAGATAAACAAGTATGATTTTTTTCTAAAATTGTTGGTCATTTTTAAAAAGTAATTCAAGAAATTTTTATTGGGACACCTTTTATATTTATATAAACAAAGCAACCTTTGTTTGTAAAGTGAATAATTTTTTACGTATCAAACGGTCTCCCCCTCACTTAAATTTTCACGTTCCCTTCCATATTTTAATCAATTCGAAAGGCCCAACTGAAAAACAATAATTTTCCCCAAAAGCTTTCCATGTGTCCTCTTCGGATTCACTTGCTTCAAAAAAGAAAGCGCCGCAAATCCGTATCCTGAGGCCACGTAAGAAGGAAAAAAGAGAACAAAATAGGGAGAACGAAAAGAGAGAACTACCAGCACCAAGCCAGACGCCCTCGAAAAAGGGGGTTGGCCCGACGGCGCATTGTTGCGAAAAGTCAGCGGGTTTTGTTTGATTAGAAAAGCCGAGATCGTTTTGTCCCTAATCATCGGTCCAAATGCGCCGGGACGCATGAATGGAACGGGATTTATCGATGAAAAGAGGCTGCGACCTGCCTTTCAGTACGTCTTTGTGCCCGAAAAGAAATATGGACAAATGGTGGGGTATTGCGCTTCGCTTTCCCTAAGCATTCGTTTTAATTAAAAAGAAGAGATTCATATGGAACGATGTGTTTCTTGTTGAAGAACGCTTTAAATAACAAATTATCTATTAAATTTTTATTTTCATTCTGTTTCAGTTTTTACCCAAAATCAAAAACCTTGAGAATTTTTTATGAAAAAATCACATAATTCTTGTTTTCCTTGTCCAACCGAGAACTTCCCGAACACTTGCAAAAATCAAAAATTATAAATGGTTTTCCGAAAAATTCGGAGGAATTTTTGCATTAGTTGCTCTTTTAACGCTTGTAAGCTAAAATCTGTATTGGATTAATAATGTTTATACATATTCTCTAATTAGTAATGTTAGTTAGTTAATGTTATTTAGTAATAGTTACTTACATATTCATTTAGTTTTTACAATGTTTACTTTCCGATTTGCTTTCAGTTAGTCAATCAATTTCTCTGTTGGAACTTTCGGTGTGAAATACTATTACTACTAATTCGAAGAGATTTACCACTAAACACATCACTTTTATAATATTTCTCGAAGCGCGTTTTGCTAACCATTTATCATCATCAGGAGATTATTCGTGTGTGTTCACACGCTTACGAATCGGGAAAAATACAAATTATCTATTTCTTATTATAGTCTTTGTATTAAATGACGAATCGTCAATGACGGATGTATGTGTGAATGGGCCGTTGCACTTATACCGAAATACTGCACACAGCCACTAATACCCAACTACAAGACTTGTGTAACCCATTGTTCTTATGTTATTTTGTAAAATGTAACACTTGTTTGTACACTTTTTACACAACAATTTGTACACTTGTAAAATGACCCGTCCATGCACTTTGCGCCACCCGCCCGCGCGTGCGAGATGGATTATCCGTCCCGAGCGCGTTTAGGCAGGTGCGTACAAGTTATGTTCTTTGGTTATAGAAATTAAAAAAAACGAGACGAACAGTTTCATTGTTAATTACTTTTTTTACGAAAACAAGTGCTACGATTTCTTCTCTCGAAAAACTTCCGAAATTCGTGCCTCTAGACTAGAATTAAGTGAAAAAACAAAATTAACCGTCGCATTAAATTATTATTTTAAACAACTTTGGCTATTACTTTATTTGCGTTAATTT
The DNA here is from genome assembly GCA_031761425.1 of Cosmopolites sordidus. NCBI lineage: Eukaryota > Metazoa > Arthropoda > Insecta > Coleoptera > Curculionidae > Cosmopolites > Cosmopolites sordidus. The sequence continues at coordinate 722,950 of JARFXV010000710.1, read as the reverse complement.
TATCATGTTGTTATTACCTTTAATCTGGTACTATGTAACTTTCTAACACTGGTTTTTAAATTAAAAATACTTTAATAACTCACTAGGGGTCGTCGTGACCCCCAAGTTGAAAAGGCTGTCTTAATTTATTATATAGTTTGTAGGCTACCTTAATGTCCACTGTTTTAAAATCTTGTTTAACCCTCGTTTTAAATGGGCATCAAGTGACATTATTTTGAATTAATTTTTGTTCTGTTCCTTTTGGAGTTTTTTTTTGAATTTCGCAGTTCATGATTTTTACACGCTATATTAAGTTGTTATATAAAAAAAAAACATAGTTTAGTTAGAAATAGGTTGAATCATTTTCTGATGATGCTAACATGATTAACGAAACGCACGTCGAGAATTAAAAAAAAGTGATTTGGTGTTAAGTAAACGTGGTAAATCTCTTAGAGTTCAGTTAGGCAAGTTGATTCAAATTGAAAATGTCGGTCGGTAACTTGCATTTACGCCACTTTATGCCTTCTTATGCCAAAAAGGGCAACAACGCTGTCCAAGTAAAAAACAAAAAAACAAGATTTGTGCCCTTTATGGACAGAGATTTGTTGAGAAAAGGACAGTGAAAAAGTGGTTTGATTGCTTCAGAGGTAAAGCTTCCTTCAAGCACTGATGTGGAAGAAATAAAGGCCATTGAAGCCGAAGATCCATGGTTCACAGAGGTAGCAGATAACTGAATCGTTAGGAATTCACGCATCATATCGACAGATGGGTCAGTTCCTCACGAAATTAGTGAGCGAAATCTCCTGGAATGAATCATTTCGTGTGATCGTTTGCTGAAAACAAAAATTGAAGCTGTATTTCTGTAGCCGATAGTAATTGTTGATAAAAAGTAGATTGTGTACAACAACATGCAATGAACAAAATTGTGGGGGTTGCCGGGGTAAGAGGTTTTATGTACGGCAAAACAAGGCCTTCATCCGAAGAGAAAGAGGCTTTGCATTTATTGGTATTATAACGGACCCATACACTTCGATCTTTTTCCACGCAGCAAAACCATCAATATTAACCTCTGCGATTCACAGTTAGATTGGCTGATGGTTGATTAGAGTAATTAAAAAACAGAAAATAGATCGTGTTTCATCTTGACAATGCACGACAACACGTTTCAATCAGGACCCCGACCAACATTGTTGACCTTCAGTTGTTTTGCCCCATCCACTATCTACCACTTGAACTACTATCTATTCTGTTCTCTCCAAAATTGTTCAAATGTAGAATATTTTAAAATGAAAGGAAATATGCAAATCAACCTATTAAGAACATTTGTGGCAGTAAGGATGATAATTTTTGGCTAAAAAGGTATTATGGACTACAATTTGTGGTCAAAAATTTGTGAATAATAAAAGTAATTACATAATAGACTAAATAAATATTTACTTAAACTATTTGCGTTTCACTTTGCCTTAAAAAAATACTTATGAACTTTCAGAGCAACCCGATATTTGTGAAAATCAAAAGTATCCTCTGGGAAATAAAATACAATACAAAACTATCCTTTTTGAGTTGGTTGAGAATTCGTTCATGTTGGAATAAAATACAAGAAACGTTCTAGGAACTCGACAGTAGGTATTATAAAAAACTAAAGAAACTGACTAACAATTGTCAAGGTTAAGGATTTTTTTTATTGATCTTTATAGTAAACTATACAAATCACGTGAATATCTTATATTAGTGCATGCTCCATTAGACAACACCTGTTTTTGTATAGTAGGTGTTTATATGTTATTAATATACAGGGAAAGTTCAAAAAGTTATTATTTTCAAAACTATTATTTGGGATATTTATTATATCTTGAATATTGTATTAAATTATTATTAACCCTTGTTTTCGATGATATCTTACCATATTTTTCGTCTTTTTTTGTTATAACTTTTTTTATTCTTTCTGTGTGGTATCCACCACGATTCACTATCGGATAATAATGTCGGTATTACTGTTGCGTTACAGACTCGTAACATTGTATTTCTATTTCTTTGTTACTGATGATAGTGAAGATGATGAAATGATTATAGCTTTTATAGCTTTCTTCTAATAAATAAAACACAGATGGTTTGTTGAATTTGCCTAGGTCTAGTCACATTTAAGAAGTGTAATGTATGACATTTACAAAAATGGAGTCGTACACAATATAACAACGCGTTAAAATTGTTCAATTATTTTATGAAAATAGGAGTTTAATAAAAAATTTCGTGATATTTAAGTTTTGCACAATCGTCCACCTGAAAGCACTATCAATCGAATTGTTTAAAAACTTCAAGAAGCTGGTTCGGTGGAAGATAAAAGAAGACCAATATATAGTTGTAGTGGTCGTTGACACATTGATTTGGTACTTAAAAATGTTTCTGAAGACAAGGAAATTTTCATTAGTCGACGTTCACACCAATTTGGACGCAGTGAATCAACAACATGGCGTATTTTACGAAAGGATTTAGCTCTGAAGGCGTATAAGTTTCAAATACCATACGAACTAAAGACTCTGGATTATTCAAAATGTCGTGATCATTCAAAAGGAACAAACAGATATGATTAAACAAAATTGTAAAAATGAACAAAGAGCGAATATAAAGTTTTATTTTAAACTTGGTAAAACATTCACCGAAATGTTTTAATTAATGAAACTAGTATATGGTTGCAATGAAATAAGTATTGATTGTTTATCTCGGCAGAGTTTATGAGTGATTTAAATGATTCAAAGGTCGTGAGGACATCAAGGACGACGAATATTCTGGTCCGAAAAATTCCGTGGTTACTCAAAGAAACATTGAAATTGTGCGCGAATTTATAAAAATCTTCGTTGCGGTACATGGAAATGGAATTGAACATGTTCAGAGATTCAATGAATCGCATTTTGACCGATCATTTGGGACTTCGGAAGGTTAATGCATGCTTTGTTCCACATAAATTGACTGACGATCAAAAATTGCTCCGAATCCAATATTGCAAGGACTTGATTAAAGAGTCGAAAAAGTTTGGTTTGTATATGTGTAAACAGATGTAAGACGTAGTGTTTTCTACATGATCCAGAAACCAAGCGTCAAAAATCAAAACAATGTTGAATTGTTTCTACGATTCGGAGATAATTGTGCACAAGGAGTTCATTCCACCTGGTCAAACGATCAATGCTGTGTTTTATCTTGTGTTATGAAGCGTCTGTTGTCGCATATTCGTCGAGTGCCACAATACCGTCAACAAGGCAGCTGGCGCTTGTTGCACAATAATGCGTCTCATTGCTCGATGCTCATCACTGATTTTTTTGCCAAAAATGACATTTTAAACATCAATCATTCATCATACTCATGTGATTTGGCTTCCTGCGATTTCTACCTCTTCGAAAAATTTAATTTGCCGATAAAAGGATAGCGTTATGCCAACATTGAAGCTATTCAAAAGGCGTCGATCGTCATTGTAAAGGATATATCTTTGGCGCAGCTCAACATTTATTCGTCAACGTAATTGACCGTGTAAAACAACGTATTGACGTGCAAGGGGACTATTTTGAATAAAAATAATGATTCTGCCGAAAAAATTACTATTTGTGTTTTTTTGTTTCGATCGAAGTCCAGTTCTTCGTGAGACGCACAATATATATATATATATATATATATATATATATATATATATATATATATATATATATATATATATATATATATATATATATATATGCGGCGCGACCTCTGTATTAATAGGTGAGGTTGTGGGTGGGAGGCTCGGTTGAGGGGTGGAGGTGAGACGGGAGGTGGATGTTTGACTGGAAGGGTTTCCGATGGGCAATTTGGAGGTATAAGGTATAGGATAAAATTTGCCACGTATTCAGATCCCGTAATATGGAAACGATATTTATAACAGAAAGAAATATATCCAGTTTCCTAAGATCAGTGAAGGATAATATTCCACAAGAGTCAAATATAAAACCCGAGAACCTAGTAATTATCATTTATATAGATATATATATATATATATATATATATATATATATATATATATATATATATATATATATATATATATATATATATATATATATATATATATATATATACTAGGTCCATTATAAAAGTAATGCGCATTTTCTGGGAAAAATAGATTTATTGGTCGGACCTATACAAACGCTTAAAATTCTTCAAAATAGCATCAATATACTTGCGGAGACGTGCCTGCCAGGCTTGAAAGTCCTCGACGGGAATGTCTCTTAGGAACCTTGTAGCATGCTTTCCACGGTCTCCCAATTTGATCGTTGATTTATATATATATATATATATATATATATATATATATATATATATATATATATATATATATATATATATATATAGGAAAGCCCAGGACCGTGAAGGTTGGAAGCATGCTGAAGAGGCCTTCATCCTGCAGTGGATCGATGCGGGCTGATGATGATTCACAGTCCTGGGCTTTCCTCTGCCACTCGGGTCCAATATACTTAACGATGTCATCAATCCATCGTGCTTTCGGTCTTCTTCGCGGACGTTTGCGATCAAGCGGTATCCACTCCAGGATTGCCTTGGTCCATCTGTCGTCCCATCGCCTCGCTATATGGCCTGCCCATCTCCATTTCAACTGTTTTACTCTTCCAATGATGTCACAGACTTTTGTTTGTTCCCTGATCCATGCGCAGGACTTTCTGTCTCGTCTTGTAATGCCAAGCATACATCTTTCCATTCCCCTCTGTGCCACCCGAAGTTTTTGAATTGATTGCGATGTGAGTGTCCAGGTTTCATATATCTATATATTCATATATCTATATATATATATATATATATATATATATATATATATATATATCTATATATATATATATATATATATATATATATATATATATATATATATATATATATATATATATATATATATATATATATATATATATATATATATATATATATATATATATATATATATATATATATATATATATATAACTATATATAACCCACCATGAACAATCTTATTGGATACTTGAAGAGAGAGAGGATGACATAAACATAAACGAAATGTCAGAAGTTATAATAATAAGAGACGATGTAAAAAAGGCAGTCCAAAAAACGCTTAACTGGAAAGCGCCAGATATCGATGGCATCCAAAATGTGTGGTGGAAGTGTCGTGATAGTAGTCATGGGATGCTGGCAAAGTTTCTTTAAAATTTAATAAAAGCGCAACATAACATACCATGACAATGGGAATGACATAAATGTTGTCAAAGGGACATTACCATTTAAATCCAAAAAATTATAGACCAGTAACTTATCTACCAACTCTCTACAAGATCCTTACCTCTATTATTTCACCCAAACTAAATGAACATCTATTGGAAAATAGTCTTTTATTGCCTGAACAAAATTGATGCCGTAAAAATACCCAAGGTTGTAAGGAGTTACTTGTAATGGATGAGACAATAACAGATCAAGTACGGAAAAAATCCCACAATGTATCAATGACGTGGATTGATTATAAAATGCGTTCGACTCATGGCTGCCACACTCATGGCTCCGCTATGTCCTTTAATTGTATGAGATTCATACAACTCCAGTAAAATTTCTAAGCAAAATCCTAAGAAAAGCCCTCTCTATAAATTAAAAATCAAAACAACATTGATTTATTATTACGATTCAGAGGGAATTGTGCACAAGAAGTTTGTCCCACCTGGTCAAACGATCAATGCTCTGTTTTATCGTGTGTTATAAAGCGTCTCTTGTCCCGTATTCACGTGTGCGTGCGGTCATCACTTATTTTTTGGCCAAAAATGGCATTGTAACCTTCAATCATTCCCCATACTCGCCTGATTTGGCTCCCTGCGACTACTATCTCCTTGAAAAACTTTATTTGAAAATAAAAGGAAACTGTTATGCCGACATTGAAGCCATTAAAAGACATATCTTTGGCCGAGCTCAAAATTCATTCGTCAACCTAATTGACTATGCAAAACGGTGTATTCTCGACATTATTGATTTTTGCCGAAAAAATTAATATTTGTGTTTTTTTTTGTTTCGTCCAGTTTTCCGTGAGACGCTATATATATATATATATATATATATATATATATATATATATATATATATATATATATATATATATATATATATGTATATATATATATATATATATATATATATATATATATATATATATATATATATATATATATATATATATATGCAGTGTCAGAATTACCCATACGTCTAACGAGACAACAGTGTCATCAGACACACAACCGCTGGGTTCCACAATCTGATGTAGAACACACCGCAACCTGCGTCTCCGCCTAAATGAACATTTTGTTGATCACTTGACTGGGGACGGGCCCCACCCATCTTCCCATTGGAGGGCACATGCTTTGCCCCTTGATGTTTAGACTCCTCGGAGCACCGATATGCGCCCTCTCGCCAAGAACAGGAAGATCCCACCCACAGCCAACAACCCATATCTTTCGCCTCGGATGGCGCATATATGCAGTGTCAGAATTCTTTGGACTACGTCCAACGAGACAACAGTGCTGAGTGTCATCAGACACCCAACCGCTGGGTTCCACAATCTCATGAAGAACTCACAGCAACCTGCGTCTCCGTTTTTGTGTTCATTGATTTTGTTTTTTGTGTTCATTGATTTTGTTTTTTAGATATTGTTTGTTTTGGCTAATGTGTGAGCTTTGACAATTTAAGCAATCAATTTTGCATATTAAATTTGTTTATTTTATTTTGGGTGTTTGTGATTTTAATTTTGGAAGGATTTGTTTTGTGTTATTATTGGATTTTTCTGCTATGTTTATATTATACGGTTTAAAAACATTTTGATGTTATTGTTTATTTCTGGTATGTGATTTTCATTTTTAGGTTTATTTTTTATCATACTATTATGGTAATATATTATGTATATTTGGTTAGTATATCCAAACAATTAATTGTTTTATTTTTTTTTTCCTGAGTAAATTTTATTTTATTTTTGTGGAATGTACTGAATTTGTTTAAGGTGTAGTGTATTTTAATTTTACGAATACATAGATTAGCTAGAATAACTAGATTAGCCATAGTGGCTGATATTGGTAAGCTCATTAAATTTAAAAAAATGTGGATTCAAGACATTTTTATGGCTTCAATGAATTCGTTTTTAAGGATGGGTGTAAATGTTTTAATGATTTCCCATTTTTATTTAATGCTCCTGATTGCCAATCCAGTTGGAACATTTATATATAAGGAGATGACATCAAATGATACCAGCATATGTATTTTCATATATATATATATATATATATATATATATATATATATATATATATATATCAGCATATTTATTATTCAGCATATATATTTTCTGGTATTTTTTTGTTCTTTATAGTATTATAAAGGCTCCACGAGTCTTTAATATGATATTCTCTTTTGCCTACGATGTTTGATAAATATTTTGATATTTCGTATGTGACGGATTCAATTGGCGACTACGAAACCATTACGAATGGCTGCCATGTTTCTGACGTCACAATGTTAAAGTGTTTTTATGTAAATACTATTAACGGCTTCTGCCTGTGTATATACTGTTAAAATTATTAAAGTTTAATGTAAAAAATATTGTTGGTTACTAATTTAATTCAATAATATATATATATATATATATATATATATATATATATATATATATATATATATATATATATATATATATATATATATATATATATATATATATATATATATATATATATATATATATATATATACCGTCCTCGGTTCAACTTGAGATAAAGATAAACTTTACTGCAGTTTTCATTATATATTATTTTCGAATATTATAGAGTTGCCCTCTTCACTCGAAGTGGACTACACTTGAAAATGCCAAATGAAATTTGGCGAAACATTGTGACTTTTTAGAGAACGAATATAACTTTTTAATTATAAGGACAAAAATTAAAATATAAATATTATTAAACTTATATATGATCTTTCCATTTATGATACAAATTTTTTCAAAACCCCAATTGGGTTTCGGAAAGAATCGAAGTCTAGGGTAAATAAAACAATTTATCAATCTTAGTCATTGTTCTAAAGTCTAATCTATATCTTTGCCTACATTTGTTGGTTTGCTATCGATTTGAAAATATACTTGCTTTTAATTGTTATTTAGGCTTTCGGTGCTGTTTTCGACGTTATAATCATATATATTTACATAAGACATGGAGGCTCAAAGATAAGTTCAGAATGAAATCAGATTAGGGTTCCTTTGGTTTTTTGCATTCGTTTTTATAACTTTTATTTATATTATTTAATTCATGTAGGAAAAACAAAAATGAACGGGCCAAATTTATAAGAAGAAATATTCCTGCGTGTCCGTAAATAATCTACATGAGCAACACAACCGAGGGTAGTAACAATGAGAAAGCCCTACAGAATCGTCTATTTTGCAAGATACGAATAATAATATTCAAGAATTAGACAAGAATAGACAAGAATAAAAATCGACTACCGACCGGTATATCTGGAATTGTATATAAAAAGTCTTATTCTTATGAAAGTTTTAAGGGATAATCTAATTTGTAGATGGTCGAAAAGAATAGAAATTTGTGTGATCAGTTGGATGAACACCAATTAGTTAAATTAAGGTCTGGCAAAGAACTTTTCCGTGGAATAAGAACAGCAGATATTTGAGTTGTTGTTGTTGTAAAAAGAAAAATAGAAAAGCAAATCTAATATCCAAACAAAAAGTATAGAAAATGGTATATTTATATTCTAAATAAAAACGAAACAGTAAAAATATTTAGTGTTTTTCAGGATTTTGGTACATTTCATCTATTGATTGAACATATTCATTTGGTAGGGTATGTTTAAACACAGTTTAGAAATTTATTATATGCATTGAAGACTGATGGTAGTCAGACAGTGATTCCAGGATATGTTGTGATACATAGAGGTTTTCTAGTGGGTAGACCTTAAAAGGAGAGTTCCACACTTATACACACAACTATAAGTTTTTTCCTCAAAAAAAAAAAAGAAGTTTTTAGGTGCCTTCTCTTATTTGGGAAATCCCTAGCTAGTCATGCATTAGAGGAACCATATTTATTTATATTTGCAAATATTATTAAATCATGTGTCTAATGTGGTGGTTTGTAAAACATGTAAGGCGAAAAATCGCCATCGTTTTAAAAATACTGAAAACCTTAATTAATAATGTAAGTAATAATGTAGTATGGGTGGATTTAAAAAAAAATATTGTTAATAGAGTTTAGTGTGATGGTTTGAACAATCGGTGTGGTTTTAAAATCACAATCAAATAAATATGCATATAATTTTGGGTAGTGATTGTTTTATTCTGAATTGATTATTAATGTAGTTTACATAGTATAATCTACTGTAATATATTATCCTAGTCGGAGGAAGTTTTATTATGTATATTTAACAGTGTATTTTTTCAATTCTTCTATTGGAACCTTTGGTGTGAAACTCTAAACTTGAAGAAATTTACCACTATACGCCAAATCACTTTTTTTGAACTTCTCGACGCAGGTTTTGCTAACCATGTTAGCATCATCACGAGATGAAATCATCTTCTGATGATGCTAACATGGTTGGTGTTTAGTGGTAAAGTAAAAAGATTTGGTGTTTAAAGTAAAGTGATTTGGTGTTAAGTAAATCTCTTCACGTTTAATGTATTTTTGTTGAAATAAAATTAGTGATTGAAATAGTATGTATGTGAAAATATTCAAAAAATAATGAAAACAATTTTCCTGTGCTCCATGTAAAATTATTAATCCTTCAGTCGTCATCAAACACCAACAAGCATATCTCGAGACCGGTTTCTGGCCTTAAGCCGTCATCAGTCGGGTTTCTAGTTGTATGTTCGAAAGCAACTAAAGGATTGACCAGGGTCCTGACCATATTAATCGGCCAAATTGGATGAAAGCAGTATTGAAATGGAGCTCACGCCATCTGGTGATTCGTTACAGTACTACTGTCTGAAACCGTTCGGGCCCCAAACCCATGCTCTATATTCAGGTACCAGATATGCATGAAAATATATAGTGGGCAAGTGGAGAATATCAAAAATATTCAAAAAACAAGGAAAAAAAATTCCTCTGCTCCACGTAAAATTCTCAATCCTTCAGTCACCATCAAACGCCAACAAGCATTTCCCGAGACCGATTACTGGCCTTAAGCCGTCATCAGTCGGGCTTCGAGTTCCTTGTTTTTTGAATATTTTTAATATTCTCCATTTGCCCACTGTGTATTTTCAAGTATGTATGTTTTTTTTTATTTATATTGTTTTTTCGCTCAAAAAATAATTACAAAACTAGAAAATATCTTTTGGTTACTCAATATTTAATATTTTTCTTCAGTGGGTGTTGGATCTTCGCTTCTCCGATGTGTCCACATGAGTAGTGCTAATGCATGTTTACAACCACCTGTCATCAAATTTATACAAAAGATTACTACTTATAACATTATATAATGTTTTTTGTTTGAGTATTTATTATCTGCTGAAGCTGCACAATCGTGACATTGAGTATCTTGGACTTTTCTTTATTTTTCACTAATAATCAAGGTAACAGTATAAGCTTTACTCTGAACTTTATGTTCTGGACATACATCTCCTTTTACCGTGCAAATACCATTTTTGCATTTAAGTTGAAGAAAATCTATAGCATTGTCACCGTAACTTTCTCGTGACACCCCACAAATAGTTTACATTTACCTTATTATTATTTTTTTAAAAACATATCGATGTTTTCGCACCTCGAATTTCAGCTGAATTGAACCGAATGTTATTTTTCAGAAAATCTTTGTCATACATGACTGAACCATATTAGTAATGAACAATATTTTTTTTTGCATTTAACCAACAATAAATTTGACAGTATATATACGAATAGAAACCGTTGACACTACTGACGTAAAAACACTTTAGTATTCTGACGTCACAAACATAGCAGCCAATCGCGGCGCGTTTGTAGCCACGTGATTTTTTTAATTTTATACATTTTAATTCATTTATAATTAATTGTAACAAGTTTTTAAAAAGTTTTTTGCATTGATTATGAATATTATTTATGATAAAGTTTTAAAATAATGTAAAAAAATCGATAATTATTTTGTATTCAAAAACCCAATTGTCCATACAATATGCCGTAATGTAATATTTTCTTTGTGTAGATTTGTAATCCATATATGTTGGTGGACGACCGTTGAGACATATTCGTTTATTTTATAATTTTTGTCAATATACTTTTATAGAGCAATTTATTTCAAAAAGTGTTTTTCTTTTGTCAACAAACTGTTTTTCTATACAACATAATTTTCAATTTACCTCATTTAATTACGTTTTAAAATTCTTGTTATTGATTAATGCGGTTTTTGAAAGGACCTTTTTAATCCAGAAAACGTTCAAGCATGCAATAGCCAAATTATTCTTTCTGTTTTAAGTCCGTCTGAGGTCGCGTCCCTCGAGAACAACGGCATTATGGGTATATATTGGGTTAATTCATTTTCCAATAGTCTGATGCGATCCTTTGGGAACTCATTAGGAATAGTTATGTTCGTTGAATGTAATTAGTCATTTTTACGTGTATATGGTCTTTGAATAAGAGTTTTTTTTTTAAGTTTTAATGAAGCAAACTGTTTATTTTTAAAGTTAGATTAATATTAGCATTCAAATGTCTGCCAGAAACTTCATCGCACAGTGGCTCCACTCCATATATGGTCATTAATTTTCATCTTCTTTCTCTTCTTTTATAAGTTAGATGTATCGATTGGTTGAGCTTTGTCTTGCTCGACAAGGATCTTGTGCTATTTTAACATGTTTTGTGCCTTGATCATATTTTGATAGTATGCTTATTGCATTCCACTAGTCTATTATATGCTTAGTTGGTATAGTTGCTTTACCTTTTCATTTCGTACTCTATCTCTAAGTGCTTTCTCTTCTATTTGTCGGAATGCTTTTATTTCAATTGTTTTCAGAAGCCTTCCGTTTCTTGGTGGGGTGTCTGGTTTTGTTTCTGTCATACACGATCCTGTAGACCTGCTCTAGACAGAGATGGCGTAATTACAAGACGTGACGGTTAATGATTCTTAATTTTTTAAAGGATGGCGTTGGAAACAGGGTCGGTTTAAAACCTAATCTTATATGTAATTTTGCTGCTACGACAGTACCTTTCAAAATGTCATTGATGTTTCGAGTTAGCTTCATATTGTTTTCGTGTGGTAAACATGTAGAGCTTCGAGCCAAATAAAGACCATTTGCGACACGTACTGATTTCCTTGTTCAATCAAAAGAAAAACGCGAGTGAAAGCCGCCATGGTGGAATTACTTACGATAATAATGTCCCAACGAAATATGCATGTGGGCATTGATTTGGACGATTCTAAAGTGGTGATTTTGACTTGAAAGGCTAAAAACGCTCAGGTCAACCGAAAAAAGTGAAAATGTCGAATTGCAAGTATTGTTGAACGAAGGCGATATGCCAATTCAGCAATAAATGGCAGATGGGTTAAATGTTAGTAGCCGAATCATTTGTGGCCATCTAGATGTCATGGGAAAAATCCAGAAGAAAGAAAAATGTTGAAAAATGGATTTGTTTCTAGAATCCAGAACGCAGAAAATCATAGGTTGACCCAGGACAACCATCAACATCGACCACAAGATCGAATCGCTTTGGAAATAAGACAATGCTGTGCATTTGGTGGGATCAGAAGGGTGTCGTGTACCATGAGTTCCTGAAACCAAGTGAAACAGTTAATATCGTTCGCTACCATCAACAAATAATCAATTTGAACCACGCATTGATCGAAAAGTCGCCAGTATGGGCTACAGATACGCAAAAGCGATTTTGCAGCATGATGCCCCGTCACACACAGCGAAAGCGGTCAAAGATACCATTTCTGCATTTGGTTGGCCTCTTGCCCCACCCGCCATACTCCCCAGACGTGACCCCGTCTGACTTCCACTTGTCTTAATCGATGTCTCACGCCTTTCCATGAAACACTTCAACAATTACGAAGATATCGAAAAATGGCTTGATGACTGAACCACCCACCTCAAAAGATGTACAGTTTTCTGGTAGGTCATCCACAAATTGCCAGAGAGATAGGGAAAATGTGCAGCTAGTGATGGTGTATACTTTGAATAAATCATCTTTTACTTTTCTCCCAAAATTAAGCGAGTAAAAAGAAACTTAAGAATAATTAACCGCCACACCTGGTATACAAATTACTATGATATTTGTCAAGTATGAATCGCTAGATGGCGTGCTGCGAAGTTTCAAAGACGTGTGTTTAGTTGCTTGTTTGTCGCGATCGAGTAAAGTAAACGAGTTTTGATATTTTCTGGAAAATTGATAAAATTGAAGTTCGAGATGTTATGTTTAACTTTGTTACAACAGATATGCAATAAGATTTAGATTCCACTTTAAATAATTTATTCCTAAGGTAGAAAAATGAACTGCTGAATTTAAACCGGATCTTTCACACACTAAAAACACTCGAGGTGCTCGAAAACCGCTGTGACCGAAAAAATCGTCAGAGAAATTAAAAACTATGTACTAAATAATCACTGATTGATACGCTGAAGATAAGCGAGCTTGATATTGTAAACATTACGATAAGATACTCCTCTAGCTGCCTCTAAACTTTCCACCCAATATGTGCCGGATTTTTTAACAATCTACTTTAAAACACATTCGAATAAACAATTTCCAAGAATGTTTAAATTTATTTAAACGCAATTCTGCGTGCCTCTGTTCTTTTCGACATTTTTTTTAGAAATACATTTTCTAAGGTACATTTAAAACCTTTTTTCGTATACTTAATATGGAGATATATCATGTTTCTGGTACAAAAAAAATGAAAAATGAAATAACTAAACTGAATATAATCTAGAATTCATACATAACAAAAATATAATATAAAATAAAGAGAATAGATAGAGGAAACCTTAATACACAGACATTGAGAAATTAGATCGAGAAAAGGGCGCTTTCATCCGGTGAAAAATTGACAGTGGCGTACACAAAAGAACAAAGGCCCGATAAGCCAATACAGGATAGGAATACCGTCTCGGGGATTCGCATGGGAAATCTTCGTCGAAGCAGGTTTAATCTGGAGGATACAACGGCCCAGCACGCGATCAAAAGGGGGGAAGCTTATGGTTTTTCCGAATAATTTGATTAGGATCGACGTTAGTCGGTATTTGGGTAGATGAAGGGGAGCGAGGAGGAGAGGCAACTGCGGTGGAGTGAGATGTGGTGATGGGAGCAAGTGGAGGAAATAGGGGAGGTAGAAACGCGCCTGTTTTCTGAAATAAAATGAATATTTCAGCGAGAGAGCTCGAATGAGTGCAGATTGAGGTTAAGAAGTTCAAATTAAGTTTGGTTATGTCTTTAACCTTTTCCGAGGAGAAGATTTTTGGAAATAATGTGGGAGAAATTACAGGCATTCTGTAAACGAGCTCGCAATTAAGTATTTACGATATAAAGTAATCGGTCTCAATACCGATTTAATTATTTCTGCGTTTTTTGTTTGACGTTAAATGTTTGTGTAAACGGTTGAAATAATATTTCATCAATTCTAAGTTTTCTATAATTTTATTGTTGCAGGATACAAATACCGAAAATTCATAGGAAAATCAGGTTCTTTACAATAAAAATTTAACTAATTTTGAGTGGAAAAAGAACGAAAGAATATCGATCATCCAGTAATTGATCATTATACATAGGTCATCCAAATTTATGTCATATTTTAAAATTGATGCAATAGATAATCTATTTCAAATATAACAGCGAACTCTCGTGAATGGATTCTATGGGGAAATAGAAAAAGTCACGGTGCCTTATCTGGTGAATATGGTTCTTGTGGAATGGTATTTATTTGATTTTTAGCGAATATAATTATTGCGTTGTGCAATTGTAAACACAATTAATTGCTTTGGCATAAATCTGGATGTTTTTCCTCTAAAATTAAATTAGCTATTATTCAGTACAAGATCCTTGATTTTGGTTATGTTTTGTTTATTGTAATTTTGTTCATTTTCAACTGCTGTTCTACCATCACTAACTTTTTTGAACCACTAATAAGTAAGAGTTCCTTAACATTTTTAATGTATCAACACAAAAAATTAAATTTTTTAGACATAATATATAGTAGAAGTCGATTTTTGCGAACAATTTGTGAATTTATGACAGGAGAATTATGGATCTATAGTTGTGGATTAAATTGCTGCCATTTGCCAGTACTTTGCAATTTGCTGTGAGTGAAGAAAGTCAATGAAAGGTTTGACTAGTACTCCCTCTATCCTAGGAGCTCTATTTCTTTGCTTTTATTCACAGCTGCCTCAGTTTTATCTATGGTGATATTTAGGATTTCTTCCAATAATCTCTTTTAGTTCTTTATTTGGTGGCATTTTGGAGCCATACAGATCTATATAGTGTCGTACGATGCTGTCACTAATTCATTTTCTGTCTATGAGGCATATTTCGCGTACGTTTAATTTTTTCACCATTTTTTTGCTTTCCGATTGTTAGTTATCTTTTTTTCAGCTTTGGGGCATTAATTTTCTTCTATCGCTTTGAGAATTACGTTTTTGTTATGTTAACGGATATCTTTTCTAATTTCGTGACTATACATAGATCTTATTTACCAGGTGACGCGTTTAATACCTCTTAATTTTTTAACAAGGGTTCACAGTCTAATCTCTCATATCATTTTGTTTCTACAACAGTACCTTTCAAAACGCCGTTGATGTTTAAACGATTTCGAGTTAGCGTCATATATTTTTCGTGTGGTAAATATTTCGAGTTTTGAACCAAATAAGGAGTATTTGCGACACGCACTGCGTTTCTTATTCAGTCAACCGCAAGTAAAAACCATCGTATACTAGTAGAAACTTACGGTGACAATGCCCCAACGCAAGATGCTTGTAGGCATTGGTTTAGACAATTCAAAAGTGGCGATTTTCACTTGAAATACAAAGAACGCCCAGATCAACCATGTGATCAACAAAAATGTGAAGATGCCGAATTGGAAATATTGTTGGAAGAAGCCGATATGCAAACACAACAACAAATTGCAGAAGAGTTAAACGTGAGTTGCCGAACCATTTGTAATCGTCTGTGTGCAAAACGGTGTGCAAAATTTTGTTTTCACGGCACGAAAGAAATTATTTTATATATCGGATCATGATTGGAGATGAGTCCAATATTTCGAGAACCCAAAACGCTGAAAACCATGGGTTAACCCAGGATAACCATCAACATAGACCGCAAGACCGAATCGCTTTAGAAAGAAGACAATGCTAAGCATTTGGTGGTGCTTCTCAAACCAGGTGAAACAGTTAATACCGTTCGCCATTGTCAATAAATGATCAATTTGAATCATGCATCGATCGAAAAGCGACAAGACGCGGAAAAGTGATTTTGCAGCACGACAGCAGACAAAAGCAAGATGGCCATAAACTTGTAAATATCTACTGGAGATACTGTATATGATTCATTTCCACCTTCTAGATCGAGTATTTTATTGACTCATTGCATATCTTCTCTACAACTTTTAATGGCAAAAACAACTACCAATTCTACCATTTCTTTTATAATGCGCAGCCGATCTCCAACTTTATTTTTACTTTTTAAATCAAAATACCCTTCTTGATCTACTTCAAACTGAATAGGTTCCCAAAGACGTTTTTTCTCAATTCTTGACTTTTTATGATTTTATTCAAATTTGTCTTTTGAAAAAGACTTCTTTGGCTTTTTATTGAATTTTAGAAATAAAACTTCTTTTCTTTTATCCTATCTTTATATATCTTTCATCTTCGGCGACCTTGTCGACGTCTATATCTTCACCCTCTTCAGGCGAAAATAAAGTGATATCGATACATTCTGTACCGGCGACTTCCTCTTCCTTATCAGATTCTTCCAAACAATCTAATAAATCTTCTGTTGTAAGAGGTGTCTTAAAAATATTAAAAAATAACATTTTGCATTTATATTTTTATTTTCATAGAAGCCTAACGTATGAATATTCATACGGTCGACTTTGCTACCCTATAAAACATAACTCTAAAATTATGTAAATATTTTGCACCTCAAATGTTCAAAAGTTCATTACAATATATTTAAATATAAAACTAAATAAAATAATAATATTTAATAAATCTGTTGGTATAAAAACTTACGTTATGTACCATATTGAAAGGGTGCTTTGTTTCACTTCACTTTCACCTGACGTGGACGCCATGTTTGCAAATAAAACACGTTTTGTTATCGATATTTTAACCGGAACAATATGTGCAACGCCACCTTTTATTCGTATACCAAATTAAATTAACTTGAAAACGCGTATGAATATTTAGACGGTAGGTTCTAGTCGGTTCATTTCTGAAGCAATTTATAGGTGTTATTCAGGTTAAACATCCACACCTAGCTTAAAAGAAAGCTTCCATTCTGTACAGTTGAACAACTTGTATTACACTGAGTGTATTAACAAATTAGAACGTTATTGGTTTAAATGTATTAATAAATTGCAAGGTGAGTACATTGAAAAATTGAAAATAAATCTCCAAAATATTGTGTTTTTTCTCACGCCGAGAACTTTTCAAATGACCCTGGTAATCGTCAAAGAGAACTTTCAATAGAACCATTCATTCTAACCGATGCATCCAAAACGTACAATTACCACTCCCTCGCAGGCTTCATTTCGAAAACAAACATTTGTTCCGTTCGTACGAGTCCAAATTCGATGGCGTTTAGGATGGAGGAGTCGCGTGTCCGAACGGCCGCCAGTTTCCACCCAGCTCTTTGTGCCGTTGTCCATGTAACAGATTAAAATCGGACGAAAAGGCCCCAAAACGTGCTCGAAAATCAACCGGGCAGATTTCCTTCACTAAATAGAGTCCTTCAACGCGACCGTCTTTGTATACTTAAGGATCGGAACGGGACTAGATCAGAAGGGTGATAAATGCAATGGTTTGTTTTTTCAATTTGTTAATGTATTGACTTTTTCGATTAACTGAGCTCAGTAGGGTGGTTGACAATATTTGTTCGCTTAATTATACATGTATTAATGTTTCGTTTATCTATTTTCGTTTATCTATTTTCATCATGACTTTTTATTATTAGAACAAAAAAAAATATATCGCGCTAGATAGGCCTTGATTAAGAATGTATATAGCGAAATTTTAACCAATATGGAGAGCATACTAAAGCGATGGAAGACATATTTTGAGATGCTGGTAAACGGAATCATCAGGCAATATCATAATGATAGGCCACAATTTATTGTTGAAAGTACCGTGGTTGCAGAAGGTGGAAGACAGTTTAATAAAATATAAAAGTAATAAAGCTCCCGGGATTGATACCTTCAGAACTACTGAAGTATCGAGACAAAGAATTACGAATCTGGAATAAAGAGCAGATGTCTGCAAAGTGGTAGCAAACGTTTAAATGTCCAAGTCTTAGGCCATGAAATAAATATTAGATCTACCGGAAAGTTCTGTCCGTTTTTAGAATAAAACAAAATAATACATTTTTCATACCTTGAATAAACTTTATTGAATAGTATACTTTTCATCACTATTTATGATTTCTTGCCAGCATGATGGCAATTTGTATATCCTATTTTTTAAAAATGCTTTATCCCTATACACAAAACATTGAACCAGTGCTTGTCTGATATGTCCTTCGTTCGTGAATTTTTTGCTCTGCAAAAAATTTTATAAGGACAAAAACAAGTGATAATAGGATGGTGCTAGGTTCGGGAAGTATGGTGGATGCGACAGAATTTCCCAACCCAGCTCTGCGAGTTTCTGTCGAGTCCCCAAAGCAGTATGTGGCCTGGCGTTATCATGAAGCAGTATGACGTCCTCTTGCCGGCCGTTTTTCTTGAAGTGCAGTTTTTAAATTATCCAATTATTGACAGTACCTCTCCGAATTTAGCTTTTCGTTCGGTTTCAGCAGCTCAGAATGTATTGGCCCTCGAATGTCCCACCATATACACAACACTCTCTTACTCAAGCTCAACTTCGGTTTAGAGATAGAGGGAGAAGGTTTTCCGGATTCACAATATGCCCTTTTGATTACGACGTTTTCATAGGTAACTCACTTTTTATCCCCAGTTATTATCCGGTCCAAGAAGGGTTCGATTTTGTTCCGTGCAAGCAGAGATGTGCATATGATGACTCGATCATTCAAATTCTACTCACTCAATTCATGTGGCACCCACTGGAATATTTTCACACCAATCCTAGTTTCCAAATATGCTCCGAAATGGTTTATTGAGCTGAATCAAGCCTTTCCGTAATCTCCGATTTTGTTAAAAAATAATTTTGCTCTAACTTGATTTTGACAGTAACATCGTCGATCAAAGATGGTCGCCCAGAGCGTGACATATCAGAAAGATCGAAATCACCTATTTGAAATACAGAAATAGAAACTGTACCTTCACCAAACACTTTCAATTTTCATTTCTACCCGCTTCTGTAGCATTCCTTCCTTGTTTGAACTCGTACAAAATACAGTGGCGTAAATGCCTTGTTGAAACTTTTGGTAACCGGAAGGGACAGAACTTTCTGGTACACCTAATATTTCCAATTATTTTAAAGGAGATAAACTGAGACGTGAGAACTGTCGTGGCATATCTTTGCTCTACTCAACTTAGTAGTCAAGTCAACTTCAATCGACTCAAGTCAAGTCGACTCAAGTCAATAGATCAGTTGTTCATAATCCGTCTTATAATGGAGGACACAACCGAATTGGATACTCCTTTATTCCAGTTATTTATAGATTTCAGACAAGCGTTCGATACCATGAAGGAAATAGGAATCGCCGTGAAGCTTATTAGATTAACCGAGATTTCGCTGCTGAATTCCAAGGCAGTATTAAAAATCCAACAACTTCGGTATTCAACACTGTAAAATTTGAAATCAGAGAAGGTTTGTAACAGAGGGATGGATTGATACCAGTTCCATTAATATATGTTAATCATATTAACACGATTGAAAAAATTGTTACGAGGGAACTGTGATAAAATAAAGGTGAAAACCAAAAGGACCGGTTTATAAATATAGACTAAAGATGATAAAAAAAATAATCTAACAAGAGAACAAAATTGGATAATCGGCGATGAAGTTGTGAAGGAATTTTTGTATAAGGGGGACGAACTTGATGAAAACAACTAACATCACAGTAGATATCAAAAATCGTATCATGAAGGTCAACAAAGTTACTTAGTCACTGCATTCTGCCACGATCTAAACTTATATAAAGGAATACGAAAGTTACGATCTATAAAACACTTATTCGGCCAGTAGTCACTTATGGCTGCGAGACGTAGACCCTCAGAAAGTGTCTGCAGTATTTGAAACAAGAGTATTCTGGAAAATTTCTGGTACAGAATAATGGAATTTGGAGGATCAGGTATAATTTCAAACTTAAGCAAATATACAAATATGTGAATATTGTCGACTATGTAGGGGTTTAGTGACTCAGATGGGCGGAGCACGTAGCGAGAATGCCAATAAACCGAATATCAAGGAAACTCATTGAGGGGTAAATAGGGGTAAGTCAAGGCTCACTGACAAGCTGTAGCACTACAGGAAGAGGAAGAAGAGAAAAATATATATGGACTTTAAATTTCAGTCAAACAAAATAAATATAATAAGGTTTATTTATTTTTTCGGCTTTTTGGGGATTTAAAAAAAAATCCAAAATACTACATCCCACAATTTACCTAAGCTGTTTAAGGTGTACTTAAAGAAAGCCTTCAACAAAGTACAAATATACTTCATTTATGTACTGTATAACAAGAACATGCCATTAGATCTGATCAAATCTATCAAAAAACATAAGGTAATTGCAGGATTAATATCTTTTCGGAATTAATTAAGTATAAATCGGAAATTAGACAGGAAGACCTCTTTAAGTCCTCTTCTATTTAATATCATCATGGACCAAATTATAAAAGAAGTAAAAACGGAAAAGGAGGATAGAATGGGTAATCCGAGTTTAAATATGCTACACAGACGACGAAATAATAATAAAGCTGAAATCGAGAACAGCAATGCAATATAAAATGAAAATCAACAGTGTAGTGAGAATCACCAGAGATAAGTCGGGTAATGGGAGGAATATTGGACGCCTCTGAAAGAGATGTACAATGACTTATAAACCGCGATAGACTTGAAAAACAAACCTGGTGAACTTCCTGATAAAAAAAACTGCTTTTTTAGCGCGTCCGAACTTTCAAATCATCATAGCAAATATGATCATGGCAATCATCACGGCACATCAAATGCCTTGCAAATCATCATGGAACGTATAACATCAGAGCAACACTTGAAAATTGTTGAAATTTATTATCAAAATTAATGTTCTATGCGCCAAACTTATAGATCAATTTTATGGTGAATATAATTGCTCAACCAAGCGATTTATTCGCCGAATTATCGACAAATTCCAAACGCATATCACTCTATCACATTAAAACAAAAGCAAGACAAAAAACTGTGGAATCCGAAGAAAATACGCCGCTGTTGCTGGCAGATTTGACAAAGATCAAAATGTATCAATTCGTTAATGGGGATCGTTATAGAGCGAAGATGAGTGATATTTAATTCCGAATTTGAATGGTATTAATTTGGAGGAGATGTGGTTCTAACAGGATGATTTCACATGCCGCTTAGAAAATGCGATAATGGATTTATTGAGGTAACAGTTCGGTGAGAAATTCGCCTTTAGATTATTTTTTTTCATATTATGTTAAATCTTTGGTCTATGCTGATAAACCTTTAACAATTGATGCCTTGAAAGCTAATATAACTGGGATAATTGCGGATATAAACTCTCAATTGCTTGAAAAAGTGGTTGAAATGGGATTGACAGAATGCGCTTTGTCAGAAGTAGCAGCGATGGACATTTGTCTGAAATTGTTTTCAAACAAAATGGCATTGAAAGTTGTTTCACATGGTTTTTTAATTTGTATTTAAAGTTCGGACGCACTAAAAATTACCCTATATAAGTTAGAAGAAGAAGAAGACAGCTGATTTTTTACAGAGCTATGTTTGGTGTCACCTCACCTTACCTCATCTCACAAACGATTAACTCACCTCAAAAATCAGTAGTATTCACCATAGTAATAAGACAAGAAAATATTCAACTTTCCATCCATTTTGCCTTTCTTTTGATTAAAAATGCTGCTGAGGCCACTAAAATGATTTATGCTGCACCTGAGAGAACGTTTAAGTTTGTAAGTTTGTCGCAGAGTAGTTTGTTGTAAAAGATTGTGTTAAAAAACATGTTAAGAATATTTCAATCTTGATAATCGACTGTGCGCTGGATGTTAACTGTTAACGCCCAGAAAGCACCTCCCACGTGGAACATGGTTGAAACATTTTTTGTTTCGAATAGTTTTCTCTAAGGTTTCTCTAAGCACGCTTCTATCGGCCAGGCCCCCTCTATCGGTTTGTCGAAAAATTACTACGTCTCGTGTACCTGACGCGTTCGTACACGTAAAAAGTTTTTTTTTTAAAAAGTTCAATTTATAAAGTATTGTATAAAATTACTTCAATTATTTTAAATATTGATTTTCGAATAAAAAAATATTTCTGTAGCAGTTTTTATATTTCACGATTACCTTGTCAGGTAGGTTAAGATTTTTTGATTTTTCAACAAGCTATTATATTTTGAAAGTAACAATAGTTCAATTTTTTCTTTTTAACTCAATTAGTATAACTTAAAATAAATTTAGAGATTAATAAATTGATGATATTCAATTAATTTAATATATATTCATTATTTAAAGATATTCAATTATTTAAAGTTAGCAGTTGCTGAAATAAAACGTGAACAATCAGTAGGAGGTATTAGTAAGAAATACAACATACCAAGATCTACATTGAACTCTGAAGTCAAAGAATTATCTCCTATAATTAGGAAAGGTAGTCCAGTGACAATATTAACGAGATACGAAGAAGAGCAGCATTTAGTTTCTTGGATGATGTTGATGAGTGAAAATGGGTTTCCAATATCTAAAACACAGTTACTTCGTAGTGTTAAGATGCTTTTAAAAACGCTAAATAGAGAACATCCTTTTAGGGATGGAGTTCCTGGTCCCTCCCTAAAATCTTACCTCCATTAAATCTTACTTACTTACTTACCTATATTCGTATGACATTTGTGTGTGTGTGTGTCTATACTAACTGTGTCTACTAAAACAAATTTTATCTGGACATTACAGACTGCGCACAGGAAGGGGGTATATATATATATATATATATATATATATATATATATATATATATATATATATATATATATATATATATATATATATATATATATATATATATATATATAATATTAAAATTAACTGTGTTTGTCTTTTTTTAAATATCACTTTTCAGTCCCGAGAAATCGACGCATCCCTAAACGACAGTTGAAAGCCCCCGACCATTACAAAACAACCAGACTACCCATTAAAAAACTCAAACACTCTTCATCACTGTTACCAAAACCTTCCAGACAAAAAACTCAACTTAATAGCCGTGCGAAAGCTCTTGACTCCGGCCTTACACAAAATACATTATGGCATTAAAAGCTCGTTGGCATCAGGCCTCTCATTCCCCCGGCAAAAAACAATATAAAACCCGTCACACACCCACCGTTAAAGATCGGATGGCAATGCGCCGATGCCCCAAATTATACGGTGGCAAAGTGGCACAGGCCCACCCCTGTGAACGTCCGTTTCGCGGGGACACACGTGCGCCACGTGACGCCAGAGTCCGGTTTCCTGGGGAGGCGGTGGAGGCGCATACCGCCTCCGGCTGCCACCAGGGAAATCATGGACGAACGTTCGGTAATCTAGGGAATCTGTTTCGGTTATCGAATAAGCATTGATTATTTCTAATACTGCGTGGTTGTTGCCGCAGGGCTGTTTATCATTTTTAATTTCTATTTTATAGTACCGAACCTTCATTTAATCCTGAAACCCACGTTACTAGTGCTTTATATACAGTTAGCAACTTTCATTTTTTTTATGTTGAATTATTTAAAAGTGGTATCTTTTGTCACTAAAAATTTTACTAAAATTTCTGCTGGATCTGTGATCGAGATTTGTTCGTTGTGTGTTTTCAATTTATAGGTTTTTTCTTTTTAATATTTGTATTAGTTTCTATGCTTCCTTAGGTTTAAAATAATGTAGAACTAAACACCAAATAACTTTTTTGAAAACTTCTCGGTGCACGTTTTGTTAACCATATTAGCATCATCAGGAGATGATTTAATCTAATTTTAAAACTAAACTATGTTCTATTTATATGATAACCCTACCTAATGAAGCGTGTAAAAAAATATTTCAAATAAAAGTCATATATAATAATTGTCAAGCGTCTGCGAGAGGATTGTTTTTATTTAAAAGTTGATAAGGGAAATAAGGTTGTTGTAATGGACAAATCTGATCGGTCCATATAAACGATTACCTAGGAATCCATTATCAAAAATGGTTAACGAAGTCAGAGATACAGTGAAATCTTGCAACAGCCTTATTTCTCCTTCTCTGAAAAACAAACAGCATATTTATAATCTAAAAGTGCCAAGATCGTATGCTCTACCAAAAATTCATAAACCAAGAAAATCAATGAGACCAATTGTATCAGCTACTGATTCTCCAACGTACAACTTAGCAAAATGATTAACAAAGAAATTCGAAAATCTACCAAACCAACTATCTTTCTGTTCTGTGATAAACTTAACCAAATTCATAAAAAAAGTCAAAACATACATATACAGGAAGTTAAGGTCTTGGTTTCTTTTGACGTATCATCGTTGTTTCCGAGTGTCCCGATTCCACATAACCTGAAGAACCTGAGGGAGTTACTTGAGTTAAACGGTTTTAATAACAAGATTGTTGCTGAGTACATCTCCTTAACAAGATCATGTATAAAGCAAAATTGTTTTTAACTTAATAACAGATTTTACGAATAACAAGAAGGAACGGCAGTGGGCAATCCTCTGTCACCGTTCTTAGCCAACTTATTCATGGGAAAATTTGAATCCGAGGTGAAAGATGAACTCAGCTACTTTTCGAAGGTATGGTTAAGATATGTGGATGACGTTTTTGCAATTTTCGATTGAAAAAATGAAAACTTAGATGATTTTATTAAGAACTTAAATAGTAAATCCCAAAACATAGTATTCACGCATGAATTAGAAAACAACGATAGTTTACCATTTCTGGATGTTTTAGTCATCAGAAACAATAAAAATAGGTTAGATTTTGATATTTTTAGAAGAAACACCACCATTTTGAAATACATTCCTAATGATTCTAATCCTAGTTTCCAAAATACGAGGGCTTATACGATAACAAAGAATTAAAATTAATTAAGGAGGTATCCGAAGTAAACGGTTATAATAAGAACATTGTAGATAAATTAATTAGAAAATATAAGTTTAGAAAATTATGGAAAAAATCTTTTCAAAAGGATCAGATTAAAAATGAATTCATGGTAATACCGTTTGATGTCCAGTTAACACGAGGGCTAGATAAAATTTTGAAAAAATTGGACATTAAGGTTGTGTACAAACCATATAACACATTCAAAGAAGTTCTGGGTAATCCAAAGGATAAAGTAGATCAACATGAAAAGTCGGGGATATACGAACACATTGCCCACATTAGATATGGGAGAAATGAAAAATCTTGTATTGCCCAACATGCAATTCAACATGACCACAATATAGATGTTAGAAATTTAAGACTGGTAAAAAGTGTAAATATGGAAGCATTCACATAAAAAAATGTACGAAAATCATGCACCGAGATAAAGGACCTATTCTGTTTAGTCAACTTTTTCAGTTACTAATGTAAGGCTCAGTAAACTTCACGGTTCATGATTTTTACACGCTTAGGTAGGGTTATCATATAAATAGAAGATAGTTTAGTTTTAGAATTAGATTAAATCATCTCCTGATGATACTAACATGGTTAGCGAAACGTGCGTCGAGAAGTTTTCAAAAAGTGATTTGGTGTTTAGTGGTAAATATCTTCGAGTTTCATGTCCGACTGGTCAAATGTTATGTTTATTTTCATTGTTAGTGTTGAACTAAGTATATAAATCAAAGAAAAAGATTATTTATAAAGATTGAAAAAAACCAATATACTTATGTTGTAGTTAAAAAAAAAGTGATTTCTTGTTAATCATTACCAACTTGCTATGTTGGTTGTCCACATTTATAGATCATGTCTGTTTCGCTATTAAATGAAGGCATTGTATTTTCAGATTAATTTTCTGACCAATGACTTGGCTTCCTGTACCAATGACATGGCCTTCTCGATTATCTGTTAATCCATTCCATATCTCGAAAATCCATTAATTTTTTCTGTAATCCGATTTAAAAACTTTAGTCTATGCCAACCCAAAAAGACAATCGGGAAAACTTATTGGAAATGATTAATTTTCATTGTCGCGAAATAAGGACTCATTTTCAGGCATTGTGGAGGATCCAACAATCTTCAATTCTTAGAGCTAGGGAATGTATAAGTGTAGAAGGAGCTCATGTTGAACCGATATACAAAATTATTCAATAAAAATCAAATAGAAAAAAAAAATTGTAAACAGTTCATTTCATCGATGTCGATCAAGAGAACTATTTTTTAAGTTTAAGGTTTAAGTTATCCGAAAATATTATTGTTGTGCCTTTATCGTACAGGGATAAAAAATGGCTTTACTCTGTTTGGGCTAGTCCGTCCCTGGCAAACTAAATAAGTCCAATGTGATTAAAAGGATTCATTTTAAGGAGACTTACCTAGGAACCATCATATTAAAAATATATTAAATTACACCTAGTTCTTCAAAAGTTATTTAAAAACAAACGATATCCAGGAGCGTCCGTTTTGAATCCATATCTGCGTAGGAACTTCCGTGTTCGGAAAGGCTTCCGCGATCTCTAATATTAGAATTACTAGGTTCTCGGGTAGAACCGCGTTTTAGCTTTATAAAATTTCGACGTTTCGGCTTCCACTATAAAGCCATTTTCAAGAGAATCTAGTTGATTTACTCCGAGGCCTCAATCTGCCTACTCCCCAGAGTTCACAACTAGAAAAGAACGTGGGCGCCGCGACCTCTGTATTAACAGGTGAGGTTGTAGGTGGGGCACTCGGTTGAGGGGTGAGGGTGAGACGGGAGGTGGACGTTTTACTGGAAGGGTTTCGGATGGGCAATTTGGAAATAAGCGGTTTCCATGTATTTGGAACTCTAAGACCGTTGTCCCTCTTATTTAATCAGTCTGGACGTTTTTTGACCTCAATTGCTTCACGAATTATGCGGGGTTTGTAGGACTATATATAGGTGAGATTATTTTTGCCTTGTCGAAATCAATTTTGTGACCCATTTGGATATGATGTTCTGCTAAAGTCGAGGAGATATCAGATTTTCGGACGGCAAGAGAATGCTCGTATATGCGATTTTGGATACGTCTATTAGTTTGACCGATATATGATTGGGAGCAGAACAAGAAATCTCATAGACACCATGTCACTCTTGTGGAATATTACCCTTCACTGGTCTGAGGAAACTGGATATATTTATTTCTGTTGTAAATATCGTTTCGATATTACGGGACCTGAATACGTGGCAAATTTTATCAGTAACTCCCTTGATGTATGGCAGAAGAACTTTGGGATTTTGTGACACTTCTCTAGTAGATTGGTTGGTATGACCAGTTACCTGAACTTTATTAATTTGCCTTTTTATTTGACGCATGTCATAGCCGTTTTGAATTAGTCTTCGTCCCATTGTCAGCGCATATCGTTCACCAACGCACAAATTAGCAAGATATTTAGCGAAAACTCTACAGCCACTCGTGGAAAAATTAGCCAAATTCGGTAGTCAAAACTTTAATTACGAGTTTACTAAGATTGTCGGATAGGGAACATAGCCAAACAGAGCTTAAATCATTAGAAACGTCCACGTTCTTTTCTAGTTGTGAACTCTGGGGAGTAGGCATATTGAGGTCTCGGAGTAAATGAACTAGATTCTCTTGAAAATAGCTTCAAAGAGACTTTATAAATTTAAAACGCGGTTCTACCCGAGAACCTAGTAATACCTAATATATATATATATATATATATATATATATATATATATATATATATATATATATATATATATAATATATAATATATATATATATATATATATATATATATATATATATATATATATATATATATATATATATATATATATATATATATATATATATATATATTTATATATATGTATATAATTTTTTTTAAATTGGATAAATTCAGAACTACTACTTTAAAACTTACCTTCTAACGTCTTGTTTCGAGCTAGTAAAGCTAGTAAAACCTCCGAATTGGGTGGACCATCGGACGAGTGAGGTGTCATTAGTCCTGAAGGAGGTGGTAAGCCTGGGATATGTGATAAAGTGGTTCTTGTTTGGTCCAAAATAGACATATTTCTTTCTAAATATTCTGAAAGAAATAAAATCACTGTACAACAATTATTACCCGCGAGATTATCGAACATTTTACAGTATGAAAAAAAACAACTATAAAGAGTATGTAGATTAAATTTGTATGATTATCTGAACAAATTTGATAGAGTCAGAATGTAATTTACAGAAGTAATAAAAAAGTTTTATATAGAGCGGCTGGTAATTTTTAATACTAGTACAATAAAACCATACTGTGTAGGATCGGAAGGTTATTTTTTTAATGTAATGGTACAGTAATACAGAGAGATATGGGCAATTTTCAATATGAAATATTCAATGCGTCTTTCGCTTAGGGGCGATATATGAAATTTAGAAAATTCAATAATCTAGTAAAATGATAAACAATTATAAGATGTAAAAATTTATATTTTTTTAATAAATTCTTTTATCCTCTAAAATAGAAGGTCTTATGAAATCTTATTTTTTTGCTCTAAAATACAAGGTCAGTAGAGAAAAATACCGTTTAGGTCAAGTCTCTAAGTTATATATAGTCTGAGATATAAAATTCTGAAAATGACTAAAAAATTGACTTGAAACTTGAAAATTTTACTGATAAGAGAAGAAAATCTATTTTAGAAAGAGGATTTAGAGGTTATCGGCCATTACATTTTTCTTGGGCAATGTCAATTTATCACCTTGGGCAATGTCCTTCACCTTCAATGGAAGGTGATACTGTCCGAGATTTGGAATCGGCGTGGTAAGTGTGGGTGGCAGGCATTTGGCAGTCTCAACATAGTGTTTTAGAACAAACTCCCACTTTTTTTGACAAGAAAAGTTTTTGATCAGTGCGTGCTGCCTGTTTCGACATACGGAAGTGAAACATGAACACTCATATCACAATCAGTTCAAAAACTTCGGGTAGCACAGAGAGGAATGGAAATGTGTATGCTTAGAATTACAAAGAGGGAGAGATGCACATGAATCAGAAAACAATCGAATATATATGACAATCATTGGAAGGGTAAAGGAATTGAAATGGAGGTGGGTAGGCGATATAGTGAGGCGATGCGATGGCAGATGAACCGAAGCAATCCTGGAATGGATACCACTTGATTATAAACGTCCACGAAGAAGACCGATAAGACATGGACGGATGACATCATCAAGTATGACCCGAATGGTAGAGAAAAGCTCAGGGCTGTGCGAGTTGGAAGAATGCTAGGGAGGCCTTCATCCTGTGGTGGATCTACAATGGTTGAATGAGAATGTTGATGATGATGATGATAATGATGAGTATGATATATATATATATATATATATATATATATATATATATATATATATATATATATATATATATATATATATATATATTATATATATATATATATATATATATATATATATATATATATATATATATATATATATATATATATATATATATATATATATATATATATATATATATATATATATATATATATATATATATATATATATATATATATATATATATATATATATATATATACAGCGAAACCTTCAGCAAAAACAGTTATTTGCCTTTTGTGTTGAAAATTTCTCTGAGTTAGACCCGCTGTGTATAGTGTAATAACTACCCATGCACTAATACTTATTAAAAAACAAATAATACAATCTTTAGATGGTTATTTACAAAATGAATCGCTGTTTTGAGAGACAACGTAACACTCTTTAAAAATGTCCAGCAGTAAATAAGATTCGTAAAACTATTTACAAAAACAATCAGAGGAAATAAAACAGGTTAATTCACTATGATAATAAAAATTTAAGATAATATATTTTATTTTATCTGGGTTTATCCAGGCTGGGCAATAAATTATGTACAAAAAATATGTAATTGTTGCAAACAAATCATGTCTATAAAATGTTCCATAAGTTCTAATAAATTTTGTTAAAAAAACTGCTATTTAGGTCATAAAAACTGATCAATCTTATTAAAGATGGAACGGAATAGGTAAAAATTGTTTGCAGTTAAAATGTGAGAATACGGCGGGTTTAACTAAGCTTCTAAATAGCATTCTTATCAGTCAGTGACATTATTATCAATTGCAGAATTAGTGATCCTCGATAATTGGGTCTCTTTTATCCGCTACAATTGGAATACATAGACATAGCTTTTTTCCAGTTCGATGTAATTAATTTATTTATAGTAATTAGATCCTGTTTGAACTGAAATATCGTTTATTTTCCTGGATTCATTCATTCTTTGCTCGGCTGGTTAATTATCTCCAAAGACCAGTTTCTGGCCTTATAGCCTACTAGTCGTTCGGCTACTCCGAACTTTTTAAAAAGGCCAGGTAAATTGCACCGCCATGTGCCATCTAACAGTGAGAGTACGTAGACCTATGAATCGCGCCTTCTAGTCCCCGATTTGGATTCATAACATGCGAGAAGCCTGTTGTGGGGAAACTATTTGAAAATACAGAATTTTTCTCATTTGTTCCTATATATGTATTATCAAATATGAAAGCTTCTAAGAGGGTTAGGAGTCCTCGACTTAATATGAATATAGCCTAAAATGATTAAATGCTTTTGATATTTGTCAAGAATATTTTTATATGAGAAAGCTATTTGCTCGATAGGCGCCACATTTATTAATAGAAGGAACACTTCTCAAAAGTTTTTAGACTTACTCATGTCAGTAGATGAAACATGAATTCATCATGGGATAGAAGCAGGGGAAAGTGTTAGGCGTATAGAGTTTTCGTGGCGTGGTGACTATAGCCTATCTGGCAAAAGGTACTATGATCGGGGTTTATTACTCTTCACTACTACACCAATTGAAGCAATTCATAACCTACGTAGGATTTGGCTACCAGTGGTTACTTCCAGTTCTTAAACCTGAAGAAATTTCTTGTAGGATGATAATTAACTGCAAATGATGTGGTCAAAGCTGAGATAATCTCTTGTTTTGTGGGGTTCGACAAATTGCATGATAAGGAGGACATGTGGGCACGTGCCCTACCTAAAAATTTAAAAAATGAAGTGGAAAAAATAATTTCAGATTTTATATCAATTTATTCTCTGTTCTGTCTATGATCATGCTTCTTGCGACTTCTATAGTCTAACATCCATAATGTTATTCGCGGTAACGAAATAGCTTGTGGGTTGCCGAAGCGCACCGATTAAAGAGCACGTGCTTTGGGCACAGACAAGTTTGTGCCGCTACTGTTTTCTTCGTTTCGCACGCGATACTAGTGTGAAAAACCAAAAAAAGCAATGCATCGTTTCGCTAGTAACCCGGAGATTAAAAACATTTATAATGTCATATCTTGGGCGCTGCCCCATTCTCAAACATCCTGAGCACTGACGTCAGTGATGGGCGGAGCTTATCGAACCTTTCTAAGCAAAGATGTCCATTGCAATTCTCATAAGAGAATTTTTGTTAGTCATTTTCTTCTCTTTACAAGTTTTATAAGCAATTTCTCCCACAGTTTCGTAATCGTTTATATTTGGGCCTTTTCTTGAGCGGAATTAAATTTAAGGTTATGTTACTTTGCCCTTTATGGGTGCCAATTTCAGTTTTTTGGGAGAATTTTCAGGTATATTTTGTTGAATTTATTATTGATAAGTTATTTGATAAGATTTTTTTACAAAATCTGTTATATAAATATAAAGGACAATATTGGTGTTTCTGTTTTAGTTGAAAATGGATGATGTGTTTTGTGCCAGACTGTAAACATTACAGTGAACAAAAAAAATTGAAAATTTTTATGTTAAATATTACTCACCGGAATTATTGGACATGTAGATATATATGACCGACCACAGAGAATCGCAGAAATAAAAGGAAATTTACTGACAAGGAGGACCCCAATCCGAATGTGAGGATATGCAAGGAAATGTGTGATACGTTAACTATACAGGTTCATGAACGTTTTAATTTCGATGTATACCTATCTGTTGCAAATTTATTGAAAAAATTTGGTTAATATCGAGCCGTCTTTTCAAATGAAGACATTAAAATTGTGTATAACCTGTTTGAAAACGTAAATTACTTAAAATTAAAAAATTAACTCTCGGTAATGTACACACGGGACGATTTTATGAAACACAGTGGAGCTGTGCCGCTGTTACAAATTTTTATCCAAAATAATTAAACATCAACATTTAGTGAATCTGTGGAATTGCTGACTGTTTTGTGTGCCATCCCTATGACGACTGTAGAAAGCGAAAGATGTTTTTCTACCCTCAAACCAATCAAAATATTTCAAAGAAACACTATGGACCAGGAACGGTTGTGCGCGTTAACAATGTTATCTAATTGAAAAAACTTGTGAAGTCAATTTCAAAGATCAAATCATCGACTCTTTGCTGCTCAGAAATTTAAGGGGATGGACTTCAACTACAAATAGATTTAATGGTCATGGTCCTATGGTGAGTTTAAGAAAACTTTATTATTTAGGTACCTATTTGAAAATTTGATGTCTGACAGTTACACTCGTATTTCTACTCAGTGTGTATGATACTAAGAAATATAAATTTTTTGTTTGCGATACATTTCCCTATCTCCATTTCAAATTTTGGTTATACGTGCCCCACCTGTTTTTACCCCCACGAACCACCTCTGTGTTGAAGTATTTAAAGGTGGAACTATTTTTCACGAAAAATATTATCAAAAGGTCTTCTATATTTGTCATAATGTCGTTTAATAAAACAACATGTAAGCTATGCTTCCCGTGCAATAGAAATAATTTTCGTTGTTTGCATTTCATCAATTATATTTTCCATAAAAAATCTACATGCGGTTCTTTTCTTCTTTTTTCCTTGCCTGGTCCCATCCAATGTATTAATTTTTTTTTTAATTTTGGGTTTAAAATAACATAGGACTGGTTAAAAGTTATATTTACTTTTGTTATTAAATTGTGTTTCTAAACTGTATGAATAATACAAAGAAAAAGATTAGTCATAAAGATAGAACAAAAGAAACGTATGTCTTAGTTTAAGAAAATGAGTGATTTCGTGTTAATCATTATCAACTTGCCGTGTTGGTTATCCATATTTATAGGTCACGTGGGTTTGGGATTAAATGAAGGCTCTGTAGAATCTCCGGGCAATAATGTTATGCGTTGGCCAATACTAAAAGACAAAGCTAAAAGGGAATATTCAGACCGGTTATGTCATGTATTAATTTCAGATCAAAAGGATGTAATGTACCGTGAACCAGTGAAATCGTTTCACTAATGATTAATCAATAATATTAAACTAATAATAAATTAGTATAGCAAAACTGCTGAGATAAAATGACATAGTAAATAAATTATGATTAAAAAAGCTATAACGTAATATAAATATATATCAATTATTAACCACAAGTATTAACTTCAAAAATTTTTTGGAAATCTACTAATGGGATATTTTATTTTTTCCAGCATTTTAAATAATATTGTTTCATTAACTTTCAAGCGGGTGTGCGCTTATTTCTTATGGCAGCGGTCGCGCATAACATTAAAAATGTTTGGAATTTAGAAATTAATCAAAAAAATAGTTTATCTATAACATTTTATTTATTTAGACACATTAACTATAAATTAGGAAACAATTTGATAACAAAAATTTTGCTTAAATGTAAAATATAATTGAATTTATAAAATTATACTTTGGCGAGATCAAGTAAAAAAAAACGTAGCAGTTTTTATTATTTACTTTTATTTATCTCTTAATTTTAAGTTTGTTTATACCAACAGACGTCCACTTTGGATTAAGAAACATTTTAGCAGCATAACTCTTACTTAATCTTAAAATAAAATCAAATTTATGAAATTAACAAATTTGATAATGAGATCAATAAAACAGTAACAAAAATTTGTATTATCTGCCTGTATTTCATTCATTATCTTAGGTTTACTTTTCTTCCTCATCAGTCTCTTCATCTCTTCAAATGTATTATGGTCTCGGCAAATATTCCTCAGCTGCAGATTGTGTCTTGGATTGTCTCCTCTTTTTACTAGGACAGCTTCCTATGTATGCACTGGAACTTGTGTTTGTTTCGTTACATGAGGTTCCTAATTTTTCTTTTGAATTTTCTCTACATTTTCTTTTATCAGCAGCATTCCCAATTCACGTATATATATTCACTTTTATTATTCATATATGTAGGTCAACTGTAGGCGACATAAAAAAGAATAAAGGTAAAATCTTGAAGTTTGTTAGCCTAACAGAACGTAGTCCCGGTGTACGAAAAACATTGCAGAAATCGGAAAATCCCATTTTAGAAGATGTTCCTGTAAGTGGTGATATGATTTGTGAGAAAGCTCGTATTTTTCATCGCCAGATTACAAACTCCAATATCGGGTTTAATGCAAGCCGGGAATGGTTAGACAAATTTAAAAAACGCCACGGAATAAGACGTTTAAAAATGATCGGTGAAAAGGGCATTCTTTTCAAGGCCTTTGAAAGCACAAAAAAACACTGGATGAATTGATTAAAGTTAATAACTTTTATTGTCAGAAAGATAGCTAGGAATTCGCTTGTGATGATGATGATGTGAAATCAATCAATTATTTATATCGTTTACTATATTCACCAAACATGGTGCTATTAGAACACCGCGTCAATGTTTTCCGAGAAAGGAGCAAAAAGAATCAATTAAAGGATTACTTAAAATAACTTTTAATTGTCAGAACGATGATTAAATATGTGCTAATTATTGAAGTAAACTATGTTTTTATTAAAATAAATATATGCCGATTTTGTCAATTTCCAATATTTTTACCATATTAGATAAATTTAAGAATACACTTTACCTTAAATGATAAAAAGATTGCATGAAATGATCACATTAATAATCCATATCTACATAAATTGATAAAAATAACAAATTGTCCCGGTTTAAGTTGTGGCAAAATCTGTTCAACAATGTTCTCTGACCCGTTTAACGTTTCCGGTGCCAAATCCGGAACCGTACCTTTTCCGGAAGCTCGGCCACATCCGGAACGAAACGATAATTCTCAATTTGCCGGTTTTTGGGGGGTCGCTCGTTAATTTCTTTCTGCCCCCGGAAAACTGTTTCACCCCGACGGTCCGAGATTCACTGATTTTCCCCCGCGCCTCGACGCCATTATGAAAAATCAGGCGGCGATGATGGCGCGTGACGTCACGACGCCCGGAGTCGGCGCGGCGTCGACCACGCCCCCTCGTCGGTTCGTTTGCGCGCCCTTTTACATATACCGGAGTTGAATGAGCTTTTTGTTCTGTTTCCGGTATGGCAAGGATTTCGCTTCGGGTTTTTCCGAACTGGGGTTTAGAAATATGTAGAAATAAGTTTTAAGCATCCATTTTATGATTTTCGGATCAATTATAACAAACTGGTGAATAAAAAAAAATTTGTATATCATGTAATGATAAAGATTCAAGACATGCCACTTACATTTGATACAAAAAAATAACGATGGGTAGGTTCACCTCGACTATTAAAGTACGAAGGTTGCTATTTATGTATCCGTAAATGGTTTTATTGTTTTTCAAAGTATTCTCCGGGATGATACACTTTTGCATAAGTTTGAACCTATTTTCATAACACTTTTTTCATTCTGAGTGAGGTATCTCCAAAATATGCATTCAACGCTTCTTCTTGCGTCGAAAATCGTTGAGCACGTAGTTTATTCTTCACAGACGGAAACAAAAATAAATCATTGGGTGCCAAATCAGGACTGTACGGTAGATGACCCATCAATACGATGTTTTGACCGATCAAATATTGAGTTGTTCGGTCTGATGATGTGTGGGAGCTCGCGTTGTCATGATGAAGAATGATCTCAAAGACTTTTGTCAATAAATAGTTGCGTATTATTTGGAACTGACCGTGCTATGACTATTGGCACTGTCGCCACATGCCCATTTATCCCAAAAAACAGGCGACCATTTGCTTCGATGTGGTTCTTGCGCGAACAACTTTTGACGGTTTGGCTCATTTTGAAAGACCCATACAGTCAACTGGTGTTTACTTTTAGGCTCATATACATAGATCCAATATTTGTCACATGTGTAAATATAATACACAGCTTTTGACGCAACACGATTGTATTTTTTGACCATTTATTTGCATCAATCGACAAGAGCCTTTTTTGAACCATTGTCAAATTATGCGGAATACAACGTGCCTAAATCTTCTTTATGGCTAAATGTTCATGTAAAGTCTTGTGTATGCTTATCATACTAATGTACAGGAATATCTCAATCTCACTTTATGCTACATGATGATCTTGCTTTATCAGTTCGCGCACAGTATCGATGTTTTTTAGCACAACAACCGATTTTGGTCGACGTTCTTTAAATTCGTCCGTGAGCGAACGCGTGTCCACGATTGAATTTACTAAGCTAGTGATATACAGTGGTTTTAGATTGTGTTTCATCTCCAAAAAGTGAATTAATCGATGCACTGTTGTTGAGATAATCTTTGTAATGTCTGAATGATTGTGGCGTGTTCATATATTTTTCCTTAATTTGGGGTTTACGCCACTATTTAAAACTCAAAAAATATCAAAAATACATGTTCTTATGTAAAGAAAGAATCACTGGGTAAAAACAAAAAACCAAACGGAGATAAATTTCTCAGTAATTCTTTTTTGTAATAAATTTGCCAAACCAACAAAATTTTAAAGATATAAAAATGTAATAAAAAATTTTACAATCTTTTAACGTTAACGTTTTGGAGGGTACTCTCCCCCCGTTTTCAAAACTAAACTAAAAAATAAATGATATCAATTTGTAATATATAAAGTAAGGAGTGAAAGTAAATATATTTTTTTGTGTATGTCAATGATACTTACATTAACAACAATAGATTTTCATGACAGTGACATAATACCAAAATATATATATATATATATATATATATATATATATATATATATATATATATATATATATATATATATATATATATATATATATATATATATATATATATATAGGTAATGTTTACTGTGTGATTGTTTATTGTACTGATTGTGTAGAATTTGCCACATTCGCAGGGAATTTTATATATTTTGGTATTTTGTTGTATATTGTTTGGTTTAGTCTTTGTTAATAGAGATCTAAGAGTATTTTTTGTTTTAAATGTCGTTCTTATGTTGTATTAATGGTTCCCGATTCTTAAGAATACAATTAAACACATTTAAATATTTGAATACACAATCAGTACAATAAACAATCACACGTAAAGATTATCTATATATATATATATATATATATATATATATATATATATATATATATATATATATATATATATATATGTATATATATATATATATATATATATATATATATATATATATACATATATATATATATATATTTGGTAGTTTGTATATATATATATATATATATATATATATATATATATATATATATATATATATATATATATATATATATATTTGGTAGTTTGTCACTGTCATGAAAATCTATTGTTGTCAATGTAAGTATCGTTGACATACACAAAAAAATATATTTACTTTCACTCGTTACTTTATATATTACAAATTAATATAATTTATTTTAATTTAGATTTGAATTTTATTATATTTAGATTTGAAAACGGGGGGAGAGTACCCCCCGAAACGTTAACGTTAAAAGTTTGTAAAATTTTTATAACATTTTTATATTTTTAAAATTTTGTTCGTTAGGCAAATTTATTACAAAAAAAATCACTGAGAAATTTGTCTCCGTTTGGTTTTTTGTTTTTACCCAGTGATTCTTTCTTTACATAAGAACAGGTATTTTTGATATTTTTTTAGTTTTAGATAGTGGAGAAAAACCCAAATAAAGGAAAAAAAAGAGATAATCTATGTCGAAAGTCATAGTAAATCATCGCACTAAAATTCTTAAGAATTAGTTCCATTTTTGACTGAGATGAAATTTTCAAAGAACTAAACAATATAAAAAATGAATAAATAAGCAAAGATTAATATCTAAAAATTTTTCCTATATTTAGAACTAACTATATAAGAATTGTTTCGACAAACTGTGTCTTTTTCAAATTCAAACTATGCTTAACTGACAGTGAGAAAAGTAATTACAAAGTGTCCATCGACCTAATAATACTATAAAACATAATAGTGGGAAAATTCATTATTTTTGTCAGCGTCTAGGAGGGCAATATAAGTTTAATAACGGTGAACAATTCAAGTCTATCTCGTCATTTAGCAAAATATTCACATTTTTTATTTATTAATTTCTATGCTCTCTGAAAGATTTTTTGGTTTATTCTCATAATGTAACATTAGAAACTTATTTAAAGTATGCTTTCTAACATTAAGTAGTTAGCATAATGAGAATTATTTTGTTGTTTTGTGTAACTTCTTTTATGTTCCTTGAGCCTAGTAGAGAAAAATCTTCCTGTTTGTCCAACATAGACTTTTGTACACGACCCGCACTCAATTAATTTCCTTCACTTTTATTGTTTTTAACGAAACATCCTAGACTATTGTTTGTATTAAAAGCAATATTTATATTTAATTGTTTTGGATACAAATCTCGACACTAATTTGATAACTTTTCCCGTATATGTAATTGTTTTGAACGCTGCATTTTTAATATTATTGATGGGATATATTTAATTAATGGCTTTGTTATATTTTTTTTATTAATTATTTTATTTATAATGTTTGTGTCGAATCCGTTATTTACTGCGATTTGTTTGATGACACTGAATTCTTTATTATATTTATCTATTGACATGATAAAAGAGTTAAATGCTGCCATCTTTTGTAAATAAGGATGACAAACTTTATTGTGTATAACTAAATCTGTATGTGATGGTTTATAAAAAATTGCAAAATCATGTTTATTGTCTTTTCTAGTAATAGTTAAGTTTAAAAAGTTAATACTCTTCTTCAACTGTGAATTTAATGTCTTTATGTAAAGAATTTATGTGAATTAAGAACTGATTTAATCGTTTATCAGAACCTGCAAAACCAATTAGAATGTCATTAACATATCTGTACCAGTAAAGTGATGATTTATACAACTGATGTTGATTTATCTTATTTGATAAGTTGCCCATAAAAATTTCCACCAGTAAAGGATTTAATGGCTAAAGGACTTACTTTTATGAACAAGTCAGAAAATAAGATAACATCTGTTGTTTAAATCATCCCTTTACTGATACAGATATGTTAATGACATTCTAATTTGATTTACAGGTTCTGATAGACAATTAAATCAATTCTTACCTCACATAAATTCTTTACATAAAATCATTAAATTCGTAGTTGAAAAAGAACAACATAATAGTATTATTTTTTTAAATTTAACTATTACTAGAAAATATAATAAACGTAATTTTACAATTTTTATAAGCCATCACATACAGATTTAGTTACATATACTAAATCTTGTCATCCTTATTCACAAAAGATGGCAGCATTTAACTCTTTTATACAGAGGTTATTAAATATCCCCATGTCAATAGATAATTATAATAAGGAATATAATGTCATCAAACAGATCGCAGTAAATAACGGTAAATAACCCAAACATTATAAATAAAATAATTAATATAAAAAAGTTATAATAAAGTCATTAATTTAATATATCTGGTCAATAATTTCAAAAATGCAGCGTCGAAAACAATTACATATACGGAAAAAGTTACCAAATTAGTGTCGAGATATTTATCCAAAACAAACAATATAAATATTGCTTTTAAAACAAACAATAGTCTAGGACGCCTCATTAAAAACAATAACAGTCAAACAAATAAACTGTATAAATAAGGACTTTATTTAATTGAGTGCGGGTCGTGTCCAAAAGTCTATGTTGGACAAACAGGAAGATCTTTCTCTAGTAGGCTCGACGAACATATAAGAAGTTACATTAAACCACAAAATATTATCATTATCATATAATTATCATATAATTATATCATTTATATCATATAATTATCATTATCATATATATATTATCATAATATTATCATTATCATATAATTATCATTATGCTAACCACTTAATGTTAGAAAAGCATGCTTTCAATGATAATTTTATAATGTTACATAATGAGAATAAATCCAAAAAATAAATCGTTTAGTGGGCCTAGAAATTAATAAAAGAATAAATTTGGATATTTTGTTAAATGACCATCTAGACTTGAATGGCTCACCGTTATTAAACTTATAATGCCCTCCTAGACGTTGACAAAAAATGGATTTCCCCACTATCATGTTTTATGGTATTATTAGGTCGATGGACACTTTAGGTTGTAATTACTTTTCTTACTGTTAGTTTAGTATAGTTTGTATTTGAAAAAGGCACTGTGTGTCGAAACAATTGTTATACATACAATTTTAAATATAGTGGAAATTTTTAGATATTAATCTTTGCTTATTTATTTGAAATGAATTTCTGACAAGTATTGGCTACCTCAGTTAAATTTAACATAAATAGTGTCCATATGACAAAACTTTCTAAGTACGTATACAGTCAACAATGCCAAATACCTAGACGGCGCCTAGCAACCTCATTGCTGCCAATTCCGGATATATAAATAGCAATCCTCGTGCAAATATTATCATATCTTTTATACTGGAAGCAGAAAGAATGACTTATTGAATTGTTTCAAATGGACAACAGCCATAAATTCATCGCGTTCCCCACCTGTCATCGCACTTGTCCCTCTTCCTGCCATGATATTTATAACGGCCAATATGTCGCCACGAAACATCCTTACGTCACAACATTCACAACAATGGAAAATTAACTTGTCGCACCCTTCCCATCTCAAAAAAATAAAATAAAAAAGCGTACAAATTAATATTTACGGCCCTGCATTGCGGGCGGTCGATCCGCTGGCAGCAGGCGCGAAGCGAGATTCCCGCTGCTTGATTTATTTATTGTTTATTAAAAATATCAGCGAGCCCCTGTTTGTACCCCATCGGCAACCGTTTTAGAGGGATAATTGTCGGCTGGATCTGCCCTGCAGGGGTACTTGAGTTGGTAGTTTTTTCTCTGGTATCAGATTACAATTTGTTCCTTTAACTTTTTATCATTATTTGATATTTGACTTATTGTCGATGATCAACAATTTTTCGTACTATGAACCCTTTGTTAGAGAGATATGCTATTAGATAGTCAACTTAATTTTTGGCTATTTTTTGACTACTTTTGACATTCAGTTATGAAAAATGATTCAAATTTAATCTGTAATCTTCCTCACTTTCGTCTTCTTTCAGGTAATTGTCGAATCCCGAGAAATATGAAGCGGTTATCAACTAGATGCTGTTGCAGGAATTGAAAGAAACGAAAACACGAAAGGGCCAAGTTTTTTGGCGCGGATATTTCCTTTTGAGGTACGGGTTGATTGTTCAAAACCAGAATTAATCCACAATTCTCGCCTTTCTGTATTATCGTAGACTTTTTGTCACTGGTCACTATCTCATGCAGGTACTTTTTTTATGAATCTTTAGAGTAATGACACAACAACATTAAATAGTTTACTCGAAACGTCAGCTGTGAGTTCATGGGGGCCCTAACGACTCTCTTTCTGAATTTTTCTTAAATTCTGTAAACATAAAACGACTTTCAATATGCCTCCTGGTTCCTGTTCGAACTTTAGCAGTGTACAAGGAATTTTTTTCAGCAGTACTTTCAATTCTGCATGCTCCACTTTTTTTGAATAGTTCAGATTTTTGTATTATTTTACTCAAAATTTCTGTTTCGAAATTGCTAGAACCACTTCTTACAAGTCCTGTACTAATGCCCCAGTTGTTGCTTTTCGAGCGACATCGCGTGTACAACTAATTTTTCAAGTTATATTCACAGCAGGATCGTATCATCAGTATCATCATCATCGTTCAGCTATTGTCGATCGACTGCAGGATAAAGGCTTTCCTAAGCATGCTTCTAACTCGCGCGATCCTGAGCTCTCCTCTGCCATTCGGGTCAATATACTTGATGATGTCATCCGTCCATCGTGTTTTCGGTCTTCTACGTCGTGGACGTTTATGATCAAGTGGTATCCAGTCCAGAATTGTTTTCTGTCGTCGCATCGCTTCGCTTATGTTCTGCCCACTTCTATTTCAGTTTTATCACCCTTTCAATGATGTCACATACTTTAGTTTGTTCTCTGATCCATATGCATATGATCCATATGTCTTTCTGCCCCGCTTTGTAATGCCAAGTATACACCTTTTCATTTCCTTCTGTGCTACCATGTTTCGCTTCCGTATGTCAAAACAGGCAGCACGCACTGATCAAAAACTTTTTTCTTCAGACAAAGTGGGAGTTTATTCTTAAATACTATATTGAGCCTGTCAGCCACACTTAAAATGCCGTTCCACTTCCCGGACAGTATGACCCTCCATTGAAATCCTTTACCCAAGATACATGTAGTGGTCCACAACCTCTAAATCGCTTCCTAAAATAGAAATTCTTCTTTTGAGAGCACATTTGTTGAACATAATCTGATTCTTTTTTAAGTTTATTTTCAAGCCAAATGGTTCTCCCAGCCTTTGCAGCTTTTGTATGTGTTTTTGTAGTTCATCTGTATCTTGTGAGAAGAGAACGACATCATCCACGAATCTAAGATGATTTAGGTAAGCACCATTGATTTTTATTCCCTCCTGTTCCCAATTCAGATTACGGAATACCTCTTCAATGCAAGCTGAAAAAAGAACAGGCGATATTGAGTTACCCTGCTGTACACCTCGTTCTACGTTGATTTTTACTTAAAGGTCATCCATGTAAACTGTAGCTGTAGATTCATCATTCATGGATCCAGTGGATTCACATAGGCTATGTCTATCGCCTGGTTAAGCAATGCATCCATTATGACTTACTTTGATATTGAGTCAAATGTTTTTCATAATCAATAAAAGCCAAGCACAGTGCCATGGTTTATTTATTGTGTCTATCTATAGCCTGTTGGAGAACCTGGATATGACCCATTGTACTGAGTCTACTTCTGAATCGTGCCTGCTCTCTTGCTTGTGCGTTATTCAGGTTTCTTAATATTATTTTAAATATTATCTTGGTAAAAACTTTGTATATTACTAATAGGAGGCTTATTGAGCGGTAGTTTTTTAAATCTTCCAGTGCTCATTTCTTATGAAGAAAAATCACTTCAGCATTTTTTCACAGGCTGGGTATTTTTTTGATCTTTGAGGCATTTTAATTACAATTTCGCAAGTATTTTATGTAAAGTTTGACCACCAGCTTTTAACATTTCAACCGTTACATTATTCTTTTCTGGAGCCTTTCCATTCTTCATCGCTTCTATGACTTTTGTCACTTCATCCAACGGGATATCTGGCATTCGCTCTTCCGTGGGCATTACTGTCTGTCTTTGGCTGGACATGTAACTTTGAATAAAATCTTCTGATAACCTCTAAGATTTCCGTACGCTTCCTACACACTGTACCATCCTCACGCATTAAGGCAAACATGTGTGTCCTTTTATTTCTCAGCTTGTGTTTACCTCTGTTTATTCCCTTGTT
Source organism: Cosmopolites sordidus (assembly GCA_031761425.1). Lineage (NCBI taxonomy): Eukaryota > Metazoa > Arthropoda > Insecta > Coleoptera > Curculionidae > Cosmopolites > Cosmopolites sordidus. Next base: position 678,982 of record JARFXV010000710.1, on the reverse strand, counting down.
TTCTTCAAGTGTTTTTTGCATTAGTTATAGGCGCGTTTCTCGTTTATGTTTCGAATACGTTTTCTTATAGTTTTTCAAAGCTCAACTTACTCGACTCTGTCAAAAGGAGTCACTGCATTCCTCATTGTCCGCCGTTTCTTCATTAAATGAATGATCTCATTAGAGATTTTTGACTGACTGAAACTTTTTTCTGCTGGTGCTATTGCAGCAGTCATTTCAAGCACATTGCCTATGATTTTTTCATACTGATCTGTTACTTCCATCTCTTCTGGGTCTTGCAACACAGCAAAGCGATCCGACAAAGCAATCTGAAAAATGCTGCTCCTCTGCAGCAGCTTACCAGAATTCACTTTGCTCTTCTTCCATCTTACCATTCTTGTACGTTCTCTTCGACAGTTTATCCTAACCATAACTTTTCTATGGCCACTTCCAACATTAAAACGGTTATATATTATATACGGTCATATATTATACCTTATTTAGGTTCATTCGATTAGGAAAAGTAGCGGTTGAAATTTGAGTTTAAGACCTCATAAAATCGCATTGTTTCTTTAATTGGATTCAATGAATTTGAAAAATGTAGAGATAGAATGAAATAGAGAATGACTTCTAAGAGCAACTACGTTGACATTGCATGTTAAACTGGATTCGAAAATGATGTCGTTGATACCAGTCCATAATCAACCAATAGAATTTCAAAGCATGTCAAACTGATGGCCCTGTTGCTGTTAATAGAAAGCTGCTATAGAATTTGTAGGAATGATGAATAAACCTTTTACAAATAATAACTAAAACGCCTAACTGCGCATATTGGTAGATAAACAAAAAAAAGTGCTAACAACACAGCGTAATCAAACCTTTATCTCAGCCAACATACAGTCCTAAACTTACGTCATTTATCTTTAACATTTGTTGGTCATTCAGCCACTTCATGGATGAAGGTTCAATCAGATAAACAATATCATCAAATCCAATTCAGATCCAGTAAACAAATAACATAAGATATGTATGATGAGTCAGTAATCTTAAAATCAATTTACTTTTTATAGCAAATTAAACAATTTTTGATGCCCCAATTTAAAAGGGTAATAATACGATTGCTCTTTTTATCGCAGCCAACTCGATGAAGCCGGTAATTCCATTTCAAAGAAGACCTACAGGCAGGAGCCCCATACTACCCCCCGAAGATGTTTGGTTAAACGAATTAAGCAAACAGTTATGCGGTCGCTTCTTTTTTAATTATTGAATCGGGGGGAAACCCATAACACGCCAGAAGTGCGCTTCCAGCGTTGGCTCTTCTTATTAAATCGAAAAAATTGCCTTCGGAGTGGGTTCTTAATGAAGATTGTTATTAATGATGTATTAATTGGGGTTTCCGGTCGCGGGAGAAAGTCTGGGGGATAGAAAAAAAGGTTTACGAAAGTCGTGCGGGTCGATTTTTTTTCATTCTTCTTGTTTGAGTTTTGAAATGGTTGATGAGAAAATTAAATGAAAAATGTATGGCATTGAAATATTAAAAGCATTTCTTAGTGTATTTAAAAGTTATAATTCAATATATGAATTTTTATTATCCTCTACGATAATACTAAGAGGCGAAAATCGTGGGTTAAATCTGGTGAGCTATGACCAGTACCGTAAAACCAAATATCAATGCCAAAAAAATGTTGATGTATATATGGTGAAATCAGCTCGGTGATTTGCATGGTTCATTATGAGTTGATCCAATCTGGGCAAATGGTCATTGCTGACCGCTACTAGCGACAATTGATTCGTATTAATGATGATCTAAAAGAAAAAAATGACCTTATAGTGGCAGAAGAATAATGGAGGTCATTTTACGTCAGGAAAACTCGAGGTCACGTATAGCAATAAGACATTAATGAACGATCTGAATTAGTTTGGAATATTTTTGCACCTGGTGTATTTTTCAGACTTAACCCTTTAGGTTAATCATCTCTTTCGATTCGTGCAACATCACTTGGTTGATAGCCGCTTCATCTCTTAAGGAAGTCGAAAAAATCGTCAAAAACTATATTACATCAAAACGACTAAGTTTTTTTCGATCTGAGATCTGATGGTTGTCTGATAGGTTGGCGAAAGTGAACAGAAAATGAGAAAGCTTACTTGAAATGTTAAGTTTGTATTACTATTTTCATGAATACATGTCAAAAGTAATAAAAAAACTATGAATGAATTGGGAACTTAATAGACTTAATTAAGCACTTGCCTTCGGGGCCTTCGGGACTTGTGGTTGGGATCCAGATGATTTTAACAGAGTAGGTTTTGTTGTCAAGGGTATAGAGGGTAGGAGTAGAATCAGGTCGTATGGGCCCGTAATGCATTAAGGAAATCCTAACAAATAATATAGATAGGGAAGGACGAGATCGAGATAAGGTTAAGGGCTTCGTAAGTTGCGAGAAGCTCAGCTGAGTATATATTTGAGGTTAGTTGAAAGCGATACTTTAGGAAAGTATTATTAGTGTTTGCAGCAGCTCCCGCTCCTTCACGAATTTAGATTCATTCTTCTTTGCAATTATATTATGTGAGTAGAATGAAATGGGATAGTAATGTTAGGTTCTGAAAAAACATTGGGTAAGGCATGCTTGTTAAACTTGAGTGAGGTGTGAAAAAAAAAGGTGTGAAAGTGAGGAATAAAAAAAAATGTGGGAAAGAGCTGGGGAGGAGTGAAAACTGTTCAAAAAGTTGCAATGTAAAAATTGATGTTTATGTAATTGTTGAAAGAATGTGATGAATAAATTCAAAGTACAATATTTGAATTACTATTATTAATTTTTAGATTACTTCTAGATAGATTATATATGTCTTACAGTTGATTTGGTGCCGGAATAACTAAAACTGTTTTTGAATATGCTCGTTATGCTGATTGTAACGGTACATACATTTTTTGAGATGTACGTGTAGATTTCGAGATATAATATGTCGAAAAAATACGATTTTTTCATATTTTTTACTTTTTGTTATATCATTGAACATGGAGAAAGCTTTTTTTCATAATTTCTTTGAATGAGTTCCTTCTAGGTACTCACGTATGACATTCCAGCAATAATCAGCCGTCATGTGTTCATCCAATCGACCCTGGTACCTTTCTTCCATATTTTTAGGTCCTGTTGAAATTGTTCTCTTTGTTCCTCACTGTAAAAGCCAAGGTTGTTCGGAAATTTGCCCAAATGATTGTGGAGGTAGTGAAATTTGATGCTCATGTTGCATCCAAACTTTCTGAAAGTTTCCAGCAAGTTTTGCACCAATTCGCGATCATTTTCGGACTTATTATTCCCTAGGAAACTTTTTACAACAATGATGAAATAAAACGTGGCTAATGATTCTATATCATTCATTGAATGCACGAAATTGTTATTTTTCATCATTTCATCTGTTCTCGTAAGTATCTCGTTAATGCTCTCGTCTCAAGTCTTTCTAGGCCTTCCTGTTGTTCTTTCTTTCTAGGTCTTTCTAGGTCTTCCTCCTTTGACAGATCAATCTGTTTTCATCCCCGTAAGATGTCCGAACTACCTCAGCGATAATCTTCTATTCTATTTTCATAATGGCTGAACTTGTAGTTATTTCCTTATTTGTAGTTTTAACCTTATACTTTTTTTTAAGGACCCCGTTTTCGCGACAGGAATAAAGATGATTTTAAAAAACACTCATTTTGATAATTATTTATATTTATTCAAAATAGAAAAAAAATACCTCCAGTTGCTCGACCTTGCCTTGATCACAGCCACTCAAAAGGGAAACGAAGAAAAATTCAGCATAAAACTTTGAAATATATTCGCTGAATCCGTAATCCAGAAATAGGACCGGTTCCAAGCAATTAGCCAAGCCGTAAACCCTTTAAAACGAACGCGAGAGCGCTCCAATATGTTCCGGGGCTATGGGGTGGGTGGCGACCGAGGGTGTCGGCCCCTTAGGTCCCCTTTATCTTTTACGGGGGCTCCCCGAGGAGCGGCTATTTTCCTCGGTTCCGGGGCGCGCCGGCTGTCGTATAAAACCCGAGCGATCTGTCTCGGTCCGCTATTTTATTGGTCGGAGAAGAGTGTGTTTTTCGAGAGAAAAATTCGAAACGGTGGAGATAAAAAGGGAGATGAAGCTGGTGGTGGGAGGGGAAAAGATAGTTGGAAAGTGCCAGAAATTATTGTTATTATTTTGTTTTTGTGGAAGTTTATTATATTTGAAATTTCGAGCGGAATACTTGACTGATTGTTTTATAAATATATATTTTATAGATTTAGCTTATTCACGAAAATAATGGTTGCACGTCATCAATCTAGAGAAATATATTGCCAATTTAAATCCATAAGAAAAAAAAAAGTTTGAAGCACACTCTTTTCTTCTTCCTCTAATTCTATTAGAATAGGATAAAAATACGGGGAGTCAGTGGATCACATTCTGAGAATTCGCTAACAAGATAATATTTAGGTTTGTGGTTCTGGACAGTGTTGCTGGCTCAACACAACTTCGTCAAATCTGTCATTTTCATGTTCTGATCGTTTTTGAGTTGTGCCTTGAAACGTTTTGAATTATTTTTACTCTATTATTTGCTGTTTTAGCTATTTCCTGGTTTAGTTTCTGTTTTTGTGAGTTCTGTAATATAAAATTTGCTATGCTATTATAATTGCAAAAAAATGCCAAAACCGTTAAGCTGTCGATGTAAGTAACCTGTCTCGTCCCTTATCAGTTATTTTGAATATGAACGAGACAATGGGGTCCTCTTTTGCCATTAAACGCTGTGAGAGAGGCATGTATTAATAACTTAGTAGCTCTCATGGTTAATTGGAGTTTTTTAGCAAGTTTTAGCTGCACTAATTAGTATTGGTACAGTTGCCATGCAGCACCAATTCGACTATTTGTCTAGTTAGCCTATTTGGATTCATCCGTTTTATGTGTCCGTAAAACTTAAGCCTTCTTTTTCTCATATCGCTATGTATATCTATATATATATATATATATATATATATATATATATATATATATATATATATATATATATATATATATATATATACCAGGTGTCCCATTAAGGATGGATCGTGGCCGTATCTTGAAAACTATTTATCCCACAGCTTTGGGATTAAGTTTCTAAAACGACCGCAAGAGGGCGTGACGAGCTAAATATTTTTAAAAATCTTTTTTTTTTGTGTATTTTCAAGTGTTAACCGAGTAAGGAAAATTCTCAGTTATAATTAGCACCACTGACATGTCAAGAGATATTTCGATTTTTCTGAAACAAATCAGTTAGTTTTAATTTTTACCGTAATATTAAGTTAAAAATTGGTCTTAATATTTAGGTCGCAATCGCAACCGCAACAATTTTATTTAAAAAATAAAATTATCTATTCAGTATCAATCATCATAAATGTTCTAATCCTGACCTCGATAATATTTTCTAATTTAATTACATAAGTGGAAAAAATGCCTTTCCCCAATTGTTGCATTATCTCTTTTGTGATGCTTAAATACTACTTGACAGAATATTGAAATCAGTCATTAATAAATATACCTACTCTTTCTTTTAAACTAAATGAATGCATGAATGAAATTATGCGTTTTCGGGTTTCCAAATAAACGCATGCAATCCTTAGGTACATTACACAAAGAGTGTAAGAAGGGAACCATGGAAACAAACAAAAATTTTGAACATTTAGAAAGGCGTTAAAGTTCTGTTAATTATTAGACTGTTGTGCTGTTAATTTTATTTGACTGTTGTTATTATTAATATCTTCGTTGTTGGCCCGTTGGCCTTTAAACACGCTCCAAATTAATATGGCACGAAGAATTTGGACCAGTCCTAAGCCTGGGTAAAGTTTGAAGGAAGGCCAACATTAGGTTAATATTTTTTTAACTTAACGCAGGTAGTAGTGAAATAATAACTGATTTTTTCAGAAAAATCGAAATATCTCTTGACATGTCAGAGATATCGATTTCGGGTTTTCACTGGATGATTCCTCTTTAAATTACCTTTCTTGCCATGTAATAAAAGCTGTACCATTCTATTTGAAAAAACTGAACAAAACTTCAAAAAAACTATTGTTGAATGTAACGCCACCTCGCGGTTTCATTTATAAACTAAATAATTTATCTCCCAGATTATCTGATTGTCCCAGCAATTGCCTTTTAAATGAATCCAAATTGAGGAAAATCGGTTTTGGCAAACGGACATTGGACAACTTTTTATCTAAATAGGTAAAATTCCCCCCCACTTCTTTGTTCGCGAAGTTACGACAAAATGTCATAAAACAAAGTTGTAGGAGACAGTTTGCTAATTATTATTTGCTATTATTTGCTGTTTTAGCTATTTCCTGGTTTAGTTTCTGTTTTTGTGAGTTCTGTAATATAAAATTTGCTATTATAATTGCAAAAAAATGCCAAAACCGTTAAGCTGTCGGTGTAAGTAACCTGTCTCGTCCCTTATCAGTTATTTTGAATATGAACGAGACAATGGGGTCCTCTTTTGCCATTAAACGCTGTGAGAGAGCCATGTATTAATAACTTAGTAGCTCTCATGGTTAATTGGTTAATCTCATGGTTATCCGTAAAACTTAAGTCTTCTTTTTCTCATATCGCTATGTATATCTATATATATATATATATATATATATATATATATATATATATATATATATATATATATATATATATATATATATATATATATATATATATATATATATATATATATATATATATATATATATATATATAATATATATATATATATATATATATATATATATATATATATATATATATATATATATATATATATATATATATATATATATTACGGTGGTCGTTAAAAATTAAATTTTTTCTGACGTCCCAAAAAACCTTCCTTTAGATTTTTTTTTGGCTTTTTTTAAACAAAAAGAACACGTGTCTCAAGAATATCTAATTCCATTATTAATTAATTGTTATGTTAACATTGTTATAATTATATAAACATTGTTAAAATCATAGTTTTTTGTAAGTATCTCTTAAATGTACGGATTTTAGAAAAAGATACAGTAGCAATTTTGTAGAAAATTAAATTCTTTACAAAAAAGGTCCTTTCCATTCTCTTCATAAAATTCAGATTTATGTAGATATTCGCGATAATAAATTCATTAACTCCATATAGCCAACATTTTGACCTAAGGCATTTTGTCATACGTCATTTTTTGACCTACAAACGTCTTTTTTCTAAAAGATAAAAAAAATTGTAAATTTTTTTATTACATTTCTATACCATATTTTAATTATATTTCAGAAAAAAATTACGTCTTTAGGTCTTAAAATATTGACTATATGGAGTTAATGAATTTATTATTGAGAATATCTCCATGAATATGAATTTTATGAAGAAATTGGAAAGGACCTTTTTTGTAGAGAATAATTTCCTATAAAAGTGCTCCTATATATTTTTCTCAAATCGGTATACTTTAAGAGATAATTACAAAAAACTACGGTTTGGTTTGGTTTAAAATTAGGCTGTTATTTTTTAATCGACATGCAAGAATAGGATCTTTTCTAAAATTGGTATTTTTCAAGAACAATTATTAAGTATTATGTGATAATTTAAGGGTAGCATATAGGCATATTCTCTAATTAGTTCTATGATGCGTTAGTGATAATGATCTTCATTATTAAATGTTATGGTATAATATGATTTAAGAAGAGTTATTCCTCCTTGTTGGGTTCTATCCGTTACGGACAATACACCAGCTCATTAAAGAGTGACGATGGTTAATCTTGCTCGAAGCCATGACTATGTTACTGTTTATACAGTTTAGAACGTATTACTATCATGATCAGAAAGATCGACCACACAAGTGGTGGTTCAAAAAATTATTACGTTTGATTACCATTTGAAGCATCCGCCTTTGTCCGGCCTGGTTACCGGCGTGACAATGGGTTAAAAATTGTTTGAGAATACGGAAGGAATACCGAAATACTACGTAATTGGCTCGCACCACTACTTTCTCTTGATAAAACCCGTCCAAATAAAATAAATATATTTAGGTATTTCAAGATGCATGCAAGAAGACATAGATCATCTAATTCGGTCCCTACCTCGTACAGTTATAAGTCACTGTAACACATATAATAACACAGGTCGATACGATTTTTGTAACATTGATGAGAATGCTCTTTTTGCGTTTCATTTAGGTAGTTATTAAAACACCTTTTCACAGAAATGGCCTAGCATGTCCCATTTATTTGTATCTGACTTTGGACTGGATAATGTAGTATTTACTACAAGACCATAGTGGATATATTTCCACAGTATTCTACGAACATTTAAGGGCAGTTTTATTGTTCCCTATAGTTTAGTGTGTTTCTGTCTCGTTTACAGTACAGTCAAGTGTTTAAGTTGATTTTATATAAAATGGCAAGTTCTAGTCGTTGATTTGGCAAAAATTTTGGCAAAAATTTTAAAGCTACAAGTTAGATCTATACCCGAGGAAGCCAAAAAAGCCTATTTTTTATATTTTAAGTGCCCAATTGGAGATTAAGATAAAAGTTTAGCTTTTCATGTTTGCTGTGTGAGTTTTCATGTCAATTTAGTGCAGTGAATGCATCGCAAGAAAAATCCTAGATCGTTTGCTGTTCTTATGGTGTGGAGAGAGCATACCTAAAATAAATGTTTCCTCAATTAAATGATGCAAAACTTTAAGAAGGCATATTTATTGGACCTCAATTAAGTAAGCTTCTAGGTGATTTGCGTTTTCAAAAAAAATTAACTGAAAAGGAATCGGCAGCTTAGAAGTGTTGAACTTTTGAAAGCCTATGAAATACTAGGGTGTCCCATGACTTTAAAAATGCATTTTTTACACTTCCATTTGGATTTTTTTTCGGTAAATTTGACTGCAGTAAGCGACAAACAAGGAGGTAGGTTTCACCAGGACATCAAGATGATGAAAGCAAGATACCATGGACACTGGAAACCATGGGCGACTACTGCTGGTTTTTAAAAAGAGATGATACTACAGAACACAAGAGGAAAAAGTGAAAGTTTTTGTCGCTGTATAACATCTCATGTTATATATTTTTTTATCCACATAATCCTCAGTAATGTCTTTGCATAGATTTAACACGTTTTACATGTTTTTATTAAATAAATATTAGATTGTAAAAATATGTCGTCTCCTTTTTTTCCCACCACCGACCCCTTGTAAGAAAAAAACTGTACGTGTTACAGTAATTAGCTTATCATTTTCGAATTTAGAACAACAATATACTTCATATATGCTTATTTTCAAATAAGTTAATGTATTAATGGACCTACTCATTATGAACTTTTAGTTTCAAATGTAAAAGGTTTTCATTACATAATATCGTCATAGTGTATATAAAAATTACAAAATTAATCCGATAAAATACATTATTCATCATTTTGCAATATTTTTTGTTCTTTTTGTTTTTTATTATTTTTTTTACAATCTTCATGGAAACCGGGGAATAAAATCGTTAAAAGGCTGTTAAACAATATCATTAATTTATAAATTATATCTGATAGATCTAATATTTCTAACGTATCCTCTCTGTTAACATAATTTTTAAATACGGCATGTGCTAATAAAAAAATATAATAAAAATAATAATAAGCCTAAATTAAACAAAAAGTGCTTCTTCTAGGTAGTAGTGCATATAAATCTATATTTTAAGTTAATTATTCGCTGATTTTTGTTTGTTAATGGACAATTTAATGATGTTAATGAGAAAATGAAATTCCCCATAAGTAATATCTTGCCAATTACTACCAATTGCGTTCCACCGCTAACGTGTTTTGTGGCGCGAAACCAATACTAAATTTAGTTGTCAAAAACACGAATCAACACACAAATTGATGAATATATTTTAACAAGCGGTCAATAAATGTAGAAGCAATTGTTTAAATTTTAGAGTGTTTAACAAGTTTTTTACCGAAAACTATGAAGATTTAGTTATTGCTTGATACACTGGCAAATATCGAAAAAATGTTGTTAATTTTTGTTTTGTTTGTTAATGTTTGTTTTGTCATTATTGTCTATTCTGGGAAACACTGATTTAAAATACAAAATACTAATATACTTAGAATGTTGAAAAAATAAAATTTTTGACAGAGACAAAGAAACATCGCCTTTACCTTGTCAGCATCATTAAGCATCTCTCGAACAAGTATATGAATGATACTGGTATAGTAATGCTGATATAATAAATACATTTACGTTAAAAACTACAGCCACTACAGATAACATTAAATAAAGCAAATAGAGTATAATACAACATAATATTATATTATTTATTTGTATTGTATGTTTATATACTAGTATGTATAAGCTGTCCCGAACATTCATCGTCAATCAAGCTGGTACATCCACGTTTATATTCAGCTGCCCAAAATTTGACGGTGACAAATGATGGAGCAGATAGTATATATGGCTGAAATCTTCAATGTTATCTTTCAACCCATGCGCAATTATATTACCAGAAAGAGCGGGACCTGCTGATGGATCAGAAAACAAACGAATGTTTATCACATCTGTCCATCTCACGTACACTGGTAAAGTCCATTTTTAAGTACACAAAAGTATTTTTTATCATGGCATGAGCTTTTATCATAGCATGAATGTGGTCCTTTTGCAAAAAAAAATAAGCAATAATATTTTTTTTGAATAGAAAACTGCCAATTGTACCATTTTTAAATCTGGACCAAATGGACCATCTTTTGAAATAACTTGCCCAGGGTAGTGTAATATATTTTTTAAAGATTAAGTGTCAACGTTAGCTGACATAATTGTTTAAACCACGACTCAATGAAAATTATTTGATTTGTCACTGCGATTAATAGCATGGTTATTTAGGATCACGTTATCAAGTATATAATATATATATATATATATATATATATATATATATATATATATATATATATATATATATATATATATATATATATATATATATATATATATATATATATATATATATAATCATCAGCCTGTATCGATCCACTGCAGGATGAAGGCCTCTTCAGCATGCTTCCAACTTTCACGGTCCTGTTTTTCAGTCAAGTTTTTTAGCACTTTGTTTAAGGTTTTGTTTTAAAATGTCTAAATATACGCCTTGATTCATTATTCTGTCAATAAAATGTAAATTCTCTGGATCCTCAGCACTCATACATTCCAAGATTCTAACAGAGCCACCACTGTGTTTAACAGTCACTCGCAAATTGTTCTCTTTTAAAGATTCGTTGGATTTTCTTCGCACACATTGTACCCATCTGACCCGAAAAGATTAAATTTACTTTCATCTCAAAAATTATATTTTTCCAAATCAAAAACTCCCTATTTCTGTAATCCTTAGCAAATGTCAAGTGTTTAACTTTGTTTGCTTTATTAAGACACAGCTTTTTTCGACCCACTCTGCCATAAAGATTGTGCCCTTTTAGAACATTTCGAACAGTTTGAGCGGGGAACGTTTTGTGGAGGTACTTTTCAATTCTTTCGGCCAAAGTGGGTGCAGACATATCCATTGCATTAAATGTTTTTTTTGGGACTTTCCCATTTTTTATTTAATATTCTTTGTTCATTTTTTGACCTTGTTGACGCCTCACATTTCTACAAAAAACGTTGTAACGCGATATGAGGGATAAATACAAAGTTAAATGACTTCTTCAAAATGATGTGTACCACGATACCTCTTATGTACGAGTTTTATGTTTGTCAATAAAAAAAAACTTAGCTATATTTGTATATATTTTTTTTCCCCTGCAAATTTATATTATGAGGTAGAAAAACATGAGGATCAAAATAGGCGGTCCTAAAAAATAGCGCACAGATATACATAAATATATATATATATATATATATATATATATATATATATATATATATATATATATATATATATATATATATATATAGATATATATATATATATATATATATATATATATATATATATATATATATATATATATATATATATAGATATATATATATATATATATATATATATATATATATATATATATATATATATATATATATATATATATATATATATATATATATATAGTAGTAGTAGGTTAGTTTCTATAATTAAACGATTCTGACAAATATTAATAAATGTCATTTTAACTTCATAATATATTACAATTTATATAATCTATATTTATACCCTTTAAAGCAAATGGAGAATTCATTACCAATTTTTAAAATATCTGACCCCAGTATTTTCACGGATTTAGAATCAGAAACAGCCCAAATAATTAGTGAACAAATATCTCAGGTATCATATCAAGAAAGTGAAAGTTTTATAATAGAGGACAACATACCAATTGCCGAGGAAAAAGAAATATTCCTGCATGAAATAAATGTGTTTCAGGTGATCATTTCCTTAGATTATATTAGTTTATTGTTGTCTTATCATATCATTTACATCTCAGGTCGTTATTATTTATATTTTATGGGGTGGTTTTTAAAATTTAGTTAATTAATATTATTGGCCTTCATAGGATCTGATTTAATATTTTTAACCTTTGTTTTTATTTATTATGACTTTCTTTTGCTACTAGGAACTAGACAGAATTGTTAAATTGAAACCTTTCGTGTGAAACCCGAACTCAAGGAGATTTATTACAAAAACCATTTTTGGAAGCAAGGTTTATTTACTATATTAACACAATTAACGTACCATTTGGTGAATTTAAAAGAGATTTACCACTAAATACAAAATTACTTTTCATAAATCTCTCGACACGCGTTTCTCTAACCATGTTAGCATGATCAGGAAATGATTCAAGATTATTCAAAAGGTAAACCCAGAAGAGATTTAACACTAAACACCAAACCAGTATTAACATCAATAATGATTGAATCTCATCCTCTTCCTCTATTGAATTTGATTGAATCATGAATCAAGACTGAATCATCTTCTGATGATTGTGATGGTTGGTGAAATGCGCATCGAGGAGTTTATAAAAGTGATTTGGTGTTTAGTGGTAAGTCTCATTTGAGTTTTGATATTGTTCATTTCGACTGGAAAACTTTCGGTTAGTCCTCGAAGTTATATACCGTGAAACCTAAATTCTTTGAATGTAGTCCCCCTCCAACTTTGTTACGTCATCTTTTTGTAAAGTGGAATAGGCTTAGAATAGGGCACTGTCTCTTCTCACATGGTCATCTAATAAGTGGTGACTCTCCGTCAGTATGTACCTTACGGGGTACTCTTTTTTCTGTTCGTCACGTCTTACTAGAGTGCACTTCGCTATAAACTTTTGCGCAAAAACAAGGACTTCGAAGGGACCTTCCATTTATTTTGGCTCCTCATTACTCTAGTTCTCTTTTTTGAGTTTTTTGAATTCCTCCGTTCCTCTTCCTGCTTTCCTTTGATATAGCCCAACTCTATTATCTTTAAACTTCTTTTCTCTTAAAATTTACACCTATTCGTCTATTCTTAATATACATTTTGAGTTTCATTCCATGCATTACACCTGAATATTTGTAGCAGTTCCTTTATTTACTATCTGCTGCCAATTAACGTTTAAGTTCCATTGGAATATAACCATATACTTTTTAATCCATAATACTTTCATTATACACTTTATAATATATACACTATTTACTGTATTCGATTTTTATTAGTTATTGTCTGGTATACACTCTTTATGGGCTGCCAAATAGCCTCAGTTGCTGATGCGCCCGACCCTAAACTGAAAAATTCAAATTCAAATTCTTCTGACTTTAGTGTTTTACACCAAAGGTTTTAATAGAAGAATTCATATAAGACTTTCGCTAAGGTGAAATATACATGAGCATTTTAAATTAAAAAGTATAAATTAATTTTTACGCTTACAACGAAAATTCCATTTGCAAACCTTCGTCCGATGGATTTTGGGATACACCGTAATACTTCTATCCAAACTTGGATGGTTTATTGAAAAGCACGTGCATCATTCATTTATTACCTTTTTAAGTATCGAGTCGCCAGAATTGATGCAGCCTCCTCCACTTTATATTTATTTCTCGCCTCTTCTGTTTCTTATTATTGTTTGTATTATTGTTTCAAAGAATGGAGCTAAATCATTCGAATTTCAAAATTATTCATATTATTTTAGAAAAAACATTAAATAATTTGAAACATGCAGGTCCTTAGAGTCTAAACTAAAAACGCACGAACAATAACCTCAATTCTTAGCATATAATTATGTTTATATAAAAACTACAATTAAACATATTTAAAATTCTTTCAGCCGCCACCAATTAAACTCGAAGACTTTTACAACTAAACACTAAATAATTTTTTAAACTTCTTGACGCTTGTTTCGCCAACCAGCTTTGCATTTTCAGGAAATAATTTAATCTCCTGATGATGCTAAGTTAATTAGATTAAATCATCTCCTGATGCTGCTAACATGGTTCGCGAAACGCACGTTGAGAAGTTAAAAAAAGCGATTTGGTGTTTAGTGGTAAATCTCTTCGAGTTTAGTGTTTCACACCGAAAGTTCTAATGGAAAAATTTCGCCAATAATTACTTTTGTAACTTTTCAAACTACAATTAACTAAAGAAGTGGTGCATTATACAGATATATTACGTCCTCAAGTTAATTCTCGGCCCATACGTTTTATCGACTGCTACTTGAATCAATTTTTTCCGCCCCATAGTTCTTTCAAAGCCTTTCAAAAAAAAAGCCATCTTTCAGCGTGAAAGTAAGATATAATATACAAGTTCTATTCTTGTAGTTCTAGAGGCGATGTTAGTCGAAAAGCAATATTTTAGGCACTGCCTTTGGTGGCCTTTCAACTTAAAAATACTGTGAAAGCTCAAGGGATGATTTGTGCAGCTTTGACAAATAATGCTGTTTCGTACAGCACTAAAAAATCTTTCTAATTGAGTGGTTTTTTAAATTCTCGAATAAAACACAGATTTTGCGTTGATTTCAAATAAACTTTTTATTGACAATTGGAGCATAGTGTCTGACATCTAAACGGGAAAGACAATATCTGCCAAATGGCTACCTCTTGCAGCTCCATAGATGTGCACTCTTTTGTCAAAATTTTAGATGATATTTTGCCATAACCTTGGTGCTATCTCAATAACGACTCGAATAATTTCATCTTTTAGTTCAGGAATCGATTATGAATTCTTCTTATAGGTCTGGCTTTTCACGTTACCCCAAATAAAATAGTGCAACGGTGCCAAATCACATGATCTTGGTGATTAATTAACATCAGTGTTTCGTACAAAATCTCGTCCAGGAAATTTGTCGCTCAATAAATCAATTGTTTAGCAGAATGAGGTGTAGAACCATCCTGTTGAAAAAACATATCCTCCAGATCAATATTATTAAATTCAGCTCACAAAAATCCAGTTATCATCTAACGATATCGAACACCATTTACAATTACAGCTTCACCAGCAGCATTCTGAAAGAAATACGACCCAATTATACCTCCTGACCATAATGTACACCAAACAATAACTCGTTCGGATGTAAAGGTTTTTCATGAATTAATTATGGATTTTTCTCACCTTAAATGCGGCATTTTTGATTATTAACTCTCAAGTGAAGCACGGAAGTGCTTGAGGATTCAGGAGCACATGGGTGTACCATATTGATATTGATTATTAATATCTTTTGATTAAATTACCCAATTTAATATATTTTTTTTTAATTTAGACCTCAATCAGTATAGAAAAAGACTATATCTATAGAATATTCCACAAAAATAATAGTATTCCTAATACCATCGAAAAAAATCAGCAAAAATAAAAAAAAAATGTTAAAATGAGGTGTTCTTTTCAAACTATCATATATAGGCGAACTTAATAGATAAAAACTTCGGTCTCGTTTTCACTCTCTTTGTCGTCGAAAATATCAGCTGGTTCATATAACATTTCTACTTCAGATGCATAGTGAGTACGAGAACGCTTGTTCATTTTGAGCTAAACAGAAAATTCAAAGTTTTCAACAAAAATACCATAGAAAATAAAATATTTATGATTTACTTACCACAAGCTTTGTCAAGATCGAAAAAAACACACTATTTGTGAAAAAGATTATTTAAATAAATTAAAATTGAAAAACAACACAACAACAATTGACACAACAACAGCACTGGGTATCGAATACCCACAGACTGACTACGGTTGCTTATTTTTGTTACTATTCACATATTAAGGTGGGATATTTAAATCTATGGTGGGAGATCTGTAATGGGGATAGTAAAATTTTCCCCTCACTCAAAATCATCCCCTCAACGTGACCATTTATGAGGGAAAAACACTTTTAATTCACCCCTGGGTATCCTTTATCCAGTGCTTCTCTTGAGGGTTAATATAACCAACAATTTCAAAATGTGATTTAGCTGAAAAGATGATTTTTTAAGAAAAATCTTCTGTTTGCTCTGTGATCCAATTGACAAATGCAGGATGTTTTGAATCCTTTCGTAAAATACACCATGTTGTGTATTCCAAATTGTTACGAACGTTGAGTAATGGAAATTTCTGGGTCTTCAGCAACACTTTCACGTACCAAATCAATATGCTCTTTTGAATGACCACTATGTTTTTTGAAATTTTTGAACAATTTGATTGATAGTGCTTTCAGATGGACGATTGTGTAAACCGTAAATATCACGTAATGGGGTAAACACATTTTTCACTGAACGCCCATTTTCATAATATAATTCAACAATTTTAACGCGTTGTTGTATTGTATATGAACATCTTTGTTTAATTCAAAAATGAAAAAAAACAGTCAATTTGAAAAACCCATTAATAAGGGGTTTCAGCAATTCAGAACTGGAAATTTAAATTTACATGGTGGATAAAACCCACAACAGCCTAAAAATGTGATAGATGAAGAACTGGAAGTTCAACTGGAAGAAAATACTTATCGTACATCGTGCTGGAGCTCGGACAACAATTTAGACTAACATTGCAAGTAATTTCTAAACGTTTACTCAAGCTAGAGAACATCCCATAGGAGAATCGTTGGCCTCCTATGAACTCATAGTTGACAATCAGTAAGGACACTTTGATGTAGTATCATTGCTTTCCAGAATCAAGGAAAAAGGTTATCCAGATTTATAAGATTGTGATCTGTGACGATAAGTGGATCCACTACGACAATCCAAAGAGATGATAATTGTGGGTTAATCCGATACCATCAACCAGTACTGCAAGATCAAATAACCACGCCAAAAGCTGTTGCTGTGTATATGGGGGGGCGGGGTCAAGTTGGCGTCGTGCAATATAAATTGCTTCGATTTGGTTAAAAGGTCACTGCTGACTTATTAGCAGCAACTGATTCATGTTAGTGACGGTCTAGAAAGAGTAGATCGATCAACGGTCAGTTGGGAGTTGGGCCAGGTGATTCTATAGCACCCGGTGTATTGTCCAGATTTTACCTCTTCGGATTTTTATCTCTTTTAATTCCTGCAACATAACCTGCTTAATAACCGTTACAAACTCCTTCGGAACTCGAAAAAAGCCCCAATGAATTCATCACATCAAAGCCGTTATGTTATTTTCGATCTGAGATTGAACAGTTGCCTGAGAGGTAGCTAAAATGTATGAAAGTGATGGTGATTACTAGAAAGATTAAGTTTGTATTATTGTTACATAAATAAATATCAAATGAAGTCGATAAAAGCTCGATAATTAAATTGAGGGCCTAAGAAACGACATTTCAAAGTGATTAATATGATTTCAATTATTTTACAACATAATCTAATTTTTTTCAGGATACTCTTTTTAACAATGTAGTAAGTATCATCTCCTAATGTTAAAGCTGTAGAATCAAAAGACACTTTTGTGTGTAGAACCTTCCAGTTTTACCCGAAAGAATCAGACCAGTTATTTCAGAACAGATCAAGATTGAACCAAATAATATGGTGTTTAAAGGAGCATATGATGGAAAATTGTATAAAGAGACCATAACAA
The DNA here is from genome assembly GCA_031761425.1 of Cosmopolites sordidus. Taxonomy (NCBI): domain Eukaryota; kingdom Metazoa; phylum Arthropoda; class Insecta; order Coleoptera; family Curculionidae; genus Cosmopolites; species Cosmopolites sordidus. Next base: position 661,051 of record JARFXV010000710.1, on the reverse strand, counting down.
TTACAAATTGCGGAAACAAGTCTATCAATGTGAGAATATTATCACCGAGCTCGAAGGTCTGTGTTATTATTTAGAAAGTAAAACATAAATAAATTACATTGTTTCAGGCCTTTAAAATTAAACCAATACTTCTACCATATAGGTTATCTCCAGGTCTGAGTTTAAGCAGGAATATCAATTATTTATACACCAAACCAACTGCCATACCTCAGGCTTCTATGGATATTTATATTAACAATGAACTTATTTCTTACGAATTTTTAGTGTACGAAATATTTACTTCGACCGACAAATATAGGGTGATTTTTTTATTGCGTTCGAACTTTAAATTCAAATAAAACAACAACCAAGGCATTAGATGCCTTGAAATTATTTATTTTGTGTCAAATAATATTCAATGTCCATGTGACAAATGTCCGCCGCGGCTACTTCTGTTAAAACGCATTCTGTCAATCCAATTTCCGACAACTTTTTCAAGTAAGTGGAGTCTTATGTCCGCTATAGTCCGAGTTATGTTGACTTCCAAGGCGTCAATAGTTGATGGTTTATCGGCATATACCAAATATTTAACACAATCCCAAACAAAATAATCTAAAGGTGTTAAATCACATGACCTCGGTGGCCACTTGACACTTTCGTTCCTCGAAATAATTTTCTCACCGAATTCTTCCCTCAATAAATCGATTATTGCGTTGGCTGTATGATATGTGGGGCCGTCCTGTTAGAATCACATCTCCAGATCAATAACATCAAATTCGGAATTAAATAATCACGGAATTAATTGATCATCGCTTTATTAAGATCCCCATTAACAAATTGATGCATTTGGATCTTCATCAACACTTCCAATAAAGTGCGTTTCAAGATATATCGTTGACCGATTGGCTGCAGTAAACTCTTAACAACCGCTGCCGTAACGCAACCCGGCAAAGTTGCAAGAAACGTAAACAGGGCTGGGCTTAATAAAATAACAGGTAAAAAAATAAAATTAATTTTATACCTGGTTTAGTAGTTTCGAAATATTTTTGAGTTTAGTTTTTCTTAAACATTGCAGTTCTATAATTTCGATCATATTTTTTGTTATTCCAAACGTGCTAAAAATGTGGCGTTCGTGGCAAGATAGTGATCATTGTGCTTCCGGTATTGCTAATTTTAAAAGAAAACATTTATCGCCCGATTGCAAATAAGCAAAGCCCTTAAACAAATTGGTAAAAATGTGTATGTTTCTTTATTGAATACGGGGTTTAATGCAACCGCAGCAGAAACGTCCTCATTAGCGAAAACTCCGTTGTCTATAGTTAAAGATATTGTGACGAAGCCAATTAAAGTCAAAATAATTCGAAGTGATTCTGGTAAAAGTAAATGTGTTGACGAAAGGGACCGAGACTTAATTCGACGCAAAATGAATGCTATGTATGAAGAGCAAACTGAGAAACAAACCTGAGCGACTAACGAAAGATGAAATCAACATTCTTTGCATCAGAACTAGCCTCTGGAGAATATTATTGCAAATGGGTTTTACATATCGTACCATTAATAAAAGACAAATATTACTGGAATCACAACGATTGCGATGATGGCGGTTTGACTAATTAAAATCAATAAAAAAAATACAAATTAGAAAATCGTCCCATTATCTACCTTGATGCCAGCAAAAGGATGGGTAGATACATCAAGACAAGGCCAAACCAAAGCCCCAGCAAACAAGGAAAAAATAATTACAATTTTACATGCTAGTTTCGAGGATTTTGAGGTTTCCAAATTATTTACGGGTGTCCTCCAAAAATATTAAACATTTATCTTTGGACTTCCATATCGAAACCACAGCTGAACTTTTTGAAGATTGGTTTATAAATAGCATTTTGCCTAATGTGCCTGAGGAAAGCGTAATTGTAATGGACAATGCTAGTTATCATAACCGCCAAAAAAATAAAGTTCTTAATGCAAATAACACTAAATTGGAATTTCAGAACTATATGTTAAAAAACGATATATACTTCGAAAAGACATAAAAATGTGTTCTAGAAATATTAATGACAATTAATATTAAAAATGAATATGTATGTGATACCACTGCTGCCGATATAGAAAATACGGTTTTACGCCTTCCCCCGTATTACTGTATTTTTAATCCAATTGAGCATATGTGGCGTCAGGTAAAATCCAATGTTAGAACAGAAAACATTTCTCCGAGACTAAGTGCAAGTGCTGCAACATTAATTAGGAAGGTTGTAGATAGTATTCCCAAAGAAAGTTGGATAAATTTGATTAACCGTGTTATTAAAATAGAAGATTCCTATGTATCATGTACTAATAATATAGAACTACTTGTCATTAATGTAGATTAAAGTGACAGTGAGAGCGAAACCGAATTAAATGCATAATTAAATTTAAGTTATAATTTTTATTGTACTAATAGACAAATTTATTTATTTATTTATTTATTTTTATTGTTCTAATAAATTCAAAATACACAAACTAATAAACAATATTTTAGTCACACATAATAATAATAATAATAATTCCCATATACATATTATAAGTACTCACCTTCTCCCATGTTGGAATCATCTGATTCAATCCTATACTGGGACAGACCAATCACAACAGATCGATCGGTCGATTATAATAGACTAGACATTGTTCTAATTAGTAAAAAGGAGAAAAGGGCTTTTATAATTGACATCGCAGTGCCTCTCTCTCATAATATCAGGAAAGCCGAGTTGGAGTAAACCACAAAGTATGAAAACCTTGCGTACGATTTGAAAAACCAGTGGAAACTGCATAAGGTAGAGATAGTGCCTTTCGTTATATCCGCCGAAGGCCTAATAAGTAAGAATTTTTCAGAAAATTTGAAGAACCTTGGTATCTCAAAATCGATTGCCATAGTAGGACAACGTGCAGTACTCTTGCAAACATGCCACATTGTTCGTAAAAATTTATGCTAAGTGAGAGGAGTTGAATTGCTTGAGATGCTGAGTTCAGAACGAGAATAATAATAATAATATCCGAAAACCTGGGAAACTTCGACAGTATGTACCCCCTCTCCGTGAAAAGGAGCACTGACGCAGTTGTATCACATCTACTCAACTTGGGGAAACAAACATGAATAAAAATAAACAAAATTACAACGAAAATATGACTCTCGATGCTAATGCATCCCAGGAGTCTAGACAAAATATTACCGACTCTCAATCACAACACCAAATTCAGAAGAGCCCCAGTAGTGGTGAAGAAGGTAACTTTACAGAGGAAACTCAACAAAGACTTAATCCACCCATATTACAGGAATTGACCCAAAATAATATTAATACTAGACAAAAGTGGTTAAAAGATCAATACAGAGAAATAATGTTCTGTTACCTATACTGCAAAGAAAATACTACTGGAAATTACATCACAGTATATCAGATGTGGAGAAGCAGAAATCCTAACTTAAAACCAAACATCGATGCCAAGAAGTTATTAAATGAAAAAAATTATATACTAAAAAAAACTCGCGCAGGTAGAAATAGACCTAATATTACAGGAAGTTCGAGTTGGAAATCAGAATTCACCAGAAAATGAAATATCGAAGTAAAAACCTCTCTACCTTACTCAGAACAATACACTAACAGACAACAACCATAAGACAGCCGTTTTGAGAATATTCAAGAAATTGTAAATAAAATACACGTTATAAAATATAAAATCGAAACCATTATTATGGAATATATACCCATACTGACAAAAGTAATCATGAACACTACGACTAAGACACTTATTCAACAAGCAAATTTAGCTATCAAAACAATGGATCTGTATAACATGACTATAACAGAGTTAAACCAGCTTATTTATGCAGTAGCTGAAGTAATAATAGATGAAATAACAAACCATCCAAAAAAAGGAACAAAAAAATGTTGCTGCTACCAAAAATTCCTGGAAGCAACGTATAGAAAATAAGTGACTTATCAGAAGAAGAGACTTATCACGTCTAACAGCAATAACAGACCTACAAAACACATACGGACAAAGAAAAAAATCAACTTATTGGTTGATTTGTCCGTTACTTTGTGATAGTTCACTTTTTAAAAAGAAATAAAACAATTTCTTACTTTGTTATGAATCACTTTATTTTTTTTATTTATACTTTTATTTATAAAAGTGATAGATAAGAAAATAAAAAATTGTTATATTCCTTTTTTAAAAAATCAAACTTACTACGACAATATCGAATTGATACAAAAGAAAACTTAGAAATAACAAAAGAAACCTTTAAACAAAAAATTAGTGCACTAGGTCAACGAGTAGAAAGATATACTAAGAGAATTAATTTTTATATTCAAAATAAGCAGTTCAAACTTGATCAGAAGAAATTCTGTAGAAATTTAAAAGAGAAGGAACTGGAAATAAAAAGTATGCTGAAACAAGATGAACTTGAGAATTTTTGGCGCAACATCTGGGAGAATGAAATACGACATAATAGTAAGGCTGATTGGATAAAAAGGCAAATTAAATTAAATGTTATGAATTAGGTGCCAATAACTACAAAAGAAGTAATAGACGTTTTAAGTTTAGCCTAAAACTGGAAATCACCAGAGCCTGACAAAATACCGAACTATTGGATCAAGCAACTTTCTGCGACACATGAGCATTTAGCGGAATTGTACAATAATATGATAAAAACCAGTAGCATTGTGGAGCGGCTAACAACTGGAGTAACCTATTAGATTCCAAAGGTAAAGGAAACACAAGATCCGAAAAATTATAGGCCCATAATATGTCTCACAACGATGTATAAAAATTTGACATCTATAATTTCAAACAGAATGCAGAAGTATGTACAGCAATGTAATATCATACCTCACGAGCAAAAAGAATATACTAAAGGATCAATGGGGTATAAGGATCAATGGGATATAAGTTATTAATATCGAAAATTATTTTGGATAACTGTGAATGAAGGCGCAAAAATCTAGCTTTAGCTTGGATATAAAAAGGCGTATCACAGTATCGGAATTAGTGTTATACTACTGCAGTTCATCAAAACCATAATGAATGGATGGAACACAACAATGATTATCAACAATAAAGAAACATAAATCCGAAAAAACAAAATGAACATAAAAAGGGGAATCTTTCAGGGAGACTCGCTGTCACCTCTGCTATTTTGCATAGCACTTGCACCGCTATCGAAAGAACTTAACAAAACTAACACAGGATATAAAATGCAAAACACAAGAATATCGCATTTGGTACTCAACTCATATCTAAAAATGAGGATGAGCAAAATAAACAGATTGAAACGGTGCGGGAGTTTAGCAGAGATATAAAGATGAAGTTTGGAATTGAAAAATGTGCAGCGGCCATATTTAAAAGAGGCAAAGTGCAGAACATAGTTATACAATAAGAAAATGAAAATGAAATTCAACAATTGGAACGCAAGCAAATCGAGCACAATAAAATGAAGGAGAAAATTGAAAAGAAATATAAATCTCGTCTCCGATTAATCCTAGCATCTGAATTAACAGGCAGAAATAAAATATAAGCTATATGCTCACTTGCAATTCCAATTCAGCAATGTAGTTTTGGTAGCATAAAATGGACATCAGATCAAATCAAAAAGTTGGACAGGAAAACTAGAAAATTACTCACTGTGTATGGTTTACATCATCCAAGAGCAGATGTAGAGATATTATATGTCAGTCGTAAGGAAGGGGGGAGAGGTTTAATACAAGTCGAAGGGACTTATAAAGCAGCTATCATCGGTCTGGAACAATATATACAAAATAAGATCGGAGATCCATTAGTAGAGCTACTAAAAGTTTATGATAGAAATCAAACAAATATAAATTCACTACAAAAAACAGCAAATATTTATAAGAACTAACTGGAAATAGACATAGGAGACTCTGCGGACAACATAAAAATAAATATAAAAAATAAAATAGCAAACACCCTTAACCTGTAGTGGATAAAACACAAACATTTAAATGGCTAACAGAAGGGAAGCTAAAGGGCCAAACAAAGGCAACCATAGTGACACCACAGGATCAGGCAATCACTACAAGACATCATCAAAAACGTATACACATGGATGTCGATAGCAAATGTAGATTATGTAGAACATATAAGACAATAGATCATGTACTTAGCGGATGCCCCATACTTGCCAAAAAAGAATACTTGGATAGACATAATAAAGTTGCAAAGTTGATTCACTTTAATATTTGTCGAAAGCTTGGAAAAGAAACTTGCAAGAAATGGTATGAATACCAACCCCAACAAGTATCAAACGATGGACAAAAAACTGTCTTGTGGGATCAACAAATTCAAACTGATCGGTCAATATTAGTCAACAGACCAGACATAATTATTAAAGATTTAGAACAAAAAATCTGTATCATTACAGATATCGCTGTACCATCAGATAGAAACATAATTCAAAAGGAAGCCGAGAAAGAAAGAAAAATACAAATATCTGGCTATAGAGGTTTCCAGAGTGTGGTGTTTGAAGACTCATATAATTCCAGTAGTAATTGGGAGTACCGGCATAGTGTCCAGAAAACTGAAGGAATATATTGAAATGATTCCAGGAGAACATAAAACAACAGATCTCCAAAAAGCGGCATTGTTGGGCTCTACCCACAAAATTCGACGCTGTAACGATTAAAATGGAAAGTAGAGCAGAAACCCTAAGAGTATGGTATACCCTCGAATTCTGCCTATATACTTACTTACCTAGACTAAAAAACTAGTGATATAAGGGCTAATAATAATAGTAATAATAATTTAATCATAATTTAACAATATTTTATTTTTTCCAAAATTATTCAGAAGTTAAACCACTTCGGCTCTGCCGCCTTTTAAGAAACTAGGAATATTTTTATTGAGCTATATTGGGACAACTAACATTTTGCCGAAGGGTAACGAAATATCTTGGAACGGATTATAACAGCGACGATATTTTCTTCGGAACCGATTTGAACCGAATTGATTCGCAACCGATGTTGATCGACAATTTGCAAGCATTGCTCTAATGTTAGAGGCGCGCAAACTCACAGTTCGTTTGACAGCGATCCCTATCGGAAGTTCGAGCACACTAAAAAATCACCCATTACATGTCTAATTATCTTGCTTTGTAGCCTTAATTCATATACTTGTACGGAGATAATGCCAAAAATTCTGGATTTTGGTGAAATTGATGTTGGCAGTGTTTCTGAAATGAAAAAATTAATTGTAAGGAATACTGGTACAAAACAAGCGAAATATTCCATTGGTCTTGGGGATGAACAGTTTGAATTGATTATACAACCAATGAAAGGAATTATTTTGGTAAGATACTATATTTAGTAATATTTTTGTCTTTTTTTGGGTTTTTCGCCACGATCTAAAACTCAAAAATATCAAAAATTACACGTAAACATAGACATAAACTCGATTGGAATGATTCCAAAACGGTATTAAAAGAATCTGTAATTAAATACAAGGTATACAAAGAAACCGTTATAATTAATTTAAATAAAAATAACTGTGTTGTTATGTCTTCGGTAGATTTAAATTCAATTCCAATTCGGTAGATTTAAATTCTCAAGAATACAATTAAAAACGTTTAATTATTTCAATACACAATAACCACACAGCAAAACTCATCTATATAATTTTTTAGTAGTATGTCACTGTCGGTAAAAAATATTATTGTCAATGTAAGTATCGTTGACATATACAAAATATATGTACTTACTATGTTTTAGAGCATTATATAGAAATTAATATAAATTATTTTTAGATTCGTTTTGAAAACGGGAAGAGAAGACTTCCCGAAACGATAACTTAAACTTTTGTTCGTTAGGCAAATTTATTACAGAAAAAAGAATCACTGAGAAATTTGTTTCCGTTTTGTTTTTTACCCAGTAATTTTTTTATTTACATAAGAACAGATATTTTTAATATTTTTGAGTTTTAGATCGTGGCGAAAAACCCAAAAAAAGAAAAAAGTATATGAACACGCCACAATCATTTAGAAAACATTATATTTACGTGTAATTTTTCTATGCGAAATCATGTTTCATTATTTGGTGATAAGAAGTGGGGAAATTATCATGTGTTATTCGACCATTTTGTTTTGGATCTAAACAATTTTTTTTTGTTTGGAGTTTGAGTTTGGTCGTGAAGTGCAGACGTGCAAGTCTGATTCTAAATAAACACACGCTAAAAGAATGCAGTAAAATTGTTGTAATTTACATTTAAAAACAAATCATTATTGCAACTTAACGTGAATTTAGGTAAAAATATTTTAATCGTCCGGCGCATCATAAAACAACAAGTTATCGTTTATTCAGGCAATTTCAAGATTCCGGAAAAGTTAGGGATAGACATCAGATGTCCACGAACAGTATGAGCGCTGAAAATATTGCACGTGTGAAGCAAAGCGTGGAGTAGTCATCAGAAACGTCGATTCGATGAAATTCGAAAAAGTGAATTGCACATGTTTCCCTAAAATATTTAAATTGTTCACGACCTGATGGTGTAATATAAAAATGTAGCAATTAGAATACTGTAATGCCATCATAAACCAGTTCCATCTAACAAAAAATTTGCATGCAAAATTTATTTGACGGTTCCGGAATATTTTTTATGGGAATTTTTATATAAAACCTCAAACCATACATACAACTAAAGGCAACATCTGTTCTAAAAAAGTTATGGATAATAAATTAAAAATGGCACAAAGTGACATTACTGCTAATGACCCACATTTGATTGATATAATTTTCAAAAATGAATTTGAACGAAATTTAAAGACGAAATAATCATACTATAAAAAAGTAGCTGTCTTCTTTCTTTGTTATAAATAATTAAAATGGTGGCAGAATACTTGCCCCACACGTTACATAGTCCATTTCGACTACATATCATCATTATATATTTTTCAAAGATACAAAAAACTACGAGTTATTGGAGCAAGTATGTCCAAATTCCTGCGATATTAGTCTATTTTGATTCGTTAGATGGCGTGTTGCGAAGTATCATATGCGTGAGTTAAGTTGCTTATTTGTGGGAATCGAGTAAAACACAAAAAAAAACGAATTCCCAGTTTCAAACGAATAAATGGGGAGAGGACTTACGAGTTACAAGAGTTACGAATTACAATACTCTTTCGTAAAAAGCAAATGTATTTACATTTTACAACGTATAAACATATCTTTTGGAAACGCCTGGAGATCGTCTTCAATGCTCTCTTACGCTTCACGAAATCTTTCTTGAAAATATGCTTCTAGCTGACTGAACCATTTAAAAACACTAAAATCGGAGTTTTACCGTCGTGAAGCTAAAAAGTGATTGGTGTTAAGTGTTAAAACTCTTCGAGTTTAGTTATCTCTACTTAGTATATCTTACATACTAATCGATTGCTTTGATCTGCTTTTGTTTTTAGCCTGGAGATTCTCAAGAAATATCCGTTGAAGTATTCGGAACAATTCAAGGAGAATTTCATCAGGAATTTTGGGTAAAGACAGATCCACTCCAAAGAATCCAGGTTCGAGGTCGTTTCATCGAACCGATGCTGAGTGTTGAATATCCATTCGCTGAAAGCAACAGCGTCCTATTGAATTATCCAGTGACGTTCGTTGGCACAAAGCGATATCGCAATGTGATCTTTCGAAATCACAGTTCTTTCTCTTCTGTGTTTTGCGTATTGAGGAAAATACATGGCATTCAAGGTGGAAAAATTGTGAGTAATTAAATCTTTATTTCTTTTTCATGTGTTCATTTATATTAATATGTTATTGGAAGCTTTAGTGCCATATTATAAGTAACGTGATAAAGTTTACGAGAATTGATATTTATGTATCCGGAATTGGCAACAATGATATTGCTATGCGCCATCTGACATATACGTCGTAAAGTTTGACATTGTTGACTGTATACGTACTCAGAACTATTTGTATGGTTGAGAGATGAAAATTTCGTCTCAGTCAAAAAATGGAATTAATTCGCGGGAATTTTTGTGCAATGATTTACTACGACTTTCGACATGGATTATGGACATGGATTATGTCACCTCACTTTGACTTTTGGCGACGAAACACCATTTAAAACCACTGTATATCACTGGCTTAGTGAGTTCAGTCATGGCCGTCGTTCGCCCACGGACAAAATTAAAGGTCATCCAAAATTGGTTGTTGTGCCAGAAAAGATCGATACTCTGCGCGAAGTGATAAAGCTAGATCGCCATGTGGCATACCGTCAGATTGAGGCATTCCTGGGCATTAGTATGATTAGCATGCACAAAATTTGACACGAACATTTAGCCAGAAAAAAGATTTGTGCCCGTTGGATTCCGCATAATTTGATATTCGCTCAAAAAAAGACTCGTGTCGTTTGGTGGCAAATAAATGCTCAAAAAATTTAATTGTGGTGCATCAAAAGCCGTGTATAACATCTACACAGGTGACCAAGGGAATTTTGGATCTATGCGTATGAGCCCGAAAGTAAACAGGAGTCGACAGTATGGGTCTTTCAAAATGAGCCAAACCTAACAAAAGTTGTTCGCGCAAGATGCACTTCGAATCAAGCCGGTCGCGTTGGTGGGGCGGTAAGAGCGTCTGCTTTGCCGAATCCGCGCTGGAGCGGTAGCTAGTTCGATTCCAGCGCTCGGATGGTTATTTTTCTTTCTTCTGTCCGTTTATCTTTCCTAAATGTTTGTGATTGTTTCTAGGCAAGAGTGTAAAATCCGACTACGAATTACCCCTCAGTCACGCCAGTTAAAGGCTGGGTAAGGCCGGATGCCTTCTGAGAAGTGTTCTACGTTGGTCACTCGCCAGTCGGTAGGTTTCCTGATAGACTTATGGGTAGGCACATAACCAAGGGTTTATAGCCCGAGGGGGGTGCTGGCCTGGGTTTGTCGGAAGCTGATGACGGTGGTTCAGAACCCACGTTAAGCTATAGGTCCAGTCGCTAAATAGCCTAGTTGCTGATGCGCCTCTAACCCATACACTTTACTTTTACTTCAAATCAAATAATTGCCTGTTTCTTTTGCCCGTTTCTTTGAAGAAATAAGAAAAACAACCAGCGACGCAGGATCATTCTTTATCATGACAACGCGAGCTCTCACACATTAGACCGATAGATCAAGATTTGATCACAACACATCAAGATTTGATCGATCAAAACGAATTAATGGGTCATCAATTCGCCGTACAGTTCTGATTTGGCATCCAATGTTTTCCTTTTGTTCCCGTCCGTAAAGAATAAACTACGTGGTCAACGATTTTCGTCGCCAGTAAAAACGGCTAATGCGTTCAAAATGTATGTTTTGGAGATACCGCAATCGGAATGGAAAAAATGCTATGAAAATTGGTTCAAACGTATGCAGAAGTGTATTGATTATCGCGGAAAATATTTTGAAAAACAATAAAACCATATTCAATGATAAATATTTGTTTTTATTTATTATTCCGGATAGATAAATAGCAAACCTCGTATTATATGATATAACTAGTATATGAACTTAATTCTGAAATTTATGATTTATCGGAATTTTTAGCCATTCGAAGAAGACAGGGAAAGTGATGAAAATTGTAGACAATTCAATGTTTTTCCTTTGGAAGGAAAACTGAATTCGGATGGGAAGTGTCTTCTTGAAATTACGTAGGTATATTATAAAGTGTGTCTGGAAAGTTGGGGGATTTCCATTAATTGCTATTTTAACATTTGTAAACAAAAATCTCTGTTGAATTAGTAATGTATATTTACATATCATTAATTCCTGTGGTATTACAATTCCTTTTATTTACGTTCAGATTTGCGTTGATTTACTGAAGGTCAAGTTGATTCAAAGTGAAAATGTCGGTCGATAACTTTCATTTACATCATCCTTTTTTATTTCAAAACCAGTAAGAACGTTGTCCAAACAAAAACTATATCAGTGTCGGAGAGGATTTTGTTGGGGAGATCACGGTGTAAAACTAGTTTAGTTGCTGGGCGCTATTCAAGCAAGCAAGCAAGCAAGCAAACTCGTAAGGTAGCAGATAGGTTAAATATTGACAAATCGACCTTTCTTGACCATCTAAATAAAATGGGTACGTCCGTTGATAGGATATCATGGTCCCTCACGAAATTGTGGGCGAAATCTGCTGGACCGAATCTTTTCGTGCGAATCTACTGTACTGAAAAAATTCTGAGGCTCCATTCCTGAAGTGGACAGCAACTAGTGATTAAAAGTGGATTGTGTATAACATTGTGCAATTCAAAAAATATTGGAGGGTGCCAGTTTTAATTACGGCGAAAGACGGCCTTTATCCGAAGAAAATTATGCTTTGCAAGAGACACATACACTTTGAGTTTCTTTCACGCAACCAAACCATCAAAAGTGATTTCTACTATTTACAATTAGATGGATTTGAAGGCAGTACTTGAAGAAAATCGGCCAGAGTTAGTAAACAGAAAAGGCGTCGTATTTCATCATGACAATGCACGGCAAAAGTTGTTGAGCTTCAATTGTGATATTTTTCCCCATCCACCTTATGCACCGGATATCGCATCTTTGGACAACCATTTATTCTGCTCCTTCCAAAATTGTTTAAATGGGAAATGGACAATTGTATAATAAACTAAATAAACCTTTACATGAAAAATCCTTAAGAACTTTCTCGATTATATTTCGGATATTATATGAGTATACAGTTATAAGAGTTATACAGATTTCGTTATTATTCATTATACTATGCTATACTATAATTTTACATTATTTTATTAATATTTTATATATTTTATTATTAAAAACCTTATTAAAAAATGTAACAATTAAAAAAAAATTGAATCAATCTAGGATTACTCTTTGGGCGGGTCTTGCATGTATAAGGTTCATTGGGACTATCTCTTTTAATACAACTGTTACCCAGGACCTGTATGTTAACATGCTGAGGGACAGTGTTATTCCACATTTCCGGCTACAGCATGATAATGAAGACTCCTGTTTACAGAAGATGGAGCTACCCTTCACTATGCTGCAACAGTGCGTGAGTTTCTTGACAAATAATTACCTAATAGGTGAATACGTCAACGAGGGTCAGTTGAATGGCCACCACGATCATCTGATCTCACCTCTATGGAGTTTTTCTTTCGGAGTGTTATCAGAGATAAAGTATTTTCAAGAATACCATGCACTGTTGATGACATGTGTCAATTTATAAGAGAAGCATGCCAAGAAATTTATAACAATAAAAACCTCCATGACAAAGCGTGCTTGAGTATAGAAACTATGCTACAGGAATGTATAAATGCTGAAGGCTGATGTATTAGGTTTTTACTGAGAGTATATCCGTAGTATTTTTAATTTGTCCGTAACATTTCTGTAATTTTTATTAATGAGCCTGTTATTTTGAAGTGTCCTTGTATACTAATACCGTTTTCTTTACATAAGGTAGAGTTAGACCAGATTTAATTGAAAGATCTACAGAGTGGCAATTTAACAATATTGTTTAGCTAACATGGAGATGTATCAGTATTGGGTGTTTGCTCCTCTAGCCTTTATTACAGCTTGCATCCTTTCGGGCATGCTTTGCAGAAGATCTTTTATGGTCTCTTGCGGAATTTGATTCCATTGTTGCTAAACGGCGATTCATAATACTGCAATTGAATTAGGAGCTTGCTTTTGAGATCATCTACGGCGTTTTAGAATATTCCATAGGTATTCGATGGGATTTAAATCGAAAGTAAAGTTGTAAGTACTGGAACACTGTTTTGGCAACATGTACACGAGCATTATCGTGTATTAGCACAAATCTGTCATACTCAATAAAGCCACCATATAGCAGAACATGTTCTTCAATGATGTTGTGGATGTATCAGTCTGCATTTATTATTACATTCACCTCAACAAACGCCGTACTAGTATAATAACATGATGGCCCCTCCACCGAAGCTCACGGTTTACTCGAGATTACTCGCAGATTATTCACCCCCAGTTCCTATATAGGCTCTATTACGTCCATCAAGCTTCCGCAATTGTATTCGTGCCTTATCGGAGAAAAGAACTTTGTTCCATTTATCAGTTCATCCCAATCAGCATAGTCTCGTGCTCTGTAACCGCTATTGTAACCGGGCCGTTTCGTGATGTTGGAGAAGCCGAGGGACTTTTTTAGGACGTTTTGGATTTAAACCAACTCCCTTTAACATTAACTTGCCTTGCATTCAGCAGTTCATTTTTTGGATACTGAGCTGTAAATCTGCGATTTTGTTATGACTGAAGTTGTAAATAGTTATCACCCCTTTACGTCGTGCACCGTTTACATTTTTGTCCACGTCGCCGTCTATACTTTCCTGTCTCCTCGTATCGTTTTACTACACAAGAGACCATCGATTAATGTATTCCCAGCATTTGTGCTATATATTCTTGCTTGCAGTGTAAGTACTTCGAAAAATAGCTTTCAGAGCAATCGCATTCTTCATAAATATAAAATCGCAGCGTCAATCTATTCGCTAACTATCTTGCTTCTGAGGATAGAGATAAACTTAAAAGGTTCAAGCAACTAAAGTCGGCTGACCATTAGCAGCACCATATGATTATATTTTTCATGTTAGAAAACTTCGTTGGTGAACTCAGTTTGTCTCCAAAAGTTGTATCTAGTGATGAGAGTATTTTCATCATGGTGGGAATGCCAATAAGTAATAGTTCCATATTTGAGGCTCTCAAAATCCATGGTGGATTAAAGTGAAGATATTGTAACTCATACTTTCTGTTTGGTGCGGATTTTAGGCAGAGGGTCGTGTAGGGTCTGTAGTTTTTGTATATATATATATATATATATATATATATATATATATATATATATATATATATATATATATATATATATATATATATATATATATATTTCAAATATCTCTCTCCACGGCCCCACTACGCTATCTTTTGAGCAAACCTTATACCCACATCCAAGGTTGTGGGAAGAATGTGTCGCGTAGTTTTTGACTGCCGCGAACATTCACCGTAGGATGGCGCGAGTTTCATTGAGATTGCGACCCGCCATCGATATGACCAGTTGACTTGGTCTTGCTCTGTTCGTTTCGTTTCAGCTGTCTCACTGCGTTGAGCTCGAGCCCAGCTGATGACGGCTGTGAGGCTAGAAACCGGTCCTGGGAGGTACTTGTCTCGGCATGGTGACGGCGACTGATTTGAGACGAGCAGAGGTACGTGGAAGTACGGATGAAAAATTTCTGTTTTTCAAATATATATATATATATATCATAGAGTAGAGTAAATATTATTTTTAAGTAAAACTGTATAAGTAAATATTATTTCTTTTGTATTCAATTGCTGTGATTTTGTCCACTGTATATGATGTTGCAGATACGCACCGCAAGAACCTCTAAATGGTAGAACATTTCATATCGGAACTGTTTGTGTTGAATTCGTGAAATGTAAAGCTGGTTTTGAATCTCAACAAGACTGTAAGCACGGAAAAATATTCGTTTATTAACATTTTGAATATTTTATTATTTTTAGGTAATATTCATCTAGATTCTAATAGTTCAGGTTAGATGTTAATATACTTTTGAGTGTAATCCTTATTCAAAACAATCTCCTCGTTTTAGAAGTTTTATCAATTACAACATTAGACGAGAAAAACGAACCCGATCAAGAAATACAGGTTACAAAGACTTATATTGCCATGTATCTCTATGGGGAAATTGACATACCCAAAGTTACTCTTACACCAGAAAAAATATATTTACCTAAGCTTATTATTAATGAGTTACAGGTACAAACGTTGACAATGTTGAATCATTCAGAAACACTACCTCTAGTGATCAGATATAAAAAGGTATGTTTAACATACACATATGTATAAAAGTTTGGAATATTTACGAATAGAATATCTACGCCTTATAGTCAAAAAATTGTGATGGATATTTATATTAGACCATTTTTTAATGAAAATAACAAAAGCATTGTTTTGCTGATAACATAGGTTTTCCGATTTTTGCCCATTTCGTTGGTACTGGTTTTCAATCAATCCCTTTAAAAATGTCTAGAAAGATGATATCTCATTTTAGCTGATCAAGAGTAATTGCTTTGCTACAATAGGGCTTTAATCAACGTGATATCGCGTAAATTCATAAAAAATACAAGAGATAAATGACGCAAAGGATCGCCCTAGAAGTGGTAGAAAACGATGTACAGCTGTTGCACAAGACCGGCAGATATCAATTATAGTTCGAAGAAATCGTCTGTAATCTACAAGTGGTATATCAAGAGAGCTTGTTAGGCTTGAAGAGATAAATGTTTCACGACAAACGTTAATACGCAGACTGAAAGCGGTACATTTGCATCGCAGAAGATCTTTACGTGTTCCCAAATTAACCCTTCAACAAAAAAATATAAGATTGCAATGGGCTCGAAAAATGGTAGATCATAGTCCTAACTGAAATAACATGATGTTCTCCGATGAGACGAGAATTGGCTTGGTTTCTAATTCACGAAGAAGATTAGTTTGGAGATATCCAGGTCGACAAGCCCGACTACAAATAGCTCAACCACGTATCCCATTTGAAGGTGGGAGCGTGATGTTTTGGGGTGGTATTATGAGGGATACATGGACACCTCTACTGGTCCTGGAGAGAAGAGTTACTAGTGCTGTGTACATCGAGGAAGTTCTAAATTCTCTGGTAGGTCCGTTCCGAGGCGCAGTGGGCAACAGATTTGTTTTCATGGATGACAGCGCACGTTCTCATCGAACAGCAGCAGTAGAAAATTTTCTTGAAGAGGTGGGAATAACCAGGTTAGAGTGACCAGCAAATTTCCCTGACATCAATATCATGGAACATGCTTGGGACATTCTGCTAAAACACGCATCAAGAAACTAAACAATCCTCCTATTACCCCGCGAGAACTAAAAGATATTGCTCATGAAGAATGGGAGAGAATTCCACAAGTCCAAATTGATAATTTAATCGACAGCATGCCAAATCGCCCACAGGCATGCATGACACAGACCCATGGAGGAAGTACTGCTTATTTTCGTTTTATTGAAAGTTGTTCTTTTTACTTTTAAATTACTTTGGAAGGTAATTTTAATTTTTTTAATTCAAAATAATAAATCAATTTTACACACATTGGTTATTTGGTGTCGAGTTTTATTTGGTACCAGTAAGAGTTGTAATAACATGATGATTACGTAAACGTAACGAAAAACTTAATATCAATAAAAAAGTGAAATGTTTGAATATTCCAAACAATTGGATATAACATTGGACATTGTAATTTTAAAAATTTGAAAATTCATCATGGTTTCATCCCAATTAATCTATTCTTGAAATGATCATCTTGAATGCTTATTAAATAATGTAGAGCCTTCATTTAATCCTCTAACTTACGTAACTAGTGATTTATTTAAACTTAGGAATTTTTATTTTTTATGTTGAATTATTTAAACGAGGGGGTGGTGGTAAACGTCATTTATCACTAAAAATTTTACTAAAATTTCCCATAGATGTGCTATCGATATTTAAGGATATTTAAGGAGGTACAATCAGAGTCAAAAGTATTGAAAACGAATTTTAATAAAACTGTGTATTTTAATTATATAGAGTTTACAAAAACATCTTCACAAATTTTATACGGTTTAATAAAGATAATTATTACAAAATGGGTTCTCAAATAGGTCGCGGGTCTTCTTCTTTTGCCTGACGGTCGGATATTCCCATTTTCTTTTTCTGCGTCTTTCCCTTCTTCTTCTGTATCCCAATTGGGTTTCCAACTCGTAAGTATCTCCAGCAGAATGTTTTTTCTCTTTGATACATTCTGTTGTCACGGTACGTTATGTATTTCTTTTGTTCTTGGGTTACTGTTTCTCGGACTTGTTTCTTCAGTTTTCTTGGACTGAATCTCACTGTTTTGATCCTTGTCTTCTCTCTTCCCCTTCTCTCTTTTTATCTCTTTTGCTTTCATTTTCTCGTCATCAGGTTTTGACTCACTCATTATTTCCCAAAACTGAATGTTATTATATTGTTATTATATTTATCCTTATTTATCTGTTTGTATGTAGCCCACTTCTGAATTTGTTGTCTATGTTTTTTATAGAGAGTTTAGTAAAGCACAAGATATATATATATATATATATATATATATATATATATATATATATATATATATATATATATATATATGTATGTATATATATATATATATATATATATATATATATATATATATATATATATATATATATATATATATATATATATATATATATATATATATATATATATAGATATATTACTAGGTTTTCGAGTAGAATCGCGTTTTAGATTTGTAACATTTCGACGCTTCGGCTTCCATTTTGAAGCCATTTTCAAGAGAATCCAGTTGATTTACTTTGAGGCCTCAATCTGCCTACTCCCCAGAGTTCACAGAAAAGGTCCTTTTCTAGTTGTGAACTCTGGGAAGTAGGCAGATTGAGGCCTCGGAGTAAATCAACTAGATTTTCTTGAGAATGCCTTCAAAGTGGAAGCCGAAACGTCGAGATTTTACAAATCTAAAATGCGGTTCTACCTGAGAACCTAGTAATTCTAATATTACCGACCGCGTAAGCCTTTCCGAATATGATTAGATTCTCTAATATATATATATATATATATATATATATATATATATATATATATATATATATATATATATATATATATATATATATATATATATCATCATCCGCCCGTATCAATCCACTGCAGGATGAAGGCCTCTTCAGCATGCTTCCAACCTTCACGGTCTTCACTGGGCTTTCCTCTGCCACTCGGATCCAATGTACTTAACGATGTCATCAATCCATCGTGCTTTCGGCCTTCTTCGCGGACGTTTGCGATCAAGCGGTATCCACTCCAGGATTGCCTTGGTCCATCTGTCGTCCCATCGCCTCGCTATATGGCCTGCCCATCTCCATTTCAATTGTTTTACTCTTCCAATGATGTCACAGACTTTTGTTTGTTTCCTGATCCATGCGCAGGACTTTCTGTCTCGTCTTGTAATGCCAAGCATACATCTTTCCATTCCCCTCTGTGCCACCCGAAGTTTTTGAATTGATTGCGATGTGAGTGTCCAGGTTTCATTTTCGTACGTCATAACGGGTAGAACGCACTGATCGAATACTTTTCTTTTCAGGCAAAGTGGGAGTCTGCTCTTAAACACTATGTTGAGCTTACCAAATGCCTGCCAGCCACATTTATCACGCCGTTCTACCACCCGGGCAGTATTCCCCTCCATTGAAATCCTCTGCCCAAGATATATAAAGCTGTCCACAATCTCTAAATCCCTTCCTAAAACTGAAATTCTTCTGTCCTGAGCGAAGTTATTGGACATAACCTGACTCTTTTTCAGGTTTATTTTCAAGCCAAATGGTTCGCCAGCCCTTTGCAGTCCTTATATGTGTCTTTGCACCTCCTCTGGGTCTTGTGAAATGAGAATAATATCATCTGCAAATCTAAGATGGTTTAAGTTTGCACCATTGATCTTTACACCATCCTGTTCCCAATCCAGTTTACGGAATACTTCTTCAAGGCCAACCGAGAAAAGAATAGGCGATATTGCGTCACCCTGCCGTACACCTCGTTCTATATTAATTCCCACTTCAAGATCATCAAGGTGAATTGTGGCTGTAGCTCCATCATATATCGATTCTAATAGGTTTACTTAGGCTCTCTCTATACCTTGGCTAAACAGTGCATCCATTATCGTATGCTTTGAGATGGAATCAAATGCTTTTTCGTAGTCGATAAAAGCCAAGCACAGTGGCATGGTGTATTCGTTGTGCCTTTCTATGACCTGCTGTACAACCTGGATGTGATCCATTGTACTGAATCCACTTCTGAATCCTGCTTGTTCTCTTTTAGAAATTATCTTAGTGAAAACTTTGTACATTACTGATAGGAGGCTTATTGGACGGTAGTTCTTTAAATCTTCCTGTGCTCCTTTTTTATGTAAAAGGATCACTTCTGCATTTTTCCATAAGTTAGGTACTTTTTGTTCTTTGAGGCATTTTGAGTATAATTTTGCCAGTGTTGTATGTAACGTCCGACCACCAGCTTTTAGCATTTCGACAGTTACACTATCCTTTCCTTGAGCCTTGCCGTTCTTCATCAATTCTATAGCATTTGTTACTTCCTCCACTAGGATATCTGGCATTATATATTGTTCTTCCGTGGATATTGCTGTCCCTGACTGGCTTTGATCTTCATATAACTGGGAATAAAACCTTCTGACAATCTCTAACATTTGGGTACGCGCCCTGCACACTGTGCCATCCTCACGCTTTAAAGCATATATTTGCGTTCTTTTGTTTCTCAGCTTCTGTTTAGCTTTGTTAATTTCTTTGTTTTCTTCCAGGGTTTTTTGCACTAGCTGCATATTGAATCAGCGCGTGTCCTCTCTGATATGGTTTCTTATAGTTTTGCAGAGCTCAGTGTACTCGACCCTGCCAAAAGGACTACGTGCATTTCTCATTGCTCGCCGTTTCTTCATTAAATCAATGGTCTCACTGGAGATTTTTGTTTGTTTGAGACATTTTTCTTTTGGTGCTATTGAAGCAGCCATTTGAACTACATTGTTGGCATTTCTTCATATTGGCGATTTCTTCATATTGAACTGATATTTCCACCTCCTCTGGATCTTGTAACGCAGCAAACCGGTTTGACAAAGCAATCTCAAAATTGCTTCCTCTCTCTAGCAGTTTTCCAGAATCCACCTTGCCCTTTTTTGATCTTACCATTCTTTCGCGCTCTTTTCGACAGTCAATCCGAACCCTTGCTCGTATCATTCGGTGGTCACTTCCAACATTAAAATTGTTAAGGACAGTACAATTGGTAAATATTGTTTTATCGTTGGTCATGATGTAGTCAATTTCGCTTGTGAGCCCAGATGGACTTTTCCATGTCCATTTTCTGCTGATATTTTTCTTATAGAATGAATTCATAATAAATAGTTCTTGTCCTTCAGCAAAATCAACTAATCTGTCACCTCTATTGTCTCGCTCACCAGTTCCATATGGGCCAGTTGCATTTTCGTCTGTTCTTGTTCCAATTCTGGCATTAAAATCACCCATCAGGATTTTGTACCTACATTTCTCCTTGTATAAAAGCTGGGTTACATCATCATAAAATTCCTCAATTTCCTCATCTTTATGGCTTATAGTTGGTGCATAAGCTTGGACGATTTGAAGCCTAAACTTTTTATTCAGCTGAATGACGCATTGGGCTAATCGGTCGGATGTACTTTCAAATTTTACCACACTGTCCTTCAACTTTCGATTAATGAGGAATCCAATTCCGTCACATCGGCCATTTTCCGTACCTCGAGTGTAGAGTACGTGTCCAGTTGGTTCCAGTTTGATTAACTCTTCACCCTTTCTTCGTGTTTCACAGAGCCGAATATCCCAATGTATGTTGTCAAGTTCGATTAACAGTTCTTGCAATCGGGCTTCTGTTTTCGTCTCGTATATTTAACGCCCGTATATTTAACGTTGCAATGTCAAAATGGCAGCCTGATCTAACCCGGTGATTCTTAGCACCCTCTGCCTTGGGGCAGGTCTTCCCGCTGCCGTAGGTAGTTGCCCCTTGGCCTCCGGGGAATGAGGGCCGTGTTTGAGGTTGTACTGTCATATTTCAACATATTGAAATAGCATGTTGAAGGTATGGACCGTAATCTGCCACGCTGGTCCAATGCGGGTTGGCAGATTTTGGATCATGTTAGTCTGAGGCCTCCGCCTTGACTTGTCCGCCAGGGTGACCCTCCCAGGAGCATAGACTCCAGACGGCATAGCTCAAAGCTTCATTGCCCTACTCAAACCCCTTTAAGGGATATATATATATATATATATATATATATATATATATATATATATATATATATATATATATATATATATATATATGTATATATATATTTATATATATATATATATATATATATATATATATATATATATATATATATATATATATATATATATATATATATATATATATGTATATATATATTTATATATATATATATATATATATATATATATATATATATATATATATATATATATATATATATATATATATATATATATGTATATATATATTTATATATATATATATATATATATATATATATATATATATATATATATATATATATATATATATATTGCCTCTCTTGAAACTTGACTTTTGAAACCCACTTTTCGTGTCGTTTCTATATACTAAAATTTAGGAATAGAAGTAAAGATTATTTAATACAAATGTTTTTGCCAAAAAACTCAAATCAAAGCATGTTAATTACCAAAAGTTATTTAGCATTTTTTTATATTATTTGTTATTGTTAGTTTAATTCTAGATTATACGTGACATTTGCTATTTCTTTTATAATTATAGATTATTTTCTAGCATTAAATGCATTAATATTCCTTTTATGTGTTCTGTAAAGAAAATATATTGATTATGATTTTCTGTACTCTTGTCTCCGATTGTACCCGCGATATATCCTTAAGGTGTCAGATTTAGATAAGTTTCTATACTTCCTGAGTAACAAAACATATTTTAATGCACTTCTTAAACATTATGACTATGCTGAAGATTATTTAATTTAAATGAATATTTAAAAGAAATAATATTCCTTGTTTGCATTTCATCGACAGTATTTTTCATAAAAATCTACATGCATTTTCTTCTTTTTTTCTTCTATGACATCTGCTCCAATGGAGTTATTTAAATATATTTTTTTAACTTTAGGTTCAAAGTAATATAGGTTTGGTCAAACTTTATGTTTATTTTCGTTATAAGTAGCATTTTTGTTAGCGATTTTTGTTCTGTGTTGTTTACTTCAAATTTAGCTCATTTAATATCTTGAGATCATCGCCACATCACGTTCGAGACCACCCTCTCGTTCTATGCTCCTCCATAGTGTCCAAGTCCTATTTCAATTCCATATGTTTGATTTAACTAGTCAGGGAAATAACTTTCGGAAATTTCAACAAAGATTCTTCACATCACTTGAAACAAAGAAGTTTCTTAAAATCAGGAATAAAAACCTAAGGGTGTCCGCGAAAAAAGGTTTCAAAATTATGAAATCATCAATCGAAAAGCAATGATAAGTGTTAATATTTTAAGCAAATACCTATAAAAGCATATTTGGCAAATATTTATTGGTGATTATCTAAGGAATAAACTACAGATAAACTAATAAATATTGTTAAAATATTTTTTGTCAGTATTATGAATTTGTGTGTATTTTATAATTACAAATCATATAGAATGTTATTTTAAAATGACAAAAATGTCAAAATGTCATAAGTGAGCATGATGTTGTCCGACATCCACGTGAGGCACATCCAATTTCGATTTTTCCGATCATCGTCGTTCAGGAGCACCAAAAAAAGTTTTGAAAACAAGCAATTTAATCAGCTGTTGCAAGGAAATCCTTGTCAAACACAAATGAAGCTTGTTGAACAATTGAGTATCACTCAACAAGTGATTTCCCATTGGTTGCAGAACCTGGGAAAAATTCGGAAGGCTGGTCGTTGGGTCCCGCACATGCTTAGCCGAGAAACTAAAGCGAGACGCTACGACACAGCAGTTTGCCTGCTGTTAAGATTTAAACAGAAGGATTTTCTTCACAGCTAAGTGCGTTCTATATAATAACCCTAAAAAGAGAAAAGCATGGGTTTATCCCGGGGAACCCTCAACGTCAACCGCAAAGGCGAATATTCACGCAAAAATATATTACTATGTGTGTGGTGGGATATGAAAGGTGTTTGAGTTGTTGTCAAAGGTATTTTGGGTAGCTGAAACCTGGAAAACTGTAACTTCTGAGTGTTATCGAGAACAATTGATGCGTTTAAGTGACTAAATCGAACGAAAATACCCATATACTGGCAAAGGAATTCGGGAGATGATACTGTATATATGATAAGGCCTCCTTGCGACCGCAGCAACCAAACAACTTATCGATACTTTGGACTGGGAACTTCTCCCTGATGCAGCCTATTCTCCAAATAAGGCCCCTTCAGATTTCCACTTCGTTCGTTCTCTATAACACCATCTTGTTGATACGTACTTTCGCACAATGGAAGATGTCCAAAATTTTTATCGAATTTATGGAATCAAAACTACAATCGTTTTTCTAAGCAGGGATTCGCCAGCTGCCCGAGAAATGGCAGCTGAATGGTATTGAAAGTGATGTAAATTATTTTCAAGACTGACATATATGTTGATTTTGTATAAAAAAATATTAATTTAATGTAAAAAAGGGCTAAACTTTACTTGTAGAACAATATAAGATTGGTAAAATCTCGACGTTTCGGTTTCTCCTTTGAAGCCATTATCAAGAGAATCTAGTTGCTTTGCTCCGGGGTCTCAATGCGCCTACTCCCTAAAGCTCACAACTAGAAAAGACTCAACAACCGAAAGGCTCACAACCTTTTATAGTTGTGGGCCCTGTGGAGTAGACGGATTAAGACCCCGGGGCAAAACAATTAGATTATCTTGATAATGGCTTCAAAGTGGAAGCTAAAACGTCGAGATTTTTCTAATCTAAAACGCGCTTCTATTCAAGAACCTATCAATTGTAACATTACTGATCGCGGAAACCTTTCCGAATATGAGTAGATTCTTTAATAGTTGATAACAGATTGTCGTGACATACCGAACAATATTTGGAAGTACTGATACTTATTACATCTCTAAGATTAGTTTTAACAATGTGAATTGTTGTAGGTGCCGTGTATAGAAATATTACCAAAAGAACTTATTTTAACCCCAAAAGAACCCACCTATGCTACCATCAAAATTAAACCATGCAAAATGGGACAAGAAAATGTTACTGTCACCTTTGAGTTACTCTATCGAGGATGTCAAGGTCTTACTAAAGTTGGTCGAGTCGAAATGGAGGTACATTATTTTGGAGAATATGCCAAAACTGACAAGTTAGTCAGAAAACACAAGGAGCTATTCTTGACTGGTATTACACCAACCATCAGTAATGAAGTTGGTTATTTGGTAGATGATGTGAGATTCAATTCTAAAGTACAAAAACCTGTTCAAGCTATTGTAGATAATAATAGTTTGGTATTTGATAAAAGCAATGACGCCTTGATAGCATTTCCAAATGATAGGCCGAAATGCTTGAGGCCATGGAGAAAACAAGTTCCGTAAGTAGTAATGATAAAATAATGTTTTTGTCAGATATTGAAAGTGACTATATTCAGATTGTTTTGAATTCTTTGGGACATCCTTTTGAGACAAGAGTTGACCAAAGATGAATTCGCATGAACATTAACAAGGGTTCTTAAACTTGTTAAATACGATAATTCTGAGTTTCTTTACGATCTTCTTGAGTTCAGAAACATAATTCTCATTATGCCCTAAATCTGCTAAATATTATTTAAATAGTAATTTTTAAAAAACTATAGAAAAAAAAGCAATAAACCAAACCATCTGAAAAAAGGTGCGTCTCACGGAAAACAGGATTTAAAAAAAACACAAATATTTGTTTTTTTCGGCAAAAACCATTATTTTTATACAAAATAGTTTCCTTGTGCGTCAATATAATGTTTTGCAAGGTCAATTAGGTTGACGAATGCATTTTTTGAGCTCGGCCAAAGATATGTCCTTCAGGATAGTGGCCTTTTGAATGGCTTCAATGTCGGCATAAGGCTGTCCTTTCATCGTTAAATAAAGTTTTTCGAAGATGTAGAAGTTGCAGGGAACCAAATCAGGCGAATATGGCGAATGATTGATGGTTAAAATGCCATTTTTGGTAAAAAAATCAGTGATGATTTTCGAGCGATATGATTGCGCATTATAATACAAGACACAAGAAGACACGCGCATTATGACACTAAGATAAAATACAATATTGATAGTTTGACCAGGTGGAAGGAATTCGGGTGCGGATTTGACTCGCTCGGGTGTATCCATTCGGAACTTTGATGCTTGGTTTCTAGAATCCAGTAATAATGCTGTACTTAAAGTTTTCGTCCTTTTTCGATTCTTTAATCAAATCCTTGCAATGTTGGATTTTTGGAGCAATTTTTGGTCGCTAGTCAATTTGTGTGGAACAAAGAATGCACAAACTTTCCAAAGTTTCAAATGATCGGTCAAAATGCGATGAATGGAATCTTTGAATATGTTCAATTCCATTTCTATGTATCGCAATAAAGATTTTGGCTGATTTTTTATAAATTCACGCACAGTTTCACTGTTACTTTGAGTAATCATGGAATTTTTCGGACTAGGATCGTTTAACGTTAATCGTTTAACCCACTTGTGGGCTTTGCCGCAGGATAAACAATTCTCCTTTCGGTTAATGTTTTACCAAATTTGAAACAAAACTTCATATTTGCTCTTTGTTCAATGTTCATTTTTTGTAATTTTATGTCTCTTGAGTGTGAACACACATTGTCTAGAAATAATTAAATTTTTTGTATCTCACGTTTCAACTTCCGATTAAATGTCACCAACCATTCTGTCATTAGTTCGCGACATCTATGTTTTTCTATGCCATCTCCATGTAACAAGTAAATTTTTCAGATTGAAGTGTTTCAAAAAATCGTTGGATTTGCGGTTCTACCTATTACTAGCGGCTTTTCTTTTTCATCATTCATGTTTACATAAAACAGTATAGTAAACCTTTTTTCCAAAAGTTCTTTTCTTTTCTTGCTGTCTCTAATCTGCTTGTGTGCGTGTTGCTTCATTAAAGTTTTGTTATCGAGTCCGTTCAAGAGAGGCTTTAACGTCCAAGAGAGTGGCCGGCCATGAGAAGTTTGAATGAATAAGAATGAATATATAATAACATGATGAAATCGAGCAGACAAAAAGTGTATACTTAAGAGACTTGTTCGCCAATTAGAGGTGTCCGTAACAGGAGATTTCATACACACTATATAAATTGGTATATATATATATATATATATATATATATATATATATATATATATATATATATATATATATATATATATATATATATATATATATATATATATATATTTATATATATATATATATATATATATATATATATATATATATATATATATATATATATATGATTTTGCTGAAGGACAAAAACTATATATTATGAATTCATTCTATAAGAAAAATATCAGCAGAAAATGGACATGGAAAAGTCCATCTGGGCTCACAAGCGAAATTGACTACATCATGACCAACAATAAAACAATATTTACCAATTGTACTGTCCTTAATAATTTTAATGTTGGAAGTGAACACCGAATGATACGACCAAGGGTTCGGATTGACTGTCGAAAAGAGCGCGAAAGAATGGTAAGATCAAAGAAGGGCAAGGTGAATTCTGGCAAACTGCTGGAGAGAGGAAGCGATTTTGAGATTGCTTTGTCAAACCGGTTTGCTGCGTTACAAGATCCAGAGGAGGTGGAAATATCAGTTCAATATGAAGAAATCGCCAACAATGTACTTCAAACGGCTGCTTCAATAGCACCAGAAGAAAAATGTCTCAAACAAACAAAAATCTCCAGTGAGACCATTGATTTAATGAAGAAATGGTGAGCAATGAGAAATGCAGGTAGTCCTTTTGGCAGGGTCGAGTGCACTGAGCTCTGCAAAACTATAAGAAAACGTATCAGAAAGGACACGCGCCGATTCAATATGCAGCTAGTGCAAAAAACCCTGGAAGAAAACAAAGGAATTAACAAAGCTAAACAGAAGCTGAGAAACAAAAGAACGCAAATATATGCTTTAAAGCGTGAGGATGACACAGTGTGCTGGGCGCGTATCCAAATGTTAGAGATTGTCAGAAGGTTTTATTCCCAGATATATGCAGATCAGAGCCAGTCAGGGACAGCAATACCCACGGAAGAACAATATATAATGCCAGATATCCTAGTGGAGGAAGTAACAAATGCTATAGAATTGATGAAGAACGGCAAGGCTCCAGGAAAGGATAGTGTAACTGTCGAAATGCTAAAGCTGGTGGTCGGACGTTACATAAAACGCTGGCAAAATTATACTCAAAATGCTTCAAAGAACAAAAAGTACCTGACTTATGGAAAAATGCAGAAGTGATCCTTTTACATAAAAAAGGAGCACAGGAAGATTTAAAGAACTACCGTCCAATAAGCCTTCTATCAGTAATGTACAAAGTTTTCACTAAGATAATTTCTAAAAGAATATTAAAAAAACTGAATAACGCACAACCAAGAGAACAAGTAGGATTCAGAAGTGGATTCAGTACAATGGATCACATCCAGGTTGTACAGCAGGTCATAGAAAGGCACAACGAATACACCATGCAACTGTGCTTGGCTTTTATCGACTACGAAAAAGCATTTGATTCCATCTCAAAGCATGCGATAATGGATGCACTGCTTAGCGAAGGTGTAGAGAGAGCCTATGTAAACCTATTAGAATCGATATATGATGGAGCCACAGCCACAATTCACCTTGATGATCTTGAAGTGGGAATTAATGTAGAACGAGGTGTACGGCAGGGTGACGCAATATCGCCTATTCTTTTCTCGGCTGGCCTTGAAGAAGTATTCCGTAAACTGGATTGGGAACAGGATGGTGTAAAGATTAATGGTGCAAACTTAAACCATCTTAGATTTGCAGATGATACTGTTCTCATTTCACAAGACCCAGAGGAGCTGCAAAGATGCATACAAGAACTGCAAAGGGCTGGCGAATCATTTGGCTTGAAAATAAACCTAAAAAAGGGTCAGGTTATGTTCAATAACTTCACTCAGGGCAGAAGAATTTCGGTTTTAGGAAGGGATTTGGAGATTGTGGGCAGCTTTATATATCTTGCGCAGATGATTTCAATGGAGGGGAATACCGCCCAGGAGGTGGAACGGCGTGTTATATGTGGTTGGCAGGTATTTGGTAGGTTAAACATAGTGTTTAAGAGCAGACTCCCACTTTGCCTGAAAAGAAAAGTCTTCGATCAATGCATTCTACCCGTTATGACATACGGAAGTGAAACCTGGACACTCACATCGCAATCAATTCAAAAACTTCGGGTGGCACAGAGGGGAATGGAAAGATGTATGCTTGACATTACAAGACGAGACAGAAAGTCCTGCGCATGGATCAGGGAACAAAGAAAGTCTGTGACATCATTGGAAGAGTAAAGCAATTGAAATGGAGATGGGCAGGCCATATATCGAGGCGATCGGACGACAGATGGACCAAGGCAATCCTGGAGTGGATACCGGTTGATCGCAAACGTCCGCGAAGAAGACCGAAAGCACGATGGATTGATGACATCGTTAAGTGTATTGGACCCGAGTGGCAGAGAAAAGCCCAGGACCGTAAAAGTTGGAAGCATGCTGAAGAGGCCTTCATCTTGCAGTGGATCGATACAGGCTGTTGATGATGATGATGATGATCTTTTCCAACTTTGATCGGAAATGTAATTTTTTACAATAAAGGTCTTTACACCAAATTAAGTATAAATAAAGATAAAAATTGTTGAAAAACTTAACTTTCACTAACTTTAAGGAGCCTAAGATGTCGACTTATTTTTTTTTCCCCTGGGTACAAACTTTTTTTGGCATAATGAAAAATATTTTCGGAATTATTAAAAGACATTAAAAAAACACGGATATTCGGCCCACCCTATTGAAGAGAATTAAATTTCCGATCAAAGTAAGTTCAGATTTTTTTTTTGAAAACTTTGACTAACTTGGAGGATATCGACGTACAATTTTTTTCCTTGGCGCAATTTTTTTTTGCTATACTGAAAAATACTACAGAATACTACAGAATACAAGAACATAAAAACGACTTAAAAAACAAACAAACCACTTCCGCTTTGTTCCAGCACCATTTACAAACAGGACATAAAATCAATTTTGAAAGAGCCAAAGAAATAGCGAGTATTGAAAACTACAAGGTCCGAACAATCAGAGAAGCCCTTGAAATAGAAGAAAGAGGTGAGATAAATACGCGAAACGACGCTCGCAACATTCCAAAAGTATGGATATATATATATATATATATATATATATATATATATATATATATATATATATATATATATATATATATATATATATATATATATATATATATATGTGTGTGTGTGTGTGTGTGTGTGTTTCTAAATCATTCCGGCTGTCGATCCGTTGATTCTGTGAAGAATCATCTCGACGTTTCGCCAAAATAGCATTTGGCATTTTCAAGTGTTGTCCACTTCGACTGAAGAGTCCAACTGACGTGTACGGTTCGTTGTGCTCGCTTTTATAGCCGGCCGGCGACTGCGCAGATTATATCGGGGTAGTTCGGGACTATTTGCGGCGCTCGGCAACGCTGTTGGGCGTCCGTTTATTGATTCTTCTACCACGTTGCCGCGTTTCTTCTTTTTTCAGAAGGGATTTCCATACTTTTGGAATGTTGCGAGCGTCGTATCGCGTATTTATCTCACCTCTTTCTTCTATTTCAAGGGCTTCTCTGATTGTTCGGACCTTGTAGTTTTCAATACTCGCTATTTCTTTTGCTCTTTCAAAATTGATTTTATGTCCTGTTTGTAGATGGTGCTGGAACAAAGCGGAAGTGGTTTGTTTGTTTTTTAAGTCGTTTTTATGTTATTGTATTCTGTATTATTCTGTAGTATTTTTCAGTATAGCAAAAAAAAATTGCGCCAAGGAAAAAAATTGTACGTCGATATCCTCCAAGTTAGCCAAAGTTTTCAAAAAAAAAAATCTGAACTTACTTTGATCGGAAATTTAATTCTCTTCAACAGGGTGGGCCGAATATCCGTGTTTTTTTAATGTCTTTTAATTATTCCGAAAATATTTTTCATTATGCCAAAAAAAGTTTGTACCCAGGGAAAAAAGAAATAAGTCGATATCTTAGGCTCCTTAAAGTTAGTGAAAGTTAAGTTTTTCAACAATTTTTTTCTTTATTTATACTCAATTTGGTGTAAAGACCTTTATTGTAAAAAATTACATTTCCGATCAAAGTTGGAAAAGATCATCATCATCATCATCAACAGCCTGTATCGATCCACTGCAAGATGAAGGCCTCTTCAGCATGCTTCCAACTTTTACGGTCCTGGGCTTTTCTCTGCCACTCGGGTCCAATACACTTAACGATGTCATCAATCCATCGTGCTTTCGGTCTTCTTCGCGGACGTTTGCGATCAACCGGTATCCACTCCAGGATTGCCTTGGTCCATCTGTCGTCCGATCGCCTCGATATATGGCCTGCCCATCTCCATTTCAATTGCTTTACTCTTCCAATGATGTCACAGACTTTTGTTTGTTCCCTGATCCATGCGCAGGACTTTCTGTCTCGTCTTGTAATGTCAAGCATACATCTTTCCATTCCACTCTGTGCCACCCGAAGTTTTTGAATTGATTGCGATGTGAGTGTCCAGGTTTCACTTCCGTATGTCATAACGGGTAGAATGCATTGATCGAAGACTTTTCTTTTCAGGCAAAGTGGGAGTCTGCTCTTAAACACTATGTTGAACCTACCAAATACCTGCCAACCACATTTAGCACGCCGTTCCACCTCCTGGGCGGTATTCCCCTCCATTGAAATCCTCTGCGCAAGATATATAAAGCTGCCCACAATCGAAATTCTTCTGCCCTGAGTGAAGTTATTGAACATAACCTGAGCCTTTTTCAGGTTTATTTTCAAGCCAAATGGTTCGCCAGCCCTTTGCAGTTCTTGTATGCGTCTTTGCAGCTCCTCTGGGTCTTGTGAAATGAGAACAGTATCATCTGCAAATCTAAGATGGTTTAAGTTTGCACCATTAATCTTTACACCATCCTGTTCCCAATCCAGTTTACGGAATACTTCTTCAAGGCCAGCCGAGAAAAGAATAGGCGATATTGCGTCACCCTGCCGTACACCTCGTTCTACATTAATTCCCTCTTCAAGATCATCAAGGTGAATTGTGGCTGTGGCTCCATCATATATCGATTCTAATAGGTTTACATAGGCACTCTCTACACCTTCGCTAAGCAGTGCATCCATTATCGCATGCTTTGAGATGGAATCAAATGCTTTTTCGTAGTCGATAAAAGCCAAGCACAGTGGCATGGTGTATTCGTTGTGCCTTTCTATGACCTGCTGTACAACCTGGATGTGATCCATTGTACTGAATCCACTTCTGAATCCTGCTTGTTCTCTTGGTTGTGCGTTATTCAGTTTTTTTAATATTCTTTTAGAAATTATCTTAGTGAAAACTTTGTACATTACTGATAGGAGGCTTATTGGATGGTAGTTCTTTAAATCCTCCTATGGTCCTTTTTTATGTAAAAGGATCACTTCTGCATTTTTCCATAAGTCAGGTACTTTTTGTTCTTTGAAGCATTTTGAGTATAATTTTGCCAGTGTTTTATGTAACGTCCGACCACCAGCTTTTAGCATTTCGACAGTTACACTATCATTTCCTGGAGCCTTGCCGTTCTTCATCAATTCTATAGCATTTGTTACTTCCTCCACTAGGATATCTGGCATTATATATTGTTCTTCCGTGGGTATTGCTGTCCCTGACTGGCTCTGATCTGCATATAACTGGGAATAAAACCTTCTGACAATCTCTAACATTTGGATGCGCGCCCTGCACACTGTGCCATCCTCACGCTTTAAAGCATATATTTGCGTTCTTTTGTTTCTCAGCTTCAGTTTAGCTTTGTTAATTCCTTTGTTTTCTTCCAGGGTTTTTTGCACTTGCTGCATATTGAATCGGCGCGTGTCCTCTCTGATACGTTTTCTTATAGTTTTGCAGAGCTCAGTGTACTCGACCCTGCCAAAAGAACTACCTGCATTTCTCATTGCTCGCCGTTTCTTCATTAAATCAATGGTCTCACTGGAGATTTTTGTTTGTTTGAGATA
Source organism: Cosmopolites sordidus (assembly GCA_031761425.1). Taxonomy (NCBI): domain Eukaryota; kingdom Metazoa; phylum Arthropoda; class Insecta; order Coleoptera; family Curculionidae; genus Cosmopolites; species Cosmopolites sordidus. The sequence goes on along the minus strand of JARFXV010000710.1, from coordinate 628,198 downwards.
TTTTTCCTCTGGTGGTATTGAAGCAGCCGTTTGAAGTACATTGTTGGCGATTTCTTCATATTGAACTGATATTTCCACGTCCTCTGGATCTTGTAACGCAGCAAACCGGTTTGACAAAGCAATCTCAAAATCGCTTCCTCTCTCCAGCAGTTTTTCAGAATCCACCTTGCCCTTCTTTGATCTTACCATTCTTTCGCGCTCTTTTCGACAGTCAATCCGAACCCTTGCTCGTACCATTCGGTGGTCACTTCCAACATTAAAATTGTTAAGGACAGTACAATTGGTAAATATTGTTTTATCGTTGGTAATGATGTAGTCAATTTCGCTTGTGAGCCCAGATGAACTTTTCCATGTCCATTTTCTGCTGATATTTTTCTTATAGAATGAATTCATAATATATAGTTCTTGTCCTTCAGCAAAATCATATATATATATATATATATATATATATATATATATATATATATATATATATATATATATATATATATATATATATATATATATATATATATATATATATATATATATATATATATATATATATATATATATATATATATATATATATATATATACCAATTTCAGCATCGAAAATTTTTAATTCTAGCGAAACTACTGTGCTAGCGCAAAGCGTCAAAGCTGAATCATAAAGAGGAAATTTTGACAAAAAACTTTTATTAAACATTTGTGATGCATTTCCATCAAGTAAAAGTCAACACAATCCAAAACTTATAATACAGTGTTATCATTTCTGGAATGAATATAATATATAAATGGCAGATATGATGTGTTTTCGGCCCACCCTTATATACATTAGGGTGGGCCGAAAATCCGTTTTTTTCTAATTTCTTTTAATAATACCGAAAATATTTTTCATTATGCCAAAAAAAAAACATTTGTGCCAAGGGAAAAATTTTAAATCGATATCTTAAGCTCCTCAAGGTTAGTCAAAGTTCAAAGTTTTCAAAAAAACATTTCTGAACTTACTTTGATCGGAAATTTAATTCTCTACAATAGGATGAGCCGAATATCTGTGTTTTTCGAATTTCTCTTAATAATACCGAAAATATTTTTCATTATGCCAAAAAAAAAATGTTTCAAAGGAAAAAATTTTAAATCGATATCTTAGGCTTCTCAAAGTTAGTCAAGGTTCAAGGTTTTTCAACCATTTTCGCTTTATTTATACTTAATTTAGTGTAAAGACCTTTATTATAAAGAATTAAATTTCCAATCAAAATTTTTTTTTGGCATAATAACAAACGGCCCAATCTCCCAAAGAGATTTACCAACTTAATGTGCCTTTACACCCACTTCGGGTTGTTGCAAAACTCCATGATCTAAGATTCGAAGTGCTTCCATATGCATGGTATTCATCGGATTTGATTCTGAGCGATTATCCTCACTTTCTAAACTCGAGAAAATGGCCTGTTGGACAAATAATCACTTCAAATAATGAGATCAAAGCTGGAACAACTGCATATTTTATTCACTTAAACATATCGCATTTTACTGAGGCCATTAAAAACATCGTTGGTCCAAATATATTCAATTGCAAGTTGACTGTGTTAAAATATTTATTCTCAGATCTTGTGTTTTGTTTGTCAGACTGAGCTTCGGGATAACGCTAATATGTTTGGTGAAATGTGCGTTAAAATTGCTGTGTGGAATATCTTTTTCTATTTATCTCAATTTTAAAGAACTCTGAATAACAATAATTTTTTAATATTAACTTTTTACGAAAATGTTTACATTTTAGATGCAAAACTATTTTTGCAAAATTACCACGAATCGTTACGAATTTCGATAAGGACTACGACTTACCAATAAATCAGAAAATTCTGAAAGACAAAACCCGATCTTATTACAATAGTTATATAAGGCAGAGGTCGAAGCATCAACAACCGAAAATCCTAGACGATACCCTTTTTGATTATGAAACAACCAACTCAAAGCTGCTCCTCTTAGAGAATCAAAAATGTATCAATACGAGCTCTTTAACTCTGATTAGTTCGTATAGGAAGGCATTGTTTGTACCTTTGACGCCTTACGAGATTCGCAATATTATTGTTACTCCAAAATTTATTCAGTTGGGATTGGTAAGAATAAACTTGTATGAGAGTAGCTTGAAATGAAGTTTTGTATATAAAGGTTTATCCAATAAGAGTGTCAGAAGGTTAAAATGAGGCACAATGATAACTATAAGTGAAAATCTAATCATTTTTATTTTTTGTCTTATGTGATATTATGTTATTATATATTATGTATTATGGTATTATGTTTTGAAAATAAAATGATATGTAGAATTATTAAATGGCAATACAATTGATAAGAAAGCTTCTCTGCTCTGGTTAGACGAGAATCAACTATATCCAGAAACTGAGGGTTTTGTTATTGCTATTCAGGATAAAGTCATCAAAACTAATAATTACAAGAAATATATCCTTAAAGAAAACACTGAAGATGTATGTCGAAAATGTGGTAAAATAGGGGAGACTGTTGAGCACGTTACTGGTGGATGTCCTACTTTAGCAGAAAACGCATATTTAGGAAGGCATAATCAGCTTGCTAAAATAATCCACCAAAAACTGGCACTTAATTATGGTCTTTTACCAACATCTACTCCGCCGTATTACAAATACAGTCCTCAAGCTGTTCTGGAGTCTGACGATGTGCTGCTGTACTGGGATAGACCGATAATAACTGACAGGGCTGTCGACTACAATAGACCAGACATAGTCTTAATAAATAAAAAGGAAAAGTGGGGAACAATTATTGATATTGTCATACCACTGTCTCATAATATACATAAAACGGAGGTGGAAAAGGTTTCTAAGTACGAGAATCTTTGTTATGAATTGATGAACATCTGGCAACTTGAAAAAGTGAACATCGAACCTTTTGTAATTTCCGCAGAGGGATTGGTGAGCCACAGACTCTCCAAAAGTTTAACAAATTGCGGACTAAATAGAAATATCATAAAAGTGGGACAACGGGCTATATTGTTGCAAACCTGCCATATAGTTCGAAAATTGTTGTCTTAATGCCAACGGAATACTGGGTTATAATGAAATTTATCCCCAGGCTCCGAGCCGAACTCCAACATCGCGAAGGAGGAATCGGTTTACGGTTTCCAGCTTTTTGAGCTGAGAGAGTGATACCAAGTCGATGAGAATAATAATAATAATTAATTTAACAATATTTTATTTTTTCCAAAATTATTCAGAAGTTCAACCACTCACAATATTTTTATTGAAATTTATGGGAGCAATTAACATTTTGCCGAAAGGCAACGAAATATCTTGAACCGGACTATACATACTCAAAGCCCAATTCGTGTATCATGTATGTATATTTCTATGATGAATTGACATAATATATTAAACATAGCAATATTAGTGGCATGTATATTTCAAGCAATGTTGTAGCTATTACGTTTTAAAATTCTGACATTTTTATTATAAAACTGTAACGAAAATTTAACCAAACCAAGCCTTTCCAAGAAATCGTATTTTAAAATCCATTTTTGTAGCTTGGTGCGAATACAAAGTGTTCGGATTATTTCTCGTTAGAGAACAAAAATACATTTCCAATTCACGTTGCTATTAATGCTCTTTTCCCCTCCATCGAGTTCACACAGAACGAATTCATCCTAAAATCAAGCACTAAGAAAAACGTCAATTTTATTTACCACACCAGCGGCGGTGGGAAGAAGCACAACACTCTTTTCATCATCCTCAACTTTTTTTATACTTTCAATGTGACTGTGTTAGCCACTATTGTTGCCAATACCGTGAAATGCATCACCAAGGCTATTTCAATGGCTCTATCGGAGAAAACCGCCTTTTTGGAACTGAAGAATCCGATCAATAGTGATGTCAAATTCCAAATAAATACGGATTTTAGTCATTTGGAGCCATTTCCTGTTAGCGGCGTCATTCCGGCTAAAAGGAACATGACCTGCGCTATAACGTTTAATCCAGAAGTTGGATTCATTCCCATGAAGGAGATCACTTTGGTATCAGAGAGTGGAGCAAGGGAATTGATTGAGGTATTTAATTATATAAAGTACGAGGTTTCGTACAGAAATCTGTTTTATTTCAAGAATTTCAGGTTTCATTTGAGTGGAACAAAATTGCAATAGGACTGAGTACAGATAAGGTTGTTTTCGATAACATCCCACTAAATTCGATGGCATCTCACGAGATAACGGTTAAAAACAATAGTGATTATTTGATATCTGGTGTGTTTGAAATAGAGAACCATGATTTATATCCAGAAATATCCATTGATCCACAGAAATCGTTGATATTTCAGAGAGGTTTTGTCATTTTGACTATAAGGGTTCAGTTTAAACAGGTAAACATATACTTTAAGAACAAACTTGTATCATATCATATCATATCATATATGATATCACTCAAGCTCATGTCTGCTTTTCTTCAGATTTTAAGTTTTAACGTAACATTAAATATGGAGTTTCAAAATGAACTAACCAAGAAAATCGTAATCTCTGGTAACGTAGTATTTCCAGAAATAACCTTTAGCTCACACTTGATAAAGTTACCGAAAATCCCATCAGAAGCTCTTCTTCGAACACCATTTAAAATACAAAATATTACTAATGTTACCAACTATGTATCTTTTTGCCCAGAAGATTATCCAGAATTTACCATTTTGGATAAAGGAGGAGAAATAATAGAAAAAGTACGCGAAGAAAAATGTTTTTTTTAATAATGTTATTGAAAGAATGTTTTAATATAGTTGTTCTTGAACCCAAATGAGAAGAAAGACTTAATTTTGGAGTTTCATCCAAAAGAACCTGTAGCTTACTGTATATACTTGCCTTATACCCTGAATGGTATCTTGGGACCTCCAGAACTAAACCGGCCGTTGTCGTTGAAATGTTCAGAGTATCTTTTCCCCTCACAAGTTGATAGTCAGCGTCATGTAGTTAATATAACATCAAAACTAAACGTGATGAAGATTCTTTGTGCTGCAGGAAAAAATTGGCTTAGTTTTAGTACATTGGAAGTCGATTTTTTAAATTTTGATGAAGTTTCTAAAACGGTAATCGTTACAAACAAAACTGAAGATAATTTAGAGGTATTATTTTATAATTTAATATCTTAGGTAAGATATTTATTGTAGTTTGCTTTTTGGGAATTTTATAACTTGTTTGAAATTTATGACAACTCTAGAACCATTGCTAAGTATTGTCTAAATGATTGTGGCTTGTTCATATATTTATTCTTTTTTTTGTGGGGTTCTCGCCACGATCCGAAACTCAAAAAAATAACATTTCTTATGTAAATAAAGAATCACTGGGTAAAAAAACAAAAAACCTAACGGAGACAAATTTCTCAGTGATTAATAAATAAATAGTGTAATAAATTTACCTAACGAACAAAATTTAAAAAAATACAAATTTTTTTTAAAATAAATACAAACTATTGAATGTTAACGTTTTAGGAGGTCTTCTCCTTCCGTTTTCAAAACGATTCTAAAAAAATAAATTATATTAATTTCTATATATACCGAAAAGATAGGAAGTAATTTTGTGTATATGTCAATGATACTTACATTGACAATAATAGTTTTAATGATACACTACCAAAAAATATATAAATGAGATTTACTGTGTGATTATTGTGTAATGAAATACTTAAATGTTTTTAATTGTGTTCTTTAGAATCGGGAACCATATTGAACTTAAATCTACCAAAGGCATAGCAATACAGTTATTTTTATTTAAATTAATTATAGCGGTTTCTTTTAATCTTCTACATTTTGTTACCGATTCTTTTAATGCCGTTTTGAAATTTTTCCAGTTGATTTTATGTTCCCATGCGTGTTAACAAATTCTAGATTTATTAAAATCGCCCTTTCTAAAAAGGTTTTTATAATCTTTTATTCTAACATCTAACGGTCTAGATGTCTCACCTATGTAAAATTTGCCATATTCGCAGGGAATTTTTTAAACCACACTTTTATTATCATTGATATATACACAAAATATATTTACTTCCTATTTTTTCAGTATATATATATATATATATATATATATATATATATATATATATATATATATATATATATATATATATATATATATATGTATATATATATATATATAGAAATTAATATAATTTATTTTTTAGATTCGTTTTGAAAACGGGTGGGGAAGACCTTCCGAAACGTTAACATTCAAAAGTTTGTATTTATTTTAGAAAATGTTTGTCTTTTTTAAAATTTTGTTCGTTAGGCAAATTTATTACAGAAAAAGAATCACTGAGAAATTTGATTCCGGTTTTTTGTTTTTTACCCAGTGATTCTTTATTTACATAAGGACAAATATTTTTTATATTTTTTTGGGTTTTAGACTGTGGCGAACAATCCAAAAAAAGAAAAAAATATAGAACCATTGCTCGTATTAGTCGTGCTATGTAGTCACAAATCCAGTCTAGAAATAGTCTAGCTATGGGGAGCAAAACACCAACTCATAAATATATCACAAACGATTGATACATTTCACGAGTATCAATTCATTCCCAGCATCTTTTGCTTTCTGGATTACTTAAAATCATTGTATGCCGTAAAGCGGAATCACCTTTAGATTCTATTACGATAAATGAGAATACAGAAACATCTTATAAGAACACTCTTATAAATAGCAATTATTTTGTTATCGTCGATTAAAAATATCCACCAACTTCAAAACAGGAAAAGTCTGCCAAGGTTGCGTCTTTTCTTCTAGAGTCTTTAATGATTATGGGGAAGAATGGAATTAAGGGGAATTTATGACTATAAAGGTGACAATGCACTTGTCCGGTCCCTTATTAATAGACGGGGAGAGGATATCAAACTTGCTCTGTGTCGATACCGTTTTGATAGCACCTTTCAAGGAGGAGATAGAGCAATTCCTTAAACTAATTTAAAAATTTAGAACAATAGCTGGTTTTAAATTGAATAGAATAATATATATTTATATATAGATACTCTATATAACATATCGGTCAATAAGTCTCCAGTCTGACAAACAAAAACACTTTTTTTGCAAATTTCAACTTCATTCAATGATATATTCTCCTTGAAGAACAATCTAATCATTCCAACGCTTTCTTGAGATTTCTACACCTTTTTTATAGAACGATTTCTCTTTGCTTTCAAAATATCCTTCAATTTCGACATTACCTCTTCATTAGAGCGAAATTAGGTTAGAGAATAGGAAATAATAGTTGAGTACCAAAACTGGAGAGTACGGTGGATGAGGAAGCAGTTCGAAGTGTAATTTATGCAATTTAGCCATCGTTGCCAACGATTTGTGACACGGTACATTGTCTTGGTGAAACAGCACTTTTTTGTTAATTTGGATCCTTTTTTTTATCTCATCCTTCAAAAGCACCAATAACATTATATAATATTAGCTATGGTCGCACTTTTTTCGATATAATCGATGGACAATATCTCATGCACATCCTAGAATACAGAGGTCAAAACCTTGCCTGCCAATGGTTGTGTTTTTGGTCGCTTTGGACGGGTCTCACCGGCTGCTGTCCACTCAGCTGACGGCCCATTTTTCTCTGGGGTGTGATGGATCCATGTTTCATCCATTGTTACTTACCGCATAAACAATCCGTTTTATTTCGCTTAAACAGCTTCAAACATTGCCCAGAATCATCAATACGTTGCTATTTTTGGTCTGCTGTGAGCAAACGCGGTGCCCATATCGATAACAATTTACATATTCCCAAATGTTCATCCAAATAGTGTAAACCTGTCGATATCTTCATGATGTGATAATTTCTGATGATCTTCATGGCACTTTTTCTGATGATGAACCTTCTCATTTGGACGCCCAGAGCGTTTAGCGTTATCGGTGCTTGTATGGCCTCTTTTGAATTCATCAACCAATGAATTATGGTTTATTTATCTAGGACAGAGTCCGGGTAATGTTTATCAAACCATTGTTATGCTTTAACAGTATTTTTCATCATCAAAGAGCAATGCTTAATAAACAAACAAAAGCCTTTTTTTCATTGTTTTGAAAATATCAAAAATAGCGTCACTTAAAGCACAACAACTCAGAAACTAGTAGACTGATTGGCATAAAATGTTGATACATGATGTTTGAAGGTTATTACAATCGATTACTGCTAATGATTTTTCGTAATTGATGTCATCTATATATCAGACCGGGGACTTATTGACCAATGTGTTAAATCTAAATACTTATTAACAACAAAAAGGTGACTCAAAACCGTTGGAAACAAGGTCTAGGATACTAATATCTAGACGTTAATAAAACTGTGAGGAAAGTCCACAGTCTAATAAGACGCACGAACAATTCCTACCTCCACGTCCTAGTCGTATGCCCTCGGCCCTGCAGTGCGTATATTACATACATTAGGATGTGCAAGCATTCATTAGGATGTGCATACATTAGGATGTGCAAGCGTGCGTGCGTGCGTACATTATTCAGTTAAAAGTATAATTCTACATTGTCTCATCTAAAGTAGTTGCCATGGAGATAATTTGTCATCCCTTCACAGTTTTGTTGGAACTCAGATACTGGTAACACATTCAGCTGGTCGATTACGGTCTTCTCAATGTTCTCCAAGGCCGCAAAACGGTGTCTCTTGAGGTAAACTTTCAATCCTAGGAAAGGAAATAGTCTGGTAAATAAGGGGGCTATGAAGCCACAGTGATATTTTTACTTGACAAAACCTCGGTCGTATTCAAAAATCCAAAACTCGTCTCTAGTAATGACACGTTCCATATTTTTTTTCCATCTATATCTATTAAAACTAGTCGAAAAGACTAACCATTACTTTTTCTCTAACAAATCTTAACCGAAATACTTATACTTAAGTTAATCTATCGATGTCCTTTAAATTGTTCTAATGATTATGTTATTCCATTCGCGTACTATGATCTGCTTTTGCACACAACAAACTACACGAGGTCACGAGGTTCAGTTCTCTTCGGACATGATTTTAGTTGTCCAGCAGTTGAAGAGCTTCTGCATTAACATGAAGGCGTAGCCTGGCTTCGTGCTTGCCTGCAAACCTTCTGATTTCCTCTTTGACAGCTGGAATTCCAAGATCTCGATGAAGATCGGAGTTACACCCTTGTTACACACCTTGTTTTGAAATATTTGTATTGTTTTAATATTACTATCGTCCGCACATCTCCACAACTGAATACCATACAGCCACACTGGTTTTAGGATTTAATTATAAATCATTATCTTATTATTTATGGTCATCTTTTTTCTTTTTTACATGCTCTTTCCACCTTAGTTTGGCATCAAGAGTCATGCCGAGGTATTTGGCATTCAGCACTTATGGAACGGTTATATGATTTATATCTAGAGGGAGCTGCTCTGTTATTTTCTTGTTCGTAAAGATGACATGTATAGATTTTAGTTCATTCAGTTTGATTTTTCATTTTTTAGTCTAATTTACTATTTGATCGCTTGCTGATTGTAGTTTTCTAGTTGATGTTTCTATGTTTTGGTCCACTGTTAGTAGAACAGTATTGTAAGCAAATGTGGCTATTGTAGTGTCTTTCAAAGCTGGAAAATCGCTAGTATATAATAGATAAAGGAAGGGACCAAGAACGCTTCGTTGAGAAACTCTCGATATTATTTCTTTCAAGTCAGAGTATTCATCTTCTTGGTTTATTTTGAAAAAGTCTGTCCGATATATATTATGTCAGTATCTCTACATATTCTTTAGGTAGTATTTTGATTACCTTGTGACCCTGTGCCTTCGTGACACACTTTATCAAAGGCCTGAGCCACGTCTAGGAAGACTGCAGAGCATATTACTTTTACTTCCACTGCACGTTCTATTTTTTCAGTGACGCGGTGAACTTGATCAATAGTTGAATGTTTAGATCTGAAACCAAACTGATAATCTTTTATGAGTTTCAGCCTTTTTAACAGCGTATTTTCAAATAACTTTCAGATAATTGGCAACAATGAAGTAGGCTTATAGGTTTTGATGTCGGTGGGTGGTTTGCCTGGCTTTGGTATCATGATTATTTCAGCTACTTTCCAGCTTGCGGGGATATGTCTCAGTCGGAAGGCTGCATTGAACAGATATGTGACCAGAAGTATTCTTTTTCTGGGCAGTTGTTTTAGTATTTCACCTGTGATTAAATCTAACCCAGGTGCTTTTTTGGAATTCCATAAAATGAGGATCATTTTCAATACCCTAGCACTGTTATATCATATTATACCCAATTCATTATTCAAATTTGTGAGTGAGTTTAGGAATTACACAATCGTTCAAAGAATTTCAGCCACTTTTTGGACTTTTCGATTTTTCGATCTGGATCGTCTTCAATATTGCCAAGCATGAAACTACCACAACTTGAAGCATTTCAAGTTATGTTAAGCTCTTGAAATTTCTGGTTGCGTTTTCTATTATACGTGTATTTAATAAAGATGGCTCTGCTAATTACTCGAAGATTCTACTATTCACCTCTTCCAATGGACATACTGGCGATTTAGTGCCACATTATCGGTTTCTTTTTAAAGAACCTATGAATAATTGACTGACATTTCACTCGTTTTTTTTTAAATTATCACATATTATTTTAAAAAATTTAAAAATTAATTGTTTAATTTAATATTGGTATGTTTTTAAATGTAAGTTTGTGTTTTTTATAAAAGTTATATGTATTGTAGAATTATTCTGAGGATGGTTCTTTGTTTGAACCGAAACGTTAATAAAAAAATTAAAAATTAATTACTGACCGAAAATCCCAATAAATAAAAAAATAATAATAATAATAAACGGTCAAGAGAATATATGTAATAATATATATATTGTAAAAAACCATAATATTTGATTTTAGATTTTGTTTAAAATCAATCATGTGAAGATGTTTCTTTTAACACCAGACAACTCTGAAATATGCAACATAAATGACAATAACTTCGATGTAACTTTGGAACCAGAAGAAACCTTTACAATAAATGTCGAATTCAGGCCAGAGCAATTTGGCACATATACTGAAGAAATACCAGTGTATGTTGCAAGCTATTCCGAATCTAACCCTTACAACCATTTGAGATTAACCGGAAATAATAAGAAACCAGTTATATCCATTGACAAAACTATTATATATTTTTCACCAATCAATATATGTACAAAAATTCAAGATGTCGTAACGCTGGAATTAGAAAATCACAAATGTGATGGAATTATTGACATTCAATATGAAGAAAAGGGTATTTTGGTGTCGTTTAAAGAAATGAAACATATATCACCGTCGAAGAGTCGTGTTTCTTATACAATTACATTTTTTGCTAAAGAAGGTAAGTTAAGCTTCAAAATCAAAATGTGTTGGAACTGATTACTTTGATCTATCTGTGAAACACTAAACTCAAAGAGACTTATCACTAAACACCGAATCACTTTTTTAAAGTTATCAACGCACATTTCGCTAATCATGTTAGCATCATCAGGAGATGATTTAATCTAATTCTAAAACTAAACTATGTTTTATTTATATGAGAACCCTAATTGCTAACCTATTATCTAGGAAGCGTACTACCTACCTAATGAAGCGGGTAAAAAAAGTATACAAAAAAATAAAAAAAGAGGAAAAGAGAACAAAAGAAAGAAAAAATTAACCGTGAAGTTTAGTGACATTTACATTAATAATTAAAAAAATCGACTACACGTAAGGTGTAATAAACTAGGTCCTTTATCCCGGTTTATGATTTCCTTACATTTTTCTATTTGAATGCTTTCATATTCGATCGCATGCTGGGTAACACAAGATGTTTCATTTCTCCCTTATCTAATGTGGGCAATGTGTTCTTTATACCTCGTTAATATGGATCTTTTTGTTTGTCCAATATACCTTCGATCACAATCTTGACAACTAATTTCGTAAATCCCCGAATTTTCATGTTTATCTACTTTATCTTTTGGATTTAATACCCAGAACATGTCTTAATTTATTATATGGTTTCTACACAACCTTAAGGTCCACTTTTTTAAAAATTTTGCCTAGCCCTCGTGTTAATTGGACATCAAACGATATTACCATGAGTTTATTTTTGTTCTGATCCTTTTGAAAAGTCGAAGATTCTTTCAATAATTTTCTAAACTTATGTTTTCTTTAAAATACACAGTGGGCAAGTGGAGAGTATTAAAAATATTAGGTAAATTTAAGGTTATTTTTTTTCCTGTGCTCTACGTAAAATTGTCAATCCTTCAGTCGCCATCAAACGCTTTGCTTTTTCCTTGTTTTTTTGAATATTTTTAATATTCGTCACTTGCCCACTGTGTATTTTCATGCATATCTGGAATATAGAACCTGGGTTTGGATCCGTCTATTTACTGTAACATTTAAACTACCCATCTTATTTTGGAAGCTATGATTCGAATAGTTAGAAATGTATCTCGAAGTGATGATGTTTTTTCTACAAATATTAAAATCTAACTTATTATTATTGTTTCTACAGACTAAAACATCCAGAAATGGTAAACTATCGTTGTTTTCGAGTTCATGCGTGAATACTATGTTTTGGGATTTAATATTTAAGTTCTTAATAAAATCATCTAATTAGATTAAATCATCTCCTGATGATGCTAACATGGTTAGCGAAACGTACGCTGAGAAAAAAGGGCAACGAATCGCGGAGCGCAGAACACGACCCACCTTCCACTCGAGGTTATTTTTTAAAATAACCCCGAAACTACACAGATAGTGTAGTCAACTACACAGTAGTTGTATATAAACTATACAGATAGTAGAATCAACAAGCGTCTCTCGAGACCAGTTTCTGGCCTTAAGCCGTCATCAGTCAGGTTTGAGCTGAACGTTCGAAAGCAACTAAAGAATTGACGAAATGACCTGACCATATATATCGGCCAAGTCGGAAGTAAAGCTGCATTTAAATGCATCTCACACCATCCGGTGGTTCGTAACGGCACTACTGTGTAAAATTTGTGCACTGTGCATTTTTTTATGAATATTTTGATTCATAATAGTGTATTTGTTCAAAGATATTTTTATTTTATTTTAACTTATTAAATTAGTAGTTACTAGTATTAAATAATTAATGAATAATTTAGTGATATTTTCTGATGGTTCATAATTGTTTGTTTTTGAATCAGTTCCAACGCTATTTCACCGTCGTAGTACAAGAAAAATAATCGTACTGGTAATTTTATTTATTGCACAGATTGTGGGATTGAATATATTATAAAGTTTTTATGCCCCTGTGAGGCTCAAATTGAACTATTGGTAAACGGTTGGGCAAGTAGTGCCTTAGTGATAAATTTCATGTCAGATCCAGCCCTTTTGGAATACTCTACATATCCATACTTTCCGAATGAAAACAACAAATCTCCTTATGGAACATTTATGCGGTCTATAGTGCCGATCATAGAAAAATGGCTATACTGTCAAGGGTTTTTCTATCAACAATATTACAGTATTCCAGAAGATATAGCTAGGTATCCTGTCGAGACCTACGATGGAGTTAAAAAGAAAACGGCAGGCAAAAAGAAAGATTACGTTCAATTACCACTGGTTCAGTTACTGGTAAATTTAATGGATACGTCAATTTTAAAATATATCGATAACAGGTAATTACGAATAACAATTTTCGATTTTGCCTTATATTTACAGGTTTTCTAAAATATTCTTCTAAAATATTTTACTTCTTTTAATACGGTGGTGTTTTTTTAGCTTTTTTGGCCCTGGATTAATTAAACTTGAAGGGATTTACCACTAAACACTAAATCACTTTTTTGAACTTCTCGATGCACGTTTCGCTAACTATGTTGTTTAGTGGTAAATCTCTTAAAGTTTAGTGTTTCACATCAAAGTTTCCAATAGAAGAATTGACTTGGACTAGTTATAATATCGCCTTCAATTCGCATACTTCAACTCGCATATATATATATATATATATATATATATATATATATATATATATATATATATATATATATATATATATATATATATATATATATATATGTTTTGGCAAATGTTTTCACGGGTGTGAAATGTAATGATAGTTTCTCGGGTATCCCGTGATAGCTGAATGTCAACTGGTGGACGGTTTCGCTGACATTTCGATGGAATCTCACCCATCATTTTCAAAGCGCGTTTACTCGACGGTGTTTCGACGATAAATGCAAAAACACGTCAACGAAACCGTCCACCAGTGGCTATTCAGCTAACACAGGATACTCGAGAAACTATCGTTACATATATATATATATATATATATATATATATATATATATATATATATATATATATATATATATATATATATATGTTATTTCTAAGCTTTTTTGGGATTTTCGGTCAATTGTATTAATAAAATTATTTATTTTTCTATTTTACAAAACCATCTTCAGAACAATAAAAACTCAGCTATATTTTGATGAATAAATTTTTGAAATCTTTTCAAAATTCATCAAAAATTTGTATGCTTCTTAACACCAACAAAAATGTATGTTGTTAAATATTTAAATGTCATATTATATGAACAAATATTTGAAAAATTAGTTATTCAACAAGATATAGCTGAGTTGTAATTGTTCTGAGGATGGTTCTGTAAAATTGATCGAGACGTTAATAATATAGTAAAAAAATAAAAATTTTATTAATACAATTGATAAAAAATCCCAAAAAAAAATTATATTAAACGGTTAGGAAAATACATATATAGCCCGTATCGATCCACTGCAGGATGAAGGCCTCTTCAGCATGCTTCCAACCTTCACGGTCCTGGGTTTTCCTCTGCCACTCGGGTCCAATATACTTAACGATGTCATCAATCCATCGTGCTTTCGGTCTTCTTCGCGGACGTTTGCGATCAAGCGGTATCCACTCCAGGATTGCCTTGGTCCATCTGTCGTCCCATCGCCTCGCTATATGGCCTGCCCATCTCCATTTCAATTGTTTTACTCTTCCAATGATGTCACAGACTTTTGTTTGTTCCCTGATCCATGCGCAGGACTTTCTGTCTCGTCTTGTAATGCCAAGCATACATCTTTCCATTCCCCTCTGCGCCATCCGAAGTTTTTGAGTTGATTGCGATGTGAGTGTCCAGGTTTCACTTCCGTATGTCATAACGGGTAGAACGCACTGATCGAATACTTTTCTTTTCAGGCAAAGTGGGAATCTGCTCCTAAACACTATGTTGAGCATACCAAATGCCTGCCAGCCACATTTAACACCCCGTTCCACCTCCCTGGCGGTATTCCCCTCCATTGAAATCCTCTGCCCAAGATATATAAAGCTGTCCACAATCTCTAAATCCCTTCCTAAAACTGAACTTCTTATGTTCTGAGCGAAGTTATTGAACATAACCTGACTCTTTTTCAGGTTTATTTTCAAGCCAAATGGTTCGCCAGCCCTTTGCAGTTCTTGTATGCATCTTTGTAACTCCTCTGGGTCTTGTGAAATGAGAATAATATCATCTGCAAATCTAACATGGTTTAAGTTTGCACCATTGATCTTTACACCATCCTGTTCCCAATCCAGTTTACGGAATACTTCTTTAAGGCCAGCCGAGAAAAGAATAGGCGATATTGCGTCACCCTGCCGTACACCTCGTTCTATATTAATTCCCACTTCAATATCATCAAGGTGAATTGTGGCTGTAGCTCCATCATATATCGATTCTAATAGGTTTACATAGGCTCTCTCTACACCTTGGCTAAGCAGTGCATCCATTATCGCATGCTTTGAGATGGAATCAAATGCTTTTTCATAGTCGATAAAAGCCAAGCACAGTGGCATGGTGTATTCGTTGTGCCTTTCTATGACCTGCTGTACAACCTGGATGTGATCCATTGTACTGAATCCACTTCTGAATCCTGCTTGTTCTCTTGGTTGTGCATCATTCAGTTTTTTTTAATATTCTTTTAGAAATTATCTTAGTGAAAACTTTGTACATCACTGATAGGAGGCTTATTGGACGGTAGTTCTTTAAATCTTCCTGTGCTCGTTTTTTATGTAAAAGGATCACTTCTGCATTTTTCCATAAGTTAGGTACTTTTTGTTCTTTGAGGCATTTTGAGTATAATTTTGCCAGTGTTTTATGTAACGTCCGACCACCAGCTTTTAGCATTTCGAAAGTTACAGTATCCTTTCCTGGAGCCTTGCCGTTCTTCATCAATTCTATAGCATCTCCTTGTATAAAAGCTGGGCCACATCATCATAAAATTCCTCAATTTCCTCATCTTTATGGCTTATAGTTGGTGCATAAGCTTGGACGATTTGAAGCCTAAACTTTTTATTCAGCTGAATGACGCATTGGGCTAATCGGTCGGATGTACTTTCAAATTTTACCACACTGTCCTTCAGCTTTCGATTGATGAGGAATCCAATTCTGCCACATAGGCCATTTTCCGTACCTCGAGTGTAGAGTACGTGTCCAGTTGGTTCCAGTTTGATTAACTCTTCACCCTTTCTTCGTGTTTCACAGAGCCCAATAATATCCCAATGTATGTTGTCAAGTTCGATTAACAGTTCTTGCAATCGGGCCTCTGTTTTCATAGTCCGTATATTTAACGTTGCAATGTCAAAAGTCCAATGGCAGCCTGATCTAACCCGGTGATTCTTAGCACCCTCTGCCTTGGGACAGGTCTTCCCGCTGCCGTAGGTAGTTGCCCCTTGGCCTCCGGGGAATGAGGGCCGTGTTTGAGGTTGTACTGTCATATTTCAACATATTGAAATACCATGTTGAAGGTATGGACCGTAATCTGCCACGCTGGTCCAATGCGGGTTAGCAGATTTTGGATCATGTTAGTCTGAGGCCTGCGCCTTGACCTGTCCGCCAGGGGTGACCCTCCCAGGAGCATAGACTCCAGACGGCATAGCTCAAAGCTTCATTGCCCTACTCAAACCCCTTTACCACGTCAAGGTCTGATCCACAAAGGGGTATATATATATATATATATATATATATATATATATATATATATATATATATATATATATATATATATATATATATAGGCTAAATGAAAAGTTGGACGAGCGACACCCATAGAGCAGTAAAAGAACTATATAGTTTACTACTTTTTTGTAGTGTTATGCTTCATATGAACATATGCGAAGTTTCAAGTCGATCTGTCAATTCATTCGTACAAAAATAGCAACTTAAAATAGATGTGTCAGTGTTATTTTTTAAAATGGAAAATATTGCAAATTGTGCAGTGATTAAATTCTTTGTCAAAGAGGTTTAAAGGCAATGGAAATTCATAGTTAAATGGTACATGCATTAGGGGAGTCTGCTCTTTCAAAAACAATGGTTTGTAGTGACCAGGTGAGTTTCAACGTGGTCGAACAAGCCTGGATGATGATCCTCGTTCTAGACTTTTAATAAGTGTAACTACTGAACAAATAATTAATTCTATACATAATATGGTTATGTTTGTAAAAAGTAGACTGAGCCAGGATGTTCAGCTCCGAAGCAGCCAAAGGGGTCAAAATCGACCAAAAAGGTTATGGCATCAATTTTTTGGGATTCAAAAGGTATTTTGTTAATTGATTACCTCCAAACCGGTAAAACTATAAAAGGACAGTGTTACTCAAACCTTTTGGATCAATTGAATGCAGTAATTCGTGAGAAAATACCTGGTTTAGCGAAGAAAAAGTAATGTTTCATCAAGGCAATGCATCGGCTCACAAAGGTGTTCTTGCAATGGGTATATTGAATAAGTTACGCTACGAATTTTTGGAGCATACATCATATTTACCAGACCTGGCCCCTCTGACTTTCAACTGTTCCTAAACCTCAAAAATTCCTAAGTGGCAAACGTTTTTCATTAAATGAAGAAGTTATAGCCGCTGTAGATGAGTATTTTGAAGGACTTTCAGGAAATCACTTCAGAGATGCAATAAATTAATTGGAAAACCGCTGGAAAAATGTATTGAGCTTAAGAAAGAATATACGGAAGAATAAAGTCATTTATTCAAATCAGGCTATATATATATATATATATATATATATATATATATATATATATATATATATATATATATATATATATATATATATATATATATATATATATATATATATATATATATATATATATATATATATATATATATATATATATATATATATATATATATATATAGGGTGTAAGGGAAATATCTTTCGTAAATTTAACCGATTCATTGTTTCATTATCATTTGAAAGAAAAAAAATCCTTAGAACAAAAGTCAAAAACCTAAAATTTTGCGAAAACAAAAAAAATGCTTATCGAAAAATTGTGGTAAGAATTGACATTTTATATAAATATATACCACAAATAAATTAATGAACATTGTTCAAACATTTATTTTTAATTAAGAGTCAAACCATACATTAACCAAAATCTAAGTAACAACGTCGCATTAGTTAATTGAGATGATCTCCACGACAAAAACTGTAATTTCAAAATGAAAACAAATATTATTTTAGCGTATGTCATTGCATGTATTTAAGTTCCAATTACAACTAAAAATGAATTCTGAACATTTAATAAAACAATTTATCATGTGTTTCTTAATTTGACCTGAATCGTTTAAAACGTGTTATGGGGTGAAAAATTAGTGCTAGTAATTTCAACTTTGACATTAAACAATAAAAATGTGGTTTTTTTTTCGTAACAAAACAAACTAAATTTATGCTAAAAAGTATAGAATAGATGGCTATAAAAATATTACATTTTATTTTCTTATACGTAAATGTTTAAATTTATTCTTTTAGAATCTCTCCTTCAGAAGCACTGATCGAAGGTACATTATATAACTACACAACATATCGCAATGTGATTTCATTTTTAAAGAGTCAGAATATTTTCGTACCTGGATTAAAACCTGAACATCTTTTACGCTACACTGAATATGTTGTTTTTAAGGAAAAATTCATTGATAAGGACAGGTTGGCCATTGAAGAGTCTTTTACTGAAGAGTCATTTCGAGCGTTCAGTAAACAAAGATGGCTCGATTTGATATTTCATATATTTAAGGTAATTATTAATAATTTTAAATAAACGTAATGGTTATACGTGTATTGTCAAAATTGTAGCTGCTTTTAATTTATTTAGTTCTTTATTCTATTTTCTTTTTTTCTGATTTTGATGTAATTCGTCCATTTCTCGTTCTTTACAGTTAAAATATTTTCAGTTTACGCCTTTTCCAATTATTATTAGTTATATTATTTAATATTATTTTAATTTTCCTTTCTTTTAAATAATGGCCTCTTTGATTTGAATAACAACCAATAAAGTTTATAAAATATCTGCAAACAGAAAATAAAATGAATTCAGCAATTTTTTGCATCTACTTAATTTTAATAAAATTGTTAGGTTTTGGTATTGGAACGTATAACAAACTTAAATTATATTCAAGATAAGAATCAGTGTGAGTACATTACAAAAGAAAACGAAGCTATTCAAAAATATTACGAAAAAAATAAACAGAGATTTTCAAGCTGGTTTCATTCGGAAGCCAGACTGCTGTTGTGGGCTGAATATCACTATAACAAACAAAAGAAAATTTTATGGCCAGAAGAAAAATTTCAAAAACAACAAAACATTAAGAGTTTCAAAGATTTTTATAACAGGTATTAATTTTTTAATAGCAATGTATATATATATATATATATATATATATATATATATATATATATATATATATATATATATATATATATATATATATATATATATATAGACTATTAGTTTGGGAGTACATCCGATCGATTGTGTCTCGTATGCTGTGAACATGCAGACGTTTCTCCATGGTCACATTTGGCATTCTCAATGCTTGTCTGAAGACTTCAGACAAGCATTACAGGGTGCATCCATAACTTATACGCCATAGAGCAACTGCTGATAATAGAGTTAGTTATTATAGAGTTAGTAAATTTTAGTTATAAAAAGATACAAAGTGTTGAAGAAAAATTAAGATAATTTAAAAACAGTTGAAGATTTGCTTTTCAAAGGTAACAAATCCGAATTTGGTACTAGTTTGAGCCTAGTTCCTAGAGGGCGTTTGCTACCTATTTTTTGATGAATCAACTCGCTCATAATTTTTTGTTACCTTATAAAGCTGGGAATATTTTGATTTTAAAATAGAGAAGAGTCATAATTCCCACGTAAAAAAAGGTACTCTTGGTCAATATTGGTATCTCACGTCGTTATTGGTATAATATTGGTATCTTGTCGATTGCCGAAAAATCTGCAAGAAATTGAAATATTTTTTTAGTAATTTTTTTGAAAAATATTTTCAAAAATGAATAATTAAAAAAAATCTTATTTAGTCAATTATTGGAAGAGATAACTATTTAAAAAAAAAGCCGGTTTTTTTAAAAGTTCATAACTTTTTTCCGGTTGGGTAAAAAAAAAATAAAAAAAAAACAGAAAAGTATTTACTGGGGTACCATAGCATATAAAAATTTCAGCAAAATTAAAAGGGGTTGGGTTCAAAAGTAATCGATTTGGCATGAAATGCCTTATAAATGTATTTATGTGTGTAAGTTATTTTGAGTATAAATCCGTTCGTTATGTGGAAAGTCACTGCGTTTCACCAAAATATCATAATGCATTTCCAAGTTTTGTTCGCTTTGGGCGAGAATTGAACTCTCCTAAATATACCTAATATTTTGTTGAAACGTCGTGACTTTTCACTGAATGAACGGTTTGATACCCGGAATGATTTACGTATATTTTTTACCATACGAAGATTTTTTTTTTATCTACAGTGTGTTCTTTATAACATTAACAGCTGCTTATTGTCCATATATAAAAAATTTACTATGCGATGTGTATCCGTTCCCACATGACGATGGACATTTGGTCCACAATGCTTGTAAAATTGTGCAGATTTGGAAAAGTTTGAAATTTAGTATGGATGTTCATCCTCAAACCATTGTAGCTGGAAATGAAATAAAAATATTATTAATAGGTGAAAATTGTATTATTGTATATTATATTAGCATAATTGGAGCGTTGTTCTTTTACAGTGATGTATCTTTATGAAGTTTTACCAAATTATTTTCCCACAACTGAAATTAATATTGATACACCACTGTCTGGAAGTGCCAGCTATGAAATCACCGTACAAAACTGCGGTAATGTGCCCATTCAATATCAAGCGATTTTCTTTGAGAATGATTCAAACGTTTTTGATTTGGACAGCTACGTGATCAATATACCGTCTGGAAAGAGCAAAAAAATTAAACTGAGTTTTTTTGCTAAAATGGTGCTGCCGGTAAGTATGTTAAACATTATTAAACATTATTAAACAAACAATGTTAAACATTATTAAATATTTTTTAAACATAAGGTCATTCAATATAGAGTTCTGTTTTTATTTGGAATGAAACAAAATTATTTTAATGTTTTTTATTATTAAATTTAATTCGAACATCTAAAAGTTTCTAGTTATCCACTTCTTGCTACTTTACCCATGGTAACTTTTTTGTTGGACGATAAGTCACACCAAATAGTGAATTTTGGAAGACGTAATGATGCTTTGACAATAAAAGGTGGCACAGAATAAACTTTCTCATTTTAAATTAAAATATCTTGATTTTGGTTTAACATTTTTTGTTGCCTTCTATTTCTCGATAAACCAAAAACGTAGAAGTTTAGAAAACAGAGCGGCGCCCACTTGTAGAGCAAACAAAGTTTCCTTTTTTATAAATTTTTTTCTTTGAAAAGGGAAAACCTCTCTGGAATCTTGGAAAACCGTTTTGGACTCAGCCTCAAGAATCTTACTTCAACTCGGCATTTCAATTTCGATGAACTAATATAAATGTGAAAGTATATTATTAATATATATGTGAAAGTATGTTGCCTTTCAATCACGCTCGAACGGATGCAAGGATGTTAACGAAATTTGGCATAGAAGTCAACTCCACTCACTATAGTCCGTACAGTCGAAATACCACTCACTTTTCGCGAATTCTCCGAAACTACGATCTCCTAATAGATCATCATACTTAACATTTCGCAGGAATGTTCATTAGGCATCGTACATGTTTACTAAGGAGAAAGGTTCATAAAAATCAACTCTTGATGAGGGTTGCGGGGACGTAAAAGATAAATATAATTCAAAATTTTAAATTTTAAATTTTGGTATCGTGAATCCATTGCAAATTCGTTTTCATGAAGTTTATAGAAAAAAATTGTCAAATAGCAGGTAAAAGCAATGAAACTCTAATTTCAATTATAAATCAATCAAATCAATTATTATTAAAGTTTAATTTGCGCATAGCAACCGGGCGGATATATATATATATATATATATATATATATATATATATATATATATATATATATATATATATATATATATATATATATATATATACCCTCATACTAGTAGTAGTTCACTAGTGAGTAGTAGAATTTCTGAACTCCACGCTCAGTAATTTTGTTTGAAGATGATTTTTAAATAATTCTAGAA
The DNA here is from genome assembly GCA_031761425.1 of Cosmopolites sordidus. Classification (NCBI taxonomy): domain Eukaryota; kingdom Metazoa; phylum Arthropoda; class Insecta; order Coleoptera; family Curculionidae; genus Cosmopolites; species Cosmopolites sordidus. The sequence continues at coordinate 605,734 of JARFXV010000710.1, read as the reverse complement.
TGGCCAAAATAAAATTAAACACATGAGGTATGTAAAATAATTCGGTGTCTCCCTTTCGGGCTTTATAACACAATCTTCAATTAAAATAGTCTTTTTTGTGATTTCAATATCTGTACAATACTACAAGTTCCCAAAATAGAATATTTATTAATAAAATAAGCAACTCAAGCTTAAAAAAGTAGTGAACATGATGGTTGTGATAAGCAGTACTTGAAACATTGCATACGTTTGCCTTTCAATTAATGCAAATTGAAGATGAGTCTTTCCAAATGCAATGTTACTTTAGGCATCTAAAAGGGGTAGTAGAAGTTACGGGATATATATTTTGAGCTTTCCAGCGGAGAACGTTCGGACCAATAAGATATAATGGAACATAACAAAGTGCAATAATATGAAACATATATTAGATTAATTTTGATTTAATTCATTTTGATGATTTTTGTGTATACACCGTGAGGGAATGTGGAATGTATCTTTTTATGGTAAGGTATCTCAGGCGAGCTGTACGGTAGCCGAGGTAATTGCTGTAGGAGCTTGACCAATGCTGTTCCATATACAGGGCATCCAAAGAGTTGTTAATATTTGGTTGCGCAGTAAAAAGCTTGGTAGAAGGGGTAGAAAGATGGGGTCGGTCTTAAACAATAGCTCGGTTCGGGGAAATTTAGTCACCATGCAGCGGTACACAGGAGTGGAGCGCTAGTTTTGTGTGCGCGATTCCCCGATGAGACTCGTTTCAAACCTTAATACTATGTCAATAATCAAAATTGTCGCTGCTGGTGTGGAGAAAACCCTAAAAAGAAACATGAAAGGCCTCTGCATAGCCTGAAGGTCACAGTTTGGGCAGCAATATCGGCATCCAGAATAATCGGCCCATTTTTTTTGCGAAGATCACCAAGGCCGCGCAGTAACGGTAAATGTTCAGCGTTATGTCGACATGCTTAAAACTTTTTCACTCCTGCTCTTTAAGAATTTGAAGGATACACTCAGGACACTTGGTTCCAACAAGAGCCACCTGCTACACTTTCAATCTCTCTTTGCTCGTCGTTCAGGCGCTTTTTCGAAAAAAAAATATTGCTCAAAGAGAAGATATTCAGAGAACCCCACCAAAGCCTGAAACTGACTCTTTGTGATTTTTTATGGGGATATCTTAAAAGTCAAGTGTATCGCAACCACCCCGCCACTCTGGAAGATCTAAAAAAGAATATTCATCAAGAAATGGAAGACACTTGTCGCTGCGTTATGGTAAATTTTAGAGGTCGGTTACAGGAGTGCCCGGTCAGAAAAGGAGTATTTATACAATGTAATCTTCAGAACATGAATTTCCAAAAATTTTTGTAAATGTTAAGAATACATTTCTTAAAATTAATCAACTCGTTTTTTTATTTTATTTCAAAAATTTAACAAATATAACTCTTTTGACCTCCCTGTAGATTCTTTAGACGATAAATCTGACCCAATTTAAAATTTGCCTTTCATCCCAAAAACCCTTTGATCTTTTCACGTCGATCATGAGCTCCGAAGTAAAAGTTAAATTAAAGCAAAATAGAGTTTAACTTTACGTTCCATTCAATTCTAGCTTGGAGTCAATTTAAGAGTAGCATCATGCGATACGGACAAAAGGACAAAAAGCACACATCTCCGTGCAAATAAATGTTATCTTTGAGGCATTCTTTTTTGTAGCTGTAACAAAAGAATTATTTACTTGCCGGATGGCAACATGGAGTTCGTCATATCCTTGGATAAATGTAAACGACCAAAACCTCTTGCTCGTGCACAATTCTGATTATCAAACCATCCTGTTGATGTCTTCACAGCGATAGAAGCAGAATTTCCAATCCTCTGTCTATTTTACGAAAAGTTAAATATGTTTCTTTCATACCAATAGCTCGTCCCTTTTCAAAATTGGACAATTGCTTGTAACGACATGGTGCACGAACCCGTGGCATTTTGACATTGTTAACGTAATTTCAAAAATGCTTTGCTTGTCTATCTTTATAAAGGAGAAATACCACTGACTCACTGACTCATCACGAAATCTCCGGACCTATACGACCTACAGACTTGAAATTTAGCAATTTGATATTAAATGCAAAAAAATCCCGTATTTTTATTTATAAGTCCTACAGACTTGAAACGTGACAGGCATGTTCCTTATAATACATAAACATCTATTAAAACTGCAATGTCTAAAAATCCATTCACAAAGGGGTGAATTAGGGGAGGTATGGGGGTGTAAGGGATTCAAACACTCTCATTTTTGACTATATGCCCTATAGGCCTGAAAGTTGGCAAACATATTCATTATTCTTCGCAGACGTTCAATAAGGACGGGTTATACGACAATCCGGCCCTAAGAGGGGTTGCGGGGGCGTAAAATGTACAAATAAACCCATTTTTTAAATGTTAGTTCTACAGACTTCGCAAAAATTTTTGGCAAGAATTCTTATACTTCATGAAAATTGATCAGGAACTGTTAATACAAAAATAAATTTCTAAGTGGGGTAGAAATACAGCAATACCGATTTGAATATAACATCGAAAACCACGTAGACTCTTCCGTTGTTTCTTGCTGTGTATAAAAGAAGGTTACTGATCATTATATGTTGTTTTACCTGTAATGTTTAATTATTAAATATTTATAATTAATTTTTAATCATTTCTCTAGCTTTTAATGAAGTAAATTTTGCAGATTATTATGAGAAAAATTAAAATTTAATAAAAATTGGATGATCGACGTATGTGACAATTAGTTTAAATTCAGCTGTCAAAATAATTTTTTCAACGTCGTACGATCTTTAATAATACAATTATAACATTATATTTGTCGATTATTTCTATATTCATTTAAGGCATTATTTATTGATATATTTGGTTAAATTATTTTTTTTCAATAATTTTTTTCATATTTTCATATTATAAGTTTTGGAATTCTAAATGTAATTTTAATCATAAAAAAACAATTATTACTAAAGCGCCCATCGAAGCAGGAGGGTAACGGCTAATAATATGATAAAAACAAGATTTTTAAACCGTTTACCATATTTTATGCAATCACATACAGATACATAACGATAAACAAGCAACCGGTATATCAGTTTTTTCCTTCGCTATATGCTATACAATGAATATATTTTCAGTTTTATTCAAATATGTGTATTGGGCACTTCCATTGTTTTCTAATATAAAGGGTTTTCCAATAAGATCGTCAGAACTTTAAAACGTAATAGTGGCAACATTGTTTAAAATGTATATATGTCACTCATAAACGGTTGTGCCTAAAATTGGGTCTGTATAATGCATTCCACCAGACGAAGCCGAGGGGGATATTTGAATAATTAAAGTTTATAACACAATCTCATTATTTCTTTGTATCATTATCACTTGTACTTTTATTATAAAACCCTTTATTTTGAGAATTTGCGCTCTTTTTGAATGCTTTCTTTTAGGAAGTAAGAACCTTACTTAAGTCTTACGATGCATTGAATGAATCAAAAAAATGAACTGTTAATAATGAATAAGGATTCCTTGCATCGATATTATCTTTTACATTATACTTGAATACTGTTGTTATTTTAGGTTTCCAGTATTTTGCTTTTATCTGGAGAAACCTTTGGTCAACGCTACGCTAAAAGCCAAGTAATTATTGTTAATGGCATACCTAACGTCTCTGAATGTGAGGTGATCAAAGCTCAAGTGGCCACCTACGTTGAACTGGAAAAGAAATTTGATATCAAAACCCCCTATGGAAAAAAATACAATGCAAAAATTTTTATGTGCTTTGACCAACCTAAGTCCAAGGAAGATCTAGTTTCAATTTCAACAATTAAATCTAGAAGACTGATCAGGGAATTTTCCATGGACCAAACTGATTGCGAATTTGTTGATAAAGGTGCACCAAAATTACTTATTAAATAATTTTAAAATATTATTGATTGATTTGTCCGTTACTTTGAGATAGTTCATTTTTTAAATCAAATAAAACAATTTTTTACTTTGTTATCTATCATTTTTATTTTTAAATTAGTGTGACCATAGTTTCGTAAAACGATTTTACAGTATCAAACAAAACACTACTTTAAAACTAAGGTAGTACAGATATTTATCCTATGTAGCTAATTTTACACTTTTATTGGGGTTAAATTTTTACAATATTTTAAATAGTGGGGAATTTCGAAGAGCTCTCTGATCGTTTAATAGCTGTCTAAGCGGGTCTTTATTATATTTATAAATTTCAATCGCTTCTAAAAATCGCTGCTTTTTGGCGCTGTATGTAAATTTTTTTAATTTGTAATCTGTCGGAATAATTTGTAATCTGTCTGAAAATTTCGGCCGGTTTGTCCCACATAGCAGCTACTGTAATCGTTACAACTTAAAGCAACATAAAAACTCCAGATATTGTATTTTGTGATGTTTTATTTTTGACATTAAAAAGTAATTTACTGGTTGACGGGGGGCTTTTAAACACTATTTCCAAATTATGTTTCCTCAAAGAGCGAGCTATTTGTTCTGAAATTGGATCGAAATATGTAGTGTTTGAGATTGTAACATTGTTTTACGAAACTATAGCCACACAAATTTGAATATAAAAGTGATAGATAACAAAATAAAAAAATGTTTTACTGTATTTAATGTATTTTACCATTAATTTTTGAAATACTACTACTAGGGTTGCTGTTTCTTTATCCAGAATTGGCAGTTTGGGAATTCAATGGTGGCCGTTGTTCGTTTACGGACGAATTTAAAGAAGGCCGTCCAAAATCGTTTGTTGTGCCAGAAAACATCGCTGCTGTGCGCGAACTGATAAAGCAAGATCGTCATGTGACATACCGTGAGATTGAGGCATCCCTGGGCATTAGTATGATACGCAGGCACAATATTTTACATGAACATTTAGTTGTGAAAAATATTTGTGCCCGTTGGATTCCGGATAATTGTTCAAAAAAGGCTCTGGTCGATTGGTGCAAAGAAATGCTCAAAAAATACAATTGTGGTGTGTCAAAAGCCGGGTATAACATCTACACAGGTGACGAATCTTGGATCTTTCCATCAATGTTTATGTATGTGTCTTTCAAAATGAGCCAAACCCAAAAAAGTTGTTCGTATAAGAAGCACTTCGAAGCAAATGGTCGCCTGTTTTTATGGGATAAATGGGCATGTGGCTACAGTACTACTACAGAATCTTAGAACGGTCAATTCTGCAACAGCAACCCTCGTATAACTAAATAGTAAGGAGGCTTATGTTTTAAAAATTCGTTTTATTTTTTTAGTTAGTATGACATACATTGGCATCTGTCAGAAGTTTTATACCTTTTCGCTTATTAACTTATAAATTATACCATAGCATCTTTTGTAATTGTTAAACATTTTTGTTGGTACTTTTTAAAATGGATACATTTATCGAGCAAAGAACTTGCAATAAATTTTGTATAAAACATTAAATTTCTTTAACTGGTGCATAAAAAAACAACAATAACGTGTTACGGCCATGAAGCTATGTCAAAAAAAAAATACTGGAACATATCATCCCACTATCTCACACCATAATTATTATTCCACAATTTTTCGCTAAAAATCAAACAAAAACCGTTCTAGAAGAACCATATTCACCAGATATAGCACCGTGTGACTTTTTCCGTTCCCTCTATTGAAGAATCTACTTCGTGAATTGAATGAAATACCACAAATTGAGTATATAAACTTTTTCGAGGGCTAGAAAAACGTTGGAATAAATGTATTACAGCTAAAACTGGTTAAAAAAGTTTTTTTACTTTAGCAATTATTTTTAATGAAGTTTGTGGATGAAAAATAAAAAAGAAAGAAAGGTGGTAATATTTATCACAGTATATAAAAATTATAAGCAAAATTTGCTATATGTATAAATGTTAACAACAATTTAACTATCTAAACCATCAAATAGATGTATTAAGAGAAGAATTCTATAAACATCGTAGTATTTTAAACATTTATCATTTTTTAGGTGAAGGTTCAGTTTTAATGAACTTTATTTTCTTATCTCAAGGCGAGATCTCTTTCTATCTCTATTTCTGCAATCAAGAAATTGGTGATTTTTGTGTTTTGTTCAGCATCTTATCAACTTTCAAGGCCAAAGGTTCTTCAAATGGAACCATCGCAGTATCATTATCAAACAACTTTTCAGACCAATGTATCTGTAAGAAAACCATTAATATGAAATGTTCGAAGATTTTCACCGTGGACATACCATGCAGAAACGAATTGTTCTGGAAAAGCATGAATACGATGGTTCAGATGTGTTTTTCTGAGGCAACATATAACTTTTTTAAGAAGTATTTGGGTAAGCTTGATTTATTAACATTTTTTTTTTTAATTTACTTAGTAAATAATAATCATCATCCATCATTATTTGGCTATCCACTGTAGAATGAAGGCCTCTCCAGCATGCTTCCAACTCGCGGGATCCAGAGCTCTCCCCTGCCATTCGGATCCAATATATTTGATGATGTCATCAGTCAGTCGCGTTTTCTGTCATTTTCATGGACGTTTATGATCACCATTTTCAATTCCTTTACTTTTCCAATGATGTCACATACTTTAGTCTGTTCTCGACTCCATGTGCAGGTTTTTCTGTCCCAATTTATAATGCCAAGCTTACACCTTTCCATTTCATCATCCAGCTCTCTCTACAACGCGAAATTTTTGAACTGACTATGATGTGAGTCCCCATGTTTCACTTCCGTACGTCATAACGAGCCTGTCGCACTAATTAAAGACTTTTCTCTTCAGACAAAGTGGGAGCTTGTCCTTAAACACTGTGTTGAGTTTGCCAAATGCCTTCCAGCCATATTTGGCACGCCGTTTCACCTCCCGGACGGTATTATTTTCCATTGAAATTCTATGCCCCCAAGATATATGTAGTGATCCCCAATATTCATATCTCCCCTTAAGCCATAAATTCTTTTATCAGCGGCAAATTTATTTAATATACCCTCACTCTTTTTCAAGTTTATTCATGCCAAATGATTCTTCCGCCCTTTGAAGCTCTTTTATTGTGTTTTTGTAGTCCACCTAGATCTTGTGAAAGAAAGACGATATCGTCTGCGAATCTAAGATGGTTTAAATATATATATATATATATATATATATATATATATATATATATATATATATATATATATATATATATATATATATATATATATATATTGAGGTGTAGCGTTGGATAACGTCACTAAAACATTGATTATGCAAATCAGATAGCGTTGGTTTCCTAGAGAGCGTTCGTTATGATAGTTATGATAGTTTAAAATAAAAATAAGTGTACACAGTACAAACGTGATTTAAACCAGCAAAGATGACAAAGTATTAATTGATTTTGTAAGAAATCGTGAAGCGTATAATGTGAAGGGCAAAGGCTAGAAAAGCCCCCTTAAAACAAAAATTTAAATTTCAAGACGCACCCTCTGTAGCACCATTTCTAAATATCTCAATCTTCCCCAAACAATAGCTTTCCTCTGTCGATGACTAAATATCTTCCAAATATACAGCTCAACCAACATAGCAAGGCCTGTCACTGTCTAACAGAGACAGAGAACGGAGAGTTCCTCGAATGTACAGTTCATGTATTAATTTTTCGCAATAATGTTTCAGTTAAATATGTAAATAATAATTTACGACGCATGTTTAAAACAAGCGTATTCGTCAATTTCAAAATTCAGTATTAATACAGGTAACATTTTTATTAAATATAAGGTCATAGGAATGAATCTTAATTAGCACATGCATTACATGTAGCATAATAAAATAGAATATGAGTAATAATGAACTAACAATATACCTTAATGACCAACATACATTCCTGCATAATAAAATATAATATGAGTGATAATGAACTAACAATATCGATACGTTAATGACTACTTAACCTAAATAAGGGTAATACTATCAAATAATATTTTACAGACACATTCACATTAGAAAATTTACAAATTAAGATAACTTTCATTATTTTCAATGGTTACGTTTCGATCCCTATTATCGCCATTCAATTCCTCTATTCCTGATAAATCGCTTTTCTCTAGTTGTGACCCATCACTTACGTCGCTTCGTCAGAATCGTTTTTGCTCAAATTAATAATGATTTTTTCCACAACCGCATTTATTGTTGGTTCTTTCAAAATATACTGTTGCTCCAATCGTTTTGCTCGCTCACACCGAGATTTTCATTTGTCGGCTGAGAATTCCTCAAAGAAGTCATATCATAATGTTTAATCATCTAATAAAAATTAAAATTAAAATTAAAATTCACATTTTATCTGGCGACATATTCTTTCATTTCGGCCCAAACCAACTCGATGGGATTCAGATCTGGATGATATGGTGGCAGTCACAATACGTCGTGACCGTAAAATATCGTGAAATTTCATATCTCTTGTGCCTTGGTTTATGGGTTTTTATAAGGTTATAAAGTTGTGGTTTTAACATCTTATTGTCAAAAGGTATACCTCTAAGACGTAACCATTCTTGCATTTCCGCTTTTCTTGACAATGACGTTGGTGCATTTTTTACTTCCACTGTTATGGTATGGGACGTTATCGATTACCACAACAATTTTCGGTTGCAAATTTGGAATAAGTTTCTCCGTAACCCACTTTTTGTAACTGTAATTCATGTCATGATGGTAATCGGCATTTGTGCTGCTTGATTTCCATCTAATAGACATTAGGAACAAACCCATTTTGACCACCTGCGTGTACTATGATTAGACGCGGCCCCTTTCGTATTGGTTTTTATAAGCCTTCTAAAGTTTCATCGCTACATCCCTTTTCGTGGGTGTGTGATGAGTGAATGTACGTCTCGTACACATATGTTATGGCGAGCTTCTTCCCGGTGCTGACGCATTCTTCTAAGAAAGTCAATTCTAAGCAGTCTGATGGACTGACGTTCCGTTAGTATCCGTCGATTTTTCCTAAATTTTCTCCGTCGAAAACCAATCTTGTGAATTTCTTTACGTAAAGATTTTGAACAGCTTTGGTAGCCAATATCATCTACAAATTTTTTATGAACTATCTTTAATGAAGGGACCGTCTTTTCTGTTATTTGGTGATTAACAACCGTTCTTCGCAAAATTGCCAAATCTCCGCCGTCAAGATTTTTTTTCTGAACTCGTTTTTTATTGGGAGTTGAAAATTTTGCTACATGGCCCGATTCAACTTATTTCGCTTCACTTCTAATTCGTTCGAATATTTCTAATGGAAACGTCGGTTGCTGCCGCAACACGTTCTTGAACCTATAAATAAAATTTTAATATCAAAATCTATACCCATCACTCGGAATTTTATATTGATATATCACAGGAACATAATAGTTAATTCATTACGAAAATTAGGCATTGAAAAAACTTTTCCTTTTTGAGAGGAATAGTAACCTCTCCAGCTAATGCTTCTGCTTGCATACAATTCAATAAGTTGCTAATTATCTCACGACAAAGTGGTGACACTTAATGCTTTGTTTTTTACTTTAGTTGTAAACGGCATTTTAAAATTCTCAATTTTTAGTAACACACAAAATATCACAAGTATTAAATTCTCTGAGCGGAGTGTACATAACCGATGTTAACACCACGAATGCACTGGTTCGAATGAGCTCTCGGGCGTTAGACTACTGCGCATCCAAACATTTGAAGTGTATGTTGGTTGAGCTGTAAGTTTTCTTTTTTTCTAACAAAACAAACCATATTTATGCTGAACCGAATGGAATGAATGACTAGAAAACTATTCAATTTTATTTTCAAAAAATTCCTTCACAGTCATCTGTTTTCATCTGTTTTTTCACAGAAATGGTTGCATTTTGAATATATGTTTTAAGGAACTTCTTTGATTAGAATGATGTAAAGAATCATAAATTATATTTACAAATGTTATTTTTCGAATAATAATATGAACGTTGACATTACCCAATCTCCTCCTTGTTTTAGCATTTCTTTCAAAATATCACCATCACCTGATGCCTTACCATTTTTTTATGCAGTTTAAAATATACTGAATATTTTACTGTGGAACTTTATAAATCCTCCTTTTTTCTTTGTTGTATCTTTTTCTCAATATCTTTTTGATTTTTTTCTTCAGCTTTACTTTAACATTATTGTACATTTTTTCAGATACGGCATTGGCTCTCCGAATTCTGGAATATCACATCGAAAATATGCCCAACGGTTCCCTTTTACCAGCGACATTGTTTCAGAGCTTCTCAGAATTCGAAATCGTTCGATCGAAAACGATCTCTTCTCCAGAAAAACATTTTATAATAAAAGACGTGATATCTCAAGTAACTGTACCGCTTATTTTACATTGGGATTCTGGCCAAAGACCCAACGTGGAATATTTGGAGCTTAGAAATATCAACCAAAAGGAAGCTAGATTGTACAAGTTGGTTTTTCCAAAGATGGTTAAAGATGAAAGCACCAGTCAAAATCTTAGTGATAGTAACAATGCCAAACTATGATGTATTAATAAATATATAATTAACTAAACAAAATATAAACAATATTATGTAGTACAATTCTCCCGTACTATGGTTTATGACGATCGAGTAAAACAAACAAGTTTTTATATTTTAGAAAAAATGGGTAAAATTGAATTTCGACTTATTATAGTATTTTGTGTATGGGATTTAATCCGGTTAGACAAATCCGGTTTACAAAAAGAGATATAGAGATAAGAGAGATAAGAGATAAGAGATAGACGCATCAGATGCTCAAAAACTGTTGCGACGGACAAAAATATCGCAAAAATCACCTATGTCGTGTTAAATAATCGTCGACTGAAAGTTTGCTAACTTGCTGGTATTGTAAACATCTCGATACATCATGTCCACTAAATTTTACACGATATTTTGGATATGAAAATCTGTCCGCTTGATGGGTGCCGCGTTTAACAGTAGACCAAAGATGCGTTCAAATGAACAGTTCTCAAGAGTATTTACTTATTTAACTTTCAAGCAAGCATGGGGTTCATCCTTCACTTTAAATTTGGAAATAATTTGGTAACAAAAATTTTGTTTAGAAATAAAAACATAGGAGTTTTAATGGGATATGCCAGGATATGACTCATTTTACAGCATAACTCTTACTTAAACGTAAACTAAAATTAAATTTATAAAACTTAATGAATTTTTAAGTTTGATAATGAGATCCATGAATGTAACATTGTGCATTTTCAATTCACGTAAATATTTTCGTCTTTTTTCTATAACTACTTGATTTGCCCTCAAGATTACCATGGATTTTATTTCTGTAATATGTACAAAACGAAAAAAAGAGTGTCAAAGGGTTTTTTTCTTGACGTCGAATACATTTTTGTTTTTTTGTCAATTTCACTATTTCACACGACTAAGGCCCGGTTCTACAATGCAAGAATATAACAGGTATAAGCTATATTTGGAATAAAATTTGAAACGCCAGGCGGGCTTTACAGGCGTTTCAAATTTTATTCCAAGTATAGCTTATATCTGGTATATTCTTGCACTGTAGAACCAGCCCTAAAACGAATACTATCTGTACGTTATCGACCGCGCGCAGGGGGAATATAGTCTCTTGTCTAAGTGGTGAGCCTATAAGTATCTACTAGAAATGGGAAATACTTAAAGATTAAGAATACGTAAGAGAATATCTTAAGAGAATACGTAAGATTTTATGACTAAAATGTATTAAGTGCGGTCAAATCAATGCGTTTCTTTAACGTTTTATCACAGTAGATGATACATGGATATGAATATATTATGAACCAGAAACGAAGCAGCAATCTAAACAGTAGGTGGGAGCAAGTGAAAGTGTATAAAAAATTTAACTGAGGTAGCCGATACTTGATGGAAATTCATTTTAAATAAATAAGCAAAGATTAATATCTAAAAATTTCCACAATATTTAAAATTGTATGTATAACAATTGTTTCGACACACAGTGCCTTTTTCAAATACAAACTATGCTAAACTACCATTGAGAAAAGTAATTACAACTTAAACTGTCCATCGACCTAATAGTACCATAAAACATGACATTGGAGAAATCCATTATTTGTCAACGTCTAGGAAGGCAATATAAGTTTAATAACGGTGAACCATTTGAGTCTAGCTGGTCATTTTACAAAATATCCAATTTTTTTCTTTTGTTAATTTCTAGGCTCTTTAAAAGTTTTAATTTTTTGAATTTACTCTTATTATGTAATATTTGAAAATTATCATTGAAAGTATGCTTTTCTAACATTAATTGGTTAGCCTAATGACAATTATTTTGTTCTAAACTTGAAGAGATTTACCACTAAACACCAAAACACTTTTTTGAACTGCTCGACGCACATTTCGCTAACCATGTTAGCATCATTAGGAGATGATTTAATCTCCTTTAATTCAGATGAAATCATCTCCTGATGATGCTAACATGGTTAGTGAAACGTGCTTCGAGCAGGTCACAAAAAGTGTTTTGGTGTTTAGTGGTAAATCTCTTCAAGTTTAGTGCATCACACCAAAGGTTCCAATAGAAGAATTGAATTATTTTGTTGTTTAGTATAACGTTTTTTATGTTCGTTGAGCCTAGTAGAGAAAGATCTTCCATTTTGTCCAACATAGACTTTTTGACATGACCCGCACTCAATTAAATAAACTTCTGATTTATACAGTTTATTTGTTTGATTTTTATTGTGTTTAATGGGGCATCTTAGACTATAGTTTGTTTTAAAATCACTATTTATATTGTTTGTTTTGGATAAATGTCTCGACACTAATTTAGTAACTTTTCCCATATATATAATTGTTTTGAACGCTGCATTTTTTATATATATTTAATTAATGCTTTTATTATAACCTTTTTATTAATTATTTTATTTATAATATTTGGGTCGTATCCGTTATTTACAGCGATCTGTTTGATGACATTCAATTCTTTAATATAATTATTTATTGACATGGGGATGTTTAATAATATATGTATGAAAGAGTTAAATGCTGCTATCTTTTTTGAATAAGAATGATAAATTTTATTGTGTATAATTAAATCTGTATGTGATGGTTCATTAAAAATTACAAAATTATATTTATTGTCTTTTCTAGTAGTAGTTAAGTCTAAAAAGTTAATACTATTATGTTGTTATTCTTCAACTGTGAATTTATTGTTCTTATGTAAAAAATGTATGTAATTAAGAATTGATTAATTGTCTATTAGAACCTGTAAAACAAATTAGAATGGCATCAACATATCTGTATCAATAAAGTGATGATTTAAACTGATGTTGATTTATCTTATGTTCTTAGTTAAAATTTCCACCAGAACTTAAAGAAGTTGCATAAAAACAGTGAAAACAGTTTCACCTGTAGGAAAACTCATTGCTACGGTTTTCTGGAGTTCTTGCAGTAAAGTACCTCTAGTATGGTTCTCGTAGTTGATACTCATTAGCTATCTGACTGGAGGCTGGATTAATTGTCTGGTATTATTTAGGCTAAATCTCGCCAAAAAGAAACTACTCTATCACCACGATAATACGCGTACACACGTCTATGGTGTCTACTCTCATTACAAAAACAATATTATTTTTTTCCAGTCACCCTCATTTTTTTTGTGATAGCTGCATATTCAATTTTATTTCATATACGTGTTTATGTTTGAATAACGTCTTTTCTGAAGTTAGATAGCTGTCATAGTAAACAAATTTAAATTTATTAATATTCGTTTAGGTTGTAAATATGTCACGAAATTGTTTAAATCACCCGAATAGTTTTTGTTATGTGTGTGGAGAATTAACTTACCTCTCAGCGTTGAAATTTTACACCATTAGTTGCCAAACATTTGGGTTACTTCAGTTTTTCTGTGCAAGATAAATCAAGATAAATCCTGGGTCTCACATATCTGCTATGTAACATGTGTAAGCATTCATTTGAACTGCTGGGCTGCTGGGTTGGATTAAGGGATCTAGACATATGCCCATTGTTGTGTCAATGATTTGAACGGAACTACCAAATCACGAAAGTGATTGTTTTTTTTTTTCTTTATTTGGGTTTTTTATTTGGTTTTTTATTTTTTGAGTTTTAGATCGTGGCGAAAAACCCAAATAAAGAAAAAATATATGAACACGCTACAATCATTCAGACATTACTTATTGTTATTTTTGTTTGACTGCTATAAAAGGTATCACAACTAAGTCGAAACACACTATCAAGTACCCAGGTCTGTCATCTGCATCAATACCTCCAAATCCATTAGAAATTCAAGAAGCTGCTGTTAGTCAAGACGATAACTTAGAGATAGAGTTCGACCCAATTTATAAACCAAGTACTTCAAAAGAATCATGCTTATTGACACATGGTGACCTAAATGATTTGGTACTTGATTTACATTTATCTAAAAAACAGGCTGAGCTTTTGGGATCTAGATTAAACAGAAGGAATCTACTTTCACCCAGTAGAAAAATTTTCCATTTTCGCCATCGCGATAGTGAATTGAAACCTTATTTTTCTCAAGCAGATAAACTGGTCTATTGTAATGATATTCATGCAAAAGAATCTATTAAATTTTGATTACGATTCAAATCACTGGCGATTGTTCACTGACTCATCAAAACTACTTTTAAATCAGTGTTGTTACACAAGGGAAACACACTTTCTTCAATACCTGTTGCCCATAATTCTAATATGAAAAAAACCTACGAAAACATGAAATTCTTTTTGAAAAAGATTGAATACAATAAATGCTCCTGAAAAATGTGTTGAGATCACACATCATTGCTCTTTGCACAAGTCATTGCTCTTTTGCTTGGACTGCAGCTTGGTTACACAAAATATTGATGTTTTATTTGCGAATGAGATATTAGAGATAGAAAAAATCAGTATATAAAGAAAGAGTGGCCCGAGCGTAAGTCACTTTCTCCAGAACAGAAGAATGTTAAAAGTACACATCCAGTGAACTTTGAAGATGTACTTTTACCACCCTTGCATATACTCAGCCTCATAGACAAATGTGTAAAATCGATGGACAAAAATGGAAGGGGATTTTTATATCTCAAAGAAAATTCCCCAAAATTTGCGACAAGAATTAAAGAGGGGGTATTTGTAGAGCCTTAAATAAGAGAACTAATCAATGATAACAGCTTTCAGCAAAAACTGAATGATCTTGAAAAACCCGCTGGAAAATGTTTGGTTCATGTAAAAAACTTTTTAGGTAACCACAGGTCAGAAATTACAAAGATTTATTGAATAAACTTCTGATCTCATACAAAGCTTTGGGGTTCAATATGTCCTTAAAGATACATATCCTAGACTTATATTTGGAATTTTTTCTCTGAAAACCTGGATGCTGAGTGACGAACATGGCGAAAGATTCCACCAAGATATTTTCCTTATAGAGATGCAACATCAAGGGAAATGGAGTCCTGGGATGTTAGCTGATTACTGGTGGAGATTGAAAATGGACCTACCGGAAGTTAAGTATCCGCGAGAGTCATAAAAATTGTGTATAAGTGGATAATTGTATAAATGTAAATGTATTTTCGTACATTTTTTATCAAAAGATTTATTTGAATGTCACAAAAAAACCTGACGTGTGAATTTCTTTTTATTGATATATTCTTGTTAGGTTTTTTTTTTGGTTTTTTCGCCACGATCTAAAACTCAAAAACATCAAAAATATTTGTTCTTATGTAAATAAAGAATCACTGGGTAAAAACAAAAAACCGAACGGAGACAAATTTCTCAGTGATTCTTTTCTGTAATAAATTTGCCTAACAAACAAAATTTTAAAAAATATAAAGATGTTCTAAAATAAATACAAACTTTTGAACGTTAACGTTTCGGGAGGTCTTCTCCTTCCGTCTTCAAAAAGTATCTAAAAATAAATTATATTAATTTTTATATATAATGCAAAGATAGAAAGTAAATATATATTATTTGTGTATGTCAATGATCAATTCTTCTATTGGAACCTTTGGTGTGAAACACTAAACTAGAAGAGATTTACCACTAAACACCAAATCACTTGGAATATGTTCACAGCAGTAAATAGTAAATTCTTTAAATAAAAAAATTAAAAAACTCAAAATTGAGCAGTTGAAAGAACATATTCCAGAAAAGAGCATCAACATAGTAGAAAATCTTTCAACTCAGACGTTCGACAATCCACTAGATCTTTTAAATAGAGACCTCAATTTTGCTTTGCCGGTATCCCGAATTGCTTTGGAGGATATGGTAGCCGGTATTGGAACTGATATTAAACACTTACCGGAGTCTTCCAAACCTTTCCTCAGAGAGACATGTAAAAGCAAAATTGCAAAAAATATTTCAAATAAAAGTTAAAAAATGCCAAATATTTCTAAGATTGTAAAGCGTCTGCGAGAGAATGATTGTTTTTATTTAAAAGCTGATAAGGGAAATAAGGTTGCAGTAATGGATAAACCTGATTACTTTGAACACGTCGAAAACTTAATTCAAGACCGTCCTTATAAACGATTACCTAGGAATCCATTGTCAAAAATGATTAACGAAGTCAGAGATACATTAAAATCTTGTAACAGCCTTATTTCTCCTTCTCTGAAAAGCAAACTGCATGTTTCTAATCCAAAAGTGCCAAGATTGTATGATCTACCAAAAATTCATAAACCAGGAAAATCAATGAGACCAATTGTATCAGCCAATTGTATCAGCCAATTGTATCAGCCAATTGTATCAGCCAATTGTATCAGCCAATTGTATCAGCCAATTGTATCAGCCAGCTTCAACATATAACTTGGCAAAGTGGTTAACAAAGGAATTTGAAAATCTACCAAACCAACTACCTTCCTGTTCTGTGATTAATTCAACCAAATTCATAGAAAAAAATCAGAAACACACATCTACAGGAATGTGAGGTTTTGGTTTCCTTTGACATTTCATCGTTGTTTTCGAGTGTCCCGATTCCACATACCTTCAAATACCTGAGGGAGTTACTCGAATTTAACGGTTTTAATAACAAGATTGTTTCTGAATACATCTCCTTAACAAGATTATGTATGAAGCAAAATTGTTTATGAACAACAAAAAGGAACGGCAATGGGCAATCCTATGTCACCGTTCTTAGCCAACTTATTTATGAGTAAATTTGAAACCGAAGAAAAAGATGAATTCAGTTACTTTTCGAAGGTATGGTTAAGATATGTGGCTGAAGTTTTTGCCATTTTCGATTCGAGAAATAAAAATTTAGATGATTTTATTAAGAACTTAAATAGTAAATCCCAAAATATAATATTCACGCAGGAACTCGAAAACAGCGATAGTTTACCATTTCTGGATGTTTTAGTCAGCAGAAACAATAAAAATAGGTTAGATTTTGATATTTTTAGAAAAAACACCACCACTTCGAGATACATTCCCAACGATTGAAATTATAACTTCTAAAATAAGATGGCTAGTTTACATTTTATGGTAAATAGATTAATTAATTTTCCTTTAAATAAAGATAATTATAACAAAGAATTAAAATTAATCAGGGAGGTATCTGAAGTGAATGGTTATAATAAGAACATTATAGATAAAGTAATTAAAAAACATAAGTTCAGAAAATTATAGGAAGAATCTTCGACTTTTCAAAAGGATCAGAACACAAAGAAATTCATGGTAATACCATTTGATGCCCAATTAACAAGAGGGCTAGATAAAATTTTGAAAAAAGTGGACATTAAGGATGTCTACAAACCATATAATAAATTAAGAAAAGTTCTGGATAATCCAAAGGATAAAGTAGGGCAACGTGAAAAGTCGGGGATTTACGAAATTAGTTGTCAAGACTATGATCGAAGGTATTCTGGGCAAACAAAAAGATCCATATTGACAATATATAAAGAACATATTGCCCACATTAGATATGCGAGAAATGAAAAATCTTGTGTTGCCCATCATGCAATCGAACACGACCACAGAATAGATATTAGTAATTTAAGACTAATTAAAAGTGTTAATAATAATAGGGCTTTGGATACATATGAAAGCATTTAAATAGAAAAATGTAAGAAAATCATGAACCGAGATAAAGGCCCTATCCCGTTCAGTCAACTTTTTCAATTATTAATGTAAGGCTTAGTAAACTTCACGGTTTATGCTTATTACGCTTCCTTAGATAGGGTTTTTCATATAAATAGTACATAGTTTAGTTTTAGAATTAGATTAAGTCATTTCCTGATGATCCTAACATGGTTAGCGAAACGTGCGTCAAGCAGTTCAAAAAAAGTGCTTTGGGTTTAGTGGTAAAAATCTTCACGTTTATGACAATGATACTTACATTGACAATAATAGTTTTTAATAACAGTGACATACTACCAAAAAAATATACAGGTCAGGTTTACTGTGTAATTGTTTACTGTACTGATTGTGTATTGAAATACTAAAACATTTTTAATTGTATTCTTTAGAATCGGGAACCATATAGAATTTAAATCTACCGAAGGCATAGCAATACAGTTATTTTTATTTAAATTAATTATAGCGGTTTCTCTTAATCTTCTGTGTTTTATTACCGATTCTTTTAATACCGATTTGGAATTATTCCAACTGATTTTATGTCCCGATTCCCATGCGTGTTGATAAATTGTAGATTTATTAAAATCGCTCTTTCTAGGAAGGTTTTTATGTTCTTTTATTCTAACATCTATCAGTCTAGATGTCTCACCTATATAAGATTTGCCACATTCGCAGGGAATTTTATAAACCATAGTTTTGGTATTCTGTTGTGTGTTATTTGGTTTGGTTTTTGTTAATATAGATCTAAGAGTATTTTTTATTTTAGATGTCGTTCTTATGTTGTATTTATTTCCTACTCAGAAATACCGATGTAAGGAATTGTGAGGTTAATTGTTTGAGAGTTATTATTATTGTTATTAATAAGTTGTCTAATTGTTTACGTTGGTTTTTTATTAAAATGTCTTTGATGTGATTTTTTTTTGTAGTGTATCACTGTCAATACAAACAAGTTTTGCTCTGTCATATAAACTTTTTATTATTCCTGTTTTAACTGATTTTGGGTGATTGGAAAAGATATTGAGATACCTATCTGTGTCTGTCGGTTTTCGGTAAACTGTAGTTTTTAATGTGTTGTTTTATTTGAATATTAAACTGTCGAGGAATGGCAATTTATTCTCCCTCTCCATCTCTAAAGTAAACTTAACTGTACGCTCTCGAGAATTTATATCTTGTAAAAAATATTTAGATTATCAATGCTATGTTGCTATATAACAAAACTACCATCAATATATCTAAGCCATATTATTGGCTTTTTAAGAGATTTACTTAATATGTCATTCTTGAGTTCCTCCATAAAGATATTACTCATCAAAGGAGAAAGGGAAGAACACATTGCCATTTCGAAATTTTGTTGATAATAATCATTTTCTAATTGAAAATATATTGAATATTTATGAAAACACAGAGCTAATAATTCCAAAATTGTATATATGTTTATTTTAGTGCGGTCTTTTAATGTTGTGTCTTCTTCTAATCTTTTTCTAATTATTAAAAGTGATTTATCAACTGGTACATTAGTAAATAAACTCACCACGTCAAAACTAACCATTCAATTTTGGTTTGTAATTTTAATGTTCGAAACTTTATCTAAAAAATCTGAAGTATTTTTAATATATGAATTTGTTCTGCCTGAAAGTGCATTTAAAATGTTGAATAAAAATGTTGCTGGTTTATAACATGGAGAATCTATACTACTAAATGCGCACGCGAAGTGGTATATTAGTTTTGTGTATTTTTGGTAGACCATAGAAATAAAGTGCTTTACTATAATGTGGTGTAAGTTGGGATCTTTCTAGATCTGTAAATTCACGTTTGTGTTTATATAATGTATTATAAATTTGTGTCTCTATTTTTAATATTGGATCTGTAGCTATTTTAGTGTAATTTCCCTCATCAATTAAAGTTTTAATTTTGTTATTATATTGTGTAGTGTCCAGAATATAATAATGTGGTAGTTTAATAGATTTGTCTTTTTTTAATTTATCTATTGCTAATCTTTCCTCATGGTATAAATTTGATTTGATTTTAAATGGTTTTTCTAAGATAAGTTTTAATGTGATTCTGTATTCATTTACACTTTCCAAAGGTAATTTTTGAGCAACAGACTCTACTGCCGAAATACTATCTAATTTAGGAACATCTTTCGATGTAATATTAAAATTTAGTTCTTTAGAAAGTACATTCAAATTCATACTTTTCAGAATCAGATAATATTTTACTTATAAGGTTAACTACAGTTTTATTAATGAAATTTTTGTCTGTATGTGTATTAATGTGTTTTGTATTTATTCTATGTTTTTCAATAATTAAAATTTAAATATGCTCCTGGTTAGGGGGAGTTAATTTAAATAAAAATAACTGTATTGTTAAGCCTTCGATAGTTTTAAATTCAATATGGTTCCCGATTCTAAAGAATACAATTAAAAACATTTAAGTATTTCAGTACACAATCAGTACAGTAAACAATCACACAATAAACCTCACCTATATACCAGGTGTCCCATTAAGGATGGATCGCGGCCGTATCTTGAAAACTATTTATCCCACAGCTTTGGGAAAAAAAATTATACTAAAAATGATCATGAGAAATTCACCAAAAATATTTTTAAGCTTCTAAAACGACCGCAAGAGGGCGTGACGACCTAAACATTTTTAAAAATCTTTTTTTTGTGTATTTTCAAGTGTTAACCGAGTATAAAAAATTCTCAGTTATAATTAGCAAACTGTCTCCAACAATTTTGTTTTATGACATTTTGTTGTAATTTCACGAATAGAGGGGCGGGGGGGAGTTTTACCTATTGAGATAAAAAGTCGTCTAATGTCCGTTTGCCTTAACCGATTTTCCTCAATTTGGATTCATTTAAAAGGCAATTGCTGGGACAATCAGATAATCTGGGAGATAAATTATTTAGTTTATAAATGGAACCGCGAGGTGACGTTACATTCAACAATAGTTTTTTTGAAGTTTTGTTCAGTTTTTTCAAATGGAATGGTACAGCTTTTATTATATAGCTAGAACGGTAATTTAAAGAGGAATCATCCAGTGAAAACCCGAAATCGATATCTCTGACATGTCAAGAGATATTGCGATTTTTCTGAAAAAATCAGTTATTATTTCACTACTACCTGCATTAAGTTAAAAAAATATTAACCTAATATTTGCCTTCCTTCACACTTTACCCAGGATTGGGACTGGTCCAAATTCTTCGCGCCGTCAAGATACGGCCGCGATCCATCCTTAATGGGACACCTGGTATATTTTTTTGGTAGTATGTCACTGTCATTAAAAATTATGATTGTCAATGTAATTATTATTGACATACACAAAAAAATATATTTACTTCCTATCTTTGCATTATATATAAAAATTAATATAATTTATTTTCTTTATTTACATCTACTATTTACTCTTACTACTATCTAAATTAGACAGACGTTTAGATGTGTCAAAAAAAATTGAATTTTGTAGACCAGTGTTATTTAATACTTGTATTTCCTACAGCTCTTTGTCACCATTCCTATGCCTCGTAAATGCAGTTAACCTGGTTAACTTTCTAAAGGTTAACTTTTTGAACCGGAGCTCAATTGTGCCGATTGATATGGTACCTTCCTTCACTACTTCGCAAATCTCATGAGCGGAATCAGACGTTTCCAAGCCTTTTTTAAAATAATGTTTTAAAATTGCCTAAGTTTCGCGACTTATTTCAGTCATTTTAACGGTTTTCTTAAAAAACGTCCAATGAATACTTCGCAGAGGAATCATTTTAACACTGAAAAAGGAATATTTATTTATCGGAACGAAAAGTTGAATTGGAATAAACCTCTGAGGAGTGAAGTATAATGCTTCAGTTGTAAAAAAAGAAAAAAACACAAATATTTTTTATACCCTAGTGTTTTTGGAAGCCAACAGCGACTTACCTTTTGTTCTAGTATTTGGTAAACTCTATATAAAACAATTATTCCGTGTCATATCAGGTAAATATTTGGAAAAATTGGAATAACAGCGATTAAAGGTGTGATAATTTGATTGTTCAGAAAATTATTTTGTTTTATATTCAATAAATTGTTCATTGAAATATATGATTCCCTAACAAAATGACCTCAACTAATATCTATTATTTCTGGACAAACCATCGTTTCCGTTCCCTATTTTCTGTCTAACGCCGAAAACCTGCTACCAGTGGCGTTACAAACATCTGACATTTCAAAATTCTAAGCCCAATCTGCAGCCATTAGTTTTATCTAGCCTATGTTTGTACTTTTATGTTTGTCGTAACTTCGCGAATAAAAAAGTGGGGAGAGTTTTACCTATTTAGATAAAAAGTTGTCTAATGTCCGTTTGCCTAAACCGATTTTCCTCAATTTGGATTCATTTAAAAGGCAATTGCTGGGACAGAATCTGCCTGTCTGAATCTGACAGAATTGCTGGGCTGCTGAATCAGATAATCTGGGAGATAAATTATTTAGTTTATAAATGAAACCACGAGGTGGCGTTACATTCAACAATAGTTTTTTGAAGTTTTGTTCAGTTTTTTCAAATGGAATGGTACAGCTTTTACTACATGGTAAGAAAGGTGCTTTAAAGAGGAATCGTCCAGTGAAAACCCGAAATCGATATCTCGGACATGTCAAGAGATATTTCGATTTTTCTGAAAAAAATCAGTTTTAATTTTTACCGTAATATTAAGTTAAAAATTGGTCTTAATATTTAGGTCGCAATCGCAACCGCAACAATTTTATTTAAAAAATAAAATTATCTATTCAGTATCAATCATCATAAATGTTCTAATCCTGACCTTGCTAATATTTTCTAATTTAATTACATAGCGGAAAAAATGCCTTTCCCCAATTGTTGCATTTTCTCTTTTGTGATGCTTAAATACTACTTGGCAGAATATTGAAATCAGTCATTAATAAATATACCTACTCTTTCTTTTAAACTAAATGAACGGATGAATGAAATTATGCGTTTTCGGGTTTCCAAATAAACGCATGCAATCCTTAGGTACATTACACAAAGAGTGTAAGCAGGGAACCATGGAAACAAACAAAAACAGTCAAATTAACTTGTCAGTTTTGAAATGCATTACATTTTCAACATTGCATTTATTGATTATTAATAATTATTATAATATCTAACAATGCCTTTTACGAATAACGAGGCCTATGACATGTTGGCGGTGTATTTCCAATGTTTTGAAAATGCATGTATTGCAGAGCGGCAATATGTAAGTCAATATCTCGAAAGAAGGCATTATTCGAAGAAGGTGTTTACACGTCTAGCAAGACGCTTACGAGAAACAGGAATTGTGCATCCAGATCCAGTCCGCACCAGGTTACGTTCGATTCGTAATGGAGATAATGTCGTAAATGTTCTGGCTTATGTTGAAACCAACCCCCATTTAAGTATCAGACAAATATCTGAAGAATTAGGTGTTAGCAAGACATCCGTTCATCGAATCTTAAGAGATAACAAGCTGCACCCCTATCATGTTGTCTTACACCAAGCCCTTTTGGATAACGATTTCGACAGACGGTTAGACTATTGTCACTGGTTAAAAAATATGTGTAGTGGAAATAAACAATTCTTAAAACGCATACTATGGACTGATGAAGCTACTTTTAGCAGTGATGGAGGCGTTAACTTACATAATATGTACTACTGGGCAGTTGCTAATCCACACTGGATGTTAGAAATCAACCAATAAAATAGATGGAGTGTGAACGTATGGTGTGGTGTTTTGGGAGACAAAATTATTGGTCCCTTTATTTTTAATGGACATTTGAATAGTGAAACATATTTAAATTTTTTACAAAATAGACTGCCAGAACTAATGGAAGATGTTTCGTTGGAAACAAGAAGACAAATGTGGTACCAATATGATGGATGCCCTGCCCACTTCTCGCAGGTAGTTCGAAACTTCTTGGATGCTTCGTTTTCAAATCGTTGGATAGGACGGAGTAGTTTATTTTCATGGCCGGCGCGGTCACCGGATTTGACAGTCCTCGATTTTTACTTGTGGGGAAGACTAAAAGACCTTGTTTTTCAAACTCGTCCTACCACACGAGAAAACATGATTGAAAGAATTCAAAATTCAATAACCAGCATTTCAAGAGCGGAAATTGAAGCTGCCATTTTTAGTACTCGTCGAAAAATAAATCTTTGCATTTCTAAGGATGGAAGGCATTTTGAACATCTAGAAAGGTGTTAAAGTTTAGATTCTGTTAATTATTAGACTGTTGTGCTGTTAATTTTATTTGACTGTTGTTATTATTATCTTCGTTGGTGGCCCGTTGGCCTTTAAACACGCTCCAAATTAATATGGCACGAAGAATTTGGAACAGTCCTAAGCCTGGGTAAAGTGTGAAGGAAGGCAAACATTAGGTTAATATTTTTTTAACTTAATGCAGGTAGTAGTGAAATAATAACTGATTTTTTCAGAAAAATCGAAATATCTCTTGACATGTCAAAGATATCGATTTCGGGTTTTCACTGGATGATTCCTCTTTAAATTATCTTTCTAGCCATGTAATAAAAGCTGTACCATTCCATTTGAAAAAACTGAACAAAACTTCAAAAAAAACTATTGTTGAATGTAACGCCACTTCGCGGTTTCATTTATAAACTAAATAATTTATCTCCCAGATTATCTGATTCAGCAGCCCAGCAATTCTGTCAGATTCAGACAGGCAGATTCTGTCCCAGCAATTGCCTTTTAAATGAATCCAAATTGAGGAAAATCGGTTAAGGCAAACGGACATTAGACGATTTTTTATCTCAATAGGTAAAACACTCTACCCCCCCCACCCGTCTATTCGTGAGATTACGACTGAATGTCATAAAACAAAGTTGTAGGAGGCAGTTTGCTAATTATAACTGAGAATTTTTCTTACTCGGTTAACACTTGAAAATACACACAAAAAATTATTTTTTAAAATGTTTAGCTCGTCACGCCCTCTTGCGGTCGTTTTAGAAGCTTAAAAATATTTTTGGTGAATTTCTCTTGATCATTTTTAGTACAATTTGTTTTCTTCAAAGCTGTGGGATAAATAGTTTTCAAGATACGGCCGCGATCCATCCTTAATGGGACACCTGGTATATATATATATATATATATATATATATATATATATATATATATATATATATATATATATATATATATATATATATATATATATATATAGGGTGTCCGGAAATAACGTCGAAATATTGTGGGAGGTGACTCTAGGGATTAAAACATAAAAAAGGTCCTATAAACATGCACCAAAAATTGCTTCTTAAAGGGAGAACTCTGAAGATGGTTTTTCGCGATATTTTCGAAACGGTTTATGCTAAAGTCGTGAAATTCTGTATACTTCAATAAGTTGGAATGGAAAAATATTTTTTGTATTAATAATTAAATATTTTAGTCAGGGGCGTCTCCTTTGTAAATGCTACAACAACTTTTTTGTTTGTAATGTTTTTTAATTTCTTAAATCAAATTATTGAATCGCAATAATTTTTAGCTTAAAAAAGGCCCTCTTATTTTATCTCGTTAGAATAGACCGTTTTCCAGAAAAATGACTTTTTCTAAATCAATGCATGATACATGGATATCGAAATGAATCTTAAAAATTAAATAGGCGGCTGTCATTGTTAATCTTTGTCTTTGACGTTTCGTAAAACTGCACCATTTTCGCAATAAAGTCTAGATTTTTAATATTTAAACTGCAAAAGCATTAAAGACTGCCCATTACTCTTTCGAAGAAATGGCGACTATGCATTTTATGTGTGAAGCTAGATTGTATGCAGAGGCTTTTCCCGAAAGAGGACTTCCTTGTACAGAAACATTTACAAACCTGCATAGAAGATTATGTGAAAAGGGATCTTTCATGCCTTCCAAACGTGACTGTGGAAAAAGCCGGAACACCAGAACTGTAGAAAATGAAGAACGAATTTCAAAAAAATGTAGCAGAAAACCCAGGAATACGTGACAGACGAATTGCTGTTCAAAGCAAAGAAGGCAGAAATTGTTACAGAGCAAGCGCTTTTTGAACTGCGTCCAATGAGACTGTAGTAGCTGAGTGTCATTTCACAATCTCATCTGGAACACATAACAATTTGCGTCTCCGCCTAAATAAGCATTTTGTTAGTTGTTTGACTGGGGACGAGCCCCCACTCATCCCTTCATTAAAAGGCACATTATATATATGAAAACATTAATACGACATAAAATTAATTAGATGTTGCTACATCTTTTTTTGTGGAACCACGTTAATAATAACATCAGTTCATTACTTTTTTCACTTCATTACTTTACTCAAAGTCAATTCGTTACTTTTCATAAATAAATAATAATTAATGTTTTAATGTTAATAATTATAATTTAATTCTTCTGTTGGAACCTTTGGTGTGAAATACTAAACTTGAAGAGATTTACCACTAAAAACCAAAACGCTTTTTTGAACTGCTCGACGCACGTTTCGCTAACCATGTTTGCATCATCAGGAGATGATTTAATTAATGATTTAATATTTTAAGTTCAAAAAAGTGTTTTGGTGTTTAGTGGTAAATCTCTTCAAGTTTAATAATTATAATGTTTGTTTTACTATTATAAATAAGAATTGTGAATTTCTGTAACTATTTTAAGTTCTAGAGAGAGAATTAAGAGAAAAAATTTATCATTATTTTGACATATAAATATTGCTGGTACTTCATTAAATTATTTACTTAATTTTTTTTGGTTTGTTTGTTTCCAAAAACATTACTTTTCCCACTATGTTAAATTATAATCACATATTTTCGTCTGCTTCCTTTATTTTTTTTTATACATTCATGTAGTTCTTTTCGACTTCGGGCTAATACAATAACCTCGGCTGCTTAGGCCACATATTAATCATTTCAGTTACACACTGTTCCCTGCCGACTTATGTTGCTTTGTCTTATAATTTCTTCTAATGCTTGGTTAAATACACAGGTCGACATGATTTTGTTTTCGACATTTTCAAGAACCTGGATCTCCTTTACACCATGTGTCATTAAAATTATTTATACCTAACTTTGGAGTACTTTAGTAGAGTACTTTAAACCAAAGTAGTCTTTACCAAGGTAAAGAGTACTTTGGTACAAAGTATTGCTGTTAAAAACATTATGTTAAACAACATTACAGTAAGAAAGATTGGCCTCATAAAACTTCTTTTGAACCTGGTACTTCAAATATAAAATACGCCTCCCTTGTTAACCCAAAAAAGGTGCTTCTCTCCACTCTCCATATCAATCTTGGACCAATGAAAAACCTTGTCAAAGCCATAATTAAAGAAGGAATGAAGAAAATATTTCCTCAATTAAGTGATACAAAACTAAAGAAGGCATATTTATCGGACATCAAATAAGAAAACTAGGTGATTTCCGTTTAAAAAAAATCAATGAAAAGGAATTGGAAGCTTGGAAGTGTTTTGTAAGTGTAGCGAAAGCATTTTAGGGCAACAAGAAAGATGAAAACTATAAAAACCTCAGAGATGAACTGTTGAAAGCCTATGAAATACTAGTGTGTTGCATGTGCTTATAAATGGTTTTTTTTACTCTCATTTTAATTTTTTTTTCCCGAAAATTTAGGTGCAGTAAGCGACGAACAAAAAAGGAGACCAGGACCACTAAGATATCAGGACGATAGAAGCAAGATACGAGGGGAACTGAAACCCATCTATGTTGGGCGACTACTGCAGGTTTTTAAAAAAAGATAATGCTTCACAACACAAGAAGAAAAAGTGAAAGTTATTGTCGCTGTATGATATCTCATGTAATATATTTTTAATTCGCATAATCCTCAGTAATGTCTTTGCAGAGATTTAATACGTTTTAAATGTTTATATTAAATAAATATTAAATTGTAAAAATATTCGTTTTCTTTCTTTCCCCACCACCGACCATTTGAAACAAAAAAAAAATGTACGTGTTACAGTAATTAGCTTATAATTTTCGGATTTAGAACTACAAAATACTTCATATACACCTATTTTCATCAATGTTACCTCAAAAATGTTTAAATTTTGTTGATTTGTCATATAAACGGGGATGGGTCGCCGTGTTTTACCTCTTTTTTAGATAAAACTCATCTACCGTTCTTCCAGTATAACCTTATTTTCTTTCGACATAGTTTTTCTTTACCGACTTCTCTTCGACATGTTTTAGCTTTACCTTTGTACTTTATAATTTCTATTTTTTTTCTCTGTCTTCAGTTTATTTTTAGCGTTTTCGAAAAATCTGTATTGCCCACCGAAAATCTAAATATTTAAGGACCAAATAAATATTATTTTATGTTTTAATTTCATATATATAGGTTAAATATCTCTTCTATTGGATCTCTTTTTCGAAAAATCTGTATTGCCCACCGAAAATCTAAATATTTAAGGACCAAATAAATATTATTTTATGTTTTAATTTCATATATATAGGTTAAATATCTCTTCTATTGGATCTCTTGATGTTTAGAATCCTTAGGATACCGACTTTCTCGTCAAGAATAAGAAGAACCTATCCACAGTCAACAATCCATTCTTGGTCTCCAATGAGACAACAGTAGCTGAGTGTCTCCGCCTAAAGTAGCATTTTGTTAGTTGTTTGACTGGGGACGAGCCCCCATAGACGGATCAATTTTTTTGAAGAAATCACAAAGCTAATTTCTGATGCATTAGAACAGCAGTGCAGAGCAGCAGTGCAGAGCAGCAGTGTAATTCTATATTTTGCTGCTTTAAAACCAGAGGCGAACTTTTCACGATTAAATACTTGTTCAGGTTTGTATCCACCATCAGCAATTATCTTTGAAAATTCTTTTGGATACGTTGCTACTAGTGAAGTGTCTGCAGACGCAGCTTCCCTAACAATTTTGATGTTATGCAGGGATTGTCGCACCTTGAACTTATTGAACCTACCTTTCGATGCTTGAAATCCTCTATCCGTATGTTCATTATCAGGTT
Source organism: Cosmopolites sordidus (assembly GCA_031761425.1). Taxonomy (NCBI): domain Eukaryota; kingdom Metazoa; phylum Arthropoda; class Insecta; order Coleoptera; family Curculionidae; genus Cosmopolites; species Cosmopolites sordidus. The sequence goes on along the minus strand of JARFXV010000710.1, from coordinate 576,770 downwards.
CACCACTTAGAGGCACTCTCTTCTGGCTATAGTTTTCAATTCATAATGTTAATGCAGTTTCAATTTTTTCAGTATCAATATCAAATCGGCGTCGATAGTGCGAGGGCGATTTTTATCAAAAGCCATAGCGTCACGCGTAAAAAGCCACGAGTCAAAAGCCATAGCGTAACGACAAAGCGCATGGTAGCGGCGACTTATTGGTCAAAGAACTTTCGGCTAAGCGGCATTAAGACTTGTATTTTTGTAAATACGTTGATACTTGTTTGTTTTGATAGGTAACTGGTAAATAAATAAATAAATAAATATTCTAAAAATAAGGGGTTTTGACTGTACATGCACTAACATAACTGTCAAGGTTGTCACATCGATTTTGGCTGATATATGACGTGATTCTTAATTAAAAAAATATTTCAACAATGTTCAGTAGTTTATTTGTTAAGTAATAACCTATTAATATTTGCAAGATATGTGATGCGTTTCTAATCCTAATTATTGACCTTTTTTGCCAAATATAATTTAATTCTTATTAGTTTCAATACATGTAAGTAAGCTACAGAAACACTTGTTTTCTGTAGATTAGTAGCTTGTTCCAAAAAATCTGTTGTTTTTGTGCTGACACCATTTAATTTGAATAGCCGATTGTTGTTTTTTATAATACCCTAATTAGACTAAAAACAATAAAAAACGGTGGAACTAAATAGACAACCCTAAAAAGAATAAAATTCCATTGGATGACACGCCTATGGATGGGGAGATGATGAAGTACGCTCGTAGAACAAGAGCGGATGAAAACCCCGCAGACCGGAGACGGCGGAGGCTTTACAATCAATCACCGAGATCAGGGACCGAAAAGTGTTCCCCCAGGAGGACGAGAACATTGCGGGATGATTAATGATACGGAATGGGGTACATGGGCAACTTAGTCGAACTCCGCGCTTTAACGTCAGCCCGACACTCGTGTTTCAAAGTTAGAGAAGAAAAAAATTGACGGTATTTAATTAACTAAAGAATGTTCCAACTATTGTATAAATGATTGTAAAATATATTTTTCACGATAAAATTTTTTAACAGTTTTAAAGCAATTGATAACGTAACCATAAATAATAACATTGATGAGAAAGCTCTTTTTGCGCTTCATATAGGTAGTTATTATAATACCTTTTTACAGAAATGGCCTAGCACGTCCCATTTTCAAGTACCTCCCCTTAAGTACCTTTATATCATGGGACTATTGAAATTATTTGTACCTGACTTTGGAAAACAAAGGTAAGGAATACTTTGATACAAAGTATTACTATTTTTTGTGTCTATGGAACAGTAGGGCAACAAAAGTACATTACAGTAAGAAAGATTGACCTCATAAAACTTCTTTTCAACATGGTACTTCAAACATAAAATATGCCTCTCAGTTAATTCAAAAAAGGTGCTTCTTCTGCCTGTCCATATTAACCTTGGACTAATGAAAATCTTTGTCAAAGCCATGGACAAAGAAGATAATGGTTTCAAGTACCTTAAAAGAAATATTTCTTCAAATAGGTGATGCAAAATTAAAAGAAGGCATATTTATTAGACCTCAAATAAGGAAGATTCTAAGTGATTTGCGTTTTCAAGAAAAATTAATTTTGTTAATTTATTTTTCACTATAATGAAATAAAACGAAATCAGTTTCGATTATCAATCCGTCTCCACAGATCTTGCAGATGGTGGTTCTAATAGTGAAATCACCAGTAAATTTTGATGGAAAAAAAATCAAGGTTAAATATTTACTACCACCTTCCTGCATAACTTCACCTTGACCACTCTATTATTTAATTATCTCGGGATTATCCAACTATTTGACATAAAAAGTTTTTAATGTTATATAATTTTTTCTTTGAATGATTTGATGAAGGTTCTTATATTAATTTTAAATGCTTTTCTAACTACCGTAATTTTATTTTAATTTTTATATATATATGTATATATATATATATATATATATATATATATATATATATATATATATATATATATATATATATATATATATATATATGTATATATATATATATATATATATATATATATATATATATATATATATATATATATATATATATATATATATATATATATATATATATATATATATATATATATATATATATATATATATATATATATATATATATATATATATATATATATATATATATATATATATATATATATATGAGCAATTGTTAGTTGCTGGACCAGGAGGAAGCCCCCACCTATCCCTTATATTGGAGGGTACATGTTTCGTCCGTTGGTGGTTAGACTCATCAGGGTACTGACATACGCTCTCTCGCCAAGAATAGGGAGTCCCTCTCCACAATCCAACAACCCATATTTTCGCTGACTTCTCGTCGGATGGCTTAATTGGAGATTTTTCAACTTCATTGGACTGCGTTCAACGAGACAACAGTAGCCAGGAGTTATACACTCCCGACCGTTGGGTTCCACAATCTCATGTGGAACGCACAACAACCTATAAGCCATCGGATGAGAAGTCGGCGAAAATATGGGTTGTTTGATTGTGGAGAGGAACTCCCTATTCTTGGCGAGGGAGTATATGTCGGTACCCTAATGAGTGTAACCACCAACAGACGAAACATGTGCCCTCCAAAGTAAGGGTCAAGCAACTAACCATTGCTCATTATGGCTTAGACGCAGGTTGTTGTGCGTTCCACATGAAATTATGGAGCCCAACGGGGTGTATAACTCTTGGCTACTGTAATCTCGTTGGACGCAGTCCGAAGAAGTTAAAAATCTCCATATATATATATATATATATATATATATATATATATATATATATATATATATATATATATATATATATTTGTCCAACGAATGATGTCAGAAGAATAAACAGTGAACAATCTAGTCTTATAAAAATCTCTCCATGTATGCTTTCGGAATTTTGGGTCAAAAGATTAAGAAAGACAGTTAACAAAACGTAAAAAGAATAAGTTATAACAAATTAAAGAAGAAGAAAGCAAAGTTTTAGGATAAGAGGTATATCAGCAAGTGAGACATGCTACTTACCGATTGATTCCAGTAGTAATACCCATGGTTGTTAATGCATGGTTTGTATTTTACCTTTTACACTCTCAAAAAGCCTATCGACTTCTTAACGATTCCTTCTTAGATGTTACAATGTGTTTTATTGAAATGCAGTACACAGGCTTGACTATTCCTCGTGAGGTTACCTCCCCAAGCATTAGCTGCAACAAATGATTGCATTATAACGTGCTAAAACAAACCGAACGGAAAGAAAGTGTTCGTAAGAATAATAACTACAAAGAAGGAAGCGTATTCAGGAAGATATCTTGGAAAGATAGAAACAATATTTAAAAAAACTCCTAGGGCAGAAGGAGTAAAAAATCAACAACTAAGAAAGAAAACCCAATTAAAACAGAAATTATTTCAGGAAATAAATTGAAAGAGGCAATACACAAATAAATATAATAAGAAGGTGTGATGATAAAATTACAGAAATTATTAAAGTTTTAAATAAATCATCTGTTAAACATCATACAGAAAAAATACTACATTGTATGTATGACAATTGTTTCGGCACATGCATTTTTCAAATATAAACTATACTAAACTAACAGTGAGAAAAGTTTTCTTACTTTTCCCACTCATACATACATACAATTTTAAATACAGTGGAAATTTTCGGATATTAATCTTTGCTTACTTATTTAAAATGAATTTCCATCAAGTATCGGCTACCTCAGTTAAATTCATAATAATATATCATATACGTAAGAAAGGATTTAGCAAGAAATGTATAAACTAAACAGGAATACCGTTAATTAGTATTTTAAATAATAATTTTGGAACCTAGAATATAAAAAATCAGATTTTTAGCTTAACAATACTAATCCAAAACGATATTATTCAAATACGCCCTTACACGTCTGCAATATATACACAGAAAAAGTCTTCGACCAAATTAAAAGAACTAATTGTTAAGAAGAAAATGAGAATCTTGAGAATTAAGTGATTTGAATGCATTTAGAAAAGAAGATAAAGCACTATAAAGTAGGATATTAGAAGATGGAAATTATAAAGAAAACATTGTATAGTAATTTGTAAAGAAAACATTGTAAAATAAGTATAATAGTTGTGTTATACAGGCAACCTTGTTATAGCAGCAGAATTGAACAGAAAGTTTTAAAATTTGGAAAATTACAGGTAAATATAAGTATAAATACTGAGCAGTAAATAGTACTAATGATAGGAGATGAAGTTGCAAAATAAGACATCATGATCGAAGGAAAATAACTGGAACAAGCATAAATATTTAAAAATCTATAATAGAATCAGCGGCGAAGAAAAATTAGAACAGGATATTAATGAAATATTAAATAGGACAGAAAATATGTTCAATACCATGAAATTTTTTTTTTTTGAGAAAAATATACCAACAAAAATAAAGATGGGTGTTAAAAAATTATAAAACCTACGCTAAACTTTGCATGCGAAACATGGATAGCAATTAAAAGACAAAGAAATATTCTTGAAACTGGATCCATATGAAAAGTACAGGGAAAATAATAATGAATATGACAAGAAACGACACTTAAAAACAAACAATTAAAAACAGACAGAAAATAAAAACAACACAAAAAGGCCAACCGGGATGGTTAGGATATATATATAGAGAGAATAGGTAACGAAAAAATGATGAAAATAATATATGAAGCGAGAGAATCAGGATAAAAACACGAAAACCACGCAAAATCTGAGGAGACAGTCAGGAAAGTGAGAGGATTTAGATGGACGGGGATACTAGTCTAGCACAAAACAGAGGAGAATGTAGGGAGTAATGTAAAAAGAATAATTCAGCTCCACTATAACCTTAGAACAAAAGATAGAAAGGGCTAGGATTTAAAAAAATCAAATTTAATCAAATTAATTAAATTAAAATAAACACTTCTAAAAATGGTGTTTAATATTCACACAAAGAAAAAAGTATAATAATTACTAGCCATAAAATGAAATTTCAGAGAATACTAAACAATCATTCATAATTTCGCACTTTCTTAATGACATTCCACATACACATTACCAGTGATTAATAAAATTTATAAATAAAAAGGTTCTTGTACTTGCCCATGACATTAACCTTACTCTGCTTCTGTAATACAATACTATGTGGTTAATAGAATGAACTACGAAATGATGCAATATTCAATTCGTGTACTATCAATGAACACATTCAATGTCAATTGTACAGACAGATAATTGATATTTCATTGTCATGGTTGAAATTTGTGCTGCTTACTCAAAAAACTTTTACATAATAACTACAAGGATACTTTCTGCTTAAAAAAATATTAAAAAATAATCTCGTTTATTAAAAATATGTTGTACTTTAAAATGTATTAAACCTTTAAACTCATTTTATAAAATTGAAAGATAACTTTTTCATCATTTCATTGGCATTTGATCTTATTATATCATATTGATGTGGGCCTGCAACAACTTCCAACCAAGTGAGCTATTATTAATTATAGTTTAAAAAGAGACTGAATTAGTTACCGTTTAAAAAATGGATGCCGTGTAGTCATTAGTGAGACCTCGGACATCAGTCGAATAGTTGAGGATATTTTTAAGAGTTCAATATCTTTAAGCTAAATGACAAGGGTTTTGATAATTTTACTTTCAGAAACAAATATTCTAATATCTAAAACCTTAGGGAAATATTGAGAACTTAAAAAGTATGTTCAACTTTTGGTCGTCAAGACGCATGCATCTGTTGGAAGGTTAGACGCATGCGGTGTTGAACGAAATTCAGTCAAAGAAAATCATGATGCACGACGAGATGAAAGGTAGCTCACCGACTCCCACCGATGTTGAATATCTTGCACTTTCGCTTTCAGATTCTTAATATAATCTGCAAGTTTTTGCAATAGTTTACAAATTTAATGTAAAGTAAACTAGTTTAATTTTACTAAATTAAATAAATATATTAAATTATGTATTTAAGCACAAAACATAAATATATAATTTTGAAAATATTATTTATTTTTTATTTTTTGGCAAACTCCAGAGCAAGACGAAATCATTGCAGGAATGCTGAAATATATGGAGGAAGTAGCAAAGGAAGAATTTACTAAACTACTAAACAGACTGGAATATAGGTATATAATATGGCACTTGTTTAAAAATGGAGATCAAATAATGGAACAACTACAGAGGGATAACACTAACAAGTTTACCTGGTAAAAAGATTTACCGAATAATTGAGCATATGTTGAGGGAAGATTAGAAGTAACATTAAAGAAACCACAGCATGGTTTTAGAAAAGGTAGAAGCACACAAGATCTGATATTTATAATTTGGAGAAAAACTGCTAAGAAAAGAAACCGAAATCCATATTTGCTTCATTAAGATGAAAAATGCATTTCATAGAGAAAAAGAAGGGATTTATGGAAAAGTATAAAGAGAAGAGAACTAGAAGAGATAGTAATACAAATTAGCCAGACTGTGTATAACAAGAATAAAGTAAGAACGCATAACAATAAATCCACAGAATTTGAGACATAAATAGACTTAAGACAGGGCTACGTCCTGAGTCCAATGTTATTTTCAGTAGTTATTAACTAGCGATAAATAACAAAGAGATATGAAAAGCAAACATGGAAATAAATATCGACAAAAGCAAAATGATGGTAATTGCAGACAAAAATAAAACAAAATTGTACTCGATGAGAAGGTAATGGAGCAAGTCTAAAACTATAAGTATTCATGCACAATAATAGAAGATGCTGAAAAAATGGACTGTGAAATTAACGAAACAAAATGGGAAAAGCAGGCAAACTCTACGACATCCGACAAACGTTTTTTCTGGGAAAAAAAGGGATACCGAAGGAGGCAAAAGCGCAGGTGTATTAGAAAGTAGTGAGATCATCAATGATATACGGCAACAAATCATGGATCTTAACAAAGAGAAACAAAAGTAGAATTACAACTGCAGAAATTAGATTTCTACTCAAAATAGAAGGAATTACAAGAAGGAGTAGAGTGAGAAATATGACAGTAATGGAACAACTTGACACGAAACCAATAGTAAGAGCTACAGAAGAAAGACAACTGAGCTGGCTAGCAAAACAAATTTATGAAGCGAAAACACGAGGAAAAAATAAACTTGGACGTCCAAGACTGAGATGGGAAGAACAAGTTCGACATGCGGCAGAAAAACGAGAAATTCATTGGAATGAAATGAGAACTAAATGGAAACTCATGGAGGGTAAAAATGCCTGAAATACCATCATGCTGAAATGTAAACTATCAGTCTTACATCTAACGGTACAATGGACTTTTAGATTAAATAAAATAAAAAGTAATAAAATTGTAGCTTGAGTGTGTAAAGAATATTTTTATTTTAGTATATATTTTATTGTAGTGAATTGTAACTATTATTCTAAATAATCCTTTGGTTCCACAGGTTTTCTGTATTTTTCCCTTTTTTTTTCGTGCTCCAGCGCACTGACTGATCAGCGCAGCAGCATTGATACCCGCTAACATGACAATGTCAGATGTATTCATGAGACTGAAATTACACAGTTAACAATAGGTACATACAAAATAAAATGTTTTAAACGTATATATAAAAAACCCTTTTTACTGAACCAGAAATGTTGAATGAAACTGACATAAACATGTGGATAGGAAGGAGGCAAACGTCTTACCCTGTGCTAACGCATGCAATAACGCAACTTGAAACGCGCGTTGAAATGCATGTTGAACGGAAACGTTGAATAGGTGTGAACATACAAATTGAGTGAATTCAGTTGAACCGATTTGCGACAAAACGTCCCTGTTTTCATTAATTTAACTCTCTGAATTAAATTATCTTCTTCAATTTACCCTCTGAAAGATATTCTTCGTATTTAAAAGAAAATATGGAAGAACGAATGAAGCCATTCATATATACCATTACTAGACTATCGGAATATCGGGAAAGTTCGTAGGGATTTTCTTAAGAGAAAGAGAAAATAGTTTATGTAAATATTTTATTAGCCTATTATGTGATAACTATAATGCCATGCCATCTTTATTGCCAAAAAATGTCAAAAGGTTATTTTTCCCCTCCTCTTCCTGTTTTCAGTTGTTGCTTTCAGCCGATGTCATTTTTAACAGTAGAGGTCAGTGTTGATGATTTGATTGCGTGGAAAAAGCTTAAAGTGTATGGGTTCCTTCGAATTCCACCAAATGTAAAGCATTATTTTCTTCGGACGAAGGCCCTCTTTCGCCATACTTAAGACAGCTAACCCTGGCAATTCTCTTTTATTTTTATATTGCAATCTGCTTTTCATCACCAGTTAGCATCCGCTTCAGAAATGGGGTCTCAGGATTTTTTTCAGCAGAAAATCACACCAAGAGATTCGGTTCAGCAGTGAGGAGTCGGCATATCGTATCAACAGACGTACCCATTTTTTTCAGATGTTCAAAATAGGTCGATTTATAAATATTTTACTTATCTACTATTTTATGGATCGTAGTGCGTGGATCTGCGCCCAAACCATGTTTACACCGTGGTCTCCTCAACAGAACCCTCTCCATAAACGGCACAAATCTTCTGGTCCTTTTTGAAATAAAAAAGCATCATGCGGCAAATTGAAAGTTATCGACCTATATTTTCTATTTGAATTAACTTAACTAACTGAAGGCAATCTACATCTATCTACGAAGTATCCCGACAACCCGATATTTTTTTCCTGAACAAACCTCTTCGTCTCTAATAAATGTTCAATTCATTTAAAAGGAATTATATATGTCATTATAAATAGTATTCATAATATTAAAATTTCTTAATGACATTCTATACGTAAATTGCTACCGATTTTAGTTGAAGTACGCATCAGTGGCGGCTCGTGAGTGAGGGAGTTGGGGCGCCGCCCCTCCAACATTTTTAAACACCATATTTTATTTCTGTTCAATTTCTTTCCTATAACTCATTTTAAGATATTATTAAAAATTAAAATCTTTAAATGTAGAACAACGTCTGTCGACCCGTGACACCAAATAATAATATGGATTAACTAACTGAAGGCAATCTACATCTATCTACGAAGTATCCCGACAATCCGATATTTTTTTCCTGAACAAATCTCTTCGTCTCTAATAAATGTTCAATTCATTTAAAAGGAATTATATATGTCATTATAAATATTATTCATAATATTGAAATTTCTTAATGACATTCTATACGTAAATTGCTACCGATTAATCAAATTTACAAGCAAAAGGGTACTTGTTCTTGCCCATGACATTAACCTTACATTATACTGTGAAACAATACTACATGCTGCATAGTATCTAGGAAATGATGCAATACTTAGCTCGTAGACTATCAATGTATAAATTCAATGTCATTGGCAAAAGGAATAATTTCATTGTTGTGACAGAGATTATTGCTCTTTACTCAAAAAGAAATGTTCAGTGAGAGTTTTACGATCCCGCTATTTTTAACGTCTAAAATACTTTCCGCGTATTTTTTGATATATCGTTAGTGGAAAATTTATCATTTAACATAATGGATCATTTATCTACTGGATAATATTTAAATATCAGCTTCAATAATATCAGGAAAATGGAAAATCTCCAATGATCTAATGATCTTACTGAGAAAATGTAGGTCTTAATTACTGAAGGCTGTATTTGTAAGCTGGTTCAAAATATTGAATAGGGCGATAGTGCTTTGGATCCTCGGATCTCTGCTCCGCATATAAAAATATATTCCAATCCGGCAAAGGACAATGGAAAAGGTGTCAAGCGGTGGCGCCATCTCAAAAGAATCTAAAGCATGAATTTAAACTATTTATGGCATGTCGACTTAACAGTTTGGTGTTGAAATCCTCACCATTGTTTTTTTTTGTTCAAAAATAGTATTATTAATTTCTGATAATTATTAAGTTACAAGTTATTTATTCAGTCTCTAGTGCTAAATAATTAGTAAAATAAAAAAAAAATATACGTCATACATCATACACATTTTTTTTAAATAAAAAAAGCGTGCAATAATTCGATATAATTTATTCAGAAAATATAAAAAATAAAATGGCATTAAAGAACCAATATACTTGTAAAAAAAACAATAAATTAAATATTCAACAATTAAATTGAATATCATTTCCGAACGGTTTTAGTTGAAGTACGCATCAGTGGCGGCTCGTGAGTGAGGGAGCTGGGGCGCCGCCCCTCCAACATTTTTAAACACCATATTTTATTTCTGTTCAATTTCTTTCCTATAACTCATTTTAAGATATTATTAAAAATTAAAATTTTTAAATGTAGAACAACGTCTGTCGACCCGTGACACCAAATAATAATTTGGATAAAAATTCCATTCTCTCGCCACAACTTTTAGATCGTTGGTAGGACGTTTACCTTCAGCGACCGGACGCTACGTCATCTTATCACTTCATTGGTGTTACATGTTTTGTTGGTTGTCAGAATTCGTGGGTTTAACTGCTTTCTAAAACATGCGATTTGGACGTAGATTCCCTGCAACCCAGCATATCGGTAATTAGTTTTAAACGCTGATTTGACGGGTACGGAGCGTTTAATATGTCTCGCGTCGTGTATTTCGTTCGCCTCACGAATACTTGTTTTAATTTTGGATTTACAATTGTTTTGATATGAATGGTTTACTCTTCGGGAAAAGGTAAGTATCTACTTAATTATTCCTTTATCTGCGCAACAAGCAACAGCTCATCCTCCAATGTCCTTGTAAGTAGTAACAATACAAAATTGTAATGTTTTTCTGGTTCACCTCCTCTATAGGGTTTCAATAGCACGAAAAGTAAAAAGGAGGAAGAGGAAAGCAAAAAAAGCTTAAGCAGCACTATTTTCTTCTACGTCCTCCCACTTTAAAAACTCCTGGACCGCCGTTGGTTCGTATGTATGCACTTTGAGAGCTATAAACGATATTTTTAGCTAAAGATATAACAGTACAAACAGGTAATCAGAATGTCATCTTTTACAGCTTTCCAAGTACATACATGCGAACTTCAACTAAAACCGCTCGGAAATGAATATATTCAATTTACTGTTTTTTTTTTGAGAAACATATTGATTAAACTCGAAAAGATTTACCACTAAACACCAAATCACTAACAGGAACAGGAAACAGGAGGGAAACACGTCTTGAGTTCTTGGGGCGAATTGAAAATGACCCTCATTTGCTAGAATGCTTCATTATTGGTCACGAGCCAGGAATAGCACTCTTCAACCTCACCACAGCCAAAAAACAGTCAGAGTGAGTAAATCAAAGGCATTATAATTTGCTGCAGAATGTACAAAAAAGATCCTGTTTACTACGGACCACCAAGTGACTCTAGAGAGTTCAAACTTGCAATGAATTTGCATCAGATGTTAACATGCAGCTTTTAGAAGCCAACAGTATTGCATAGTAAGAATTAGCCAAAAACCATATTTATTCTATACAAATCCATTTTGTTTTTTCAAATTAGCAAAAGTTTTACATCATCACTTCATTATATTAAACAAATCTTTAACAAATTTAACTACGATATATATAAAATAGATTAAAATTTCATTTAATTTTACAACTTATGTCTAATGAGCAGTCTACGAGAGATTCAGATAAATATTAAATGCCTGTAAAAAGATTTATTACTAAAATTAAAATTGACCTTGAATTATTGAAATATATTTCTGTGTTACTCAGTGGACTCAATCTTTCAACAGCTCAAAAAAGAAATTCTATGGATTATATTTGCATACAAGGGTAATTTGAAAAGTTCAAAATATTTTTTTCTCGTATTAGGGTGAAACAAAAGTTTACATTTTTGAGGTACTTAGTTATTTTGCGTTTAATAAAATTATTCCTAGAGGCCGTTATTTTAGAGGACCTCGACCCATCTTTGAGCTAGTAACTCTATTCCTCTTCGGGACCATGATGAGTCTTTGGAGGTGAAAAATTTGACGCAGTGAGTTTTTACCTCTCTCAAAAACTGAGCCATGCAACGAGTGAGCCATGATTTTGCAAAAGATAATCCATCGGAGAGTTTTTCACTTTAATACTGACGAAGCAATGTCTGTTCGTCAGAGCAAAAAGTTGAAATCAGATTAAACCTCTGAAGAGTGAAGATTATTATAAACAAATGAAAACACGCAAATGATTTTGTTGCACTCTAGTATAACAGCAAAATTTTGAAAGACAGCCTGGAATATTTCAAATAGATAAAAATAAATCGAAATGTTATGCCATTCTCATTTTAAATCATATAATGTATCTCATACGAAATTTTTTCTTTGAAAATGTTTTATGCCACAATATTAACTGTAAGTTATAAAGACAGATGGGTATTCAGTATTTTGAGTAGATTTATAGATTGAGCTAAATTTGATAAGAAATAAGGGGTTCTATTTATTCAAACCAGTGAACCAATAATCGAAGAATATTAATACAGAAGTTGTTCGAAAAGATCTCTACCTGACACAGCAATGGCTCAAATACGACCGAATGACTATGATATTTGTCAGTTATAATTTGTTATTAATTAATATTTATAAATATTAATATTAATATATAAATTTAATATTAATATTGTTAATATTTATATTATTAATATCAATATTATAACAGTTTTGTCATTTTCTGAAAAATGGATAAAATCAAAGTTCGACCTGTTGAAAAGTATTTTGTTTTAATGAGTTTAACCCTGACGGGCATAAAATAATATTAGATTTCACTTTAAAGGACTCTTCCACTTCGATTTTGACAAAGCAAAGGGAACTGCTGAATTTAAACGTGGTCGTACCGTCATTGAAGGTCATAAATGCTGGGGAACCCTAAAAACTCACAAAATGTTGTCTTAACTAATCGCCGACCAAAGATACGTGAACTTGCTGACACTGTAAACATCTCAATGGACAATGTACCTATGTTCTATATACCTATGTACATCTCATGTTCTATATAGGGATATTCTATATCCCATGTTCTATGTGCCTAAGCTCTATGTACTTAATCTATGTACCTATGTTTTATGTACATATGTTCTATGGACCTATGTTCTATGTACTTATGTTCTATGTACCTATGTTCCTATGTACCTATGTTTATGTACATATATTCATCTCGGTACTTATGTTACATAAGCTTCCAAATTAACATTTGATTGGTAACTGAGATGTGACTATAAAAAAACGAGACTGATGCTGTAAAACATTTTATTTTCATTTCATACATATGTAACTATTATTACCTTCAATATGCTGCCGAAGATTTTTTCTTGCATGCCCCTTCCTCCTTTATATTGTTCGTGCTATTGAAACCCTATGCAGGAAGTGAACCAGGAAAATGAGTTAAAGGACAGAAACTGAACGGAAATAAAATATGGTGTTTAGCTCTGAAAAATTGTTTACTGCGATAAATGCTGGAAGGACGGCGCCCCAACACTCTCCCTCACAGCTTCAACGGACTCAAATCTTGTTTGTTTTAATGCAGATTTCACCTTAGGAAACACATCGGTGTCGCACGGCGCAAGATCCGGCCAATAAGGCTGATGGTTTCTTGAAAGTCAATGCGGAATAAGCCGGCGCATTTTCTTGGTGGGGAACCCATGACTTGTTCTTCCACAATTCGGATCGTTTTTTCTTTATACTTTGACGGAGTTCAGCAAAAACGTAAAGATAGTAATTTTGATGAATAGTTTGACCTTCAGGAACCCAGTGAAGGTACACAATCTCATGAATATAGAAAAAAACAATTATCATGCTTTGAATTTTGATTTGCTCATTCGAGTTTTTTTTAATCTCGATGAATTTGGGCTCTTCCAGTGCATGAATTGGCGCTTCGTTTCAGGATCATAAGTAAAAAAAACCACAATTCATCAAATGTTATTATCCTTTTCAATAACTTTGGGTCATTTTCAATGACATTCAAAGCGTCAGTATAAACATTTTTGCGAGCTTCTTGTTGTTCAAACGTGAGAAATTAACATTGTTAACATTGTTATGTAAATTTGCGGTACGCATTCGTTGTCAATTCCTACAGTTTCAGCAATCGTACGAGTGCTTGACCGACGGTCAGATCGAACCAGATTACCGATTTTTTCAATATTATCATCCGTTTTTAACGTAGAAGATCCACACGGGCGTGGATCATCTTCAACGTCTTCTCGGCCATCTTGAAAACGCTTAAACCACTCAAAAACACGTGCACGCGATAAACATTCATTGCCATAAACTTGTTTCAATAAATTATAAATTTCAGTAGCGGTTTTTCCAAGTTTCAAGTGAAATTTCACAACAATTCGTTGCTCTATTGTTACACCTAACATTTTTCCGGCGAAACAAAAAACATCTCTAATGCGAATGAAAGCTACAGTTATACGGATTTGTTTACAGAAACGGGACGTACTGCATTCGAAAGAGAAGGCTTCACGCTAAACAGTTGTTGGTCGCTAACGTTTGACGCATGCGTACTTCTGTAGCAGCGTCGGTCTCGTTATTTAATAGCCACATCGTATACTTTATTAGTTTATTAGTTTCTGATGCCAACACCTGTTCCAGAGGTGTCTGAGATAGAGTAGCTGAACATCAGTTTTATGCTTAGACGTATTTAAATGCTTAGACAAAATTGCTTAGACGTATTTAAATGCTATTCTGGGTTTTTTTCGACGTTTTATAGCATTAGATGAAACATTCATGGCTTCATCATTACACGCCAGATGAAATAGCAGTTCAAATAGTGGGTGAGAGCAGATGAAAGTGCGTCAAAGAAAGCGACTATAGCTCGTACAAAATGATAACCGTTGCACGTGATTAATATTTTGGCTGCCCTGTTGTCAGATTGCGATTAAACATCATCACCTTACTTTAGCGAATCATTTTTACAATTTAACTTTAATAACAATTAAAAAATCAACTCTAATTTAAATGCAAATTACAAAGTAACTAACAAAATTCTAATAAACATTGAAAGTCTTGCAAGTGTTGTCTATTTAGTACCTCTAGATAGATTCAGCATATGTAAAAGCTGCGTTCAAAAACCATCGACATTTTTTAATATTTGAATGGTTATTAAAATAAAAAGATTAGAAGAATTACCAATGTCATTTATTTATACATAACATGCAAGTAAAGAATATAAAAATCAACGAAATATTTGTATGCACTTATATTTTCAATTAGATAATCATTTATTTTCAATCAAGTATATGCTCTCTGTCATACCATTTCATTTTCTGTAAGCTTGATTCTTTTTTTTCTTGATCAAAACTACTTTTCTTTCCTTCATATAACCTACTTCTTTCAATACGTCGCGCAATGACATACGTCATCTGTCAAACAGTTGCTTCTCCTTTAATTGCTTATGTAAGGAATTCAAAGTTACATGCTGTCCTAAAAAGAAAAATTAAACTGTGAGTGCCTACGTATAAACTACATATGGGTTTAAAAACAGTCTTTTCTACAATTAAATAAGCAAATATTAATATCTAAAAATTTTCATTATATTTAAAATTGTATTGCTTATTTATTTAAAATGATTTTTTTTTCTGCAATTTTTGGTTAAAAATACTTACTGTATTCATACATGAATTGTATGTATCCAAAGTGGCAGTATTTATAACCCTTTTAGTAAAACTACGCTTTCTAGATGATTTTAAAATTTCATTGTTTTTCACTTTTTGTGAAATAGTACAACAGTGAACATACTCAACCTTAAGGCTGCTGCAACACGCTAAAAAAAATATTCTTCGTTCTATAATACATATGACTTAAACTAAACATATCCAATTATTAGTAATTAATTTAACATATCTCTCTAACAGCCACAAAGGGTAACATGAGCCGATATTAACTCATTCTTGCTCAAAATAGTGTATCAGAGATGCTACAAACTCTTGACAATGATTATTTAAATGATTTGGCATTTTACAGGCGTGACTTTGACAATTACAACACTGTGGTAGTTCTTAAAAGAACTGTTTTTAATCGAAATGGGATAACCTCCCACGTTCAGATCCGAATGGGATAACCTCCAATGGTGTCAATAAATATCAACACGAAAAATTTTAAACTCGATAACGTCGCATATGTTGCCATCCGAATCCAGCTCTAAATTTGAAATTTATTGAATACATTCCATTTGATTATTTTATTATTTATTTTATATAGTGGTATTTCTACTGTTCTTCAATAGCGTCATCGATTACGTGCAACGGTTTTAGTTTTGTACAGGTTATATGGTCGCATCTTCCGGAGAAAAAATGACTATGGTGTTCTGGTACTCTCATGGTGTGATATTCATATACTACCTAACCGAAGGCAGGACCGTCACTGGGGAGTAGTATTAGGGTAAAACTTCATTCCCTTAGCTTGTAAGTACTTGTACATACGACGTATTAACCTAATTTATCTTCCAGGGATTATTTTCTCTTTCCAGACCTGCCAAAATGGCTCGCTGGATGAGGAATCATGGAGGAATGAGTTCAACGCTTATTCTGCATACTTGGATAAATCGCATTATACTAAAAATATTATCCATTATGTAAACGAAATTATTTGGCATGATTGATCTATCGATGCATAAAAAATAAAATTTTTCGATGGTGATATTAATGAAACGTCTACGCCAGTAGGATTCTGCGATTGCAGACACTTTTACAATGATCTACGTCGATATTATTGAAATCAAGCAAAGACAGGGACTTCGTTAAAAACTACAATAACATTAATCATTATTTGATCGACAACTTTTCGTATCAGACTCGTACAAAGATCACGGACTCTTGGAAGTTGGATTACAATCAACAGAAATCACCAATAAATTCTTGCAACTGCGTAATTCGCTACGATCACGTGGACAAATATTATCGTACAATCGTTTCCCGTCCAACCTATAAATAAATGGTCAGTACCCGCGAGCAATCTATACACAACCCGT
This sequence comes from Cosmopolites sordidus, assembly GCA_031761425.1. NCBI lineage: Eukaryota > Metazoa > Arthropoda > Insecta > Coleoptera > Curculionidae > Cosmopolites > Cosmopolites sordidus. Next base: position 559,807 of record JARFXV010000710.1, on the reverse strand, counting down.
AACCCCCAACGTTCAGTATCTCAGCAACGGCTTGAGAACTGGTGGAAACACGTCTTACAATCAAGTACACTGCAACACCGTCGACGACACGGTCGATATCAGAGTGGTCCGTGAAAGTGAATCTTAGTCGGATTGTGTCCAAGCGGCCAGGAGAAAGTGTCAGCTTCTCGTCTCATTCGTAGAACAATTTTCGTGGATCGAAGATGGACGGAAAAGAATTTAGAGAGTTCGGTAAAGCGGCTATCGATTATATTGCCGATTACTATGAAACCATAAGAGACAGGTGAGGTTCGTTATCATTAATTTGCGAAATGTACTTGTTTATAATTATGTAAAAATATTGAAATTATTGTTTGTAACGTTTTAAATATAACATTTAGAAGATCCACTGATATAATTTTGTTGGCACAGAAATATTTTATTTGCCAAAAATAATAACAAAAATTGGTAGGTATATTAAATTTATTTTATGCGAAATCCGAAGTTTTTGATCCGTTATTTCCGTTATTTTTGATTAAACATATAGTCTAATGCAATTGCTTCTTAACTTATTATTAAAACTTTATAATAGAATGACATAGTTCTGTTTCATTTTTTATAATTAATAATTCTTTATAACATAAGTTCGTCGGGATTTCTTTAAGAGAAAGAGAAACGTAAATAGATTATGTAAATATTTATTATATTATTACTACTATTAATTTGCCAACGTTGTGGTAGGTCCATAATACGTTATTGTCAAAAAATGAGTATCTTTATTGGCAAAAAAATTCAACTGGTTGTTGTTCACCTCTTCTTCCTTTATAAAAGATCTCCCATTTAAACACTTTTGGAAGGAACGGAATAGACGGTAGCCTAAAAGTATGACGTCAGGGCTGCCCTGGCATATCCCATGATTTTTTTCGTTGTATATTGTTGTACATAATCCACTTTTCATTACCAGTTATAGTTTCCATCCGCTTCAAAAATTGAGCCTCAGATTTCTTTTCAACAAAAGAATGCACAAAGGGATCGGATATTGACAAAGATTTTGCTCACTAAGTTCGTAAGGGACCCCTCGTTAAGTTCGTGGATGACATCGTACATGTACTCATTTTTTTTTCAGATGGCTTTATCTGCTATCTCATTGAACCTGTAGCGTAGTTTTACGCCTGTTATAACTTCTCTTTCTTCGACATCAGTGCTTGAAGGGCGGCCATAGCTAACGGTCTTCCAGGTTTCCATCTCCAACCCCGAACTGACCAAACTACTTTTGCTCCCTGGTTTCCCCAACAGAACCTTTTCCTTAAGCCGCACAAATCTTTGGTCGTTGAATGAACCTTGAAATAAACAAACATAATCCGTCATAAATGTAAGCTATCAACCCACATTTTCAATTTAAACCAGCTTGACTAGCTGAAGACAAATTAAAGCTAATCTGAACGTAAACATTTTATATCACAGGAATCAATAACAAGTAAATAAACATTACAAATACAATATAGGTTTTTGTTTACAAATGTTAAAAGAGCAATAAATGGAAAATCCCTACGAATCTGATAAAATAATAAAATAGAAAAATGCGCAGTTTTGACTGCTGCGAAAATCCGCCGCAGGATGGCGTGAGCTGCATGTAGTTACACCTGCCGTCCAACATTACCGCTTTATATGGACCATAGCTTTGGTCATTCCTTCAGGTACTTTCCAAGGGATCAGCTTTCAAAAAAGCAATCATCCTTGCGATCACATCAGTATCGATCGGAAAAAGATCAGCGACTTAACTCTATTCTCGCACTCTTATTTATATTGAGTATAAATTATTTTAGCGTAAGAATTATTATCAAATTTTGTACTAGTAATGAAAATAAACTTTGGTAAATTAAAAAATAACATGTGTACAGATGTCAAAATATAATATGACCTAAAAGAAATGACTGATAAACATGATAAAATACGTTTCTAGTTGAAAAAAAAACGTTATTCTTATATAATGTATACTCTCGTATATTCTCCCTTAAGCTCAATACATACATTTATTCCAATGGTTCTCCAATTAATTTATTCTATCTTTGAAGTGATTTTCTGGACGTCTTTCAAAATACTGATAACTAACTAACTAGCTAATACTGATAACTACTGTAACTTCTTCATTTGATGAAAAACGCTTGCCACGTAGGAATTTTTTGAGGTTTGAAGAATGAATGATGAATATGGTGAATGCTCCAACAATTCGTAGTGTAACTCTTTCAATTTGGTCATTGCAAGAAAACTTTTTTTAGCCGGTGCATTGTCTTGATGAAGAATTATTTTTTTCTTCGTTAAACCATGTCTTTTCTAACGAATTTTTGCGTCCAATTGATCCAAAATATTTGAGTAATACTGTCCTGTTGTATTACCGGTTTGAAGGTAATAGATTAACAACATGCGTTTTGCATACCAAAAATGATGCCATATAACTTTTTTTCGATTTTGACCACTTTGGCCGCTTCGGAGCTGATTAACAGGACGCAGTCCACTCTACGGTTTGTTGTCGCGTTTCAGGATCATAATGGTAAATTCAACCCTTATTCATAGTTACAAAACGACGTTTAAAATATATTTTATTCTTTCGAAAAAGATCCAAATGTTGGTTAGAAAGTTTTACTAGAAGTTGTTTTTTATTAGAATTTAGCTTTCTCAAACCCATTTTTTTTTCAAAACATGAAACACCCGTTCAGTTGAAATGTCCATGGCCTTAGCAATTTTACTCAAAGTCAATTGTCTGTTATCCATAACCATATCATGTTTAGAATGAATTATTTGTTTAGTAATTACACTTATTGAACGTCTAGAATCAGGAGCACCATCCAAGCTTGAACAGCCACGTTGAAACTCACATGCCCACTTACAAACCATTGTTTTTAAAGTAGCAGACCCTAATACATTTACCATTTCACTAGGCAATCCCTTTACCTTTAAACTCTTTTTACAAAGAATTGAATCACTGCACGACTTTCAATATGTTCCACTTAAAAAAATAACACCGATACGTTTACTTTAAGCTGTTGTTTTTGTATGAATGATTTGACAGATCGACTTCAAAGTTCATGTATGTACATTTGAAGGATGAAGCAGACAAAAAATAGCAGATTATATAGTTCGTTTAGTGCTTTATAAGTTTTAATTAATATTAATTAATATTTATGTATATATATATATATATATATATATATATATATATATATATATATATATATACATATAAATAATTTAAATAATATAATTATTTTAAGGCCTGTTCTCTCCAATGTCCAACCTGGATATTTGGGCGATCTTCTTCCCAAAGACCCCCCACAAAACGGCGAGTCCTGGAGAGACGTCCTGCAGGATGTTGATCGCGTCATCATGCCAGGCATCACCCACTGGCACAGTCCCAATTTTCATGCATACTATCCTACAGCTCAATCATTCCCATCTGTAGTTGGTGAGCTGATGAGTGCAGGATTTGGAGTTGTTGGATTAAGTTGGGTAAGTCCCAATATGATTTAAATTATTCTTGGTGGATTTGCTGTGTTGCAAACGTGATTATTTTGGTAAAAACGAAAAAAAGTCTATAACAATAATACAATTATTTAATATATCTTATAAAAACAAAATGGAAAAATGAATGAACTGAACTGAAAATAAATGTATCACAATAGAGGTAATCAAATACAACCAAATAAAAAGAATCAGAATAAGAATAAGGTAAATAAATAAATTAAAACAATTTTTTATCATAACTAACTATAGTTTAATGAACTTTCAAAATAACATATTCACAACCTTAAATGGTTTTATGAATAGGTTTAGCAAACAACAATGACACTGGCAGTGATTCTGTTAGAAATCATTTCTAGGTCATGGAAAACAACTATGCAGTGTGGCATTTTAATAAATTTTTGACCCAGAGTAATCGATATACATTTGCTTCTTTTTTAAGTAAAAAATTTTTAATTTTAACCAAAAATGCGGGTTAATTAGAAGCATCACATAGTGACATGTTTGTTTTTCTTAATATAATCATTAACCTACAAATTTTAGTGGTTATAAAATTAATAGACACCTTAGGCTATAAGTTTTCTATTACATGATTGTTATATAAATAGAAATATATTTAAGAGTCCTTATCCAACAATTTGTAAATTTTTGTTTATAATTATTTAATTTTTGTGCAATGCTATTTTTTTGTCCACGCTTATGTTAGACTGGCTTGTACGAGGGTTGCTATTTTTGTATCCGAAATAATAAATGAAAATAAATATTTATCATTGGAAACGGTTTTATTGTTTTTCAAAATATTCTCCGCGACGATCGATACACTTTTGCATAAGTTTGAACTAATTTTCATAGCACTTTTTCCATTCCGATTGAGGTATCTCCAAAACATGCATTTTGAATGCATCAACCGCTTCTTCTGGCGTCGAAAATCGTTGACCACGTAGTTTATTTTTCACGGACTGGAACAAAAAGAAATTATTGGGTATCAAATCAGGACTGTACGGCAGATAACCCATCAATTCGATGTTTTAACCGATGTGTGGTCTACCCATTTATCAAAAAAAAAAACCAGGCGACCATTTGCTTCGAAGTGTTTCTTGCGCGAACAACTTTTGTTGGGTTTGGATCATTTTATGAGACCCATAGAGTCGACTGATATTTACTTTCGGGCTCATACGTATAAATCCTAGATTCGCCATCTCTGTAGATGTTATAGACAGCTTTTGATGCACCACGATTGTATTTTTTGAGCATTTCTTTGCATCAATCGATACAAGCCTTTTTTGAGCTATTGCCAAATTATGCGAAATACAACACGCCGCAAATCTTGTGTATGCTTGTCATACTAAGGCCCAGAGAAGCCTCACCCTTACGATATGTTACATGACGATTTTGCTTAATCCATTTCAGGCACAACAACCTATTTTGGACGAACTTTCTTAAATTCGTCCGTGAGCGAACGACGCCACGATTAAATTCACTAATCCAGTGATATATAGTGAATTTAGAAGGTGCTTTATGGCTAAAAGTCAAAGTGAGTTGATCGATGCACCGTTGTTGAGATAATCTACGTCGAAAGTCATAGTAAATAATCGCACGAAAATGTTTACGAGTTAATTCCATTTTTTGACAAAGATGAAATTTTCAAGTCACTAAAGAACATAAATAGCGTCCGTATGACAAAACCTTCTGAGCACGTATACAGTCAACAGTGTCAAACTTTACGATGTATGTGTAAGATTGTGGCTAGCAATACCACTGTTGGCAATTCCGAGTACATAAATAGCAACCCTCGTATTATATTTTATAGAATTAATTTTGTATATTTTGTGTACACTATGACACTATTATGTAATCATAATAATCAAGAAAATTAAGGATCACCAAATTTGATACAAAAACAATATATTTGATACACTTTGTAAATCTGACTTTTTAAATAAAACGGAAAGTATTTATTTATTCATCCAAATATATTTAATCTTGTTTTAAGTTGTTTTAGTTTAATTCCATTCACTGTAATACACTTATTCCAACTTTTTTTCTAGTCTTCCAAATTGTTTTCATCGTCGATTGGTATTTCCTTCAAAGGGGCCAGCGAACTTTTTTAGATGGCTTCTATCGATTTTAAATCGCGTTCACTAAGTGCTTTATTCAATCAAGGGAACAGAAAAAAGTTACATGGTACTATATCTAGTGAATAGGGTGCTTGTAGAATTGAATTTTATTTTTTAGCTAAATTTGACGAATTACACAGGTCAACAAATTTAAACTGTTGATGAAAATATTGTTGAAAATCGATGTATATGAAGTATTTTGTAGTCCTAAATCCGAAAATGATAAGCTAATTATCAGCTCTCCTAATTCGTCGCTAATTCGTCGCTTACTGCAACTAAATTTTCCGGAGAATAATCCACATGGGAGTGTAAAAAATACATTTTTAAGGACATGCGACACCCTAGAATTTCATAGGCTTTTAAGAGTTCATCTATGAGGTTTTTATAGTTTTCATCTGTCTTGTTGCTCTAAATAAAATAAATCCTTTCACTACACTTACAAAACACTTTCAAGCTACCAATTTATTTTCGTTTAATTTCTCTTGACAACGGAAATTACCTAGAAGCTTCCTTATTTGAGGTCCAATAAATATGCCTTCTTTTAGTTTTGCATCACTTAATTGAAGAAATATTTCTTTTAGGTACTTGAAACCATTATCTACCTTGCCCATGGCTTTGACAAAGTTTTTCATTAGTCCAAGCTTAATATGGAAAGGCGGAAGAAGCACATTTTTTGAGTTAACAAGGGGGCATATTTTATGTTTGAAGTGTGAAGAGGTTACACTGTTGAAGTCTGGAACCAAAAAGTTCCGATTATTGCTTTGACAATCCCAGGTCACGTACCAAATCATTTAATTAATTCTGAGTTAAAAAGTGAGGTTCACTGATTCACTGAAACATGTTGTCTAGGTTTAAAGGCGCAATCGATTCCGGTAGTTCCTGACTATGAGGAAATGGCCTAAGTACGGAAGCCAAATTTGAATGCTGCATTTTGTCCGTTTTCTTTCTTGAAATCCCTTCTGTTTTAATGATCTAGGGCATTTCAGAGTTCGTTCAGTTTTAGCTCTACACCTTTCTAAACGATGTCCTTTGTGGTGTATTTTAAGTAGAACTGCCTAATAAAAATAAAAAGTCGCAAGTAAAGGTCGATTAACAGTCATCCTCGAAGCAAATAGAGTTCTAATAGTGTAAAGTGTTGGATGTAGTAGAAATTTAGTGCTGTTTACCTCTTTAATTCTTTCTGAATTGTCTCAAGCTTGTCTTAAGTTTTATATTATTTTTTTCTTCAGTTGAAAGTTGAAAGGAGGCTGTGCCTCAAATAATCCTTTTCAAACGCTATCATGTCTATAATTGATTTTTTAGGTTATATTCACTGTATGCTTGTATATTATACTCCGTTTATCATCTAAAAGATGGCGCTTATATATAACTACATAACGGAAAAAAATTCTGATTCGAATAGGTTCTGCAGTCAAAGAATGATAATGGACGAGAATTAATTAGAGACGCTAATTGAATTGGGGTTTTGAAAAAAATGTCATAAATGGAAAAATCATAAATAATTTTTCCTTATAATTAAAAAGTTATATCAAATTGAAAATAAATATTTAAAGCTAGTATCGATGACGCGCCAAAAGTTCCCGAAAAAAACCGAGCGCGTGATACATCACAATGTTTATTTCCCCTCAACATTACAAACAGGTGATACGAGAGTTTTAGTTTTTTATCAATTTACTCTTGTTATCATTAAATAAATTTATATGAAAATATCAAATCAAATAAGTTATAGTGTTTCCTACCACTTTGTACGAATACTACAAAAACAACTCCCGAAAAAATGTTTTTAAATGTGCTATGTTAAACATCGATACAAATGGTTCTAAACAACACGGCGTATTAGTCCTAAAGTGACATCAAATTTTTACAAGCACTTGTCATCAAATATATACAAAAAATTATTATTTATAACCTTATATCAATTTTTTTATATTTGAGTATTTATTACCTGCTGAAGCTATCCAATCGTGACTATATTGGCAACTGTATAAGCTTATTCAGAACTTTATGTTCTGGACACACGTTCTTTCACCGTGTAAATACAATTTTTGCGGTTAAATTGAACATAACCTATAGCTTTGTCACCGTAACTTTCGCATGACACCCTACAAATAATTTAATTATATTTAATAGAAATATTTTGTTTCTTATTTAAATGCACATTATTATTTAAAAAAAAAACTCAAATTGATACTTTAGCACCTCGAACTTTATCTGAATTAAACCGAATGTCATTTTTGAGAAAATTTGTGACCATAAAATATCCACACCAGGTATATTATCAGAATTGGCCTTTATGAACCCTTTGACATAATGACGTCACAAACATGGCAACCAATCGTGGCGCTTTCGCAGTCACGTGATTTAATTTAAACATGTTTGCATTTTGATTGATTTTTATTTGGACAATTTTTTTAAGCTTTTCGCATCGATTTTCAATATTATGTATGATAAAGTTTTAAGTAAAATTAAAAAGTCGATAATTATTTTTTATTCAAAAAACCAGTTATAACATTATATTAATATTTTTATATTTAATAATATATCATACCTCATATTTGTTTTAATAATATTATTATCTGGTTTTACTTAAAGAAGGTCTTATTTTATATATAACGTTACATTAGCAGAACGGTTTTTTTTAAGCAGGAAATTAAAAAAAAATTAGTCTGCCATTATTTGTGGTTAATTATTTGCATTTTAAAAATTATATACGTAAGACGAATACAAATGATTTATTTCCAATCACAATTAACATTAAACTCTAAAAAAACTTGCGCTTTGCTATTTTGTACATATTATTAGCTGAATATTTTAATTAATGAGAAAAAATAAACGTGTTGATAGATGTTTACTCGCACGTATTTACTTAGAAGAAATTTGCCACGATTGCAAAATTTATATAATACCTGAGATTTACACCTGTTTAGAAACTTTTCTTATAAAGAAAGTAGTTCATTTCACAATTATTTAGTCATCTGTAGCCAGACATAATCGTGAGCTATTTCACGTTTGCCTAACAATCATGCTTATATCGATACCCTTTTACACTTAAAAGAAAACAGTTTTAAAATAATACATAATTTTTATTATATCTTTTATAAGAGTGCATAATATTGTATTTGTATGTATATGTTTGTTTTATATCTTTATAGATTGCTAGTCCAGCTATGACAGAATTAGAGGTTGTGATGATGAATTGGATGGGAAGAATGTTGGGTCTACCTGAGGAGTTTTTGAATTGTTCAGAAGGACCAGGAGGTGGTGTTATACAGGTAACTTTAAGATTATTATTGGCTACATAAAAATATGAACGCAAGTTTAATAATCTTTTTCATGATGATGTTAACATAGTTCAATAAATAATTTTAAACATGTTCTCTTCGTTATCATTCTGTATTGTGATTTTTTTAACTCTCTTTCTTTCTTTGTTCTTCTTTATACTCCAGTGTAATTGAGCTCATTCCCCTTTGCTCTCTTTTTTATTTCATTCTCTGTCTCTGTATCTGGCCCTCTGTACGATCTTAATTTTTATTATTGCTTTCTCTTCTATTCTTCTATATGAACTACGAAAATGACTGAAACTACGAAAATTACTTATATCATACGCTGGGAGAAGAGCTGAAAAAACACAGGGGGGTGAAGGTTTCGGTATGGAAATTTCGATTTTTTCAATTGAGAATGTCCAGACCTACCAAAAAAATAAATATTGATTAAAAGTAAATTTGCTTAAAATCCAATCAAGATAAAAAACAACTTGTATCATTGTGTGTCAATTTCAATTTTTGTGTCTACACTGGCTTCAACATTTTTTATCACTCCCTATATTCTCCAGATCCTACCCCTAGTAATTATTTTTAATTTCTTAAGCTGAGGGAACATTTTCGCGTAACTCATTTTTCTGGAGACGAATATAAGTGAGAAGGAAACAATGGAATTTTCTATAGAAATGGATAAGAGCCCTGTTACAATACACCTAATTTATAGTATTATAATTAATAATGTGAACTTTCCAAAATATTATATTAAACCATAAACTTATTTGAAACGTTTCAAAGTTGGTTGATTGGAATTTATCCAACACATGTTTAAATTGAATCATTTTATAATACTTACTGTGTCCTGATTTAGTGAACAAACTAATTTAGTACAAGAAAGAAAAATTTACGTTATAAAGTTTGAATAAAAAATTGTTAATTAAATTGTAAAGAATTATTTTTAAGAAATATTATTAAACTTTAGGCTTCTGCAAGCGAATCAACTTACGTAGGACTTTTAACAGCTAAAGAGAAGAAAGTTAAAGAGCTGTTGGAGGAAAATTCAATTATGAGCGAAGCTGAAATCAAAGGAAAGTTAGTAGCTTACTCATCTGATCAATCGAATTCTTCAGTGGAAAAAGCAGGATTATTAGGTAAAATATTTACTTTTAATTGCGAGGGGTATTTTTTAAATAAGGTCCGTTTGTGAATGAGAATGAGGATGACGCGCAATTGCGGCAGTGCGCTTGCGCGTCTGTTCCCAGCATGCTTTGCGCGCATTTAGGCGCCATTTGCAGACGGATCATCTATCTGTGTGCTAAGCTGTAGAAGTTTATAATGTTTAAGAAAATTGGGTCACCCACCGACTGTAAGATATGAACTGTAATTCGATTCTTGAGTGCAATAAACTTAGTAGCAGCGGAAATTCATTTGTGAGGTTTACAGTGATAATGAGTGGCAGTAAAGTTCGAATGTAAATTTCCACAGGTTTTAAGGTCAGTTTTGTACACCAGATAGAGTAATCGAAAATTGTGTGCTCGGTGGATTCAAAAACTGCTTTCTGACGATCATAAAACAAAGAGATTCGGTTGTGTTTTATCATTTCTGACTCGATAAAATTAGGAAGGAGATGAATTGTTAGACCACATCGTTACAAGAAATGAGACTTGGGTGTCTCACATAACCCCTGAACCCAAGCAACAGTCAATGGAAATGTGACATCGTCGCCAACCAGAGTGAACGCCAAACAGACAATTTCAGCACGAAAACTCATGGCAACTGTTTTTTGGCACAGGAAAGGAATTTTGTTAGTGAATTTTATGCCGATAGGCACAATAATCAATTCTGATGCGTATTGTGTCACCTTGATAAAACTCCGACGTGCCATATAAAACAAGCAGCGTCTTCCGGTGTGATGTTGCTTCATGACAATGCAAGCCCACATGTTTCTGCACAAACACAAGGTCTAAAGAGGTCTTTTGGATTTTCCAGTTTACAGTCCAGACCTTGAATCCAATGATTTTTATTTGTTTGGGTACTTAAAAGAGTTTCTTGGTGGTCAACGGTTCAACAACAACGAATAAGTTAAAATTGCAGCCATGGATTGATCTTCTTCACAGGCGGCAGATTTCTTTAATGTAGAAATTCAAAAACTTATTGAGCGGTATAACAAATGTTATCCAAAATGAAAGTTGTGTAGAGAAGTAGATTAAAGTATGTAAAATATGAAAATAAAAATTTACGGACTATTTAAAAAATATACCTTATATTTAGTGGAACTGGGAAAGATACATGGTGATCAAGCATATACGAATTGTCAAGCATATACAAAAAATCATTGTAATGATTTTTATTGAATTTCAATTATGCATTTTCTCGTTTCAAAATAAGTTTAATGTGGACCGCTATACTGTCAGATATATCTCCGATTGTCAATCTACAAACAATCGCCAACTGAAGGTATGTACACTTTATGCAGAGCTCATACAGCAGTTCAAATAATGGGTAAAAAAAAGTAGCGTATAGCCAAAACGGTTCTATCTACAGAAAAAATATGGGATTATCCTGGTGTGGTGCTCTGAAACTCCCTGACAAAAGGTAGAATAATCAACGAGAATTATTACGCTTACTACTGGAGCAATTAAAGTATTCTATTCAGGCCAAAAGTCCCCCACGAAACTCCTCTTTTATCACGATAATATGTCTGCTTACATGTCTTGGGCTATTAATTTAAAACTACCCAAACCTGCAGAAATGGCTGTTTGGACGAAGATTCACTTCAAATTATGAGATTGAAGCTGAGACCACCGCTTAGTTTGCAGAGATATACAAATCAAATTATATTGAGGCTGTTAAAAACTGCAAGGTGACTACTTTGAAAAGTTTTTAAACTAACTTCAAAATGTTTTTCTCTGTCAGGTGGAGAACTTTTCGAACGACACTCATAAATCATTGTTCTTCAAATGCACTTGTTTCTGCAAAAACACGTTTTTGTTAATATAAAATGGCAAGATACTGAAACACATTTAAATAAACCAGTCTACGCTTTTTAATTAATCTAGCAAAAAAAATATTTTGTTATTCAACATCTTGCATCCGTGCGAAGTAATATTTGTAAGTTCCAAGAATCAGCGAATAAGAAGTAAAAAGAATGATTTCTGTTTTCAGTTCTGCCAATTAATTTTCAATGTTTATCGACAATTTGCAACATTAACAGTAGCTTAGAATTAAAAATCCCCACTAACAACCATAACATATATAATTCTTGTTTCATATAATTTACAATCGCGGAGATATCGCATAAAAAAACTTCATTAGTTATCTAAAGGTTTTTTTCTAATGAGAAAAATACGGTTCTTTCAAGGTTGACATTAATTATATGCCTTTTTCATCGGTTATTAGTCAGTTGTCTTGGTCAGGATTTATTTTTTTAAATGCACATACAACTCCACTAAAATGCACAGTTTATTTAAGATAAAAGAATATGCAAACTTGGTTTCACAATATACTCAAGATATCTCACTTGGTTTCAAGATATTCTCCGACATGTTTGGGCCTCGAGACCATTTTCAAAGACAGTTAAGTATAAACTAAACTGAAGTTGTTTCAAAGTTCTGTCTAATTGAGGTCGGTTTTTTTGTCTGGTTAAATTTGTGACACTTTCAATTATTGTGGTATTTCCGAAGTCTAGCTGGGTATTTGTTAGGTTTTTACTGTCGTATAGGTTTTTTTTTTATTTTGGAAATTTCTAAGAAATATTAACAACCTGCTTTTATTGCAGCTATGTATTCATTTGGCATTATTGGTGTTAAAAAAATGATTTTGGTCTATATAATGTTCGACAAAACCCTTCTTTCTTTGATTATGTAAAATTGAGTAGTTATGTTCTTTTAGCATAAGTCATACATATTACATTTTATTTCGTATACTCGAGATTTGTCACAAAATTTTGCTCTTTCTTTATTATTATTTAGCATTGATGCAAGATTATTCTTATTAACAGAAATACTATTAATATTTGCTTTCTTTAAATGATTTGTCATTCTAAAACTTAATTTATGAACATGGTTTCTAGCATGCCAATTTTTAGAATCTTTTTCAGATATTGCGGCATAAAAATGTTTGATGTTGTTTTTCTTAATCTTGTTTTTTAACATTTTATCTATACTGCTGGGCTGATATTCATTATTCTTTGTGATATTTTTGATTATATTAAGTTCTTTTTCATAGCAGTCTTTTTTAAGTGGAATCGTTAGAACTCTGTAGGTCATACTATGAAAGGTGGACAGTTTTACATTCCATGGTCATAATTGTGCGGTATACGTGGGTTTTCTAAATATTTCGAATTATAATTTATTCGGTGTTTTTATTATTTTTAAATTTAAGAAATTTAATAAATCATCCGTCTCTATTTCTATTGTGAACTGGATTTTTGTGTTTACACTATTTAAATATGCAAGAAATGTAATTCTTATTTTAATTGCAGGATCGATGACAATGAGATTATTATCAACAAATGAACATGGTCAACTAACCGGCGAGATCTTAGAGGAAGCTATCAATAAAGATAAAGAGGCAGGATTAATACCCTGTTATGTTGTAGCAAATTTAGGTAAGTTTTTAGATAGGAACAAACAAAAGTGCAACACCCAGTATACATATTCAAATTATACTAAATATATACTTCGTGTATAATATATCTTGAATACAAAAACTGATATACTGTTTGCTTCATTAGTTTTATTTTTCTTTTTGCGCTTGTACAAAATGTGGCAAAGTAAACAGTCATTTTTGTATCATATGAAATATTTTTCGTACATTACTAAGCTGCACATTATTCTTGTGATTTTGCTAAAAATGTAAAAGTCCACGAAATCGTGCACCACGTTTCAGGTAATAATGCTAATTTGAAAAGAGGGAAGCTATTGATATATAAGAAGCAGGTTTCAAGTGTTCGTGAAATAGCGAGTTCGTGAGTCTGTATAGAAAAAGAACAATTATTGGAAACAATTTCTGAACAAAAGAAAAGTAATAAAAATAATTATTGGAAACAATTTCTGGAGTCAGAATTTAGAAGATAGATATACTTTCATTGCCATGAAAGAAATGCAGGAGGTATTATAGACTACATTACCTATATTAAATATACAGAATTCGATATAAAGCATATAAAAACCCGTTTCAAAGTTGGAAATTAGTTCAAACAGAAGGATAGTTGCAATAGCCCTACAAACGAAAGCTTTTGAAAAAGAAAAAGAAATAATGTATGAAAAGATAGATGAAAAGGTAGAAATTTAGACAAATTCGAGTTTGTTTATTTAAATTGAATGTTCATCAAGTATCGGCTAACTCAGCTAAATATAGTACAAATTTAGGATTAGAAAGACAAGCGATACTGCATTTTCAACCTCCGAATCGCCGGATTATAGAAGGTAACAAATTCCCGGTGTACTCCTAAGATATCCAGAATTTACTGCGAGAATTTTGAGAAACAACGGACAAGACTACAAAAGTAATGATCGACAGTATTGGAGTGGAATTAGAAACATGAAAGGACGAAAAAGGCAAACATTCTAAGATATCAGAGATAAGAATAATGAAACTGAATTTCTGTATCTGAAAAAGCTACTGTGTGCCCAAAATATTGTCATATAAATTTCGAATATAATAGAGATTTAGACTTAAGGCTTAGATATTTTATTTAAAAGAAAAAAAGGTAGACCAAGAATGATCTAACATTTTAACAAATTAATTTAAGAGAAGGAAAACAATACAGGAGATGAAAATAAGACACATGATCAGAAAAAGGGACAAAATTGATAAATCAATCTGGGGTACTTCTACAAAATACGACGCCTTAAGGGCCAGAAGGAATATGTAGAAGAAGAAGGAATAGCGACACGACTGGATGTCGCAGTTTCAATGATTATGACGAAATGCAGTAGGCATTTTGGGAATCAGATTTATGCGCAAGTATGCAGTTCTGGCCATTCTAGAATGATCCAAGGATGTGAGAAACAGTATCGTAAACTTCTTGATGTTCGAAATCGACATAACCGTATTCAGCAAATACATGATGTTTTTGTTACAGCTACATGTAGGACTATTTCCAAGATGATTGATATTTTACATTTATACTCCGGTTCAAGATATTTCGTTACCTTTCGGCAAAGTGTTAATTGCCCCAATACATTTCAATAAAACTATTCCTGGTTTCTTCAAAGGCACCGGAATCGGAGTGGTTTAACTTTTGAATAATTTTGGAAAAAATAAAGTATTGTCAAATTATTATTATTATTATGTATCACTAAAACATTGTATATTGGTGTGTGAATTTTGAATTTATTAGTACAATAAAAATAAATAAATAAATGTATCTATTAGTACAATAAAAATGATAACTTAAATTTAATTATACATTTAATTCGGTTTCACTCTCACTGTCACTTTGAACTACATTAATAATAAGTGGTTCAGTGGTATTATTAGTAAATGATACATAGGAATCTTCTAGTTCAATAACATGGTTAATCGAATGTATCCAATTCTTTGGGAATACTATCTACAACCTTCGTAATTAATGTTGCAGCACTTGCACTTGGAGTTGGATAAATGTTTTCCGCTGATGATTTTACCTGATGCCACATATGCTCAATTGGATTAAAATACAGTAATACGCGGGAAGGCGTAAAACCACATCCATATTCCTTTTCAATATTAAATGCCTTTAATATTTCTAGAAGATCATTTTCTTTTGTATATGTATTTTCGAAGTATATATCGTTTTTTAACATATAGTTCTGAAATTCCAATTTAGTATTATTTGCATTAAGAACTTTATTTTTTTGGCGGTTATGATAACTAGCATTGTCCATTACAATTACGCTTTCCATTGGGCAAAAGGCTATTTATAAACCAAACTTCAAAAAGTTCTCCATAAACAATTTGGAACCCATCCATCCTCGGAACCAGCATGTAAAATTGAAATTATTTTTCCTTTGTTTTCTGGGGCTTTGGTTTGGCATTTTGCTGGCGTCTCATGTGTATCTCTTCTAATCTGTATTTTTTATAGAGTTTAAGTAGTCAAACCGCCAATCGTCGCAATTGTTGTGATTCCATTAATATTTGCCTTTTATTAATGGTCAGATATACAAAACCCATTAGAGATAATATTCTCTGGAGGCTTGGTTAGGTTAGGTTTTGTTTTGCTGCAAAGAATGTTGGTTTCATCTTTCCTTAATCGCTGTTGCAATGAATATAGTGCGGGCACAGTTTGCTCTTCATACATAGCATACATTTTTCTTTGAATTAAGTCGTCGTCGCTTTCGTCAACACATTTACTTTTACCAGAATCACTACAAACTTTTTTGGTTTTAATTGGCTTTGTCACAATATCTTTAACTGTAGATAACGGCGTTTTCGTTAATGAAGATGTTTCTGCTGCGGCTGCATTTACATTAGGCCCCCTATTCAATAAAGAAACACACATTTTTAACACTTTGCTTAGCATCGGACGACGTTTTCTTTTAAAATTAGCACTACCACTACTATTAGAACAATGATCACTATCTTGCCAAGAACACCACATTTTTAGCACATTTGGAATAATAAAAATACGATCGAAATTATAGAGCAGCACTGTTTAAGAAAAGAATGCGAACTAAACTAAAATATTTCGAAACTACTAAACCAGATATAAAATTATTTTTTTTACCTGGTATTTTAATAGGCTAGGCCCTGTTTACGTTTTTTACAACTTTGCCGGGTTTTGTTACGACAGGGGTTGTTAACAGTTTATTATAGCCATTCGGTTAACGTTATATCTTGAACCGCACTATACTTGCGATGGAGATGCATGATTATTATCCTAATTTGGCACTTCCTCTTAGAACGTACCACAAGACACGTTGCTTCGAATAGTGGCAAGGTAGAATTGATTGAGACCAGGAATGAAACTCTATTTGCTCTAGTAATGAGTTAACATTGCTTTTTTTTAACTTTGCCACGTCAACGATCTCGCGTTATTTAGTGGCGATCTAAATCTATAACTTTACACATGCTCCATTAGAGTTAGCTAGGGTGGACAAAAATCCTTACCTGAACCAGGATTTGAACCCGGGGCCATTGGAATGGCCAGACAATTGACTAGCCCACTGACCACCATGGTTGAGTTACCTCTGTGTTTAGATGATCATAATGGATGTGATAATGGAGTGAAAGATGAAATTTAACTTTTGCACAGCTATCGAATAGTTATCATTCCAGAACTTATGGTACGAGGGCTACGTGGGGACTATAAGAAATGTGAAGCAGGCCACTCCCCATAAATATCAGAGGAAGTTTAAATACATCGTTAGGTCGTATCTGGAAGCTCGTTAAAATCTTATCTTTAAGGGAACACAGCTTGTCAAATAGTGCAATTTTTGAAGAGTTTGCGAGAGTGACATTTATCTGGTCAGTGAGAACCCCGGATTTTCGCCTATAAAACATGTAAAGTATAATATTGGTCGAATTCTTGAGCGTTTGGTTGCCTGACTGCCAGCAAATATAAACGATATTGTAGCATCGTACAACGCGCCTGAGTTAACTTGCCACAAGAAGCATACATCATTTAATTCAGTCTATTCCAGGCCTTCGCCTCCAGGTAACTCCTTACAGACCATTAAAATAAACGTGGTGGACTTACCTTTAGTTTTATATCAAATCTAAATGGAATTTCTTGTTTTTTTTATCATTAGATTATACCGCAATGGTGTCGACAAAGATTACAAAATTAACCCAATTATACAAAAATTTGGCGCTGTTTGCATTTTATTTGTTCTACAGTATATATAAAAATATTTAGTCGTTATATATAATTTTGTTTGCCTTAGGTACAACTCCCACTTGCGCTTTTGATAACCTGGAAGAATTAGGTCCAATATGCAATAGAGAAAAGATATGGCTTCACGTAGATGCCGCCTATGCAGGAACAGCCTTCATCTGTCCAGAATACCGATATTTAATGAAAGGAATTGAAATGGCTGATTCCTTCAACTTCAACCCACACAAATGGATGTTGGTAAACTTTGACTGTTCGGCTTTATGGATCAAAGACGCGAAATATCTGGTGGAAGCGTTCAACGTAGAAAGAATTTATCTGAAGGATCAACATAAAGGACTGGCACCAGAGTACAGACATTGGCAAATTGCTTTGGGCAGAAGATTCAGAGCTTTGAAAATATGGTTCGTCTTGAGAATTTACGGCATCGAAGGCATTCAAAAACACATCAGAGGTCAGATTGGTCTCGCTCAGTATCTGGAAGAACTCATAAGAAAAGACAGCAGATTCGAAATGTGTACTTCAAGCATGGGCTTGATCACATTCAGACTTAAAGGCAATAACTCACTGACCCAAAAACTGCTTCAAAAGATTTCAGAGAGAAAGAACTTGTTTTTGATAGCTGGACATGCAAATGGAAAATTTGTAATCAGATATGCGGTATGTAGTCGATTAACTGAAAAGCGAGATGTGGATTATTCGTGGAAGGAAATCGTCGAGGTTGCCGAAGAGATCGTGCCGTCGAAATTCAAATCTCAGGACATCGCAGAGAAGCAAACCATTTCTGCTCTGGACATACAAACATTAAATGGAAACGTGGAAAAATCAAAATAGTTGCAATTGTAATGAAATATTTTTTTTATATATAAGGATATAAAATTTAGCTTTAATATGTTAGTTAATGTTAATTTTTGAATTTGAATAAAAATTCAAAACTACCAATTTTTTGTTGTACATATTATATATGGCAAATAGAAAAGAATTTTAAATATATATTGTTTTTTTTATCCATATCAGTTAATTTTTTATCTATCTCCTATAAGTACAGCAATCTGCCCGAAAGCAATAAGCATTTGTTATGTTAATGATACATGACAGGTAGAGGATCACTCCAATGAGCGATGAGAGTTTAACTTAATAATATAGTTTGTATGTTCTGGCAATGTGAATTAAATTTTATAAGCCAAATAGGAGTTCACTTATCTGGCGCCAAATATTACATTTGATGGCTGAAGACGTTTCAACTTTCGTATTTGATTGTCATCATGCGCATTTAATTTGTTGGCTAACACATTAGGATGCACTGACGCTCTATCACTATACTTTACACTTTATTGGATGATGTTATTGGACACATAATAGGGACCATCAACAATGACGCGCAGAGTCCTATTTTAGAACCCCTGGAGTATAGATATATTGGAATTACTGGCTGTTCCTCATAGTTACATTCCGTGAGTCCAGAAGGGTTTCAGAATGGTTTTGTAAAGAAATATTTTCTTGTCTAGAGAGAGCTCCAATTTGCGGCCTATGAGCCAATAGATTTGACTTTGAAGTTTTGGACCGAGTTGTTTTCGTTCAGTAAATATATGTTTCTTCTATGTTAAACGGCTATCAAGGTGTATACCGAGATGTTTCACATCCTCGGCTTGTGGAATCTCTATGCTGTTAATTTTTACTGGTGAGCAGTCAAATAATGCGTCCTACGCCCACCAAATGGGACATCCTGGAGATAGTTTTTCACAAATATTTCCGATTTATATCATCCTATTTATTCAGCCATGTATCTCCGAATGTAGGTCTCTTCCAGTTTTCCTCATGTTTGTATGTCCTGTGTTTTTTTTCATGCCAATCCTCCGTATCTCTTTAAGTCATCCACCCATCTAATTGGTGGTCGACCTTTGTTTCTTTGGCCTTTATATGGGCCCAATATTGGATGACATGGTTCCACTTATTGTCGGAGAGCAGGTATCTCTTCACAACTTACTGGTGAGCAGGTATCTCTACACAAGGTGAATGTTACATGGGTTGACTTAGAATCATTGACTTTCATGCGCCATTTTTTTTATCCAGTTTTGGATCTTTTCAAGGCTTGTTTGTAAGTCTCTCGAGACTTGGGGGCAATGGGTCAATATCTGTCATCTAGAAATCAGTTAATTTAAATGAGATTTTTTCAAGTTCTTTTTTAAATTTGTTCAAAAAAAATCTTAAAATTATTAAATTTAGAAGTTAAAATTTCTGCTGCTGAAAAAAAAATAATATCACTATAATTTTCACAAAAGGCAGAGGAGAAAGGGATGAGAGTAAGAGAGAGGGGTATGAGAGTAAGGGAGAAAAAGAGACAAAATATAGTCCCATGTTTTAAGTTTAATGAAAAATAAAATAAAATATAATATAAATCATATATAGGGTGTTCCGAATTGTAGGAATCAAATTATACCAGTCTATTCTACGGTTAAAAATAATGGTACTTTGTCATATAAATCTTAGTAAAATAATGCGTTCAACGCCCACCAAATGGGACATCCTGGAGATGGAGATAGTTTTTCACAAATATTTCCGAAACCATTTACAATAAAATTATGGAATTTGGTAAATACTGTAAGTTTCACTAAATTTCATAATTTTATTGCAAATGGTGTCGGAAATATTTGGGAAAATCCATCTTCACGATGTCCCAATTTGGGGGTGGGGGGGCGTAGCGCCGACATTGAACACATTTATGCAAAACCCTTATTGAAAATTTGGCCAGAAGAGTACGCGTGTGCCACCAAAGCCATGGCGGCCATTTACTGGATGTGTTGTTCCATACATAATATCAAAATGTCTATATTATAAATCAATAAATATTTTAATACTTTGCTAGAAAACCATGTTTTATTTAAAAATCTTGCGTTCTTATTGTAACATACTTTATAATCTACTATAATGATTTTCCAATAAGAGTGTCAGCAGTTTAAAACGAGGCACAATGACATCACAAGTCATAATCCGGAAATTTTTATTTGATCTTGAAGAACAAGTAATGGCATTATGTTTTGTGATATTTATTCTGGAAACCCAATTTTCGATTACTCTTTCACACACATCGCGTAGTATATTTTCAATGGTTGCTTGAATGTTTTGTTTGAGGCCAAGAATTGTTTAGATATTTAACCTAACCTTACAAAAAATAATCCAAAGCCGTGAGCTCGCCTAATTTTGGTTGTCAGTTATAATAACCCATCCAGGAATTAGTTTTTCGATGAAGAAAATTAAACGGAAATTAATTCTAAACGGAAAAGCTAATTCTCTTCTGTACACTTGCTCGTCTTGTGGCATAGTCAGCAATAAATTGTCTGTGTGAGCAAAGAACGTATCCCGATAAATACTTGTTAAACCAATGTTCTTCAAATCTTCACGTAGGAATAATGGTATTTCAATATGATTTAAAATATATGAATTGCAAGCGGTATAAATACAGTTCTTTCTCATTGGCAAAATATGTTGATTGTAATGGTTTTTATTCGACTAATAAAGTTTTGTTTGAACTGAGATATGTGAATTTTAATTTATTGGTTAAAAACCGCAATAACTTTGTTAACAACTTAATACGAACATTTACTACATTTTAAATGATTCACATCATATTAAGAAATACATGAATTGTTTTATCAAATGAGCTGTTCAAAATTTCCATCATCCCATTCCTGATAAAAAGAGCTTCATCGGTTGATAAAATATTGAACAAAAAAGTTGATCGCTTTAGTTTTGCATGTGTCAAACATTAGCGGGTAAGGGTGCTTGTACCTTTGTCCATGATAAGGGTAGATTAATTACCTCTTAAAACACCTCTTTTGGTGTTTTATGTACAATCCAATGGGAAACTCCATCTAGTCGCGCAACACTTCGAATATTTCTAGTAGAATTCTTTTCAGCAAGATGAAATATTTGTTTTTCCACTTCAGGACCGATTTCTAGTTGACGCGTTGATCCAAAGGTTTTTGAGACACTTGGACAAATGTTTACTGAGCTGGAAACAGTCTTTTTGGCTATCGTTGCCGGTAAATACGCTTAGTTCCTTCGGAATTTTGGACAGCTTCTCCATAAATACAAATCGAAATGGTGATATTCGCGTTCAGAATATATTTTTGGATATAAATCGAACTTAAATGCACGCACCGACATACATGTTTATTAGTTTATTTGTGGTTTATTCGTTAAGTAATAATCAATTAATATTTGCCAAGTATGCTTTTACACGTAATTGGTTAAAATGTTAATTCTTACCATGGCTTTTCGATTGGTAATTTAATTTTGCAATGTTTTTTTCCCGGGGACACAAATTTAATGCTCTAGGAAATATTCAAAAATAATACTGCTATTAAATAGAAAATTTGATCCTGTTGTTCAAGCATTTTCAAACTAACTTATCTTATTTGATACGAATATAATTTAATACGATAATCATTTTATACAGATACATTATAAAACTAAATACATTGTAAAGGGTGTCCCAATAGGTACTTCGGGATTTCCTTTTTAAATGAAACCAAAAATTTTAGAAAAATAACGTAATAATGTTCAGCTCTACACAAGCCTAGTGGCCCTTGGTATCGAGTTCATTCACTCTTCTTTTACCTCTTTTTCTGTCCAAAGTCTCATTCTTCCAATCCCTGACTCCTACTTTCCTCAAATCGTTTATCACTTCTTCCTCGGTCGCCCTCTCCTTCACCTCTCAACAGTATTCTTTTAACCCATATCTTGCCGGGCATCCTCGTTAGATGCTCTAGCCATATAGCTCTATGCGCTCTAACCACCTGAACAACGTTTGGTTTTTTCTACAGTTCTATTTCTCTATTTTGTTCTTCTAAATTCGTTCTGTACTTTAATTCCTCCAACAATCCTCCTAAATATTTTACATTCCCAAACTTCCAGCCTACTTTCTTCCTTCTTTGTCATTGTCTATATCTCCACACAGCGGTAACTGTGGGCCCTGTGGGCAAAACCAAACAATACTTTGGTCATTATCATCATCATCATCATCCTATTTATTCATCCATATATCTCCGAATGTAGGTCTCTTCCAGTTTTCCTCATGTTTGTATGTCCTGTGTTTTTTTTTCATGCCAATCCTCCGTATCTCTTTAAGTCATCCACCCATCTAATTGGTGGTCGACCTTTGTTTCTTTGGCCTTTATATGGGCCCAATATTGGATGACATGGTTCCACTTATTGTCGGAGAGCCTTTGGTTGTGTCCGGCGAATTTCCATTTAAGTCTGACAGCATTTTCTACTACATCTAGAAATTTGGTCCTTTATCGTATTCTCGTATTTTTGGTTATAGTCTCGTAGAGTTATATTCAGCATTCTTCGCTCCATAGCTCTCTGTGTTTTCCTCAGTTTATCAACGTGAAATTATTGAAGATCCAGTCTGTGCTCCATACATCAGCATAGAATATACATGAGTTGAATATTTTTTTTTTATGTTCGAATGAAACCTTCTTGTCCTTCAGGATGTAAGAGAGTTAACCGAATGATGTCCAAACCATTGGAATTTTTCTTTTTATATCAGTTGTTTGGTTCTCTTTATTCAGTTTAATTGATTGATCCATGTATATATATATATATATATATATATATATATATATATATATATATATATATATATATATATATATATATATATGAGCATTGGTTAGTTTCTTGACCGGGAGGAAGCCCCACCCATCCGTTACAATTGAGGGCACATGTTTCGTCTGTTGGTGGTTAGACTCATCAGGGTACCGACATATGCTCTCTCGCCAAGAATAGGAAGTCCCTCTCCACAATCAAACAACCCATATTTTCGCCGACTTCTCGTTGGATCGGACAATGTAAGGGATGGGTGGGGCTTCTTCCAGGTCAAGCAACTAACCAATGCTCTTTATGGCGGAGACGCAGGTTGTTGTGCGTTCCACATGAGTTTGTGGAACCCAACGGTCGGGGGTGTATAACTCCTGACTACTGTAGTCTCATTGGACGCAATCCAAAAAAGTCAAAAAACTCTACATATATATATATATATATATATATATATATATATATATATATATATATATATATATATATATATATATATATATATATATATATATATATATTCGTTCCCGGTTGCAGTTGGGTGCCGTGCTGCTTTGTTGGCGGACACGTGGTTGAACTCATTAAGCATTTTTTGTATCTTCATGATTGTTTGATATTGTTATGATATCGTTCGCAAATCTCAGATGGTTAAAACGTTCGTTTGCCATTTATATTCATTGTCAAATCTTCCCAGTTTAGTTCTTTAAAAATGTCTTCGAAGGTCAACGTGAATAGTTTAGGAGACTTTATCTTACCCTACTATTAATCTTAATGGATTTGGTATGAGTATGAGTATCCATTTGTACTGTCTTTTCAGATTTCAGATAGGTGGTCCGTTATGCTGTACCCTCGTCGGAATCCGGTTTGCTCAACTGGCTGGTAATTGGTAACTTGTTGGTGAATGTTATTTTTTTGGTCAAAAGTTTGCAGAGCTGTAACAATAAATAAATTGGTCTATAGTTTCCTATGTTATAAGCTTCGCCTTTCTTCAAAATAAAAATTGTCAGAGATTCATTCCAGTCACTTGGTATATCTCCTTCATTTAAGCATTTATTAAGAAGGATTTTAAGATATTTTTTTATTTTCTTGCCCTCATTCTTTAATCAGTTCAGGTATTATGTCATCCTTTCCTGAGGCTTTCTTTCTCTTCATTTGTCTTACTGCTTCGGATATTTCGTCTTCGCTTTTTCGTTTAGTACCTTCTGAGATTGTTCCTTTGGCACGTTCTTCGTTTCATAAAGTTTATCATAAAACTGTTCTACTACCTTGATCATGGTTTTTTTTTGTTTCTGACTATTGTTTCGCTATCGTACTTACTCCGATGAAATTCTTCTTTCCTGGTTTTTAGCCATTGTCATTTCTTCCTTAAGGATAATATTTGTTATATTTATATTCAGTTCGTCTAAGTTATAATTTGTTAGCACGATCTCATTATAGGAACTTCCAGGTTGTTGATATTTTGCTGTATTGTCTGCGTCAATCTGTGGTTGAATACATGTTTTCTCTATCTTTAGAAATATTTTCTTTTTGGTGTTTATGTTTAGTTTGGCTCTTACCAAACGATGGTCACTCCCTGTGCTGAAGTTAATGAGCACTACTACATCTCTGACTATTGATCTGGCAGACGATAGAATGTAGTCGTTCTCGTTCTTGGTTCTTCCATCCGATGCCATGCATATCCACATGCGTTTTAATCCCTTCATAAAAAACTTATTCATAGCAAACAACTTCTGTTCCTTCAGGTATTCCATTAGTAGTTCTCTTCTTTCATTGCGGATCCTAATTCCGAATTCTCCTATCTTATCTTTAGTTGTTTCCCTTTTTCCACCCAACTTTGCATTCAAATATCCAAGCACAATTGTATAGGTACTTCGCTCTCTTATAATGGCTTCTGGTTTCTTATAATGGTTCTTATAATGGTTTTCATGGGTTGGTAGTGGGTAAATATACTTGGATCAATTTTAATGTAGTGACCTGTAATATTTCTATTGTAATTGATATCATTCTTTCTGAAAAGGCCTCATATCTCTTTATCTTGCTAATGACCTCCTTGTTAATGTGGAATCCAACTCCGTCTAGTGTCCCATTGTCTCTTCCTTTATAAAATAGAACATGTTCTGAGGGTGGTGTCAAGCAATCATCTCTTTTTCTCTTGACCTCTGATATTCCTAGGATATCCCACTTAATGTTACTTACCTCTTCTTCCAACTCAGTTAATGCTTCTTCGGAGGTCATAGATTGTATATTATAGGTGGCGATGTCCAAGAGCGTACATGATTTTTGTTTTGTCCTGTAGCAGCCTAGTCTAACCGATATATTCTTTGCATCGTCTGATCCTTGACTGGACCGGTCGGTGCCTTGATCGGGGTCTGTAGAACTGCTCGGGACTGAGGGCCCTTTAATATTTGTTTTTTTATGGAAGGTTATAAGCGAATAAAACAACACCAAACGAATATGTGCACCAAACAAATTGTTTGGTATACTCTTGCTTTTGCTGCTCTTGTTATATCCTTTGCTCTTAAAATCTTTGAAAACATTTCTGCGGCTTTACTTCATTTCGCTAGTCATTTTTTCGTTTTGTTTCTCTTCATCCCCTTTACATGTCAGTGTTATTCCTAGATGTTTGTTTGTCGAACTTTCTCTATCGTATATTTCCTATTTTCTGCATAATTAATAACTAATTTAGGGGACAGTCCTATGGTATTGTCTTTCATTACCATATATTTGGTCTTGTATAGAAAAATAACAGGTGTTTATATTTTATCAAAAAGTAGAGACATGGCAGTTATGTTTTAAACATAATATTCCCCAAATGCCCCCCTCGGCTGTTTTGTACAGATAAAAATACGGAATTTTATAATTAAATTATGTTTTCCAACGAAGCTCATTTCCACCTCACAGGTTATGTGAACAAGCAAAATTGTAAAATTTAGGGAAGCGAAAATCCTCGAGTAATTACAGAAGAACATTTACGTTTTCTTCGCATAACAGTGTGACGTACATTGTAGCTGGAGGGGTTATAGGGCTGCTTTTTCATGACAATGACGATAGTGAAATGGTAAATCTTACTGGCGAACGCTACCGCAATATATTAAGAAGCGCAAGATATTAAGAAGCAATATATTTATGGCCGCTACTGGATAATATGCAGAGTATGCATGTGCACAATATGTTCTTTTCACAAGATGGCGCCACGTGTCATATAGAGAAGAAAACTTTGGATTTGTAACAGACAATTTTTCCTGGCTGCGTCATTTCTTAAAATGGTGATATTCAGTGGCCTGAAATATCATGCTATCTAACCCCCGTCACTTTTTCCTGTGAGGCTTCCTCAAGGACGAATTATATTCCAGATAGATGATTAATGACCTGAACTATGACCTGAAGCAAAAAGTGTATCAAGTTATTAATGAAATTGAACCTCAATTATGTCAAATTGTTATTGACAATTTTACGAAAAGAATTTCTCTAAAATTGTTGGTTATATTTAAAAAGGTAATCCTGAAGTATCTTTTGGAATACCCTATAGAAGAGATCGAAAAGATGTTTCTTTACAAAGACACAAAACCTAATTGATTTTAATTGTTTTTTTTCTATGGTAAAAATTTTAAATAGGTCACAATTTGAGGTTTGGTACTCTTAAAGTCATTTTGTGAATACGCTCTTTGGTCACGGATTTTTTTTTTAAGTAATTTTATTATGACATCGTTCTATTATATATATGTTTAGGTAATTTTACACCGGCCGGAGAAAGTTATCATTTCAGTTTCCGTTGCGAAGATTTTTTGCCGCATTTCTTGAGAAGCTGTTGCGCCTAAGACATGGACATTGAAGAATTTAAACAGTTCGCTGGTGCATCAGTCGATTTTATAGCCGAATATTGTGAAAATATTCGAGATTTGTGAGTGATTTAACCAATATTTTTGTTTTCTGAAATCTGTGATTACTCGGTGGTGAGTGAAATATTGCGTTGTTTATATTTTTAGACCCGTCTTACCTAATGTCGAACCAGGATATCTTAGCCGCGTCCTTCCATCAAAAGCGCCAGTAAAAGGGGAATCATGGCAGGACATAATGAAAGATATAAAAAGTTCTATTGTTCCTGGATTGACTCAATGGCACTCTCCATATTTTCATGCCTTTTTTCCCACGGGTCAGTCCTATCCTGCAATAGTTGGAGAACTGTTTATGGCGGGAATAGGAGCCACTGCATCTGATTGGGTATGGTCTATTCAATTTAAATTATGTACTTAGTCCTCCTTGAACTACATCTTTCAGGAATCTAGTCCTGCTGTTGTTGAACTTGAAGTTCGAGTCATGGACTGGCTGGCAAAAATTATAGGACTTCCTGAAGAATTTATGAACAGTTCAGATGGTCCTGGTGGTGGAGTTATACAGGTAAATGCCATATGGTTACCACACCATATAACAAGTTTACAGTTTCTTCACGCGCATGACGTTAACCATTTTAACATATCTACGGAATGGATAAATGTGAATTGGAAGAGTATGCATAATCTATTGATAGGTTGAACTAGCTTCCAATTACCGCAGACATATCGTCATTTTCCTATAACACATCACATAATGGTCAGCAGTAACGTGATAAGCAGTTTGACCAGATTGGAGCATTGGAGATGCCCCGCATATACACAGCAATACTTTCTTAGCGTGGATATTTGGTTTTGCATTACTGGTTCCAGGTTTGCCAGGATTAAACCATGATTTTCGCCTCTTTGGATTATCGCAGAAAGTCTTATTTTATATCACAAGTCAAAATCTTATGCAGAACGTTCTTTTTCTTGAATCTGAAGAGCAATGACATAACAACATTAAAGCCAACGTATACAAATATGAGATTATGCATGTTTTTATTTATTACATTCTAGATCGAATTTGGATAGAATGGAATGTAAATTTTATACTTAATAACAATGAGAGGGGAGAGTCCGAGGAAAGTTGATGTTTTTTTAGATTATTGATGGTTTTTTAAAGAACAGATTTTTTCAACAGACTATCTGAACAGATAGTGAATTAAAATTGTAACTTTCATTTTATATATTCTTTGTTAGAACCATAATGTTTTCATGGAGAAAAATCCGATATAATTTTATAGTTTAAAGCGTTTAATGCATGTTTTCTTCTGTGAATGATTTTTTCTTATATTGCATACAGTGCACAATTATAATTTTTTTAACATAGGTCTCTTGGTTTCCCTCTGCAAGGCTATTCTGGAAATGAGTTACAAAACTTTCCCCATTTTCTATAATTTTGTTCTAAACTGTTGATTTTCCTCTATGTAATTCTTCTCACTTCTAACCCTTTTCTCACTTTCTTATTCTAGGTTTTGCTTGGTCTTGGATTATTTTTAATTATCCTCTGAATGTTTCATTTCGTATCTTATCCATTATTTTTCTTCCATGTATGTTTTGTAGAAATCACATCCTTTGTTTTTTGGTTGTTTGGTTGTCATCAATCTCTACTTTTGTTTATTCATCAGTGTCATCAATCTCTATTTCTTTTCGTGGTATAGAATATATTTATTTGTTTATTTATTTATTCCATTATAATTTACCATTACTACTTATCGCTGCTCCTAGAAATTTAAAGGTATGCACTACTACGTTTGTACCAGTAGTCTTTCTTTACAACTTATATTTACTATAACTGCTATCACTTATATTTTTGTCTTTTCAATGTCTATATTCATATTATCCTTTTTGAGTTCTGTGTTTAAACTGTTTAAATTATATTTCAATAAGAAAATCTAATTTATTGTACAAAGAATTTCGACTCATACCATTTTGTGCCGCAGATTTTCTGGACACTGTGAAGGGCTGGTGTGACTAACACAATACAAGATCTAGATAATTTGTAAAATACAAAATTTCCGGCTTCGTATTATTGCTGTGTTATGTTCAGAATATCTATACCTCCTCAGCGGTTATTTCAGTTTTAATTATTATGAATAGTTCTTAGTTCAATGTCAAGAACGATAAATGAACTCGATGGTAAATGTTCATCGACGCTATGCGGTAAACTTATTTTAATAAACTAATTAAATTCACGAAACAAATTATTTTAAGTGTTAAGAAACGGAATTGTGCTAGAAGTCTTTCAAGTTAACAAATGACCAATGTATGAGTACAGCAAGTATTTAATATTATACAAGAATATTTATACAGCGTTTTAGTCTATTACTCAACTTTAAATAGTACTTCATGATTGTTAAAAATTTAATTTCATAGTTATCAAAAATTGTTGGTGTTCAAATCCCCACCTTTTACACCAAAGATTTCCCATTGGTAAAGTGGCAAAAGTTACTGATCTAAAAATTTGACCTTTTAGCTCTTATCGTTCATTCATATAGGAGTTTGGGATTGGGTCTATCTGCTTTGTTCCCTTTCCCTTTGCAGGACATTTCCAAAGAGAGAGTTGTCTACAATAAATGTTTGTCTTACATAATATAAATGTCTTATATGTTGGTGGTATATTTGTGTCCATCCTATTTCATTTTACTTTTCTTACCATACTGGGGTAATCAAGACGCTCACTTTGTGTTCTTTTCTGGATTTTACATTTTTTCCATATATATGGGATAGTATTTCCAGCTAGTGTTTCAGTTTCTATATCTTCTCCCAGCGAAGCCCTTAGGGGTCGTAGTCCACGATTTCTACAAGATGCTGAGGTTGGCGGGCTCAGGAAAGGCTTTTTCAATGTTTGCTCGGAGGACTTCTCCGAATGAAGTTCATTAAATTTCTTTGTGGATTTGACGGTTGCTAATGAACCATGGTGTGTTCATAGAAATCCTGATGAATGTTTAAATATGTATATGATATGTATATGAGTGTGAGTTTTAAATATGGTTTTTGATCTCATGCTGCTAATCCAATGCTAACATTAGTATTACTAGCGCTTTACTAGTGTCGGTATTAGCAGTAGTAGTAGTAGTTCATTACCGCTTTGGCAGAAGAGCGGATAAATTTAACTTATTAAAGAAATTGCTTTGATTCTGATGTAGTATAGTGAGTTTACTCTCCATATGTTTTCCTAAGTATTTTAGGAATTATTTCGATCGTAATGGTTCTTCTTTTATATTGAGGTACACACACTAATAGACGATTTGAATGTCCACTGGTAAACGGTTTCACTGACGTTTCAATGGAATTTCATCCATCTTTTTCAAAGCGTTTACTCGACGGCGTTTCGACGACCAAGCATTACATTTCACACGCGTTATGCACGTCACACCCGTCCATGTTGCATTTAATATTTTCATGGATGGTAGATAATGTTTATAAATCATTCCGGGTGTCGATCCGTTCATTCTGTGAAGAGTTACGATGTTTCACCAAAATCTCATTTGGCATTTTCAAGCTTAATGGTAGAACTTCACGATGAAATTGATTGTAGTATTGCCCGATGAAAAAAGGCTAAGGTAACACCATACGTCGCGAAACAGCGACTATCTATTATCTATCATCTATCAATCCTTTCGGTGCCTAGATATATATATATATATATATATATATATATATATATATATATATATATATATATATATATATATATATATATATATATATTATTATTATTCACGTATAGGCCCTGGTAGACCACGCGCAGTACAGTTAGAGGCGTTTTGTTGTTGTTTTGAGCTTTTTTCCTTTCGTCAGACCAAGTTATTCCAGTCTTCCTACATTTTTCTCTCTGGCCAACCTCCCAAACGTTAACCTTGTGTCTGAAACAGTCTCTATCCTGAATTTCACTTTGTGTAATATTTGCTGATCTTAGCTCCTCCTTAATTGCTGCAATTCATTTAATTATCCCTACTTTAGCTCTACTCCTATTTTCATAAAATTCGATTATTTGTCTAGTTAGCCTACTCGGATTCATCCATTTTATGTGTCCGTAAAACTTAAATCTTCTTTTTCTCATATCGTTATATCATACACATATCTGTGTATTGTTTGATTTCTTTGTTTTCTCGAAGTCGGTATGTCGTGCTATTTATTTGTTTGGGAGATTTTTCTTGTGATTTTTCTTTCCTTCTTTTCAATCTCCTATATCTCTCTCTTTCTATTCAAAATTAACGTTTCTGTCCCATATAGACATTCTGGCTTAATAACTGTGTTGTAATGTCTCAGTTTTGTGTTTTTAGATATGCATTTTTTGTTATAAATATTTTGTGTAAGTCTCAATGCAGTTTCCATTTTTTGACATCTACCCTTATTGGCCGCTTTTTCCAACCCGTTTTCCATGATTATTTCACCCAAATATTTAAATTGAGAGACTCGTCTGATGTTACCATGTTTTGTTTTTAGAAATGGTGTTCTTAGTCTGTTGCAGGTCATGTACTGTGTCTTTTCAAAGCAAATTTGAAGTCCTACCTTTTCTGCTGTTTCTTTTAGGATTTCAATCTGTTTTTGTGCCATTAATATATCTTGAGCTGAAATTGCTAGATCATCAGCAAACGCCAGGCAATCAATTTTGATGTTGTTTCTTCCCAGTTTAATGAGCCGGTCATTATTCAGGGCTGACTTTTCTTCACGCCACTCCTGTATTACTTTTTCTAGGACACAGTTAAATAAGAGTGGCGAGAGTCCATCCCCTTGTACCAGTTTTAATTTCGAAGGGCTCTGAGATGTCACCCATGAATTTAACTTTTGACCTTGTGTTAGTTAGTGTAGCTTTGATAATTGCCAGCGTTTCAGATCTAGTCTTTGTTCTTTCAAGATTTGGAATAAAGATTCGCGGTCAATAAAATCATATGTCTTTTTGAAATCCACAAATGTACAGACGAGATTTTTATTGTACATTTTTTAATGTCTTAGGATCAACTTTAGATTCAGGATCTGTTCAGAGGAGGATCTGTCCGGTCTAAAACCTGCTTAATATTCACCAATTTTAGGTTCTAACTGTTCCTGCACTCTGTCTAGTAGACATTGAGATAGAATCTTGTAACAAACTGGGAGAAGACACATCGCTCTGTAGTTGTTTACATACGTTCTATCTCCTTTCTTATGTAGTGGATGGATTAGAGCATCTTTCCAATCTTCCGGAATCCGTTCGATTTACCAAACTTCTGGTAGAATGTTGGTTATTTCCTTGATTGTACCTAGACGAGCGGATTTCAAAAGTTCAGAAGTGATTCCATCTTTACCAGAAGCTTTGTTATTTTTAAGTCGCTTGATTTGCATAATTATTTCATCTTCATTCGGTGGTAATGAATCTGGGTTTGTTTGTTTAGGGTTTAGTGTTGGTAATTTGTTTAAGGGCTCAGGACAGTTTAGTAGTTGTTCAAAATATTTCGCACGTTCTTTGCAATTGTCTTAGTTATTTAGAGCTAATTGTCCGTTTTCCTTTTGGAAGCAAAGACTTTGGGGCTGATTTTTTTTGAAATCTTTTTCTATTTCATTAAGTTGATTCTTTTCATATTTTCTTTTAGTTTATCTAATTAACTTCGATGTTTCTATTCTTACTTCCAAAAAGATGTTATAGTTTATTGCTGTTTTTTGACTGTTTCACTCTTTAAATGTTTTACTTCGGCTTAATACTGCTTGCTCGCAAACTTCATCCCATCACGGATGTTTTCTACGTTTTTGTAATGGGACCAACTTTAAGGCTATTTTAATAATTTTTTGTTTCAATTCTTGCCAGTTCTGCGCTGGTTGTTTATCAAGCTCTTCTGTTAGAGTTGGTTTTATTTTCCTAGTGGGGAACTTTGGTGTTAGCAGTCTCTTTTGAATACGTTTTCGATGTTTTAAGCTAAGTTTTATTCTAGTCAAGTAGTGATCCCTGTTTATGTTAAATCCTTTCCTGACTTGAACATTCAAAATCTATTTATAATTGGGGTACGAAATGGCAACATGGTCAATTTGAAATTGTGTACGTGTTTGGGCACCTCCAGGTATTTTGTTTTGTTATTTTCTTCTTAAAATGGCTTGACATTACTTTTAGATTAAACTGCGAACATAATTCAACCAATCTTTGGCCATTATAGTTTATTGCCATTTATTGCCATTTATGAGCGGGGAAACTGCCGACTATTTTTCTGTACTTTCTTGCTTTCCCTAGTTGGGCGTTGAAATCACCTAATAGAGTTAGAGGGAATTTTATAAATAGTCTTTTTCCAGAATTTCCCAAGACTTATTTACTTTTTCAGGATTAGATTTATTTTCTTCGTTAACTGGGAGGTGTGCATTGATTAGTGTATAGTTTTTGTTAGCACACTTGAGGGATAGTGTCATAAGTCGATTATTTACTGGCTGGACATTAGTTATGGAACCAAGAATGGTTTTTGATATAGCGAAAGCAACAGCGAGATGTGGTGTATTTTTGAGTATATTTGTCCGTTTTACTTTTAAAAAGTCTCTAGTTGTCGAAGTCCAAGGTATTATCATCTGTCGACCTGGTTTCTTACAGAGCTAAAATTTGGATTTTTTGCTTATTCAATGTTCGCCCCAATTCGTGTAGTTTTCCTGGGCACAGGAGAGAGTTAATATTTACCGTTCCAAAAAAAGTTTTTGTTTTCGGTTTCAGACGTTGGCCAGAGGTCTCCGACTTCCTCTGAAAGATTTTGCGTTTAAGTCGCGACGCCCCAGAATCCGAAAGTCCGGTTGTACCAGCATAGCTGACAGAGAATTGTTTACATCCTGGGGTAATTTTATAATTACTAGAACGCTTTATCTTGTACTTTGAATTAAATGTTTGAACCATGACGGTTTAGAGGTTAAGACTGGAGGGGTTAGTTCCCCAATTTAAAATCTCAGCCGCACCAGTGGTGAACAGACACTGACCACTCAACCACTTGAGACGTTAAGTGGATTTAGTTTTTTGCCTTCGTTCGAGGCTGCTTATTTTCAAATAATCTAATGGATCTTTCACTATCCAACACCCGTGACCCGTCCAGTATACATCTTGCTCTTACCTGAAGACAGCTACTGGCTGAACAATTAAGAGGGAGAACAATTTTGGGAGAAAGTCACTAAGAGGATACCCGTTCCATTTAGTTATTCTTTGATTTCTTGACATTCCACCGCTAATATAAGCTTGTTACCTTGGCCAGAGGTATCTCTAATTACATTTCTTCACGACATAATAATACGTCAGCAATTATGACATAAAAGATATTGGTTTTGTCGATGGTTCTGATTTCTGAGTCTAAAAAAATATATAAAGCTATTACTTATTATTATTAATGCGTAAAGAAACAATATTATATTATAGATTATAATAATGTATTATTATTATTATTTTTAAATAAGGTCCTTTTTTAAAACATCTTGTAACGATATGATCTAACACTTCATCTCCTTCCTAATTTTATCGAGTCAAAAACGATAAAGTACAACCGAATCTCTTTGTTTTGTGACCGTCAGAAACTACTCTTGGAATCAACTGAGAACACAATTTTCGATAATTCACTTTCTCTGAAACAATGGTGTACAAAACTGACCTTAAAACCTGTGGAAATTTTAACTTTATAACTTTGAAATCGTAAATCGTCGGTTCTCTCGAATTTTGTTGTCCACATCATGAACCAAATGTTCAGAAATCAGAGAAGGTGTGCCAGGGTATTGCTCATCATGCATGTAGCCCGCCTGTCCTTGAACATTTTTACCCACGTTCGAACTTTACTGTTACTCATAGCACTATCATCGTAAACCTCACAAATCTGACGGTGAATTTCCGCTGCTGCCATGTTTCTTGTACTCAAGAATCGAATTACAGATTGTATCTTATAGTTGGCGGGTAACTCAATTTTCTTTAACATTATAAACCTCTACAGCTCAGAATGTAAGCTGAGTCAGTTTGTAGACAAACGATACGGTTGCATATAGTGTCTAAACGCGCACATACATATTGAGAACAAATGCGCAAGCGCACTGCGACGATTACACGTCATACTCACTTCACCCTCATTCACAAACGGACCTTATTTCAAAAAAATACCCCTGATATATATGAGAAATAACCACATCATTTGAAAGAAAAAAGTTCCTTACAATAAGAGTCAAAACCTAAGGGCTTCCTCAAAAAAAAATGCAAAATTATTAGGTCAGCAATCGAGAAGGTGTGATAAAAAATAACATTTTATGCACATATGTGTAAAGGCATATTTGACAACATTAATTGGTTATTATTAGTAGAATAGAAATAAACTAAGAATAAAATAATGAACATTGTTTGAACACACCACAAGGAGCTCTAATTCAAAATGGTAGCTAAAATTATTTCAGTGTATATCAGTATATATATATATATATATATATATATATATATATATATATATATATATATATATATATATATATATATATATTAAGATCAATTTAAAACCAAAAATGTATTCTGTATGCGAATATCACGATATGCTTCTTGTTTACGAAGAAGATCATTAAGAAAAACCTATTTTTGCTTCTGTTGACCAGATTAGATATATGCCAGGATTCTTTCAACGTGTACGGGAAAACTTGTTAAAACAGTACCATGCTCTCAAAATGTCCACCATTTGGCTCTATGTAAGTCAAATGGTGGACATTTTCAACATTTAATTTATTAAAACAATTAATCATGTGTTTTTTAACGTGACCTGAATCATTTCATACGTGTTATGGTATTAAAAATTAGTGCTAGAAATTTCAATTTTGACATTAAACGATAATAATGACGAAATTTGTACTTTTTTGGTTGTAAAACACAAAATTTATGTTGAAACATATGGATTAAATTGCTAAAAATATTACAATTTATTTTAAAATAAATAAAAAACAGAATGATGCAACGTTGCCAATTGTAAAAAAATAAAAATGTTCTGACCTGTTATCTGCAGAAATGTAATTAATTATATACGAGGTGTGGCTATTAAATAACGAGACTAACGCTGCTACAGAAGAAGTACGCATGCGCCAAGCGCCAGCGACCAATTTAGCACAACGCCTTCTCTTTCGAATACATTTCGATCTTCATTCGCATTAGAGTTATTTTTTGTTTCAGAGGAAAAATGTTAACTGTAACAATAGAGCAACGAATTGTTGTGAACTGGAAAAACCGCTACTGAAACTTATAATTTATTGATAGAAGTGTATGGAAATGAATATGTTTATCGTGTGCACTTGTTTTTAAGTAATTTAAGCGTTTACAAGATGGCCAAGAAAACGTTGGAGATGATCCACGCCCGGGTCGGCCGTCAAAAATTGTGACAATATAAAAAAAAATTGGTAATCTGCTTCTGACCGTCGATTAAGTATTTGTGCAATTACTGAAACTGTAGGAATTGACAAAGAGAGCGTACGGCAAATTTTACAAAACAATTTTAACATGCAAAAACTGTGGTCAAAATGGTGTGTAAAATTATCACGTTTGATCGCAAAAATGTTTGAACTGACACTTTGAATGCCATTGAAAATGACCCAAACTTATTGGAAAGGATAGTAACATGTGACGAATCGTGTTTTTTTTGCTTATGATCCTGAAATGAGGCCCCAATTCATGCACTGGCTGAGCCCAAATTTACCGAGAGCCAAAAAAGCTTAAATGAGCAAATCAAAATTCAAAGCAATGATGATTGTTTTATCGATATTCATGGGATTGTGTACCTTCATTGGGTTCCTGATGGTCAAACTATTAATCAACTTTACTACCGTCGCGTACTTGCTGAACTCCGTAAAATAATAAGGAACAAATGACTCGAATTGTGGAAGGACAAGTCATGGATTCTCCACCAAGACAATGCGCCGGCTCATCTCGCATTGTCTGTCAAGAGTTTTCTAGGCAAGTACAGCATCCCAGTATTAGACTATCCGCCTTATTCGCCGGATCTTGCGCCGTGCGACATCTATTTTCTAAGGTAAAAGCTGCACTAAAAGGAACAATATTTGAATTTATCGAAGCTGTAAAAGAGAAAGCGGAACGTGTCCTGCAGGAGCTGACAGAAGAAGACTTCCAGCACGGCTTAGAACAATGGAAGATTTGCATGGAGCGTTGTAGGGATAGAGGAGGGGTGTATATTGAAGGTGATAATAAGTAAATATGTATCAAATCAAAATAAAATGTTTTACAGCTTCAGTCTCGTTATTTAATAGTCACGCCTCGTCGGTATTATATTTATGAATTATTTTTATTTATGTGGTTATTTTTTATAATGTATTTTAATTTATTACGAAAATATTTTTGGAATTTTCAGAATGCCGCTAGTGAATCTACTTTGGTGGGTCTGCTTTCTGGAAGGCATAGAAAAATTGAGGAAATTAAATCAACTCAAAATAATGTTGAAGAGTGGGAGATCAGAGGAAAGCTCGTAGCATATACATCCAAAGAATCAAATTCTTCAGTAGAAAAATCGGGTTTGATTGCATCAGTTAAAATGAAGCTACTACCAACAGATCATGAAGGTAGTCTAAGAGGAGATGTTTTAGAAGAAGCTATTAGACTGGATAAAGAAAACGGACTTATACCATGCTGTGTTATAGCTTCTCTCGGTACTACCGGAACTTGTGCTTTTGACAACATAGAAGAAATGGGTCGAATTTGTAAAAGAGAGAATATGTGGCTTCACATTGATGCCGCTTACGCTGGCACAGCGTTATCTTGTCCAGAATATCGAGACCTCCTCAATGGCATTGAATACGTTGATTCGTTTAATTTTAACCCCCACAAATGGTTCCTAGTAAATGGAGATTGTTCGGCAATGTGGTTCAGAGACACCAGATCTGTACAAGAAGCTTTTAAATACCGAAAAACTTTAAATGCACCCATATTCGAACCTCAACTTGAATTATGGCAAATTCCGGACCGTCGGAGATTCAGAGCGTTAAAATTATGGTTTGTGATCAGAATTTATGGTGTACAAGGTATCCAAAATCATGTAAGAAATCACATTTCTTTAGCGAAACATTTTCAAAACTTGGTCAATGCTGATCCTCGATTTCAAGTGGTTACTGCCAATTTAGGGGTTGTTTGTTTTAAACTGCTTTATCCAGAAATTGTCGCTAAAAGAATTTTGGAAAAAATTGCACAGGGGAAGAAGATTTATATTATGCCCTATTATTATCATGAACAGTTGCTATTTCGATTTGTAATTTGCAGTAGATTTGTGACAGTTGACGATATAGACTATTCGTGGAATGAGATTTCTTCGCAGACCTCAGAAGTGATAAAGACCATTGATGATAATGAAACAAGAATAAATAATGAATGTGTACATGTAGATAGTCGTATTTGAAACTATATAAATTTAGAATTAATAATGTTGTAAATATTGGTTTAATAAAAATTTTTGTATAATAATAGATTTCATTTCATTTACTGTATATTTACTACACCTTTAATGATATAAACTAACCACAATGCGTTGCAAATATATGTTATGATACTCAGTACTGTATCTAAGGAATGAAGCTCCCTCAGTATTAAAAGTTCAGAATAGAGGTTTATTTCCTGCAAAACATACTGTTGTTGCCAATAAAATAAGAATGGTAGAAAAATCTTTTAAAAACCAAGTTTTCATCAAGTGTACTGTTTTATACCCATTAATATTCAACCAATTCTGATAAAATATGTATTTATTTTGTTGATACAGCAAAAGTTAATTCTTTTCCCATTATATTAATGTAAACATGGGCCGCGTTGGACACTGTACTGTTGAAGAAATGCGTTTAATTTTGAAATCGAAAAGCCAAAAAAATTTTATGCATTTATAACGAATGCAATCAACCGGTCATCATATGTAATTGCTAAAGTTTTAAAGAATGATATGTGTCCCAAAAACAACCAAAAAATAGAGGACCTCTATAAAAAATAATCTTGATATGACTACCAGCACCAAAACCATGAGAAGACATTTACAACAGAAGAACCTATACGGTAAAGTAGTCAAAAAGTAAATGTAGTGAAGAGTTTCAACGTAACTACAGTAATCCAACAATTTCCAATGTAAAGTAAATTCATTTATTTACTTCTGATGGCAAATTATACGGTAGAAAACACATTCATGAATAATTTAATTCACGTAACACTTTGTGTACAGTGAAGCATGGTGTATTTGTACATTAATGTATGGAGGTGTTTTTCATATAATGGAGTAGGCCCAATATTTTCGATAAAAGAAAATATGGCGAAAAAAATTTACTCAGAAATCTTAGAGATATTTATGCTGCCTTACGCTGAAGAGAATATGCCTTGACAGTGGATCTATAAACAAGACAATGATCTCACACATACGGCGCATGTGATGCAGCTGTGGTTCCAGAGGAAACATATTAAAGTGATAGAGTGACCATGACAGTCCACGGATCAAAATACGATCGAGAACATTTGAAAAAAGTTAAAACGACGTCTTGTTGGTAAAAAAAGCAAACAAGAAGACATTGTGATAGGCAATTCGGATAGCTTGAGTTTTCAGTACCTGGAGAAGCATGTCGACATCTAATCGACTCCATGCCAAGAATATGTAAATCAGAAATTAAGAAAAATCGCCATGCAACAAAGTACTAAGCAAAGTACTTATTTAAACTAAACAGTTTTAGATAATGACAGCTTTTAGTTTTTTTTTATAATTTGTAATCATGATTGTATTATTTGTATAAAAATTAGTCTTATTATTTTGTCTAAAATATCTCATCAGCGTGTACTTATAAATAAAGTAATTGTTTATATTCAGACTAATACCATGTATCTAAAAATAAAATATTTCTGGACAATTAATGTTGTCTTAGGAAACAACATAAAAATGAGTTTAATTTATTATTTTATTATTCACGTATGGGCCCGGGTGGACCACGCGAAGTACAATTAGAGGCGTTTGTTGTTAGCCTTCCTTTGCGCCCATACTAATTTCATTCTTTCGCTATGAGCTTTTTTTCTTTCGTCAGACCAAGTTGTTCCAGTCTTCTTACATTTTTCTCTCTGGCCAACCCTTCAAACGTCAACCTTGTGTCTGAAACAGCCTCTATCCTGAATTTCACTTTGTGTAATATTTGCTGATCTTAGGTCCTCTTTAATTGCAGAAATCCATTTAATTATTTCTACTTTAGCTTTACTCCTATTTTCATAAAATTCGACTATTTGTCTAGTTAACCTACTCGGATTCATCCGTTTTATGTGTCCGTAAAACTTAAGTCTTCGTTTTCTCATATCGCTATGTATATCTGTGTATTGTTTGATTTCTTGGTTTTCTCGAAGTCGGTATGTTGTGCTATTTATTTGTTTGGGGCCTAGGATTTTTCTTATGATTTTTCTTTCCTTCTTTTCAATGTCCTCGATGTCTCTCTTTCTATTCAAAATGAGCGTTTCTGCCCCATATAGACATTCTGGCTTAATAACTGTGTTGTAATGTCTCAGTTTTGTGTTTTTAGATAGGCATTTTTTGTTGTTAATATTTTGTGTAAGTCTCAATGCCGTTTCCATTTTTTGACATCTACCCTTATTGGCCGCTTTTTCCAACCCATTTTCCATGATTATTTCACCCAAATATTTGAATTCAGAGACTCGTCTGATGTTACCATATTTTGTTTTTAGAAATGGTGTTCTCAGTCTGTTGCAGGTCATGTATTGTGTCTTTTCAAAGGAAATTTGGAGTCCTACCTTTTCTGCTGTTTCTTTTAGAATTTCAATCGGTTTCTGTGCCGTTAATACAGCTTGAGCCAAAATTGCTAGATCATCAGCAAACGCCAGACAATCAGTTGTGATGTTGGTTCTCCCCAGTTTAATGAGCTGGTCAATATTCAGGGCCGACTTTTTTTCACGCCACTCCTGTATTACTTTTTCTAGAACACAGTTAAATAAGAGTGGCGAGAATCCATCCCCTTGTCTCACTCCAGTTTTAATTTCGAAAGGCTCTGAGATGTCACCCATGAATTTAACTTTTGACCTTGTGTTAGTTAATGTTGCTTTAATAATTGCCAGCGTTTTTAGATCTAGTCCTTGTTCTTTCAAGATTCGGAATAAAGATTCGCGGTCTATAGAATCATATGCTATTTTGAAATCCACAAATGTACAGACGAGATTTTTATTGTACAGTTTTTGATGTCTTAGGATCAACTTTAGATTCAGGATCTGTTCAGGGCAGGATCTGCCCGGTCGAAAACCTGCTTGATATTCACCAATTTTAGGTTCCAACTGTCCTTGTGCTCGGTCTAGTAGACATTGAGATAGAATCTTGTAACAAACTGGGAGAAGAGATATTCCTCTATAGTTGTTTACATCCGTTCTATCTCCTTTCTTGTGTAGTGGATGGATTAGAGCATCTTTCCAATCTTCCGGAATCCGTTCGGTTCGCCAAACTTCTTGTAGAATTTTGGTTATTTCGTTGATTGTATCTGGACCAGCGGATTTCAAAAGTTCAGCAGTGATTCCATCTTCACCAGAAGCTTTGTTATTTTTAAGCCGCTTGATTTGCCTAATTATTTCATCTTCATTCGGTGGTAATGAATCTGGGTTTGTTTGTTTAGGGTTTAGTGTTGGTAATTTGTTTAAAGGCTCAGGACAGTTTAGTATTTGTTCAAAATATTTCACAAGTTCTTTGCAATTGTCTTGGTTATTTAGAGCTAATTGTCCGTTTTCCTTTTGGAAGCAAAGACTTTGGGGTTGATAGCCTGTTAATTTAGTTTTAAATGTCTTGTAAAAGTTTCGGGTGTTATTTTTTTGGAAATCTTTTTCTATTTCAGTTGATTGTTTTCATATTTTCTTTTAGTTTGTCTAATTAGCTTCGATGTTTCTTTTCTTTCTTCCAAAAAGATGTTATAGTTTATTGCTGTTTTTTGACTGTTCCAATCTTTGAATGCTTTACTTCGGCTTAATACTGCTTGCTCGCAAACTTCATCCCACCACGGATGTTTTCTACGTTTTTGTAAAGGGACCAACTTTAAGGCTGTTTTAATAATTTTTTGTTTCAATTCTTGCCAGTTCTGTGCTGGTTGTTTATCAAGCTCTTCTGTTAGGGATGGTTTTATTTTCGTTGGGTCGAACTTTGGTATTAGAAGTCTCTTTTGAATAAGTTTTCGAGGTTTTAAGCTAAGTTTGATTCTAGTCAAGTAGTGATCCGTGTCTATGTTAGCTCCTTTCCTGACTTGTACATTCAAAATCTCTTTATAATTGGGGTACGAAATGGCAACATGGTCAATTTGAAATTCACCTATGTACGTGTTTGGACACCTCCAGGTCTTTTGTTTTGCTATTTTCTTCTTAAAATGTGTTGACATTATTTTTAGATTAAACTGCGAACATAGTTCAACCAATCTTCTACCATTATGGTTAGTCCATTTATGAGAGGGAAAACTGCCGACCGTTTTCCTGTACTTTTTTTCTTTCCCTAGTTGGGCGTTGAAATCACCCAATAGGATTTTTACATGGTTAGAGGGAATTTCAGAGATAGTCTTTTCCATAATTTCCCAGGACTTATTTACTTTTTCAGGATTAGATTTATTTTCTTCGTTAACTGGGAGGTGTGCATTGATTAATGTATAGTTTTTGTTAGCACACTTGAGGGATAGTGTGATAAGTCGATTATTTACTGGCTGGACATTAGTTATAGAACCAAGAATGTTTCTTGAGATAGCGAAAGCAACACCGAGATGTGGTGTATTTTTGAGTATTCTTTTGTCCGTTTTACTTTTAAAAAGTCTGTAATTGCCGAATTCCAAGGTGTTATCATCTGTCAATCTGGTTTCTTGCAAAGCTAAAATTTGGATTTTTTGCTGATTCAATGTTCGCCCCAATTCGTGTAGTTTTCCTGGACACGGGAGAGAATTGATATTTACCGTTCCAAAGAAAGTTTTTGTTTTCGGTTTCAGACATTGGCCAGAGGTTTTCGACTCCCTCTGAAAATCTTTCATTTTTAAAGCGGAGTCTGGGGCGTTTAAGCCCGGACGCCCCAGACTCCGAAAGTCCGGTTATACCAGCAAAGCTGGCAGAGGATTGTCTACCTCCTGGGGTAATTTTGTAATTACTAGAACGCTTCATCTTGTACTTTGAATTAATTGTTAGAAC
Source organism: Cosmopolites sordidus (assembly GCA_031761425.1). Classification (NCBI taxonomy): domain Eukaryota; kingdom Metazoa; phylum Arthropoda; class Insecta; order Coleoptera; family Curculionidae; genus Cosmopolites; species Cosmopolites sordidus. Next base: position 516,527 of record JARFXV010000710.1, on the reverse strand, counting down.
CATGACGGTTCAGAGGTTAAGATAATGGTTAGGTTTAATTTAATTATATTAATAAGGCTCGGTCACTTTTATATTGACTGACGGTCGATTGTGTTGCCTCGGGTGCGCTTATCATGGGCCCCGACTTCGTTTTGTTGGCTCCGCCCATCGGCATCTTGGATGATGTTTGAATCTTCGGAGTTATTATGAAGTGTATGCCTTTCACTTACCAGGAATATGGAAAACATTCCTAAGAAACCCGAACAACGATACAAAACAAAAACCAAACTGTGAAGATTCAAACATCATGCAACTTGCCGAGGGGCGGAACCAACAAAACATATCGACCAGTATGTCAGTATCGGTATTCTCAGCCGATACGTTCTGCGCACCCGAGATAACAAAACTGCAATACTTGACAATCCGACGAAGAATAATCCTAACATTTGTATATATAAAGAGATATATACATTATCGATCCACTGCAGGATGAAAGCCTCCCCAGCATGCTTCTAACTCGCCTGATCCTGAGCTCTTCTCTGCCATTAGGGTCCAATAGACTTAAATATGTCATCCGTCTGTACTGGTTCAGTTATTGATATGAAACATACGACACGAGCTCGTAGTAATCGTTCAGAACAAAAAACATCACAGCAGTTTGTGAGAGTGTGGCCGAAAATCCAGGGTCCTCGATTCTTTATCGTGCACAAGAATTGGATATTTCAACAGCCACTCTTCACCGTATTCTCACTAAATATTTGCATCTCCATGCTTACAAAGTACAAGTGACTCAACAACTTCTGCCAACAGACCATGCACAGCGAAGAAACTTCACCAATTGGATCAGTGGACAACAAGAAGTGAATGCCAATTTTGTGAACAAATTCATCTTCAACGACGATGACTTCATTAATAGGCATAATTACCACATTTGGAACTTAGAAAATACACGAATGATTCGTGAAAAACAAATGCATCTCCACGTGTCACTGTTTGGTGTGCGTTGTGATCTGGAGGAATTTTGGAGATTTTGTGATCTGGAGGAATCTGGGCCATTTTTCTTAGAAAACGAGACAGGTAATACATTAACGGTAAAGGGCGAATGTTTTCGTGATATGATAACCCAGTTTTTTGTTCCTCAATTGAAAGATATTGCTCTTGATGCCATGTTATTTCAGCAGAACGGTGCCACGTACCATATGACCCGTGAAACATTGACGGCCTCTTTCTAGCCATTTCATCTCCCGTTTTGGTGTACCTCAATTGGCCTCCAGGGTCTTGCGATTTAACACCTATGGGCTTTTTTGTGGGGTTTTCTAAAGTCTCAGATTTACGCCAACAAGCCCACGACCACAGAAGCATTAAAGACCGAAATTGAATGCTGTATGAACGAAATACCGTTATTGATATTTTCGCGAAAAGAGTACGCGTGTTTCACCAAAGCCATGGCGGTCATTTATGATGTATTGTTTCATGTATAAGTTCCTAATGTCTATATTATAAATCAATAAATACTCAAATAATCATTTTTTTCGCACCAATAAATGTCTGGTAAAAAAAAGTTGGCAGTCATGGAGACTGCCGACAGAAGTGAAAACTTGAAACTTTGGAATAACTGTTTATTTTTTAATTTTTAAATTGATTATTCTTTAAATGTATAATTTTTTTTCACGCAAGATCGAGGATCTAAACAAATATAGATAATGAACATTTAGAAGTTCTAATGGTGAAATTGAATGATATAAGTTTATAAAAACCATTTTGCAAAAAATAACAAAACACGTATTTTATTTCTGACAATTTAAGCCAATAAACAATAATTTTGAGAATAGAAATCTGTTTTACCAGCTAGTACGATAACTCCTAAGCCACTATGAAATATTCATTGCACGATGTATTGCAGAGATTAAATATTAGAAAAATAAATAATATCAAATTCTTCAAGACAAATATTGATACCAATATTGGAAATATTGGAAAATAAATACTTTGTTTTTGTTATTCATTTTTTTTACATAAAAATAGTAGCATATTAAGTACCCACTCTTGTACTGCTTTCTACAATTAAATAATTAAAATAATGATTATCTACAACACATTAAAACACATTTAAAACACAATTGGCGTCACCAGTCTGGCGCAAGACGTCACTAGCATGTTGGTGACGCGAACCCATAAGTTTTGCCCTTACCAAAAATCGTTCAATGCGGCTAAAAAAGCTTTCATTTAAAAATACATTTTTAGATCACTATATGCAAAGAAAAAAATAGCAGTAAAACAAACATGGATAGTTTGTTTTATTTAATTCTGTAAATTTCAACAAAATATATATTCACATGAATATTTAACTTTTTTTTAACTAAATTTTAAATATTTAACTAAATTTTTGTATTATTTTGAAAACATTTGTTAATTAAAATACTATTGTTCAATGACATTGCCTGATCGGCTATCAATATTTCACCTTAAGTCAGATGATCAACATTTTAACGTCATTGCAATCAAACATCACAAAATCAAAATTTCAGTTTAAAAATGATAATTTCCACACTGTCATCAATCAGACCATTGATTCTAGCCAAATCAGGATGGTAAGGAAACAGAATTAATATAAAAAGTTATTGTAACGTAATGTTATCTACTTTAGTTTTGGTGAAATATTGAACAAACTCGTCAGAACCATCAGTACATCAACTAACTGGAAATCCACGCAAAGTGGGGGCTACCAGCAATGTACTATTACGGATAATATGGTGGATCCTTGTAGACCAGAACCATCTGTAGTTGTTATTGGTGCTGGTATAGCTGGACTAAGCGTTGCCCAAAGATTGGCACAATGTGGTCTTAGTAAATTTGTTGTTTTGGAAGCAACCGACAGGTAACTTATTATTTGGAATTTTATTTGTAAAATATTTTTGAAATTACTTTAGAAAATCGATATTTTATAATTTCCACTTTATGCAGCTTTATTACTTAGTGTTATGCAAATAGACACTGTCCTAATATGTTGAGGTTCATTTAAAAAATAGTCATCAGTGGGATTTCACACTTCAGCTCCAAAATGCTCAATTGTATGTCGTAAGATTACTACGGTAATAAGTATTGAAAATGATATACAATTTTCTAATTAACTTTTGGTCAGTAGGGCCTAATTACCCTGTAAATTTTCTAACACAAAATTTGAAATTTCTATATACTTTTTGGACTGTTTGAAATAAAAAGTTGAAATTTGCTGGTACTTGTATGGGGCATAATTGCTTGTACTACTTGTATGGGCATAAGTGGATGGTATTGCTGAAAAAAATACACAGTGGTATATAGTAGTAGATAGAGTGTAGTAAGACGATTTATTTTTATAAATTGAAATAGCAAATCTGTGTTTTCTGAAGCACCATGTAAAACTTTTGGAAATAGCAGTATCTTATCCTTAAAAAGTTCCTTTTCTAAATTTTTAGTAGAAGGCACAGTATTGCAGATAATTACAATTGTCAATAATTCTGTGGTACGTACACTAGCAAAACATTAGTGTACTCCAGTAGCGGCTCGTGGGTTTTTAAAGTGGGAAGGCGTAGAAAAAATGAGTGCTGCTGAAGATTGATTTTTTTCGCTTTCTCCTTTCTCTTTTTTACGTTTCGTCATATTGAAACTATACAGGAGGTGAAACAAGAGGTGAACAGGAACAGGGAAACAGGAAAACATTGAAGTTATGTATGGGTTGTTACTTAGTACACAGATAGAGCAATGAATAAGTAGGTAGTTACCGTTTCCCGAAGAGTAAACCATTCAAAAAGTTTATTGTAATTGCAAGTTAATAGAGAAAATTCGAAAAAGTTCATGAGAAGTGTAAAAAGTTCAAAAAATATCAGAGTTTTATGACAAAAAAGGCTTATTGTACACATTTTTGTCGGGAAATAGCACCTCGCTGTTTCCTAGTTTTTAAAGCGAAATTCCATTCGCCTGTTTTTGTCCAAAATAAATTGTTCAATAACTTTTCCATTAATGTCCGGAATTAGTTCGACCATAGCATTTTCAATATTTAACATACCTAAAGCATTTAATCTATTTTTCCCCATTGAATTTCTTAAATATGTTTTAATCAAGTTCAGTGACGAAAAGCACCTTTCGGCTGTGGTCATTAGTATAGTCACTAGTATTGTCAATGCCTTAATGATTTCTTTAAAAGCTGTATCCAGTCCCATATTCAAAATAAAATTTAATGTCTTTAAACAGCCTTTAATGTTGTCATTTTGACATATCTCGGGCCTTGAATAAAAAATTTTCACATAAAAACTTTCACATATAGTTTACTATCAATTTTTCGCGTAAAACCTACTCTATTTTTACATTCTATTTGAACTTGACTCAAATTTAACACAGGCGTGGGACAACCGTTAGTTTTTAATTCAACTTTCTCCTCCAAACTTAAATAAAACATTATTGTTTTAAATCAGACACCTTCATATTTACAATTAAAAGTTGATTATTTTTATTTAAAAAATATTATTCAGTGTGTACACAGGTAGCAAACCCCAAATCAAAACAAGTATTCGCGAGGCGAACAAAATACGCGACGCTAGACATATCAAACGCTCCGTATCCGTCAAATCAGCACGTTTACAATTAATCAATGTAATACAAGCATTAAACTTAAACAATAAACTTAAACATTAAACAGGAGATGATTTAATCTCATCTCCTGATGATGCTAACATGGTTATCGAAACGTGCGTCGAGCAGTTCAAAAATAGTTATTTGGTGTTTAGTGGTAAATCTCTTCAAGTTTAGTGTTTTACACCAAAGGTTCCAATGGAATAATTGATAATACAAGCATGTTTACATTCATCAGAAATCTAAAACGTATTACCGATACGCTCGGTCGCAGGGAATCTACGTCCAAATCGCATGTTTTGGAAAGCAGAAAACCCCCATGCTGGCAACCCATAAAACATGTAACGTCAACGACGAGATATGGAGTACGGGCGCCGAAGGTAAACGTCCGACCAACGATGTAAAAATTGTGGTTAGAGGATGGAATTTTTATCCGCATTATTTGGGGTAATGGATCGACAGACGACGTTCTTCTACATTTGGAGATTTTAATTTTTAATAATATCTTAAAATGAGTAAGGGAAAGAAACTGAACGGAAATAAAATGTGGTGTTTTGCTCTAAAAAATTGATTACTGTGATAAATGCTAGAGAAGCGGAGCCCCAACGCCCTCCCTCACGAGTCGCCACTGAGGTACTCATTCATTAGTAGGCTTTGGATATTGGATATGAAATATCGTGTAAAATAAATGATAGATATTAAGCAACATTTAAATGCAGCTCGCGCCCGCTGCTACTTTACATACAACTTCGCCTATATATATATATATATATATATATATATATATATATATATATATATATATATATATATATATATATATATATATATATATATATATATATATATATATATATATATATATATATATATATATATATATATATATATATATATATATATATATATATATATATGACTCTTGGTCAATCCTTCAGTTGCTTTCAAATGAGAGAGATAAGTTGTTTTTTAAAGTTCTTGAACCAAACTCATGTTTGAAGAAACATGAATACTTTTACTTTTGATGAACTAACTGATATGCATTTGTGTTTGGGTTAAGCTGAGAAATATATTGAACAGTCAAGGCATATTTATTTGCAATATGCACAAGGCTTTTATCACGAAAAAAATTTGTCTTAGATCAATACACGAAATTCACATTTTCTATCATGATAGCAAAAAATATCGAACTTATCTACGTTCGAAGACTTAAAACAAAAATAAAATCATATCGTTTTGCAATTCATGAAACATTACTAGAAAGAAAGCTACTTTTCAAAAATGCTTCACTATTACGATCGCACCGCTTTCTATCGGAAAAATATTTGATTATAATGTTATTGATCGATTTTTCACAGACCAGGAGGTAGAATTCATTCTTGTTGGCTAGGGGACGTCGTAGCAGAAATGGGATGCCAGTGGATACATGGTGCGTGCGTAGGCAACCCAGTATACACACTTGCTGCGCAAGAAGGTCTTCTGAAGAGTCCATTGAAAAGAACTAATTTCGCTCAAGGGTATAAATGTCTCAATGTCTTGGAGAGTTCAATATGATTGAGTGTTATTGTTTAAGTAGTTTGTACTGTACCAGTGATGGGAGGTCAATAGATCATTCAACAGCACAACTGGGGCAACACGTCTTCAAACAAATATTAAACGAAGCATCGAATCTCTTTACAATGGGATGTGGAAAGGAACATGGGAATTTGTTTAACTTTTTGAGTAAGTATTTTAAACTTGAAAATATTTCTTTTTTGTGTTAAAAAGAAAAAGCTTTCTTTAAAATCATATTGAGTCATAAATCCTTATATTATTTATACATTGAAACACGAAATTTATTAGCACATTTAAATTTGAATTCTAGCGCTACGTATTCAACAAGAATTGCAAATGTTTCCCGAAGATAAAAGATACGATTTGGCACGAGTTATGTACGGTATGACGAACAGAATTCGGTTTCTGGCTGGAGAAGACCTAACTAAGGTCAGCGCCGACAACTTCGGAAGCTACATAACAATTCCTGGTGGCAGTATTCAGATTCCTGTCGGATTTGTCGGTAAGCTGTGACATTAAATTCAATTTCACTGGCGTACAAGTTCTTATGTCGATTTTCTAGGTGTATTGTCACCATTAATTAAAGAACTACCCGAGTGCAGCGTAAAGTTTGGAAAACCAGTAGGTTTAATTAGATGGGGAGCTGTACAGAGCCGGAAGAAGGGACCAAGAGCAATTGTTCAGTGTTGTGACGGTGAAGAATACTGCGCCGACTATGTGGTCATCACAGTGTCTCTTGGAGTATTAAAAGAACACGCCGATAAAATGTTTTGTCCGGCATTGCCGGGAAATAAAATGGAAGCAATAGGAGCAATAGGCAACCAATAAAACTAATATTAAGTATCTGGTCGCTATAAACTTTACATCTATGTTTCAGGATATGGAAATGTAGACAAAATTTTCCTTGATTATGAAAAACCATTCTGGGTATGGTCAGAGGGTGGTATAAAGTTTGCTTGGTCACCAGATGAACTATCCCAACGGACTGATTGGACTAAAGGTAGATGTTTGTTTAACGATTTTATATGTTTTAGTAATTATTCTTGTTAAAGGACTAGTATCAATTGAAGAAGTAGAAGGAAGTAAACATGTTCTTTGTGCTTTTATTTCTGGTCCTGAATCGGTAATAATGGAGCAAATGTCCGACGAGCAAGTAGCTGAAGGTTCTTTTAATAGTTTTTTAAAGTGAAATCAACCCTATTTCATGCTTTCTTTTAATAGGCGTTACAAAACTTTTGCGGCAGTTTACTGGTGATGCTTCCCTGCCCTATCCATCCACTATACTTCGATCGAAATGGGCTTCAGATCCGTATTTTTGCGGTTCTTATTCCTATATGAACATAAATTCTAACGTGGGACATCAGTGCGATTTAAGTTGTCCTGTTCCAGGATCCTGCGATCCTGTTCCACCTATTCTATTATTTGCTGGGGAGGCTACATGCGCAGGTAATCTAAGTTTGTGAATTTCCTAATATTAAGTTAAAAAAATCAAATATCAATGTCAAAAAAATCATTATCGAAATATTAAATAAAGAATGATAGAATTTTCTGTAAAGTAAAAAATGGAATTTAAAAAATGGAATAAAGAATGGAATGGAATTTAGAATGACTCAAGAAGTAGCAATATTCAGTGCTAACCAGGGAGCGGATTTTTGCCCGAACTCGGACAAGGTCATTGCTTATCATTGTCTAGTCGTACAGTACCGATCTCTAGTGATAATCCAATTAGAAGAAACGCAATAAAAATGCAAAAGCTTCTGAGCAAGAAAACATAGTAAAATGGTAACAAACATGGATACATATATGATAAAAAATAGGAATACGTTTATATATAAACCTAAAGCTGGATATGGTTACAATATATTTGGGAGTAATCATTTTAAAGAATTGAACACTTTATTTCAAAAATATATGTTTTTCTTTGTAAGTCGTTTGCCAGTTTGTTAACGTATATATTGGTATGTATTAGTAAAGGTTCCAAAATATTCTTCTTGACTTTTTAACTACTTTAACTTTTTATTAAATTTTTCATACATTCTGCAGAAAGCAATCAAAAGGATTGAATAATTATTGATAATATGGCGACGGTATCATTTAAATGTGTTATTTTAGTTGCCTATATACTTTATAGGGCATCACTCCACTGTTCATGGTGCAAGATTGAGTGGTATACGTGAAGCTGAAAGAATTGTGCAATTAACAAAGAAGTTTGGTGGACCTCCACCGCAGCTGTAAAAAGAACTTTTTAAAGAAAACACTTTGGTAGATTGCACTTAAATATTTTTGTATATTTTTCTTTTAAGATTATACTATTAATATATATTTTTTGATTCATGTAATATACATATGTCTTGGTCGTTTTCTGTTTTCTTAAATATATATCAATAAATATTTTTTACTACAAAATAAACACGAATAAATAAATAAAAGAAAAAACAAAAATAAATATATCTTAATGCCTAGTTTAAAAAAATGTACATATATTCCTAATTCCATATTCAGGCATAGTAAGTCATAGTCTCACACTCAAAAATCGAAACTAAGGTAACAAAAATCAAATATTGTCATTATTTCGTGGTCCTCGGTGTATTGTCATTACTTATTTTCAGCTAATACTTCTTCAGCGGACTCTTTTACCTCTTTCCAGGAAAGATCCATATCTTTTTCTTCTGTGAATCTAGAGCAAATTGCCAATCTTAAAAAGTAAGTGTCGCGGATCTTTGATGGAACCAGATGAATTATTCCTGAAAAAAAAACAATTTTATTAAATCATTCAAGTTTTGTGTTGACACAAAAGAAATAACAGGGTTTTTTCTTTCTTTTTTTTTCATTTCTGTTCATTTTCTGTTTTTAGGTCAAACTTTACATAACATATTTTGTTCAAGTCACAAATAAACTCATTTTTGTTTACCAGTGTAATTAATGAGAAGAATATTTACTCATGCTTCAAGATAAACAGAATTATTTCCATTACCTATTTATCATTAGATATGGGAAATTCAGATTTTCTTGAGGAAAAAAAACATACAGAAGTAAGTAAAGAAAAGAAGAGAAGAGGAAAGAGAAGAACGAGAAGTAAGAAAAATAAGAACTAACAGAAGTAATTGTCCGTATTCTTGTTTTAATTACCACATGGTAAGGTTTCAATATAATAAACTGACTAGATTTATACTTGTAACATAAGTTTTGGTTAAAAACTATTTGGAGATTGGAATTGGTGGGAGATTTCAGTTTGCTAGTTACTAGGAAAGTATCAGAACTTGATTTTTTGCTTACCTTTTCCGTTAATTTTTTTCAGTAATGCTTCATTGAGTTCATTGCTGCCTTTAAGCCTGAAGCATACTAGTCCCATGATAACTTCCTCGGTAATTTCAAATCTTTGATCATTACGCACTAAATTTTCAAAGTGGTGAGCTAGAGCGATGTGTTGACGAATATGGGCTTGCAGATTTTCAATTCCGTACAATCTAAGCACAAACCATAATTTCAGGGCCCTGAATCTTCGACCCAGGGGTATTTGCCAGTGACGATAATCTGGTGCCGCTCCTGTGAAATCATCGGTTAAAAAAATGTTTGCGAATATAAGTAATATTTCAACAATAAAATACCTTGTTGTTCGTGTTTGAGATATAATGGATCAACGTTGAAAGCGTCCACCAACCAAGAAGGATCTTTCAACCACATGGCTGAACAGTCGAAGTTAACTAACAACCATTTGTGCGGGTTAAAGTTGAACGAATCAGCTCTTTCGATTCCCTTCATCAAATACCTGTAGTGAGATGAGTAAATTTGAAAATCAGAATTGAAGTTTTATAAATTTTAAGAATCGTACCTATATTCTGGGCAGATGAAAGCTGATCCTGCGTAAGCTGCATCAACATGAAGCCATACATCATTTTCATTACATACTGGACCAATTTCATCCAATCGATCAAAGGTACAAGATGATGTGGTTCCTAATGTAGCTACACACTGTAAAATATATCCATTAGCTTTATTTTCTTTAATTATTAGATTTTCGTTTATTTTTTAACTAAACATTTTACATTCTATACTACAAAATTATTCAGATGATTTTAAAATCGAACCAACAACTTGGTTGATGGGTGGACGCACAAGTTATTCTCTTTTTTTTATAACAAATGAAGAACACTTTTATTTACGAATATAAAATTATCCGTTATGTTCGATGACCTTTTTCTATCCGGTAGCTGCATAATCTCGTATTCATAGAACTTTTGAGGTTCTTGGCTAAAGAACTGAGCCAATGTCAACCTCACTGATAAAACGAAGTAAAAACTTTCTCGATACGTTGAAAGGATAGCTCACGGTGTAGCCAATATGTGGATGGGTACTTCGCATATGTAGCAGTGTGCGTCAGCTCCTTAGATGTGAAATACAACACCAACAACCCATCGGCAAGTGGCCAACGCAAAGGCCAACCTGCGCCAGCGCCCTCACATGCGCCAACTTTACCATCCACACATTGGCCAGGTGACGCTGACGTTAGCCAGCTTAACACTACGGTATAAACAAAAACGAAATGAACTTTTTCTTCACCCCAATATGGACATAATTGAATATTAAATATTCAATATTTCTTTTATTTTTTCTTTTGAGAGCAAAAGTTCAATTTTTTTAATCAGTCTGAATGATTATTAAAACAATAAAAAAATCCTAATTGCTTTTAATTTTAATCTATAATCTAAACTAGTTCTCTTACGTAAAACGGTATGAGGCCAGCCTCACGGTCTTCTTTAATAGCCTGTTCTACCGTTTCCCCTCTGAGTTTATTATCTTGGTCTGGCTGAAGAGAACGAAGGCGAACGCCACCCAAAAGACCGGCACGCTCCACAGAAGAATGGCTTTGACCTAAAAAAGATATTTCAAATGCACGTTACAAATTGACAATCTAAACCGAGTTACGTTTTCTATGTTTTGCACAATCTTTTTAATATACATGGTGATCTAATAATATATAAATCCAATAAAAATTAAAGAATTTGGAAAAAATCTCATAAATGAAAATATAAATAGTTACTGAAAAGTAGCAAATGTTATTAATATTACTTCCTAAACAGACTATAATAATTTCATGTATAATTCCTATACATGAAAGTAGCAATGGACGAAAAAGCTGCGATAATTGAAAATTTATATAATTTGAATTGCCACTTTATAAGAAAGGAAATAAGTACGGACTAATTAGAGGAATAATTTTAAGTATTATAATTGGAAAAATATTGGTAAAAATATTGACAAACGAAACAGAGAAGGCTTTAGAGGAAACACACAAACATTATAAAAAAGTTTAAAAAGAAATAACACACTACTTTAATAACTGTAGTTCTTTATTAATGAGAAATAAAAATATATTTGCAATTATATGAATAATAAGTTTTTTTTTTGAATCAGTTGCGGCTCGTGGGCTTTTAAAGTGGGAGGGTGTAGAAGAAAATAATGCAGCTAAAGATTTTTTTTTGCTTTCCCCTTCCTCCTTTTTACTTTTCGTGCTATTAAAACTCTATACAGGAGATGAACCAGGAAAATCAGTTAAAGGAAAGAAACAGAACGGAAATAAAATATGGTGTTTTGCTCTGAAAAATTGTTTACTGTAATAAATGTTGGAGGGGCGTCGCCCTAACGCCCTCCCTCACGAGCCCCCACTGTTTTGAATACATTGTATTTATTTAGTTCATAACCCGTTTATATGAATATATATATATATATATATATATATATATATATATATATATATATATATATATATATATATATATATATCATCATCATCATCAGCCTGTATCGAACCACTACAGGATGAAGGCCTCTTCAGCATGCTTCCAACTTTCACGGTCCTGGACTTTCCTCTGCCACTCGGGTCCAATATACTTAACGATGTCATCAATCCATCGTGCTTTCGGTCTTCTTCGCGGACGTTTGCGATCAAGCGGTATTCACTCCAGGATTGCCTTGGTCCATCTGTCATCCCATCGTCTCGCTATATAGCCTGCCCATCTCCATTTCAATTGCTTTGCTCTTCCAATGATGTCACAGACTTTTGTTTGTTCCCTGATTCATGCACAGGACTTTCTGTCTCGTCTTATAATGCCAAGCATAGGCAAAGTGGGAGTCTGCTCTTAAACACTATGTTGAGCCTGCCAGCCACATTTAATACGCCGTTCTATATATATATATATATATATATATATATATATATATATATATATATATATATATATATATATATATATATATATATATATATATATATATATATATAGTTGATCAATGAGTATCGAGTTGATCAATAAGTACCCGTGTTTGATAACAGATGGCATTGACTAGTGAAATTGACATTGCCATCGATACTGCAGACTGTTAAACGACCTCATGCTGAATATCAGATAAATTCATAGGTTAGTTTTTTTTTCAGCCAGTTCTATCATTCGTGTTTTGTCTTTCTCGATGAAATGGAAAAAGAGCAATATCGATCCGTAATTCGTCTTTTTATTTTTGGATGGAAAAACATGCGAAGAAATAAAAGTGAAGTTGGATGCTGTCTATGGGGATCCTTGACCATGACAACCGTGGGATATTGGTTTAATGAGTACAACTCGGTCGTACAACTGTTTTCGATGAAGAACGACCAGGACGCCCGTCAGACGTGGTTACCGAGGAAATCGTCGAAAAGGTCCATGACATGATTCTCGCTGATCGCCGATATATATATATATATATATATATATATATATATATATATATATATATATATATATATATATATATATATATATATATATATATATATACCGATATATACCGATATATACCGTATCTGCCTCGATACACCGAGGCAGATACGAAAAAATTGTAAGATACACTTTTTGTAGAGAATAATATTCCGTGTTGAAAAATGTATTTAAGTTTAATTTTGAACCGGACCGTACTAATTATTTTTTAAATTAATTAGTAGCAAAATCCTATAACTCCGCCACTGGCTGTTTGTAGGACTTGATATTCTCTCAGATTATGGCAACCGGAAGGTTGGTGTTGTGTATTAAATTTGGTTACAATATCTTTCTTTATGCGGAAGATATAAATCAAAAATTAAATCATCAACCCCCTATGTCTTGAACACGAAGGATTTCGAAGGAAGGAAGGTTATTTTGTGATGTAGAATTTGCGAAAAAAGCCTGGCAGAGTATTTCATTATCACCCTCTTAAATGAATAATCTCCTCGTATAATATATCTGAATCGATATGAATTTCATAGTATTATTAAAATAAGTATATTAAATCAATAGATCAGAAATAAATTTGATTTAAAGCAAGAACTTTCCAGATTAACTCTGTTATAAAATACTGCATATTAATTTCTTCTTATGTAGTATTGCTTAGCGACAGTCGGTAGGTATAGCGAAAGACATTAATATTTGTATCCTTGGAAATAAAGTGTTATTGACCTAAAATATCGTTGATGGTGAAAGGGTAGTATCTCGCCAATTAAAATTAACTGATCTGATTGTGAGTTCTATAATAAGAAGGAAATATTGGGCAATATTCGGCTATTAGGTATACATGTAATACAAATTTAATTAAAAAAAAATGCTTTATAAAATATAAGTTTAATTGTCATTAGATAATTTAGGAAATTTTGAAATAGAAATATCGAAAAAATTAATCCGATCTTGCAAAAAGTTGCTTCATTTTACGTTCATACTAAAAATTCTGTACTAACCTCAAAATGTTCAACTGTCACTATTATGGTTATTTTTTAAAGAGCTAACTAATACATGTTTCTGTTAATAATGTCAATTTTGCTAAGAGATTGCGTTACTAATATTTATTAGTACAGACTAACTTTGTCTTTGACGTTTTGGAGAGTAAACATACGCCATCAAAAGCCAGTTCATTATTAATAGTCATTGTACACAAAACATAGTTTTTCATAGCTTTAATTAAATATTTAGAATTATGTGCTAGAAAAAGATGTTTTGTGGGGAAGCATAATAACCTTCTTATATTTGAAGAAAACGGTTACTGAAACTTATCGATTGTAGGTTGAAGCTATTGGTGACTATGCTCTAACTCAAAAAAAAACTGTAAACGATAGTTTAAACGCTTAAAAAGCGGTTATTTCTATGTAAAAGATAAGGAGCGTCGAGGAGAGCTGAAAAAGTTTGAAGATGCAGATTTGCAAGCATTATTGGATGAAGAGTCAACTCATGTATTGAAACAATTGGCAAAAGCATTGAAAAAAGCAACAGCAAAAGCATGTTGCCTCATCCACCATTTCTGAACGTCTACACACACTGGGAAATATACAGAAGGAAGAAAAATATGTATATCATAAAACAATTGCATCGAGTAATGAAAAGCTGATCTATTTCAACAACTCAAAGCGTAAAAAAAACATGGCTACTCTCCCATGGGCCAGCCGCAATATATAGGGATTGTCAATTAGGACGGATCGATGTTGGCAGCCTGTGGCGGTCATGTTATTTTGGCGGCGTCTGTCTAACCTGTTGTTTATTATTCAGTCACTGATGCCAAATAACCATGACAAGTTACACGGTTGAGCAGCATGTCCAAATGATAAAACTTTATTATCAAAATGAGTGTTCGTTAGTGCAAAGGTTGCACGCGTTGCGCCCATTTTACGGTAGACGCGGCGGCCCTACAAAGTCAACTCTCCAACGTGATCTCCAAATGATATATCACCTTGTGAGATAACGATCTTCTCTGTCGATGACAGAGCAAGAAGTGGCTAACCTGGCGATACCAGGGTCCCAGCAGTTGTCAAAGCGGTCGTTGAAAAAATTCGGAGAAAGACAGAAAAATTCTCCGAAGACAGAAAATCATGGCCGGAGAGATAAAAATAGCTATAAAACACCATGAGACGTGGTAGTGTAGAGACGTAGTGCGCGGATTTTTGCGAAAATATACCGGACGGCGATTGACGTTAGCTTTATGTAACATAAAAACCACGAGAGTAAAGGCGCTGCTTGGGCGGCCTGCGAACGGAAGGCAAAGAAAATCTTTTTATCGGGTGAAAAGTTTTTCACTGTTGAAAATAAATTCAGCCGGCAAAATGATGGAGTTTACACTCATGGTTCTCGGGAAGCTGGTGAAAAAATTGGGAAAGTAGAAAGAGATGATCATCCGCGCTTCAGTGATAGTTTGGTGTGGAGTGTCGTACGCAGGCGTTCAACTGCATTACTGAAAGCAAGGAGTCATTAAAACTGCAACAAACTATCAAAGCGAAAGCGAAGTAATAGGTTGTTACAAAAGCTCCCGTCGTTTTTATAAATCATTAGTTTTTCCTCCATTTTTATTTTATTTGGTCAAGTGTATATATGCATTCGAGAGCCCTTTTCTTATCGCAAATCGTTTTTCTGAAAAACTTAAATCTAATTACCCTTCAAGCCATTGAAATTGAGATTCCAAACGACAAAATAGTTAATTTTCGACAGCTGTTATATTTCGCCTTTCGTCGTGGCCAAATACCTACAGAAGCAGTGCGAGACATTTGCGACTCATATGGAGAGGACGCTGTAGCCGATCGGATTACTCAAGATTGGTTTGTCAAATTCAAAAATGGCAACTTCAACCAGGATCACCTGCCCTGTCTGGCCGACCTTTCGATTTTGAGAAGGATAATATTAAAGCACTTTTGAAGGAACACGGCCTTCATACATGCCGAGATTTGGTTGAGAAGATAAACTGCAGTCTTGTGACAAATTCCTGACGTCTTCAATCTATAAAATTTACTCAAAAGCTCGGAGCTAAGGTCCCACATAAACTAACCGCCGACAACAAGGAACATCGCCGCAGAACTGGAGTCTCTACGCCAATATAAAGCAAATGAGTGGATGGGTGGCCACAGGAGACACGCCAAAGCCGGGAGTTAAGCAAGATCTACATCCCAAAAAGACTATGATCTGCGAAGAACAGGTGCGTAAAATGAGGTTAGTCAACTGAAATGGCCCCATCGACAAGGCCAAGTCATCTGGTTCCATGGCAAAGCACGAACTCCCACAATAAACATAGTCAAGGAGACCCCGAATAATCCCGAATGGAAAGTTTTTCGCATCTGAAGTATTTTCCAGGTTCAGCGCCAACCGATTATCACCTCTTCCGATTGTTGTCTAAACATATGAGGGGAGTAACCTTCACCGACGATGAGGATCTCAAAAACTGGCTTAACAACTTCTTCGAGTTCAGGCAGGGCAAATTCTGGCAAATTTATATATCAATAAATTGGTCCAGAGATGGAAGTAGGTCATGATTAATGAGGGAGATAGATCATTGATTATAGCTTGTTCTAATTGTCGTATTTGTCAATAAAATCCGTTTTAATAATAAACGACGAAAACTTATAGAACAAACCAATAGTAAAGTTGTTTAATAACACTTTGTTTGTAGCAAAACTGTGGATTCGGGGTCAGTTCATAAGGTGAGATCCAGACAGCATTGGCTGGACACCAATTTGCCTGAGTTAATAGCTGCTAAAGATTGAGGTGATTCTTTAGCAGCGAATAAATCTGGAATTCCGGACCTGAATCCGCTGGATTATCAGTTGTAGAACATTTTAGAGGAGAAGGCCTGCTGTAGACCTCATCGCAATAGAGAGGCTGTAAAAGCTTATTTCATGAAACTAACAACATTAATGCCCTTGAAGTGATGCGTCGGTGACAGACGAGTAGCCGGGCTATTTGAAGAAGGGTGTAAAAATATTTTTTTAAATTCTTGCCTTTAAGAAGTAAAATAACGCAAATTTAATTTTTTGTTGTTATTTTTTTTTATAAAATACACACTTATGTACAAGGAGCAGGCCGTATGGAGGACTACGTATATAAAGTGCCACGTTGGATAATGTAAATAAGTTTAAAAGAAAAAAACACATCCTTTAAAAAAAGTACATGATATTATCGACATGTAAAAGAAATATAATAAACCAATCAGATTTAGTAAAACAATGTCGCTAATTTTTGTAAAAAAAGATGAAAAATTAAATTTCAGCTGGCATTCAAGGGAAATTAAGCTAATGGTGCCGAGAGAATTATACGTATTTTAAGTGCATTCGCCTGTTTTTCTAAATTATGAATCTTTTAGATTATTTTGCACAGAATAAAATGAGAAATTATCAGAAATGGTTCAAACTTAAGCGAGAATAGAAATGTTAAATTGAAGTAGTGAGCAGTGGCACCTACCGTTCGATTGTTCGAAGAGTTCGTAGGGATTTTCCATTATAGCTGTTCTTTTAACAAAAATCTGTATTGATTAATAATGTTGAGTTACGTATTATTAACTCCTGTTGTATTTATAATGTTTACGTTCAAATTCGTTCTGATTTGCCTTTAGTTAATCAAGTTGATTACTTGCATTTACATTAATTTTTTTTTAATTTCAAAAAAGGCAAGAACACTGTCTAAACAAAAAACAAAATTTGCACCATTTACGGAGAGGGTTCTGTTAGGGAGACCACGGTGAAAAAATAATTTGGTCCGGTCAGGGGTAGATAAGACCGACCTGTAAGACCGACATTGCTATGACCATCCTCGAAGCACTAATGTCGAGGAAATAACGACCATAATAACCGAAGATTCACGCACTATGGTCCGTGAGGTAACAAATAAGTTAAATATTGGTAAAACGACCGTTTTAGACCAAAAAAACAGGGTACGACTGGTAATACGGTATGTAAGTTCCTCACGCACTTAGTGAGCGAAATTTACTGGACCGAAGATCTTCGTGTGATCTTTATCAGGAAAAAAATCTCAGTCTCCTTTTCTGCAGCGAATGGTAACTTGTGATGAAAAATTAATGGAGTACAGCATCGTGTAACAAAAAAAAATCATGAGAGTTGCCAGGGTTAGAGGTTTTAAGTACAGCGAAAAACGGTCTTCATCCGAAGAAAACTACAGCTTGCATTTGGTGGGATTGGATGGGGACCTATACACTTTGAGCTTCTCTTACACAACCAAACCATCAACACTGACTTCTACTGTTCACAATTAGATCGGCTGAAGGCAACAGTTGAAGAAAACCTACCAGAATTAGCAAATAGAAAAAGCGTCGTCTTTTTCACCGGATATCACACCCTCGGAGTATGATCTACTCCGCTCCCTCCAAAATTGTATAAATGGGAAATATTTTTAAATCGAAAAACAAACTGTTAATCTGTTTTGACAATAAAGATGCAAATTTTTGACAAAAATGCACTATGGACCTACCACTACGTACGCAAAAAGTAATAAGTAAATAATAATGGTAATTACCTAATAGACCAAATAATTATTTACATAACGATTTGCGCTTCTCGTTCTCTTAAAAAAACTTACGAAAAAAAGGAAAACATTGCATAATTGTAAATGTCGTTATTGTATAGAAGGTAAAAAATCAGACATCTTTCAAAATAAATAAAACCAATTTCACAAGTTGATTTTTTTTACTATCTAGTTAACTAAACAATACCCTACGTGCTCGTCGCTGTTTCTGGCAATCATATAGTTGTCAATTGAACGTGTTTCTATCTTAATATAACCAATTTGTCCTGTAGAAAAATACTTACTAGAGGTATAACCGACGAGCTTGGCAATAATATCAGACTCCTTCATTTCAGGATTCTTCTTTTTCGCTGCTGCGATGGCTTTGGCTTTGGCTCCTAACAGAGCTACTAATGTAGCTTCACTGGCTGTTCCCTGAATTACACCACCGGCTAAAAGTATGATTAAATATAAGACCGATTTTTTTTTTGAAAGATATAAAATACCTTTTCCTCCTGAACAAGCGAGAAATTCATCAGGAAGACCTATGGCTTTGCCCAACCAATCGAGCATCACTACTTCAAGTTCAGTACAGGCAGGACTGGCAATCTATTAAAAAAGTAAATGGTAAAAAAATGAAGAAGTAGTGAAATAGTGAAAGAATTTACTAAAATCTTGTTTACATTTGTTGACTTTTCTGACCATACGGACAATAAGCTTCCAATTTGACAATATACAAATGACATGTGCAAATTCATTCAGTAATTGAGCTGCATATATAATTATATCCTAAGGTATTTTTGTATCTATTATAGTTCTGAACTTAATAAGACAGGTCGACATGATTTTTGTAATATTTTCTGCGAAAAAACCTTTTCATAGAAATGGCATAGCCTGTCCCATTTTCAAGTGCCTGCTTCTTCTTTATATAATGGGGCTCTTGAAATTATTTGTACCTGACTTATAATAGTAGACTGGATAATGTAAGAATTAAAAGAAGATCGCAGAGGGGTTATATCCACAGTATTCTACGATCTTTTAAGGGCTGTTTTATTGTTTTTTAAAGTATAGTTTGTTTCTGTCTCCTTTACAGTACAGTCAAGTATTTAAGTCTATTTTATAAGTCCAGTCGTAAGTTCTAGTCGTCGATTTTGCAAAAATCCATCGGATAAGTTTTGTTATATATGAGGATTATTTATTTTAAAGTCGTAAGTTAGATCCGAGGAAGTCAAAAATTCCCATCTTTTAAATTTTAAATGCGAAATTGGAGATCAAGATAAAAGTTGGGGTCCTCATGTTTGCTGTGTGAGTTGTCACGTAAATTTAGTGCAGTGGATGCATCGCAAGAAAAATTCTATGCTGTTTGCTGTTCCTATGGTGTGTAGAGAACCTACTGATCATGTAAGTGCTACTTTTGTATCACTAAAACAGAAGGGATTTCAATAAAGCAAAGGGACAAAATTCAGTATCCAAATTTGCCTTCTGCACTTAGGCCAGTTCCTCATAGCCAGAAAATACCGGTACCTATTGTGCCTTTAAACTTGTTTACACACATGGACAACATGATTCCCGGTGATTCTAATTATTTATCAGGTTCTGATCCACAACTTCCTGAGAACACCACTTGTGATCCAACATTTTTAACAACTACCAGTGAACCTCACTTAATAACTCAGAATTAATTAAATGATTTCGTACGTGACCTGAGATTGTCAAACCAAAATCGGAACTTCTTAGTTCCAGACGTCAATAGTGGACCTGCTGGATAAAAATGCAAGTGTTTCACTTTACCGAAAACGGAATGTAACATTTTCAAGTTTGTATATAATGGGAGGGTCGCCATGTGTACGTTGTGATATTGATGGATTAATGAATGAGAGCTTAATATGGAACATGTACCTTCAGAGTGGCGTATTTTCATAGATTCGTCGAAATACAGCCTAAAAACAGTCTTGCTTCATAATGGAAATAAAAACCTATCTATTCCTTCAGCCCATTCAGTGACAATAAAATAAACATATGATAATTTAGCAACCATACTAAATCGCGTTAAATATGAACAGTATCAGTGGGATATGTGTGGGGATTTAAAAGTGATAGGTATATTGCTAGGATTTCAAAGGGGTTTTACAAAGTATAGTTATTTTTTGTGTATATTGGACAGTATGGCAACAAAAGAACATTACAGTAAGAAATATTGGCCTCACAGAACCTCTTTTGAACCTGGTACTTCAAACATAAAATATGCCCCCCTTGTTAACCCAAAAAAATGTGCTTCTTCCGCCACTCCATATTAAACTTGAACAAATGAAATACTTTGTCAAAACCATTGACAAAGAACGTAATGGTTTCAGGTACCTAAATGAAATATGTCTTCGATTAAGTGACCCAAACTAAAAAAAGGCATATTTAATAGACACCTCAAAGTTTTCAAGAAAAATGAAATGAAAAGAAATTGGTAGCTTGAAAGTATTTTGTAAGTGTAGTGGAAGGATTTCTGAGCAACAAGAAAGATGAAAACTATAAAAGCCTCATAGATAAACTCTTGAAAACCTATGAAATATTAGAGTGTCGCATGTCCCTAAAAATACATTTTTTACACTTCCATTTGGACTTTTTTCCGGAAAATTTGGGTACAGTAAGAGGCGAACAATGAGAGAGGTTTCACCAGAATATCAAGACGATGGTAGCAATATGTACCTTGAACGCTGGAAATCATCTATGTTGGGCGACTACTACTAGTTTTTAAAAATAGATGGTGCTATAGAACACAAGAGGAAAAAGTGAAAGTTTTTGTTGCATTATGATATATCATATAATATATTTTATTTTCATCAATTTCATCTCAAAACCTGTGTTTTCAGAGCTCAAAATGCCCTGAAATTTTCGAAATAAACTATTACCAAAACCACTTGACACATATCTAAGTTGATTTAAGACATTCCTAAATACCCTTATAACATATTTCTGTAATATACTTGAGTAATCCGTTTTATTTTCTCTCACTGTCGACCACGAAGCTGGACCCGCCAATGTACACATATACTTTATTCGAACAATCTAAAAGCTTCTCCTTTTATCCCCGATAAAATGAAAAGCTCCTTTTCTCCAGTTTCAACGCCACATTTCCGATGTATAAAAGATTTTCTCGGGCGTATACTTTGCTCTTTGATTCCGTAAGAGGTTAATTTTCATTTTCATGCTTGGAGTCACTCTGGGGACTTGGTGAATACGACATTATTAATTAATATTTGCCTTGAAGATTATTTCAGTATTATATGAAGAGTGATTGAGAAATTAATTGATAAATATTTTTATAAACTAGAAAATGACTGTACATTTCAGTTCGTAAGGTGCTACCAGGTGTGGCGCTTAATAATTTATAATTTTTTTAAGGGTCGGTTCACAATTCAATCTCTTATTTCATTTTGTAGCTACGACAGTACCTTTCAAAACGCTATTCATGTTTAAACGATTTCGGGTTAGCATTATATTTTTTTCGTGTGGTAAATATGTTGAGTTTCGAACCAAAGAGCCTAAAAGTTAAAGACCGTTTGCGGTACGGACTGCTTTTCTTGTTCAGTCAAAAGAAAAACACGAGTGAAAGCCATCGTATGCTTATGGAATTTTACGGTGACAATGTCCCAAAGCAAGATGCTTGTGAGCGTTGGTTTAGACGATTCAAAAGTGGTGATTTCGACTTGAAAGGCGAAGAATATCCAGATCAACCAAAAAAATTTGAAGATGCCAAATTGCAAGCATTGTTGGAAGAAGACATATGCAAACTCAACAACAAATGTCAGAGAGGTTAAATGATGGCCGCTGAACTATTTGTGATCATCTGCATGCATCCATGGAAAAGATCCAAAAGGCAGGAAAATGGGTACCACATCATCTGAACGACAGACAGACGAACGAAGATTGACCAGGGTCCTGACCATATTAATCGGCCAAATCAGATGAAAACAGCATAGAAATGCAGCTTACGCCAACCGGTGGTTCGTAACAGTACCACTGAAACTGGTCAGGACCCTGGTCAATCCTTCAGTTGCTCTCGAACGTACAACTCGAAGCCCGACTGATGACGACTTAAGGCTAGAAACCGGTCTTGAGAGATGCTTGTTGGCGTTTGATGGCGGCTGAAGGATTGAAAATTTTACGTGGAGCACAGGAAAACATTTTTTCTTGTCTTTTGAATATTTTAAATATTCTTCACTTGCCCACTGTGTATTTTCATGCATATCTGGTATCTGTATATAGGGCTTGAGTTTGCTGCTTTCATCCGATTTGGCCGATTAATATGGTCAGGACCCCGGTCAATCCTTCAGTTGCTCTCGAACGTATAACTCGAAGCCCGACTGATGACGGCTTAAGGCCAGAAATTGGTCTCGGGGAGATGCTCGTTGGAGTTTGATGGCGACTGAAGGATTGAGAATTTTAAGT
This sequence comes from Cosmopolites sordidus, assembly GCA_031761425.1. Taxonomy (NCBI): domain Eukaryota; kingdom Metazoa; phylum Arthropoda; class Insecta; order Coleoptera; family Curculionidae; genus Cosmopolites; species Cosmopolites sordidus. Next base: position 493,671 of record JARFXV010000710.1, on the reverse strand, counting down.
AGAGCACAGGAATTTTTTTCCCTTGTTTTTTGAATATTTTTAATTACGGAGATGTCGAAAAATGACTTGACTGGATCACCTGGTTATTAACCACCACACCTGGTATAGGTAATTCAGAATGAAAAGGTATTATAAAATAGACAGACCATCGAAGTCAATATTATGCGGATTTTATTCTGAAAGTTCTTAATTTTATCGTAATTCGTTGACTCCCTTTGCCGGTATAAAGCCCTTTCTCTTCCAGAGCGTCACTAATACCAAACAGTTGCTGCTAATAACAGTCAGCAGTCACTATTTAATATTGGAGTAACTCGTAGACGTCCAGCTGATCACACCATATACACAGCAACACCTTTTTGACATGGGTATTTGGTTTTCCGGTAGTGGTTGGTGGATCACCAGGTTTAATCCACGATTAGAGAATCCACTTTTCCTCACAGGTCACAATCTTGTACAGGAAGTTATTTTTCTTCAATCTGGAGAGTAATAACACATAAACTTCAAAGCGTGTACAGTGTACGATGAGGATTTTTTTCCAGCAGTCCTTTCAATTCTTCATCCTACTCTTTTTTTGTTTGTCGCTGACGTTCTGCATTATTTAATTCAAAATATCCAGTTCAGAATTTGCTGGAAGTATTTCTTGACTATTCTTAATTATTTCTGAGCTTTCGTAGCATTATTTTTCAGTTGAAATACGAAAAAGTGAAGTGCGAACGGGATCTATAAGTGATTTTTCAGGTTACACTCACGATAGGCTCCTATAATAGGCATTTCGGTTAATAATGTCGATTTTGCTAAGAGATGGCGTTACTAATACATTTGTTGGCATACACTAATGGAATTTATGGAGTTTTAGAAGGCAAGCATACGTCATCAAAAGCCAAATTATTATTAATTGCCATTGTGCAAACAAACATAGTTTTTCATAGCTTTGAATCGAATTATGTACTTCGGAAAGTTATCGACTGTTGGTTGAAGTTTATAGTGAACATGCTCTAACCCAAAAAACTTGTGAACGATGGTTTAAACGCTTTAAAAGTGGTGAATTTGATATAAAAGACGAGGAACGTCGAGGACAGCCGAAAAAGTTTCAAGATGCAGATTTGCATGCATTATTGGATGAAGACTCAACTCATACGCTGAAACAATTAGCAGAAACATTGAATGTTGCCCAATCCCCCATTTCCGAACGTCTTCCGAAAGTTCATCACGCATTGGGAATGATTCAAAAGGAAAGAAAATGGATTCCATATGAATTGAAGAAAAGAGGCAATGGAAGACGAAAAAGCACTTGTGAAATTTTGCTTGCTAGACAAAAAAAAAGGTTTTGCATCGAGCTGTGACAGGTAATGAAAAGTGGATCTATTTTGACAACCCAAAGTGCAAAAAATCATGGGTGGACCCAGACCAGCCTTCAGCATCACAGTGCGCAATATACATGGGAAAAAGGCTTAATTGTGTATTTGGTAGGATAGTAGGGGAACTGTGTATTACAAACTTCTGAAACCTAGTGAAGTGATTACTGGCGATTGATACCGACAACAATTGATAAAATTGAACCGAGTATTGAAGGAAAAACGACCACAATACGCCCAAATACTCGAAAAACACATTTTTCGACATGACAATGCTAGGCACTATATTGCAAAATGTGTACAAAACTATTTGAAAAACGTTAAAAAGGACATCCTACCCCACCCACCGTATTCATCGGACTTAGCCCCTTCGGACCGATGCGGCACGGAGTTTTAGAACAATCCTTACATTCTTACGAAGAAGTGAAAATTTGGCTTGATGAATGGTTGGCCTCAAAAAACCAAAAGTTCTCTTGGCGCGAAATCCATTCATTGGCAGAAAAATGGGAAAAAGTAATAGCTAGCGATGACCAACACTGTGATTATTAAGGTAATTTATTTTGTTATGGAAATAGATGCTAAAATGTTGTGAAAAAATCGACAATATTAACGGAAAAACAAAATTTTGATTGATATAGGTTCTGTAGTCAACGAAACGTAGGGGCCGATTATTTAGTTGAAAAGCTAATAATTTAAATTATAAAATATCAGATTTAATTTCATATCAACTAATTGTAAATAATTCATGCTAAGCGGATAAAGTTTTCTTTTCTTGCTTAATTTTGTAAATCTTCTGAAATCGATTTTTCGAACTAATTAAATCGGGATATTTTAATAAGTCAGTCACAATACTTTTTTAATTGAGTTGTAAATAACTTAAGTGTTCTTACCCATGAAAATCCAATACAGGCTATCGCACCGCTTAAAATATCAGCAACAATAGCGGGATAGGAATTAGCTGTAGGGAAATAGGCATGGAATCTAGGTGAATGCCAGTGGGTTACCTGGAAATGATATACAACATTAATATGCACATTTTTAATATTATTTTCCTTTAAATAACTATTTCATACATATCGATTGGAATGTTTTACTAACTTAAACATAAATCAGAAATGTCACTATTTAGATTAGAAATGACTAATATTATGGTATTACCAACCACTAGCTCCAAGGTAGATTCAATGTTACCGAATACAAGAAAAACTGTTTGAAGTAAACAAAGAAATCAAAGTTAACTTGACCTAGAAAAGAGTGCGTGCACAACCAAAGGGTGTTGCTTAATTTCGTTTGAAAGTTCTGCCGGTCAGTAACAGATATGCATTGCGTTCTCAATTAGTTTTATTTTATTGTAACATTGTTACTACGATGAAGTCACTCATGTTAAGTAATAACGTGATTTTTTTAGTGAGTCCGAACTTCCGCTAGCGGTCGCTCTCAAACCGTGAATTTGCGAGCCTCTAGTGTTAAAATTATTCAGTATAGTCTGGCAAATCATCATGAAATATTACGCAACGCTTGCAAATTATCCAAATTTATTATCAAAATCGGTGTTATTACTTATAGAACCAACTTGAACCAATCCAGAATAATGCCATCAGATTATCCTTCGGATCATTTAAAACCAGCCTGGCAAAAATTGGGCCTCTAAAATATCGGCGATATATTCAATTAATTAAATACGCCAACTCCTTAAAGTTCTGACGTTTCATTCCATTCAGAGATGACTACCTCAGCATACCACCTCTAGATCATAATTCTGTTCACTACAATCGAAACTTAGGAGCGGAATACAGATTCTATTGAATATCCCATGAATATATAATTCATATACCTGACTGTCTATCAATAGCCGCCCCACCTGACCCTCCCTGGATTCTGGCCCCCTTTAATGTTAATCGCTCCCTGCTGGCTTACAATAAAAATTATTACTGTCACTCCATCATAAAATCCCATTTTCTGGACGACATAGAAACGTATAATGAGTCACAGATCATATACACTGATGATGAAGAGACAGACCAACACGCCATGAATGTAGCCATCGATAGTTTTCCCATGCTCAATATATTCACACCTACAGAATTCTTCAAATATGTCATAAAATAAAATATGGAACATTATACAGATGGAATGGGAAACTCACGGAAGAAACGGAAACAAGTTTTGGTCTTCTAAGAGAGAATTTTAGACATCTAAAATTTTAGTCAACTTCTATCATTTGTAGATGCTTTTCATTAGTCCAATCCATAAATATATTTATATTTACACCAATGAATTCGTTAGAACACAAGAACACTTTGAAGACACCGCACCAAGCTACGAGCGAAAAGAACGCTCTCGGCCACTCTTCGCACTCTCTTGCAGCGGTTACATCAAAATAATGAGCATTCTTAGAACATTCTACAAAATTCCCGTCGAATATAGATGGAGCATCGATAGAATGCTCTATAACTGTTTACACAAAACAAATTTGAAATAGCACTGATATTACGAGCGCGGATAGAACGACCATTCGTTCGCTTGGTCTAAAACGGCCATTATAGAACGAAACGCCAAACTTATAGAACACTTCGTGATTTTTATGGTGCACATAATCGCACAGCCAAGCGATGTAGTCACCGAATTATCGACAAATTCCGAACGCCTTTCACGCTGCTCGATATTAAAACAAAAAACTATGCGTTCTCAAGAAAATATCGTCGCTGTTGCTTACAGTGTTGATCAAGATAAAAATGTATCAATTCGTCACCGTTCGCAGGAAGTTGGCTTTTGTTATTCCACTACATGGAAAATTTAAAGTAAAAATCTTGGTCTGGTGTTGGAAACACGTTACTATTAATGTGGATCATTGCAGAGCGATGATAAATGATTATTTAATTCCGAATTTGAATGCTATTGATCTGGAGGAAATGTGGTTCCAACAGGACAGCTCCACATGTCATACAGTCAACGCAACAAACGATTTGTTGAGGGAACAATTCGGTGAAAAAATTATTTTGAGAAACGTATCTGTTAATTGCCCAAAATTGTTTTCAAACATTGAATGTTATTTCACATAAAATACACAGTTTCAAGACATCTAATTTGGTTGTTGCTTTATCTGAATTTGAAGTTCGGACGCACTAAAAAAATCACTATATATTAGACGCAATTTGTAATAATGAAAAAGTGTAATATGAAGAACTAAGCTAAGCTTAACCCCAAATAGATTTTATACTTTGAAATGACTTACTCCAGGCATGATGACTCGTTCTACGTCTTTTAAAACGTCCTCCCATTTCTCTGGTTTTTCCGGAGCGTTTTCGGGAATGAGAGGTCGCAAATATCCAGGTTCCACTGTTGGCAGAACTCGACTGTAAAAAAAATCGTAAATTACTCAAAATATTCTGCCAAGTTCAAGTAAATTTATTTTTTATTTTAGAGATAAATCAATTATTTTACTAGAATCTTTGGTGTGAAGCACTAAACTCAAAAACATTTACTACTAAAAATAAAACAATTGTCTTGACGTGCGTTTCGCTAACTATATTAGTATCATCAGGATATGATTCAATCTAATTCTAAAACTAAACTATGTTCTATTAATATGTCAACCGCGCCTAATGAAGTGTGTTAAAATTATGAATCGTGAAGTTAAACAAAGGTTTCGTTAATAATTCAGAACGTTGGCTGTATGGAATGGTCCCCTATCTCGATTAATGGTTTTTTTTTACATGTTGCTATTTGAATGCTTTAATAGGCATCCAAAGCCCTATTATTGCTCACACTTCTAACAAGTCTTAAATCAATAATATTTACATTATTGTCACAGTATTACAATGTTGTAATATGGGTCTTATGTTCTTTATATCTAGTTAAAATACGCAGTGTGTTGATTAAGTATCAGTACTTAAGATATAGCAACCAGTCACGCCATCTATTGACGAACAGCGTCGTTTCATAGCTTGAACATTCCTGGGCCTAATGAAATATACTTTACCACGATAGATTACCATTTGTTGATTTTATGACGTCTTGTTTACAGGCCAAAAAAATTTTATGTAGAAATAACATCATAGAACAAAGAGATGTTATTAAATTTAACGCAAAACTCGGTAAAACTGCGTAGGAAACATTCCGGTTGATGCAGCAAGTGTACAGCGATGAGTGTTTAAGCAGAACACTTAAAGCAGAACTTCTTAAAAAATAAGTCCTTTTCCCATGGACTACTTTGTATAAACGAGAACCTAACGAGCCGTGTGTTTGGTGCTGTTTGGTCCATGTTTCATCTACTGTTAGGAAACGTCGAAGAAACTCAGCAGAATCGTATTTAAATAAGCCTAAACGTGGTGAGGAGCGTTCATTCGAATGCATCTTTGGTCAACTGTTAATAAACGCGGCACTTATCAAGGGTTGCAAGTTTTTCATATCCAAAACTTTTCAAAGGACCTATGTAACACTCCAAAAATTTTAACGAAAACCAAACCTACACAAAATAGTTCTCCAATATAGAAGTGGTGAGTACACGTGTACTTAGTACCATTTTAAAGTTAAATATACTCAAAAGTGTGTATAACAGCCATGTTAAATCTTATTAAAGATTAAAGACTAATGATTATGAGATTATGAAAGTGAGCACAATGAAAAATTGAAAACAAATTAATGCTGTTTTCTTTGTCAAGAGAAACACTTCTCGAACGATCTTCGTAAACAGCTTTCATCGACTCTCTGGCACAGCTCTTTACTATTTCTAGTAGAATATAATTCTTCGTAGAATGCATAGAATTATCACTGTTAATTTGCCAGATATTATCATGGCAGAATCACCTTTTGTATATAGATGAAAATCGTTCCATAATAGAAAATTACTAATACGGGGTGTGTGCGAATTACTATAATTAATTATATATAAATTAATGAACAAATACGAGATACGTCTTTGAGTTGTCGCATATCCATCCAATGACTCTAGTAACATTTCAACAATTTTAATGAAAACTGAACCTACAGAAAACAGTTCTCCAATCTAGAAGTGGTGAGCAAATGTGTACCGTAAAACGGTGTTAAATTGACATTAAGAGTAACTTTGACAGTTTTTGGGGCTACTTTATCAGAGCGCCAAAATACAGTTTAAACGTGTGCGCAGCGAGTCCCGTGACTTTCGGTGGCGGACAGCTGGTGCGGGGAGTGATTAGCATTGCAATCGCCTAACTTATCGACTAGTCCGAGCATGTTCGTCGTTGCTGTTTGTTGTGTGGTGCATAAATACGGCTCATTGGTGACAAGTTCGCGTCTAATTTTTCACCTAAAGTCATCAAAACTATAGTAGAAAACAATATTTATTTTAGGTCTCTGACACCAAACTCTAGACACATCATGCAACCACTGGATTTGTTTCTTTAAAGAAACAATGGAGAAAAGTTCTGAACAATTGGAGAAAAGAATCAAGAACACGGGGCGCCATTCCAAAGACACAGTTTTCCATGTTGCTGAAGAGATTGAAATTGCATTGGCTCCCAATATAATGAGAAATCTACAGAGCCCCATCAGAACTACGGGTCTTTAGAAGATCGGTCGGTCGGTCGGTCGGTCAGAAGAAACTGGACATATCCTCGATAACAGTTTGCTGGAGTTTTTTTAAAGCCGCAGGGGGTTACAACTCTGAAAGGATTCGACACAGAAGAGGAAAGAAAATCGTTCATAAACCAGGAACACACATGTCTGAACAACCCAAGAAGATTTTCCAACTACCGATGATGCCACAGAAATCGAAAACGATAACTCAGCTGTTAAGACTGTCTCAGCTATCGAGGATGATCCGACTTCTTCTTCAAACCCCTCAACTTCTGGTGCAGCATCTCCGAAAGACGAGACTTCTGCCGATGAAGATGTTCCTGTCATAAATTTGGTCCTCAAGAAGGGAATAAAGAAGGGCAAGAAGTACAACAACCTTTGTTAGATATGTAGATGTGACTACCGGTTCTACCGCTATCCTGCAGACCCATTTTTCGCAAGTGATGCAGCTTTCACTTGCAAAAAATGAGTCTACGGCATGTGTAACAAAGGCTCGAGTAATCCCGCCTATGAATGTATGAGCGCGAGGAGGACACAGACTAAAATTCTTTTTGAAAATACACAGTAGATAAGTGGAGAATATTAAAAATATTCAAAAAAGACAAAAACATATCCTGTGCTCCACTTAAAATTCTCAATCCTTCAGTCGCCATCAAACGCCAGCAAGTATCTCCCGAGACCGGTTTCTGGCCTTAAGCCGTCATCAGTCAGGTTTTGAGTTGTACGTTTGAAAGCAACTGGAGGATTGACCAGGGTCCTGACCATATTAGTCGGCCAAATCAGATGAAAGCAGCATTGAAATGCAGCTCACGCCATCAGGTGATTCAAAACAGTACTACTGTCTGAAACCATTCGAACCCAAACCCAGGCTCTATATACAAGTACCAGATATGCATGAAAATACCCAGTGGGCAAGTAGAGGATTTTTGATATTCTGGTCGTTTTTAACACAAAGCTTGATTCAAATCGATCATTTGTTGTCGGTAGCATTCAGTATTAACTATTTCGCCAAATTTTGGCAGCTCATAATAGATCACAACTTTTTGATCCCACCAAACACAGAGCATTGTCTTCCGTCCATAGCAATTTGACCTTGCAGTCGATGTCGATGGTTCGCCTGGAGTTACCCATGATCTTTTACGCTTAGGATTCTCAAAATATATCCACTTTTCATCGCCAGCTACAATAGGATGGAGTGGTTTTTCGGTTTTCCTGCTGTCTTTCATTCCGTTCATGTAAAACCCATTTTCCCATCTTCTGGATCTTTCCCATGACTTTCAAACGTACAGAGACGGCTTTTCGTGTCACATTTGATTAATTGGTGCGAGTTGTTGGTGCGTTTGAGCGTCATCCTCATCCAACAATGCTTGCATTTCGCTATTTTCAAACTTTTTCGATGGTCTTTCACATTCTTCGTTTCTCACGTCAAAATCACCACTTTTAAATTTTTAAAACCACTCCAAACACTGTGATTTACCGAGAGCATGCTGGCCGTGAGCTTCGACAAGCATTCGATGCGATTTTGCAGCAGTTTTCTTCAAATGGTAACAGAAAATCAATACTGTCTGCAAATCGTAGTTTCCAGGCACAAAATTCGACATGCTCACCGCTATTAGAAAATATGCTGCTATATGAAACTTGTATTGTTGTGAGTTGAAAATATTTGTCAGATGTAAACAAGGAAATGGCGCCAATGACGCGGTTTGACGGTAACTACATTAAAAGCTAGGGCCATCTATGGATAAATTCCGGTTTCATATTTACAGACCTGGTAGTATTAGTAGAAAACCCATTATAAATTATTTTCACCGAATAATATAGTAAAAAGGTATAGATTAAAATATTTTTCGTTTGTATCAATCACATGTGTAGCCGCAATTTATTTATTTATCTTATAGGTGATAAGACACTAACTAGATTTGTAAAATAAACGTTCTTTATTTATAGTTACATAAGTAAGTCAATTTGACCTTGATCTATCTTAAATTGCACAGATAAAGATATCATTCAGTGAAATTTTGATTAAAAAATATAACATTTTAAGCCTATATATATATATATATATATATATATATATATATATATATATATATATATATATATATATATATATACATATATATATATATATATATATACATATATATATATATATATATATATATATATATATATATATATATATATATATATATACATATATATATATATATATATATATATATATATATACATATATATATATATATATATATATATATATATATATATATATATATATATATATATATATATATATATATATATATATATATATATATATATATATATATATATATATATATATATATATATATACATATATATATATATATATATATATATATATATATATATATATATATATATATATATATATATATATATATATTTCTAAAGGAAAAATAAATAGAGTTCATATCTTCCACAATTCTAAATAACTTTTTGTGGAATTGAGTTAGAAATAATTGAAGAAAATCCTCTTACCGATCTCTGATATTCTCCAAGTATTCGGCCGTATAGTCAATCATGGCTTTTCCGAACTCCCTAAATTGATTAGCTTCCATTTCTGCAACATAAGAGAGGCGTAATTAAAAGGCTTTCACAAAGTTAATGAACGAATAAAAGGCATTTAGTAAAAAATTTTAAAGCCAAGTAATAAATATTGCATGTTCGTTAAAAGCTATGTGTATTTTTTACATTGTCTTTGAACATTTATACATTTTTCTTTAAATAAATACCAATAATTGTTTAATAAAACATAAAAAAACTGATACAATCATAAAAATTTATTTTGTCACTTTCAATATTCACTTTTCAACATACTTACCAGGCTAACTCAAAAGTTCGCGGAGCGGAAATGAAAAAATAAATTTGTAGTTGAAAAAATTACTCTACTCATCCGTATATTCTCCCGTAAGCTCAATACATTTTTTTCAGAGGTTCTTCAATTAATCTATTCCAGCTCTGAACTGATTTTCTGGAAGTCCTTCAAAACACTCATCTATAAGTGCTATAACTTCTTCATTTGATGAAAAACTCTTGCCACGTAGGAATTTTTTAAGGTTTGGGAATACATTAAAGTCGGAATACATGAGTATTATAAGTCCTTCAATTTGGTCTTGATGAAAAATTATTTATTTCTTCGCTAAAATGGATCTTTTCTTACGAATTTTTGCTTCCAAAAGGTTTGACTAATACTGTTCTGTTGTTGTTTTACCAGTTTGAAAGTACTCAATTAACAAAATGCCTTTCGCATCCCAAATAATTGATGTCATAACCTTTTTGATCGACTTTGACCACTTTGGCTGCTTCAGAGCTGAGCAACCGGGCTCAGTCGACTCTGTGGTTTGTTGTCGCAGTTCAGGATCATAGTGGTAAACCCAAGTCCTATCCATAGTTACAAAACGACGTTTAAAATCTATTTTATTTCTTCAAAAAAGATCGAAATGTTGTTAGAAAGTTTTCCTCGAAGTCGTTTCTGAGTAAAATTTAACAAATGCGGCTCCCATCTTGCACATAGCTTTCTCAAGCCCAATTCCTTTTTCAAAATATGAAACAGCCATTTAGTTGAGATGTCCCTGGTCTTACCAATTTCACGTCAATTGTCTGTCATTCATAACTATATCGTGTATAGAATTAATTATTTGTTCAGTAGCACTTATTGGACGTCCAGAACGAGGATCATATCCAGGCTTGTACGATCACGTTGAAACTCACCTGCCCGGTTACAAACCATTGATTTTGAAGGAGACTCCCCTAATAGATTTACCATTTTACTATGAATCTCCATTGCCTTTAAACCTTTTTTTTTACAAAGAATTTAATCACTTCACGATTTCCAATATTTTCCATTTTAAAAAATAACACCGATACGTTTAGTTTAAGCTGATATTTTTGTACGAATTAATTGACAGATCGACCGGAAACTTGACATATTTTCATATGAAGGATAAAACTTCAAAATGTAGTAGATTATATAGTTCTTTTATTGCTCTAGAGGTGTTGTTCAGCGAACTTTTTAATTAGCCTAGTATTAGTGAATAATGCTGTCTGAAAATCGTTTTACTGCCGTAAATTGGGATTGGAGAAGAAAAGGATCACGGAACCAAATCTGGCTTATACCGTGCTTGGTCGATGATATTTGTCGATGTATGGGACGCTGCATTTATTATCGTGATGTAAAATCCAAAACTTATTCTTTTTCAAAACAAAACTTTTTCAGCAACATTCTCTCTCAAAAGTTTCATAACACCCAGTTGAAATTGTTTGTTGATTGTTTGCCCCTTTGGAAGTAATTACGAGTGTATACAATTGATGATTCAAGATTTTAATGTCATTCCGCAGGTTATTGGCTAGTTTGCATGTCAAATTCATGAACTCATCACCGTTATGATACATTTCATGAACGTAGAGCCTGAAATTGGCTCGATCAAGCTTATTTTCATTAACCTATCTGCGGTACTCTTTTTGAAAAAGATTCAATTCCTTTGAATAAGCCATTCTACGAAAGACATCACTAAAAAATGGTGCGAACGGATTCATAAGACATGCCAAATTCCTGACCCATCTCTTTTATGATTGAGTGACGATTTTCCATCACCATTTCCTTTACTCTGATGATATTTTCATTACTCGAAGGCGTTGAAGGTTGACCGAAACGATGAATGAGGCTAGAGTGAAAAGTCAGATAACTTTTAATTGAAATATTGCCTTTATGATAGAAAATGGCTTTATTTTTCAACGTAGTCTCCTTTTAGCTTCGTCTAACTTTTGTATGCCTTGTTTTTCCTTCCAAAAAGTACGACTTTTCTTGAATGAAGAGTAGATCTCTTCATTTGGGATGAATTTCGTTCTAGATAGTATTTAAGAAGAAATAAGTCGGCCAAGTCCGGTTAATAGGGTAGAGATCAAAGAGATCAATGGTCGTCGTCGAGGTTCAATAACAAAGTAATAGTCCAAACAGTAGGTGAACCCAGGTGAAAGTGTACCAAAGAAAGCGAAAACGGTTCCACATGCAGGTAAAGGTTTTGCAGGCCATAGTTTTCTGAAATCTTCATGGTGTGATGTCGATCGATTACCTGGCAAAAGGCTGGACCAACACCGGGTATTACCCTTTACTTCTAAATCAGTTGAAGCGGTGTTATTCAGGCTAAATGTCCAAAACATTCATATTTAACCAAGGAGAGAGTACTATTTCACGATGATAATGCACATGCCCACACGTCCAGGTTGATGCTTCCATATGTCCTGTATTCATCGAATTTGGCTCCCAAGGAATACTTCCTTATCTCAAACCTGATGAAATGGCTGGGTAGACGAAATTTTATTTCACATGATTTGGTCAAAGCTGAGACAATCTCATATTTTGCAGAATTGAAAAAATCGCATTACACACTGCGCCCATTAAGTATCAGAACTGGTCCAGGAAAATGTGATTAATAAGAAATACCTAGTATTTTTTATTAATTATTATTCGAAGTATTCTTCTCTCGCTTCAATACATTGGTTACATCGATTCAATAGTGATTCAAATGCGTACTCCAGCTTATTTTGGATGGGCTGAATGTCTTAAAAAAAACCTTTCAGCTCTCAGCTTTGCAAACCAGGAGAACTTACAAGGGGCTAAATCTGGTGAATACGGTGGGTGGTTGATCACACAGACTCAGTTCGGGTCAAAAAATTGACGTACAATTAAGGATGTGTGACTTGGCGCATTATCGTGCAACAAACTCCAGCTGTCGGGATCGCTATATTCTGGCCGAATGCAACGAATTCTGTACATTAATCGTTTCAGGACTTCTAAGTAGTACTGCCCAGTGACAGTTTGACCAGTTGGAACGAACTCTTTGTGGATGATGCCTTTGCTATCGAGGAAAACGATTTTTTTTGCCTGTATTAATTTTTTCACCTTCCATTCCGCGCTTTGGCGCTTAGTTTCTGGATCTTTCTTAGCTTCATCCTCCGTAACAATTGATTTCGGAAAGTTTTGATCATTTCTGGCGGCTGCGACGACCTCTCTGGAATGATTGACACGAAGGGATTTTTGCTCCTCCGTCAACGTGTATGGAACAAACTTTGCACACTTTGTTTTATCCAAATCCTTTTAAAGAATGAGTCGATCTTTGCCAATATTTAAAGCTTTTTCCATCATTTGTAGTGAAGCATTGCGGTGATTTGCTACAAAATCGCGAACTTTTTCGATCATTTCGGGAGTGGGAGCTGAAAATGGTCTCCCGTCACGTTTGTCATCCTCTAGCGATACTCTGCAATCTAAAAATGCTTGTGCCACAGAAAAACATTTGTTCTACTTAACCAATCATTGCCATGCACTTGCTACATCAACCGGTATGTTTCCGACTCAGTTTTAGCGAGTTTTACGTTAAATTTAATAACAGCTCTTTGTTCCATAATTATTTATTTGTTATTGTTACATGGATTAGTTATTTGTACATCAAACTTTTTTAGCTTCTAAACACAACGTCATATCATAAAATGTCAGCTGATGGTGGTAAAGTAGGTTTCGTTAGGTCCAAGAATATTCAAGCTTTGAAACAATGCTGTTCGTCAATAGATGGCGTGATTATCACGTGATGATGGTATATTAAGTATTGACGCTTAAAAGACGCACTGTGTATAATGAGGGTATTAAAGAGTTGGGATATCGTTGGTTTAAATAAATTAAATTTGAAAGTGAGTACGATGAAAAATTAAAAATAAATTAATCTTGTTTTCTTTGTCAAGGCAAGAATTTCTCGAACTATCTTCGAAAAACAACTTTCATCGCCTCTCTAGCACATAATATTTTTAGCTACATTCTAACATACAAAAACTTTTATTGTATCGAAATCCCGTAATTCCGTCGTTGAATGCATAGAATTATCAATTTCGCGTTTAGTAATAATTTACCGGATTACATTACAACATATACGAGATACATAACATATACGAGATACGCCTTTGAGTAGTCGTAGGATGTTTAAGATTAGATTTTACAATGCAGTATTGTATGATAAAAGCTTTTGTCCTAGACTTTTTTTTTAATTTATATTGCCTCTAGCATCAAACCAAGCTCCTATTGATTTGTTTTTTATATAACATATTTTAACACCGGGTATGGGGTATAAAATCAGATTAATAACATTGCAAAAAATATACTCACACCTATATTAACATGTGTAATATATAAAATATTCACGAATTATATAAAAATTGATTAAACCTTCGCTCTAGAATTATTTCTTCATCTAGTTATATTAGAGTGTAACAAAAGCATTTGCGTTTTTTTCTTTGTTTTTAAATAAAGGATTATGCTTGACTCCTTAGAGATTTAATCCGATTTCAACTGTTTGTCTCGATAAATATAGTTTTTTGCTTCTAGATTAAATAAAACGTTTAAATATAGTTTTGCTTCTAGATTAAATCATCTCCTGATGATGCTAACATGGTTAACGAAACGTGCGTCGAGAAGTTTTCAAAAAGTGATTTGATGTTTAGTGGTAAATCTCTTCGGGTTCAGGGTTTCACACCGAAGGTTCTAATAGAAGAATTGACCGATAAATGTACATTCCTTCTTTCGTATTGAAATAATTCCACTGCAAAATATTCAGTCCATGAGTTTTAATAAAAACGTTAAAATGAGTGAACTAAGTCGCGAAATTAGGGTAATTTTAAGACATTATTTAAAAAAAGCTTCAACACCGCTTGTAAGATCTGTGAAGTAGAGGGGACGGTCCGTATTAATTCGCACCGCTCAGCTCTAAGTCAAAACGTTCCGGGAGGGGGACATGGGTCTTGAAGATAGAGGAAGATCAGGTCATCCACGGTTTCTCGACGCCAAAGTTTTAAGAGCAGCTGTGACTGCAGATCCAAGAATAAGACTAGGAAACGTTCAAGGGAATTAGGAGTATCCCATACTTTTGTTAACTGACATTTGCGAGGCATAGAAATAGTTCCAAACAGCTGTAGAAGCATTTCTCATGAAAAGTAACCGCAGCAAGTCAATAACACTAACCTCAATAACACTAACCTCAATAACAATAACCTCAAAAGTAACGAATTGGAGTTCAAACTTCTCCCTCGCACAAAATACAGCATGCTGAATTTTAACGTGGTTGTACAAGCACTGATTATGCTGAACGCTCTGGACGGTCTAATATGGTGGTTTCTTACACCAAACATTAGAAAAATTCACAACATTATTTCGCAAAACCGTAAAGTAAAGCTGCTGGAGATAGCTGATATCATAAAGATATCGAAGGAAAGTGTTTACACCATATTTACATGGTCATTTGGAAATGAGTAAATTGCCATCCAAATGGGTACCGCGTTTGCTCACAGCGGGCCAAAAACAACAACGTATTGATAATTCTGAGCAATGTTTGGACCTGTTTAAGCAAAATAAAAAGGTTTTTTGCATACGGTATGTACTGTGGGATGTGCATGGGATATTGTTCATCGAATAACTCGAGAAAGTTAAAACCATGAATAGTAAATATTACATAGTGTTATTGGTACGTTTGAAGGACAAGATCGCAAAAAAAGGCTTCAAATAAAGAAAAAAAGTATTGTTTCACCAAGATAATGCATCGTGAATCACAATCACAAATTCTTGGCAACGATGGCTACATTGCATGATTTGCACTTAGAATTATTTCCTCGTCCCCCATATTCGCCAGATCTTCTACCACGTGTCTAGAAATGTAGGAACTTACGTTGACAATTGTAAATATTGAGTAATCAAGTATCATTGATATACACAAAAAATATATTTACTTTCTATCTTTTCATAATTTATAGAAATTAAGATACTGTATTTTTAGGTTCGTTTTGAAAACGGGAAGAGAATACTTCCTGAAATGTTAACGTTAAAAGTTTGTATATTTTTTTAGAACATTTTTATATTTTTAAAATTTTGTTCGTTAGGCAAATTTATTACAAAAAAAAATCACTGAGAAATTTGTCTCCGTTTGGTTTTTTGTTTTTACCCAGTGATTCTTTATTTACATAAGAGCAGATATTTTGCTATTTTTTGAGTTTTAGATCGTGGCAAAAAACCCAAATAAAGAAGAAAATTAGGTTTTTTTTCCGATAATCACTGCAAAAATTTGAAGGATGTAACGAGGAGAGTTGGTTTCATCAAGACGGGGCTACGTGTTATACCTCGCGTGATTCTTTAGAGGCTGTACAGGAATTATTCTCAGGAAAAGTGATATCCCGTAGAGGTGACAGAAACTGACCCCCATAAAGTCCAGATTTAACTAGACTTGATTTTTTCTTGTGTTATGTCAACAGCAAAGTTTATGAAAATAAACCACGTACCGTATTGCAACTAAAAGAGAATATTGTTCGTGAGATCCACTCGATATCCAGACATATATACCCGGCAGAATGATAGCGCATTTTCGACCATGCCTTCAAGAATGCCAGCGCAGCGAAGGCCGCCATCTCGACAGTATTATTTTTGCTAAATAAATTTCCAAACACTGTACTATAATGTTATAATAATAAAATTATATTACCTTAAATCCACTTCTATTAATTACCTATTAATGCCTACAAAAATGAACAATATTATTGGACACCTTATATAAAAAAAGTGTTAGAAAAGCTTTGGAATGACTGTATTGTTCTTCAAGGAGAATATATTGATGAATAAAGTCGGAATTTGCAAAAAAAAACATGTGTTTTATTTATCAGACCGGGGACTTACTGACCGATATGTTACTGGCTTAAAGATGGGTTGAGGAAATTGAAAATAACCGCCTACATTTCGACGAATATCCTGCAGGTATAAATTTTTAGACAGTGAATAAGTAAATGCCTCAAAAACTTAAATACTTTTGTTACACCCTAATAAAATATAAATTATAAAATTTAATCTGTTGGTAAAAGGCAATAACAATTTCAATCGGTCAATAACTTTCATAATTATAAACTTGTAAAATTATTTGGAAAGATCTTGACCTAAATTTCTAAGGCAGATAACAATTAAGTCAAAAGATTTTTAATATTTCTACAAACCATCCATTTTAAATCGTTGTTGCGTCCTTTAGATTAGATGCAGCATGAAAAAATAAGTTTGATATTAGCATTTGATTTTTAAATAAACATTTATTATGTTATGATGAAAATACACATTTTTTACGAGGGTAGACCAAAAAGTTCCAGCCATTTTTAATATGATTACGTAACTGTGTTAGAAAGTGCTTTATTTGATTTGACTTTTCAAATGTTAAAATGGTTCTCAAACATTTTGTGTTTGATATACATATAAAAGTATCAGATATAAATTAAATGATCTGTTGGTTGCTGAATGTTAGGCATCTTTAATGAAGATAAGACGAAATAAATCACACTGAGAAATAGTGGTGAAGAAGTAGATAATAGTAGATAATAGAAATAGATAATTTTGTATATTTAATTTTTTTCTATATTAATACAGCTGAAGAACTAATATTTGATGTGTGGGAACGGAAGAGTGTCCGGAAAGTATATGGAGAAAGAAGAGTAGAAGACAGGTTGGAGAGAATAACGAACAAGGAGCTGTATAATTGTATGATAGGCTGACTATAACATCTGTGGTGAGATCCCAAAGACTAAGAAGGCAGGGTATCGTCATAAGAACTGCCGAATATCCGATCGGTAAAGATGGTGCTTAAGAGAGGTATAGTTAGGAAGAAGAGGAAAGCAAGACCAAGGAGAAGCATTGCAGGTGGATTAGCAAAGATTAATGTCAGAAATTGGGAAGGTAAAGCAATGAATAGAGAAAAGTGGATATCAGTGGCGGTTCGTGAGGGAGGGCGTTGGGGCGCCGCCCCTCCAGCATTTATCACAGTAAAAATTTTTTCAGAGCAAAACACCGTATTTTATTTCCGTTCAGATTGTTTCCTTTAACTCATTTTCCTGGTTCACTTATTTTTGTCTACGTCCACCCACGAGTCGCCATATATATATATATATATATATATATATATATATATATATATATATTTAGTTGCTTGACCGGGAGGAAGCCCCGCCCATCCTTTACATTGGAGGGCACATGTTTCGTCTGTTGGTAGTTAGACTCTTCTGGGTACCGACATATGCTCCCTCGCCAAGAAGAGTCCCTCTCCACAATCAAACAACCCATATTTTCGCCGACTTCTTGTCGGATGGCCTATAAATATCTTATCTCGTTGAATGCAGTCCAAAGAAGTAAAAAGAAAACTCCATAGATATATATATATATATATATATATATATATATATATATATATATATATATATATATATATATATATATATATATATATATCTATGTGTATACACAAATTACAAAATTGAATGGAGGAGGATGGAATTCTATTTAAAAGTAAAATATAAACTATATAAAATGTTATCGGTTATTTCTCAGCCTATATATAAATATAATCAGGCTTATTTTACTTAAATGTTATAAAAAAACTTTTTTGCCTACCCTTGTAAACAGAAATAATTTCAAAAAAGCGACTTTAAACATTGTCAAACTTTTTTTTAAATAAACAAAAAGCTTAAATTATTTTAAATAAATAGTGAATTCACTATATCAAAACATTTAAATTTGTATTAAATTTGCTTAATGTACCAGTATTGGTTTAATAATAAAATTTCATTTAAATAATTTAGAAAATTGTATAAATATCATATTTTTTTACCTGTAAAATTTGGAAATATCTGAAAAATTCTACACTGAACAAACTTAAACTGTCACTCTCTACAAAATACGAAACACGAATGAACGATATTCCTGCAGGTGGCACGGATAAACCGACGGCAAGAACAGATTTGATTGAGCGCTAGTAGACGCGGTCTTGGTCGTTTTAGATTTTCAGCGAACGAGCGTGTGGTGAGAGCGTGGTGGGGACAAGAACCATCGATTCGTTGGGTCAGGGTGCGCTACCGTTGTCGTTGCTGTTGGTAAAATACCAGCTGTACTAAACACGATGGGATTCCAGGAGATACCCAGCAATATGTGGAAGGTCTTGACGTCAGAGAATTTACCAAAGCGGTTGGAAATATTTTTCTAGTTATTTATTAATTCTTCGTAAATCATTGGCGGGCGATATAATTTAAATACTAGAAAACAATAAGATAATTAATTTCCAAGTGCTCGTTTTTCTAAAAATATATAGTGAAGGTACTGTAACTAACTGTATGAAAATCGAGTATCTTCTTCTTGAACCTTCTGTTCTTCATTGTTGGTTATGACTCTTCTCTCTTTTCTCCCACTTGTCACTTTCTTCGGCTTCATATCATGTTTCTTATGTCTGTAAACAATAAGTTTATGGCCAAGTTGGGTCTGAAAAGGCGAGAGGAAGAATGTTTTGGGATAGTATGAAATAGACGTTCGGTCCGAACGCTTGAGTTTTATTTTTAGAATTTACATGTCATACATCTATTTTAATGGTGGACTTCTTATATTAGGTCCTCAACTTAATTCGCGACGATTCGATTTTTTCCCGTCGTATAGTTAAATCAAAGCGCCATTCTTCCGTTTCAAAACGTTTCTATTGTGAATATAACTTTGATACACTACATCCTTTTCAAGTTTCAATTGGAAAAATGCTTCGGAAGCTCAGAATCTGATTTATGTGGTTTTAGGAGAAAATGATGTTGCATACAGTAAGAAGTGGTTTTAGTAATTTTGACATAAATTGTTGTGAAAACAGTCACAATTGAAAAAGAAATTCACCTTGCAGATGTATACAGGATTAAGAAAAGTCCAGACCCACACTGTAAATTGAAAAACGGCACCATCGGAGAAAAATCATCCGCATTTTGCAGAATCATAAAAAACGGACTCGTTATTAATATAAAATTTACAAGTACCCTAAAGGGGATATTGGTAGTAATAGCATTTGGCATCAGAGAAACAAACATCATTTCAGAGAAACGTGATAGTAATTGGCCCTGAAGCGAGTAAAGAGGCAAAGTGAGGCACCTGTCAAAAATCCAGAATAGAGAAAAATAACAGGAACAGATGTTTTTTATAGTTTATCACGTGGACAGGAAGAGGTAGAAATTGGAGGTAGAAGTCTGACTAAACAGTACTAAGAGAGTTCGGGTTGAACCGTTGCACGTGGAGGGTTCGAGGTAGATCACGAGACGAGAATGCGAGTTGAAGGTTACACGTTAGCAGTTTCACGATGAGAATACGAAGAGAGGATTTGAGTTGAAAAATTGACGAAGAAAATTCGACTTGAACCGTTGCAAGTGAACCGTTCGAGGTAGATCACGAGAAAAGAGTGAGAATTGAAAGCACAAGTTTTAGAGTTGGATATATACTATTTAAAATTCCACGTTAGAGTTAATTCCATATTAAAGTCAACATAAATAAGTATTTTGTGAAGTGTAGCATGAAGAGTAGTAAGCCAAATCTCGCAAAACTTAAAACAATAAAGTGAGAAATTGTCCGTTAAAAGTGTAGTGAAATATTTGTGAATTTAAGTGAATAAATGAATATTTGCGTATCTTCAGCTAATTACTTCAACAACCAAAATCCTTTTCGTAAACCTCGAACCACGTGGAAATATTATTATCTCTCTCTCAATGTACGGATGCGGTTTCGAACAGAGCACTTCCCACACATAAATAACGCAGAAAGTCCGAGAAAGATGAAAAGAAAAGTAGAGGATAAAGAATTGGAAGCACTGCTGTGAGAAAATTCTAGTCATACCCTGCTAAAACTCGGACAGAAAGACAGAGTAACACCGCAAGCCATTTCACAACGTTTATACAAGCTAGGGAAAATTTCAAAGGTATTGATGCTTTGGTATTGTATCTTTACTTTCTATATTCAAGAAAAAGAACTTTCTGCATACGATTGTGGCATGTGACGAAAAGTAACTTTTCTTTGGATTAAAAAGCCAACCAAAGCCAAATTGCAAGAATCTTCGACTTTTCAAAAGGATCAGAAGAACAATAAATAAATGGTAATACCGTTTAGTTAACACCGCCCAGTTAATACGAGGGCTAGACAAGATTAAAAAAAAATCATAGGATAAGATAGATCAACATGAAAAGTCGGGGATTTATGAAATCAATTGTGAAGATTGTGATCGAAGGTATATTGGGCAAACTAAAAGATCCATATTAACGAGATATAAAAACCCATTAAATATAGGAGAAATGAAAAATCTTGTGTTGCCCAACATTCAATCGTACATGACCACAATACAGATGCTTTTAATTTATGACTGGTTAAAAGTATAAAAAACAATAGGGCTTTGGATGCGTATGAAGGTATGAAGGTAGAGAAAATAGAGAAATGTAAGAAGACCATGAATCGGGATAAACACCTATTCCGTTCAGTCAACTTTTCCAATTATTATTGTAACGCTGAGTAAAATTCACGATTTATAATTTTTACACTCTTCATAAGGTACGGTTTTCATATAAATAGAGCATAGTTTAGATTTAGAATTAGATTAAATCATCTCCTGATGATGCTAACATGGTTAGCGAAACGTGCGTCAAGAAGTTTAAAAAAGTGATTTGGTGTTTAGTGGTAGATCTCTTCGAATTTAACATCTGGTTGATAGCCAATACATAACTCTTGAGGAAGTCGAAAAAAGCTTCCACCACTTTATTACAACATCAAGTTCTTCTCTGACGTGAGATTCAACAGTTGCCTGAGGTGGTAGTAAAATGATGTATTAAAATGTTGTTGTAAAATGTGTGTATTCTCCGGACTGGACACCTTCGGATTTTCATCTTTTCCGCTCCCTGCGACAACACCTGGTTGATAGCCAAAACATATTTATTGAGGAAGCGGAAAAAAGCTTCAATGGCTTTATTAGATCAACATAACTAAGTTTTTTTCGACATGAGATTCGACAGTTGCCTGAAAGGTGGCAAAATTACATATAAAGTGAGGGAGATTACTTCGTACATTAAGTTTGTATCACTTTTTTTTTTAAACCAAAAGTAGTCAAAGAAGGTTGAGAATTAAATTGGGGGCCCAAAGGTTGTTAAGGCAACCTCAGAAACTTTAAAAATATTGACAGCAGTTTAAGTTATGAGGCTGTCCTTAATTATTAAAACCTGAGCATAAATAAGATTAACAAAACAATTGTCCATGGACTTGTGATGCAAAATTGTAATTTGTTTACTCAAATTTGAATATCTCTGAGACAAAAATCCATTCAAATCCTTTCAGATCGGCCTTATAGCCCCAACTTGACCCCATGTGATTTTTTTGCTGATTTAATAGTTTCAAAAGCATCATTTTAGCAGTATCTTGTAACAGTGGAAATCATGTAAAAATGTATACTGCAGTAAACAGGAGATTTACCAAGAAACTCTTATGAAGAATGGAGTGAAGGTATTTGTGCTCTTTTCAGCTGGTTCCAATGTAGGCTGTTTTATATGTTTTCATTATATATATTTTTTAAACATGTTTTATTACTTTCCTAAAGTATATAAGTAAATAAGTATATAAAGTAAATAATACATCCTCTGTTCTATAACAGACAGCATATCATCTATAATAATCAGAATGGTTCTATTTTCTCGCTAGGAAGATTTATTTATTATTATTTTTATTTTAAAAAAGCACACGTTTAATTTGGAAATTTGTGGATGCCCCCCGAAAAATCCGTGCATCTTTTGAGATGGTCCAGGGTCGAAAAATGACTTGATTTTTCGACATCTCCGTAATTGTTGAAGTGTGATGAGAACAAATGGTAGTAGAAAGGGGCCAAGTATGGCGAGTATGGCGTTGTGGGGCAAGAGTTTTTAGCCAAGTGCAGAAATGGTGTCTGTGACCTATTTCGCTGAGTGTGATGGAGTGTTGTCGTGCTGTAAATTCACTTTTTCGTGCCTTATAGCCCAGTCTGGTTGCTTTTCGATAATGCATGGTACAAATTGATCATTTGTTGTCACTAGAGCATGGTATTAATGGTTTCACCTGGTTTCAGAATCTCATGGTACACGACACCCTTCTAATCCCACCAAATCCACAGCATTGTCTTCTTTCTAGAGCGATTCGGTCGATGTTGATGGTTGTCCTGGGTCAACAATGATTTTATGCATTTTGGGTTTTGGAAATATATCAATTTTTCTTCTCCATTCACAAGCCGATAGAAAAAAGTATTTATTTCATGTCGAGAAAGTAAAACTTCGCACACCGTTTTATGCTTTTCTATCTGTCTGTCGTTCAGCTGATGTCATACCCATTTTCCTGCCTTCTGGATCTTTCCCATGGTATGTAGGTGATCACAAATGATTCGGCGCCCAATCTTAATCTTTCTGCCATTTGTTATTCAGTTTGCGTATCATCCTCTTCCAACAATGCTTGCAATTCGGCATCTTTATTTTTTTTTCGGTTGATCTAGTCGTTCTTATGAACCGACTCTTGTTTCCAGAGTCATCTCTTTAAAAAAATCAGAATTATTAACCGCCACATACCTTGACATACTTTGGCATACCAAACCTAGCATACCTTGGTCAAAAAATTATTCTAGAAGTAAGAATCGACATTCTGTTCTATATTAAAAACAGTAATAATATTAAGGAAAGTGGCACCGACGATTCAGAGAAGGCCGAAGGAATGTTGATGATGACAAAAGTCTAGACCGATCAGATGAAATGATAATCACAAAGAATTTGTCAAAACATTCTTCAGTGAACTTGGGATACCAAGACAATCCCTGCATTTCAATATTCCCCGTAGCCACCCAGTTTGGGCTCTTGCGACTCATATATTCCCTAGCCACCTTTGGTCTTCTGTTGATAATTAATCAAATCATCAAAGACAATCAAAAGCAATCTTTGAAATACGTTGAAAATGGAATTTGAAGCCTGTGTCAATTTTGACTTATTTTTAACATCAGAGATGCCCCTTCCAGGATTTGTAATGGTCCTACCGCGAGAATAGATCTGTGGGTGATGCTAGAAGACAAGGCAGACTACGAACAGTAAGATCACCCATCAAAAGTTTAATATGAATGATTTATATATGCGAATCCTGTATATAGTTGAACAATAGCAATTAAGTTTGCCATCTAATATTTGAAATGTTTAGCGTTAACATATTTTTAATGATGTCTGTTATCAGAAAAACATTACGTACAGAAGAAAATTTTATGATGTCTACATAAAATATCCATTAGAAAAGGTACATACCAGAGAAATCAATTAATTTTTATTGTAGCAGACAAAGGTAGCCCGTAATAGATGAGCGAGAATAAGGGCTTCCAGAACATAGTCGTCAACACAGCGTCCATTTCTGGCGTTTTGAGTGGCCTGCGTTGCCATAGAGACGAAGTGTCACTGAAATCACTGCAGATTTCGCTTGACGCCGGCTGGTTCACGCTGCAGGTCGAATAAAACAAGAGTTAAAACAGTTGGAATTCCCCATTCATTCGGTCGAATATTTCTGATAGTGACGTTAAATGGATTTTAAATTCGAAATAAATGTAAACTAATGGATTTTTGTGCGTAAACTTTAATAAATGTATTGTCGTCATGTTTATGCTAATTGATATAAAGAAATTGATATTTTCTATTAGTTTTATATTTCTGCAGAAATGACCTTGAATTATAAATGGTTTATTTATTAATAATTATATTGTCGAGTTCAAGAAAGGTTTTGTTCAAATTATTTGTGTTTTTAAACTCACACGATTCCATATCTGATGAATATGGTGCTTGTATAGTGGTTTTTTATTTAATTTTGAACGAAAAATTGACGAATAATTGTTACAATGTGATATCTTACAATCGTTATCTTATCAAACAAACGTCCTGGCAGGAAGTCAAGGTTCTGACGCAGAAGAAGCAGTAGAACCAGATGGCGCATTTTTATTGATGCCCTATGCTCCGCTAAGGAGTTGAAGGATCATGGGGCATATATATATATATATATATATATATATATATATATATATATATATATATATATATATATATATATATATATAGACCCGGTTGGATCACGCAAAGCATCCTGTCTCATTTTCGAGTGTTCATTCTGATCCTCCACACCTCTCTCATCCTTTTTCCGTGGATTCTCTTTCTCTCCTCTGTCCACTTTGTTCCCGATCTCCTCGAAACTTCGCTCTCTGATGCAACGTTCCACATATGTATTTTGTACGTTCTTCTATCCTCAATCTCTGTCGGACCCATTTGTGCCTTTCCCAGATCAGCTCTGACCTGTGCGATCCATGGTACTGTTGACTTGACTCCTTGTATGTACGTAAGAATTCTGTTGGTGAGTCTTGTCGGTGGGAATCTACTGATAGGTCCATAGAATTTCAACCTTATTTTTCTTATGTCCGCCGCTACGTTGGACATTCTCTCTGTGGTCTTTCTAGAATGTAGTCTGCATCCTTAATCCTGCCTGCATCCTGCTTCTGTGCTATCTTCTCTCCTCTTGTGGGTTCGAGGATCTCGTACAGGTATTTGAAGTGAGTGACCCTATTTATTTTGCCGTATTTGGTGTTCAAATTTCGGACATTTAATTTTGAGCAGAAGAATTCGGTTTTCTGAAAGGATATTTGTAGGCCAACTTTCTCTGCACATTCCTTGAGGACTTCGATCTGTTTGGTTGCCCTTTTTTCATTGTCTGCGAGTATGGCTAGGTCGTCAGCGAAGACTAGGCATGATATTTCTATGTTGTTTTTGGTTCGTCCGAGTCGTATTGGTTTCCAGCGTCCTTGATTTTTTAGTTCCTTTTCCCATTCCCTTATGACTTTGTCCAGAAACAGGTTGAAGAGTAGTGGGGATAACCCATCTCCTTGGCGTACTCCAGTTTTAATCAGGAAGGGTTCGGAAATTTCTCCCATAAATTTCACTTTAGAGATTGTGTCGGTCAGTTTCTGCTTGATCAATCGTAGTGTTTTAGGGTCGAGTCCTTGTTCTTCTAGGATGTTGAACAGAGATTTTCAGAGATTTTCAGCAACGCAGGATAATTCTTCACCATGACAACGCGAACTCTCACACATCGGACGAATAATTCAATATTTACCGATATTTAACATCAAATAGATGGTTCATTCGTCGTACATTCCTAATTTGGCACTCAATGATTTTGTTTCCGCCCGTGAGGAATAAACTACGTGGTCCACGATTTTTGACGTCGGAAGAAGCGGTTGATGCGTTCAAAATGCATGCCCCATTGGTTCAAACCTATGTAAAAGTGTATCGATCATTGCGGAGAATATTTTGAGAAACAATAATACCATTTTCAATGATGAATATTTGTTTTTATTTATTATTCCGGATACATAAATAACAACCTTCGTAACGGTCAAAAATGTTAAAACTATGATTCCTTTACTCGATTTGCACATATAGCAACTAAATGTACGCTTCTGAAACTTTGCAGTACGCTATCTAGTGAATCATATTTTATAAATATCATACTTATTTGATCATACTTGAGCCATTTCTGGGCAGGTCGATAGCTTTGTGAAAAATCCTCCTATAATTATTTCTCTACCTGGGGGATTTCTTTTTCAATACAGAACCAGTTTTTCTCAACGATATTGAGCAGTATTTTGATAAAAGGCCAGACGGTGCTAAATTATTATAAACCTAATAAGAATGATATGTGAAACTTTGTGTGTGGTGACATGAAGACAACTCCACAATTTTTTTAAGAATAACAATTGATAAACAAGCATCATATATATATCAATTTAAGGACTTAATTTCGAATAACGATAATTGTATTTGATGATTAGCTAGTCATTATTAAACCTATTTATATTAAAATAAGCTTTTAATTAGCCATAACAAATGGAATATTAATGTAGTGGTTTCGACTTGATTTCTAATCTGAAATTTATTTATACAGTGAAGATCTGATCTGTAAATCTTTATAAATCTTTTTTGGGGAAAACAATGGAAACGAACGAAAGGAAATTTATCAGTTGAATTAACGCACGAGTTGCTGTATGTGAAATGAGGCTGTTTAGTAATTGTAATTCTTTGGATATAAGTGCCTATGCGATACTAAAACTACTAATACTAGGATATACTAGGGTCGTTTGAAAACTTCTCGAGCCGGCATAGAGATGGCGCAAATATAATCAAATGATTTTTGATATTTGTCAAGTATGATTCGTTAGATGGTGACAATTCTATCATGATGATTCAAAATAACCAATAAACCATATAAACTAAGTTGTTTTTTTTACCATTAATAACTGAAGTACAAGGTCCTTTCAAAAAGTTCTTAACCAAAATAAACAGAGTGCCTTAGTTTAATCCCGAAACCCACGTGACCTATAGGCCATACAAGGAAAAAATGGTTGTACGTCACCAATTTAGAGAAATCTATTGCCAATTTAAATCCATAAGAAAGAAAAAATTATTTAAGGTTCGAAGAACTGCCGGCCTAACACAACTTTCTTCGTCGAATCTGTCATTTTCGTGTTTTGATTATTTTTGAGTTGTGCCTTCAAACGTTTTAAATTATTTCTACTGTATTGTTTGCTGTTTTAGCTATTTTCTGGTTTAGTTTCTGTCTTTGTAAGCAGTTGGTGTAAGCAATTTGTCTCGTCACTTTTCAGTTATTTTGAACAGGAACGAAATAATGGGGCTCCTCTTTTGCCATTAAACACCGTGAGATAATAACTTTAGTAGTTAATAACTTAGTAGATCTCACAGTTAATTGGAGTTTTTTTATCGAGTTTCAGCTACACGAAATATTAGTATTGGTACAGTGCAATTTCGAAAAAGTTGAAAAATATCGAAATCTTAAAATCGAGCAACTAACGAGCAACTAACCTAGATCATCTTCATGTGGGCTTAATTCGCAATGAAATATATGAAATGTATGAAAAAAGTGAGTAAATTTACATGGTAATAATGAATTTTTATAAAATTTTATTGAACTATTCCATAATAAACGGTTAATCTTGAAACTGTTCATGAAAAACTAAAGAACATGAGCTCTTTGATGGATGTAAAACTTCGTTTCATATACTTCTAAAAGAAGTTGGTTTCAAATGGAGTAAGGATAATCCAAGTAGGGGTCTGATGGAACTTCCAGATATTGCATTTAAAGGAAGCCAATTTTTGAAGATGTATCAAAATATCAAAGAAAAATCTCTATTTGATGTTGTTTATTTGGATGAAACATGGATATTTCAAAATGGGACTTTGAGTTACTAATAGCAAGATGATAATAAGAGGAGGGTAAAGACTACAAAAGTTGTTGAAAAAAGGTGAATGCTATACGTAATACTTAGGAGCCATTAAAGTCATGTTGTTATGAATAGTTGTTTTAAAACGTGCCAATAATAACAATATGTTATTACAGATATATGGTTCTTCATGCTGGGAAAAGAACTAGAAATAGCAGAATTGCTGACTAAGCGTAATCTTCCTTTTGAAAACACTATGTTTAAAAGTGAATTGCTGCAAATCGTTATTCGATAAACAGTAATTAAAGGGACAGGTTTGTGTTTCATAATGTTATTTTCTAGGAACAAGCCTAAAAAGAATACGTGGCAGATCATATGGCTGAAGAGTATGTTCACAAAGTGTTACGTCGTCCTCCTTGTCATTGCATATTTAATCCTATAGAATTGATATGGGGCTGGCCATAAATTCTTACAATCGTCATATAGGTCAAGATGGAAGAACGATTGATAATTGTTTGGATATGTGGGAAAAAGCTTTAACAACAGTTACACCACAAATCTGGATGAACAGCATCAGACATACAGAAGAAGAGATTGAAAGATGGTGGAATCGCAAAAGAGTATTTGAATAGACTAGAAGGGAATTCCCTAATAATTTACTTGAACAGCGATTCAGATACTTGTTTTAGTGACAGTGCATGATTAAATGTTGTGTGAATTAAATAAAAAGCCGCTATGTTCACAAGCAGAAATTTCGAAACAGATTTTTGGTTAAAACTTCTCGTGTTATATTTCATTTACAGTTTTATCGATCATACAAAAACCACAGTCTGGGTATTTTGGTGTTGATGTGGCAACATTGTAAGGTGAGTGTTACAGATTTTGATGGCGTACAACAATCATTATTTCCTTTGAATTTTATATATTGAAAGATTATTTCCCCGAATGAGCTAAACTACGACATCCGTTTAGTTTTTTTTTCAGTTTTTATAAAAAAAAAATTCTTTGAATTATATGCATAGGTTAACACTAATAACGAAAATAAACATAACGTTTGACTATTCCATTATTTTGAATCTAAAGTAAAGAATAAATGTTAAAATAGCTCCATTGGAGCAGATGCCATTGAAGGAAAAAGAAGAAGAGATTTGTGATGGAAAATATTGTTGCTAAAATGCAAACAACTAACATTTTTTTAATAATTAATGTATTTAAGAAGTGTTTCTTTAAGAATATTTTTGATTCCTAAGGAAGCATAGAATCTATAAAAAATCTTAAAAAGAAAAACCATCAAATTGAAAACACAGAGCGAACAAATCTCTAAGGCAGACCTACGGGAAATGTCATCAATATTTTTGATGACAAATGACAGCACCTTTTAATAATTCAATATAAAAAAATAAACGTTCCTAAGTTTAAATAAATCACTAGATTTACAATTCAATACATTTAGATCAATGAGGTTTTAACTTAGGTTGAGCACAATGCGATTTATCAAACTTTGCAAAATAAAATGTTGCCTCAGCTTTCACCTCAACATTTCTTTAGGTTTGGGAAGAAAAAATCACTGGAAACCAGATTTGGCAAATACGGCACTTATGGAAACACTTCGAAGCGAAGGTTGTGGAGTTTTGCAGCATTCCAATACCAAAAAAGGATGCTATTAAAAAAAAACTTAGAAAGAATTGCATTTTTACTTTATAAAATGAAGTCCTTTTTTGCATTCTTAATTTATAAGGTAGTTTATTATTAGCAATATTTACATTTTTACCGTACGTTGCCATTATAAGTATCATTATTAGTTTAGGACTCCAAATGATCAATTAATTTGCAAACTTTTTTTATTATGTGTACATAACGCCTGCATGAGGTAAAAGAGCATTTTTTTTGAATAGATGTGGAACTTTAGAACGAATAGCATCTTTCAATTGGGCAAGTGATGAAGCGTAATGTTTCTTCATGATGGTCCAGGTTTTCATCAGATAGTCTATAAGTTCTACAGCATAAAAATCCCAGAAAACTGTTGCAACGATTTTTTTTGGAAATTGAATCGTTTTCGCTTTCTTTGGAGCACTCTCACGAGCTCGCATACTATACGGTTCTGTATCTCTCGCATGTAATATTAAATCCATGTTTTATCTACCATTATAAAACATTGAAAAAACCCAGTGGAATTTATATTCTCATCTTAAATAAGTCTCAATACTCTTGGAAAGTATTAATTCGGATACATTTTTGGTAACAAGTAACAAACGTGTCACCCATCAAGGGGAGGACTTTTTTATGCCCAAAAAATCGCGGAAAATGTAGTGGCCACTGCCTATCGAGATATTTATGATGTCAGCACGCTCGTATCTTGACCGTGTGTCGGATATAATTTAATTTTTGTTTTGATCGAACAACATGGAAAGCCTCCTTTAAAGTGTAATTTAACCCTTTTTATACAACCATCGAGGTTAAACCTAGCGAAAGGAAATATTTCATAATAACTTTGATTTTATCCATTTTTGAGAAAATATCAAAACTTTGTTGCTTCACTCGATCACCACAAACAAGTAACTAAACGCAGGCATCTAAAATTTTGAAGCACGCCATCTAATAAGTAATTCTTGAGAAATATCATACTCATTTGGTCATATTTGCGGCATCTCTTTGCCAAGTTCAGAGCTTCTTAAACGATTCTATCATAATAAGAATAATCTGATCCATGTGTTAAGGAGGGGGATTTAAGATTATTAAGAGAATGACGATACCGTACCACCGAGAATCGAAGAAATATATAACAGCGAATTTTGATTGATACATTAAAAATGGAAAGAAGTGGAATTTTACATTTGGAGGGCTCTTAACGATGACGACGAGATTAATCTGCCTGGTCGATCTTTATTTCACTGAACTCTTTGAGCCATTTTTGTTCTGCACTATAGTTTTCCATATAAATGTACTTATCTGGGAAGCAAATTAGATGAAAACAATATCACACACTATATCAGAAATCGTATTATGAAGGATTATGAAGGGAAGGATTATAACAAGTCTTACTCATTGCTGAGGCACATTAGCTGTGGTGTCTAAGGCGTCAGCCTTACGTTACGGTAGTTAATGTGGAGCGGGTTCGAATCCCGTACTAGGCAAAAAAGTGTTTCTAAAATTCTTGTGAAGGTTTCTAGGTAAGAGTGTAAAATCTGAGAAGGAATTACCCCTCAGTCACGCCAGTTCGAGGCTGGTTAAGGCCGGATGCCTTCTGAGAGGTTTTCTAAGTTAGTCACTCGCCAGTCAGTAGGCTTCTCGAGATACTTTCGATTAAGCACAAAACCAAAGGTTGATAGCCCGAGGGGTGTGCTGACCGGGGTTTTCGGTAGCTGATGACCGTGGTTCGGAACCTACATTAAGTTGTAGGTCCAGTCGCTAAATAGCCTTCTCAGTTACTGATGCGCCTCTAACCCCAAAACTTTACTTTACTTACTCATTGCTAACTACTTGAGAGCTTCTGAGATCTAAACTTATACAAAGTAACATGAAAGTTAAGATCTATAAAACAAAAATTTGGACAGTAGTCACTAATGACTGCCAGGTGTGCTTCCTCACAAAGAAAATAGAAGAGATACTGGAAGTATTTGAAAGCAGAGTAGCAATTTTTGGTGCTGCGAATAATAATGGAATTTGAATGATCAGGTATAACTTTGAATTGAAGCAATTACACAAAGATCTGAATATTGTAAACTATGTGAGCATTTAGCCACTCAGATGGGCGGGACACGTGGTGAGAATATCAGATAGCTGAATACCAAGAAGAGGCACGGAGGGACGAATGGTGGATAACAGAAAGAGAGGTAGACTAAAGATAATATAAGAAATGGCGGGATAATATAAGAAAAGATGCTGAAGAACTATTGCACATCAAAAACTGAAAATGGGCTACCGGAGATCAATCTGATCGGAGGTCAAGGCTCACTGATAAGCTGTAGCATCTCAGAAAGGCAAAAATAGTTATGAATCACCCAATAACATTTCCAACAATTATTATAATTAAAATATATAAGAATAGTATATTTAGATAAAGTATTACAGTTAAGAAAATGGATACCGTTCCTCAAATATTTGTAGTATATAATTTCAAATTACATAATATCAGAAATATTTTCAATGTATCTTGAAATATGATATAAAATTCATTGATTCTCTATTTTTTGTGTGGTTTTCATACATATATGCAATAACAAGGATCATATTCCCTAGAGAAATGAATACTTGACTGAATCTTGATTATTTCTTTAAAACCTGATGCAATATCGTATATTATTTCACTGGCAAAACGTTTACAACCTAGACCGCCTTAATTTTATCCATTATTTCTTTTTAGCGAATTTTTTCAATTATTCCGAGTATCGATGATGCATTAGTTAACAATAAAAGCGTTTCTTGAAAATGTAGTACATGGTTATTTTTTTATAATCACTAATTATTGATGTATGAAATAAATTTTACAGTGATTAGAACTGGATATAGTTTTATTGGATGCTAAATTTAGATTTAGTTCGCCACTCACATATAGGGTGGCGCAGAGGAAACGCATGTTTTTCACCTAAGCATAAAATTGTTTATTTTCAATATATTTTTTTGTAATTGCAGCTAAATGAAGTAACAATAGTGTACTTTTAATTAATGGTGGAAAATAATGTCAGTCAAGTGTCGCCCTTCTTCGCAATCACACATCTGCACTCTCTTGAAAGTTGTGCATTTCTCTCAAAATCATGTCTTCTGGTATTCTTGCGATTTCTTGACGAATGGCAACTTTCAGTTCCTGTATGCACAATGCTTTGTAGCGATCAACGGGACATACCCTAAGCTGAAGCTTGGTGCCTAGTGGAATAACGAGGACTAACAGGATCCGCTCGTCTCACGGAAGGCCAGGTGGTTTCCTCTTCATGATAGATCCGGTACTTCGAAATGCTTCAACCCATCGAAGTATCGTGTTTCGATCTGAAATTAGTTCTCGGCGTTCAAGGTTGAACTGTCGATGGAAAAAACGTTGCTCCGGAACTGCAGAATCACTGTTTCTAAAAAACTGCTTGACGCCAAACACACGATGCTCCAGGGTTCACGGTGCCAAGCCTAGAACTGTATTACTTGAGCTGCCGTTGGTCGCGTGGCGAGGTCGTCACACCTCTCTTTGAAAAATACTAGCCGTTCAAAAAGCATGTTAACTTGTAACACCTCTCTTTGTAAAATACTAACCTTTCAAAAAGCATGTTAACCTGTGACATACAAGGATAGAGTGACACTTGTATCCAAAGATTTTCCAATTTTTGTATGCCTTTCAAAAAGTACGACTTGTCGAACTCGGTAAAATAATCCTCTGTTTCAGTGATGATATCCTTACTTGATGTTACTATTTTTTCATGTTTGAAAAGAGAAAGAAGTCGGAAGGGGCTAAGTTCGGAGAATAAGGTGGATACGCGGAAACAGCACTTTTTTCTATGCCAAAGCGTCCTTTTTATCAACTCTTCGTGAAATTTGGCCAATAATGCAGCACAATACCCTCATGCGAGAATAGTTCACATATTCCAAATGTAAGATAAAGATTATGCCTTGCGAATCCCAAAAAAAAAACAATTGCCATAACCTTTCCAAACGATTGAAGCGCATTCCCCTGCTAAAACCTTGTGAAAGGTAAACTTTTTCTTAAAGGTTACTAAAGTTACATACGGAGGCATTTGGGTTATAGGTCATAGATGGATTTCTCAGGTACGTTAATAGGGCGGCAATCAGTTCTTCAGAATCATAAAATATTAAAAAAAACAAACCTTAAAACTGGAAAAAGGTTTATTTTCACGTTTATTTCAAGACTCAGTAACAATAATAACCATTTAATACACACAAATTCAATCAAAAAAATAAACAATTATAACACAAAAGAAAATAATTTAATGGTGGTGCCCACTACTACCCTAGTTAACTAGACATATAAAGTGAAAGTTTCAACCTCAAACAAACATTTTCATACTATTAGGGCTCTTATCTCGCATACAAAGAAAATGAAAATAAATTATCTTAAATCAACATACATTGAATTAAATGAAATCAAACTATACAGCTTTATTAAACAATGGTAGACAAATTGTGATTTGATGAATATTAATGAAAATTATAACAAAATAATAATAAAGTAATATCAAGCCTTGTTCTTTTGGTGGGCTGTTTGGCTATCCAGTCTCTGGATTGTCCAGTTATCAAGATGGTCGATTACTGAACAGTTCAGTGTTTAAAATGGATGGATCCCAAGAAGTCTGGAGTCTACAATGATCAGGGTCCAATAAGTTTGTAGTCCGAAATGTACATGGACTAAGATGACTATAATTCAAGATGATTGGATTCCAAAATGACAGTGTTCCAAGGCTCTAAATTGACCGGGTTCTAAAACGACCGAACTCTAAAATGACCGGGCTCTAAAACTAACTCAAATGGAGGGATTGCTCAAGCAAGACTATCAGCGGCGTCAATTTCTAGATCGCTGTCCGTCCTGTCAGCGTGGAGACATCTGTTCAGCACGAGGCGGGATGTTCGACTCCGCGCAGTGGCGTACCTAGGGTGGGAAAGTAGGGAACGTGCTATGGGCGCCGTTCAAAGGGGGTGCAAACATATTTAAATATAGTGTAATTTTAAGTTTAAGACTATTAAAGGTACACTTTTATGGACTAATTTTCGTTTTAAAACAGAAAATAAAAATGTTTTGTAAGATTTATGACTCTTTTATTTAGTGTATCCGTTCATTTTACCCGGTCGCATTGGCTGCGACGGTAAGGCGATGACTTCTCGCTGCTATGTCAAAACGGCAGTTTGCGCGGTAGTTGGTTTGAATCCAGCACTCGGATAGTTGTTTTTCTTTTTTTCTTGTGTCTGTGTTTACTTCCTACCCCACAAATATACACTTACACATACACACAAATGCACACCCATATCTACATTTAAATATCTGTGATTGTTTCTAGGCAAGAGTCTAAAATCCGACAACAAATTACCCCTTAGTCACGTCAGTTAAAGGCTGAGTAAAGCCGGATGCCTTCTGAGAAGTGTTTACTACGATGGTCACTTGCCAGTCGGTAGGCTTCCTGATATACTGATGGGTAGGCACATAACCAAGGGTTGAT
Source organism: Cosmopolites sordidus (assembly GCA_031761425.1). Classification (NCBI taxonomy): domain Eukaryota; kingdom Metazoa; phylum Arthropoda; class Insecta; order Coleoptera; family Curculionidae; genus Cosmopolites; species Cosmopolites sordidus. The sequence goes on along the minus strand of JARFXV010000710.1, from coordinate 458,454 downwards.
AGCCTGAGAGGGTGCTGACCTGGGTTGTCGGTGGCTGATAACCGTGGTTCGGAACCCACGTTAAACGGTAGACTCAGTCGCTAAATGGTCTTAGTTGCTGATGCTCCTCTAACCCCAAAAACCTTCTTTTTGTTATTTTTTTTTAGATAATTTAGGAAGGGGGGTAACTTCGATGCTCATCCTAGACAGCATTTCTGATTGGTATACCTCTGACTCCTTGATGCTCGTCCCGAAGTATACAGGTGCGCTTTGAAGTAAGACTCGCGTAAAACAATACTATCTACAGCGGCCGATAATTCATACACACTACAATCTACTGTTTTGATTGTTTTCTTACCTTTCTGGTATGTAGTGCAGAATCCAAGTTTCATCAGCAGTCAAGAATTGCAACAAAAACTTCTTCGAATTACGATTATACATGTCTAATTACCGCTGTGAACTGGTCACCCAATTCCATATTTGGCCCACAGTGAGCAAGCACGACATCCATCGCGCTGATAATTTTATCATACCGTGTAGGATTCTTCATAGGCGTTCATCAGAGATGTTTATTATCTCAACAATCTCTCTAACCTTGACTCTGCTATTGACCAACAATATATCATGGATTTTGATGACCATTTTCTCAATAGTGACGTTTCAGAGCGGAGCATCACTCGTGCTGGTTAGACCACATCGAAACTCGGTAAACCCATAATACTTTTTCAACCTTTTGTCAGTTTGCGCAATGGTTTTCCTCGCAAGAAGTAGAGTTTTATCAACGTGATAGACTTCGAAGACTGTCAAAACAAAGCTAATTGTCATATCGGCTTGAAACTTATTGACCGTTACTCAGTGGCGACTCGTGGGTTTTTAAAGTGGGAGGGCGTAGAACAAAATAGTGCTGCTAAATTTTTTTTTGCTTTCCCTTCCCCCTTTTTACTTTTCGTGCTATTGAAACTTTATACAAGAAGTGATACGAATGAGTTGAATGAGTTGAAACGAAACGGTGAGAAACCGAACGGAAATAAAATATGTTGTTTTGCTCTGAAAAATTCTTTACTGTGATAAATGCTGGAGGGGCGGCGCCCCAACGCCCTCTCTTACGAGCCGCCACTGTCGTTACTAGAAAGAAAGCTACTTTTTAAAAATGCAATCGCCTTTGCAAGAAGCAAAGGAATTAGGTAAAGCGAACAATATTCTACATAACAATTGATGTACATATTAAAGGACTTGTTGACTCGTAGGAGACGTTCTTCCACGTTCTCTATCTTGTTTATATTCCAGACTTTGTATCGAATGTTTCACTTAGAAAGGGGTTCGAAAATGAGTCAATGATTGGGTCACACTTAAAAATAAGTCATATTCTTTTTCGCTAAGAAATGAAACTTTTTTTCAGAGAGATGAAAAAATTAAGGAAATTATGAAAATAATTCATATACACTACTTTAATGGATTAATAAATATAATAATAAATAGAGAAATACATATTATTTCCTTTAAGTAATCCTTTCTTACTGAAATACACTTATTCCAATGTTTTTTCCAATTTTTGAAACAATATTTTTACTCGATTTCTGATATTTCCTTCAAAGCGGTCAGCGAACTACTTGAATGGCATTTACGGACTCAACGTGGCATGGACTCAATTTACGGCTTCTACAATCGACTAAACAGAAAAAGTCACACGGAGCCATATCTGGCTAATTTCGTGCTTGTGGAAAACAATATTTATTTTAAGCGAAAAATTTAAGAATAATTATTGCGATGTGAGATGTTGCTTTATTCTGCTGGTAACCACCTTTTTCATCCTTTTTTCAGTTTGCGCGATGGTTTTCCTCGCAAGAAATGGGGTTTCATCAACATGATTGACTTCGAAGACTGCTAAAACAAAGCTAGATGTCATATGGGCTTGAAATTAATTGACCGTTACTAAAAAAGAAGCTACTTTTTAGAAATGCAATCGTCTTTGCAAGATGCAAACACCATTAATTGTTTTGTCACAAATCTCGATTTCTTGCGAATGGACTCAAACACTTAATCGGCGATAACTTAGCACAAGATCTTTGATTTTGGTAATGTTTTTATTGTTGGTTAATGTGAAAGGTCTTCCTGAACAAGATTTATCTTCAACTTCTTCTCTATCATGACTAAAGACCTTGCACCAGTTATAACCAGGTACTTGCATCAGTACTTTTTTATCATCATTTTTAATGTATCCACATAAGAAATTTCGTATTTTAGACAAAATATAATGCAAATCTATTTTAAAAATCGCCGCCAAAAAACTATTAACAATTACAAAAGGTGCTATGATGTCTAATTTAGCAGGCAAAATAATATTTTTTCTTTTTTTTGGGTTTTTCGCCACGATTTAAAACCCAAAAAATATCAAAATATCTGTTCTTAAAAACTAAAAAAGTTAAGTGTTTGGGTTAGAGGCGCATCAGCAACTAGGCTATTTAGCGATCGGACCTACAGCTTAACGTGGGTTCCGAACCACGGTCATCAGCTTCCGACAAACCCAGGCCAGCACCCCCCTCGGGCTATAAACCCTTGGTTATGTGCCAACCCATAAGTCTATCAGGAAACCTACCGACTGGCGAGTGACCAACGTAGAACACTTCTCAGAAGGCATCCGGCCTTACCCAGCCTTTAACTGGCGTGACTGAGGGGTAATTCGTAGTCGGATTTTACACTCTTGCCTAGAAACAATCACAAACATTTAGGAAAGATAAACGGACAGAAGAAAGAAAAATAACCATCCGAGCGCTGGAATTGAACCAGCTATCGCTCCAGCGCGATTCAGCAAAGCAGGCGCTCTTACCGCCGCACCAACGCGACCGGCAGTAAAAAAAAACTAAAATAAATATATAAAAATGTTCTAAATTATAATGTTTAATAATTAATAATTAATTAATTAAAGTAATTTAAATGTTTTTATATTTTAAAAATTTTGTTCGTTAGGCAAATTTATTACAAAAAAAGAATCACTGAGAAATTTGTCTCCCTTTGGTTTTTTGTTTTTACCCAGCGATTCTTTATTTACATAAGAACAGATATTTTGATATTTTTTGAGTTTTAGTACGCAGAACATACTACAAAGTGTAGTTTATTACAAACAACACATTTCAAATGTAGCAAAATGCTACAAGGGCAGTCTGAAAACATAGGTGTAAGTTTTAAAATCTCAGTTAACTCTATTATTATAAAGGGTTATCCATTTTGTGCTTCGCAAAGTAAAACTAAAAAAAAAGCACACAAATAATTGAGATTTCGAGGAAATTGAAAATTGAAATTGATTTTTTTTTTTTTTTTTTTTTTTTTTATCGCTTAGTCCAACGGCATCAAATCGCATGATCTCGGCGGCCAGTTGACATCACCAAATTTCGAAATTACGCGACCTGGGAACTTCTCGTGCAATAAAGCCAAAATTGGTCGTGTTGTGTGACTTGTGGCACCGTGTTGTTGGAACCACCTAACCAAATAGTCACCTTTAGCGGATGCAATGGACTCTCCACAATCACTTGTGGGTTTTCAGTATTTTCAAATTTCTTGACTGTGTTGGAAATTGCGCGCTCAGAAGGACGATTATGGCGATCACATTGTGTTTGTAAGGCGCGAAACGTGGCTATGGCAGAATCACCATTTTTGTAAAAACTTTTATCAATTCTAACGCGTTGTTCGGTGGTTAAACGATCCATATTGCAAAATGTGAAACCTTAAACTAAACAAATCATACTTTGGATGACATTTAAGTTTGACAGTTATCAAAATTCAGTGCTATATTTTCTGTATATTCATATCAAATTTCCGCAAAGAACTTTTACCTGTTTGCTTTGAATTCTTTATACAACCACCAACAATACTTTATTGACAATTATCTGTCTGAATGCTGAATGTTATGTCACACATGCCAAAATTAACAGTCGTGTGATGTGAGTTGAAAACTTAAAATTTGTACCAAAATTTTTCGTGCTTGAACATCGTCAACGATGGGAATGTTTATTCCTTGTCTGCTTGCTGCAATTTTAAATGGATGCGCCCTGCAAATATTCCGTGAACCAGTTAAAGTAGGCAATGGTCCCCTTATGGCTCTGTACATCTTCATTTTATCCACTTTCGTGCTGTTGTGGAGCATCAGATTGTATCCGAGAAACTTCAGAAGATTGGGAAAGTTTCATGGTATTGCTGAGGCAAGAATCAATATATTTTTTTATTAATCATATTAGGCTTAATTTCCATACCTTTTTTGTCTTGAAAAATGTATGAATTTTTTGAATGCAAAGTTTAAATACGGGGGTCGTTCAATAAGTCCTTAGAAAAAGATAGAAAAACAAATTATTTTGAGTAGATTTTTTAATTTTTCAACATAATCTCCTTTTAGCTCTATACACTGTTCCAAGCGTCTCTCCAACTTTTTTAAGCCGTCTAAAAAGTAACATTTCGGAAGGTCCTCGAAATAGGTATCTGTTCGAGCGATGACCTACGCGTTCGATGTGAACCGTTGTCCGCTGAGCCATTTTTTAAAGTTCGGAATGTTTAATTCCATGATTCCATGTTTAATTCCATGATTTTAGTCATTGAAACTGTATAGTTGTGCACCCGTACATTGTCTTGATGGAAAATGTTTTTTTTCTTTTTCAAATGAGGACGATTTTTCTTGATTTCTTCGCTCAACCGGTGCGACAACGATGCATAATACTGATTCCACGTGCATTCCAAAAAACTGTGGCATAACCTTGCCGGCCGATTTCACCGTCGTCGCCTTCAAAAGCCACTGTTTTGATTGTCCCTTTGTCTCAGGAGTGTAGTAGTGTATCTATGTTTCGTACGCAGTAAGTAGCAGAAACTCATCAGGATTGCGACGAAAAAGCACCAAAAGAGCCTCAGAGTCGACCACATGATTGCGTTTATTCTCCACTGAGAGCAAACGCGGGTGTGAAAAAAAATCTTGCCGAAATTTTTTCACACCCAGTTTTTCGTGCAAAATTGAAAACATATTACCTTGCGATAAGCTTGTGTCCTCTACTATTTCGCGCACTTTGATTCGTCGATCACTTAAAACCATGTCGTGAATATTGTCATTCATTTCAGGAGTAGTCACTTCCACTGAACGTTCCGAACAATGTTCATCTTTTGTGGATGTACGGCCAAGTTTAAACTCATTTACCCAATTATAAACAATTGCAAACACAAGAGCAGACGTGCCATGAATTACATCCAAGTCAGCTTTGACCTCGTTCGGTGTTAAGTTTTTTAAATAAAAGTTTTAATGACCACTCGAAACTCACTTTTTTCCATTTTTCTAAATAATTAAAAATGTCTTGCTTCAATCGACAATAAAAATAAAACCATGTTATAAATATAACTGAGACTTTGACAGCTATCTGGTGAATAATAATGCTTACTAAAAACAAACCATTTGCGATACTACCAGCGCCATCTCTTGGATTTTCTAAAAACTTATTGAATGACCCCCGTATATTTGTCAAAATATGTTTTATGCAGGAGAAGAAAAGAGTAATAAAAGAGAATAGAAATTATTTTATTATTAATCGAACTAAAAAAACTAAACGAAGATGAACTATAAAAAATTGTAAAAATCAAGAATAATCCAAGCCCATGAGATCCCTATACTAGGTGTGGCGGTTAATAATTCTTCATTTTTTTAAGAGATGGTGCTGGTAACAAGGGTCGGTTCACAGTCTAATCTCTTATATCATTCTGTGGCTACGACAGTACCTTTCAAAACTCCATTGATGTTAAAACGATTTCGAGTAAGTGTCATATTTTTTTGGTTCGGTAAACATTTCGAGTTTCAAGCCAAATAGGGACCGTTTCCGGCACGTACTGCTTTTCTTGTTCAATCAAAAGAAAAACGTCACTGAAAGTCATCGCATACTTGTGAAAAAATACGGTGACAATGTCCCAATGCAAGACGCTTGTAGGCGTTGGCTTAGACGATTCAAAAGTGGAAGATGCCGAATTGCAAGCATTGTTGGAAGAAGACGATATGCAAACTCAACAATAACTGGCAGATAGGTTAAATGTTGGTCGCGGAACCATTTGTGAGCGTGGGTATGCCATGGGAAAAATCCAGAAGGCAGGAATATGGGTACCACATCAGCTGAACAACAGACAGAAAAGCGAAAAACGGTGTGCGAAGTTTTGCTTTCTTGGCATGAAAGAAAGACTTTATTTGCATCGGATCGTGACTAGACATTAAAAATAGATATACTTTGAGAACCCAAAACGAAACGCTTTGGAAAGAAGACAATGCTGTGCATTTGGTGGGATCAGAAGGGTGTCGTGTACCATGAGAGTCTGAAACCAGATGAAACAGTTAATACCGTTCGCTACCATCAACAAATAATTAATTTGAATCATGCATTGATGGAAAAGCAACCAGAATGGACTTCAAGACACGGAAAAGTGATTTTGCAGCACGACAAAGCCTTATCACATACAGCGAGAGCTGTCAGAGACATCATTTCTGCGCTTGATTGGAAACTCTTGCCCTACCCGCCTTACTCATCAAACTTAGCACCTTTTGACTACTACTTGTTTTCATCGATGTCTCACGCACTTTCCATAAAACATGTCAACAATTACGGAGATCCCGAAAAATAGCTTGATAGCTGGACCGGCTTTGGTTACAAAATCATTTGATAATTTTCATCCGCCCAAATCCTGCAGTTATATTTGTTCACAAACCTGTTAAGCCAGAAGTGCGGTTCGTTGGAAAAGATGTTTTTCCTCAAAGTGGGGGTCGCCTTCCAACTTTTAATTTCTACGCGGTGTTAAATCCTATGCCATAATATACTAAACATAGTGGTCTTTGAGTGACATTGACATTTGATTACGTGTTGCCGCTATTTATGTCAAAGTTCTGACATTTTTATTACAACTCTTTATGAGAGGTAGGGTTCCTAACTACTATATTTTATAAATTTATTTTTAGTTTTTAATAGCTGATTTTTTGATGGAGCAACTCATTACCGATTTTTGGTTCCCATTAGAAAAATGCGTTCTAGATTTTCTTCCATCTTCAGCTGGACATATTGAAGAATGGCTTGCTGGTCAGTAGCAGTTAAATGTAGCTTATTTAAATACTAATATTATTTCATGAAATTGTAGATAACGAATGGTCAGCTGATATCATTGTGGATACATTAAAAAGTGAAAAATTTGGATATTACGTGAGCTATTCGATTGCTATTTTATTTTTGTTAGGAACTCTTCATGCAAGTCGCACCATAGATCTACGTACATTAAAGTTTGTTACATCCGAAAGATCATAAATTATTCTGATTTTACTACTCTTATTTGCTTTTTTAGAGATGAAGGCCCTAAAGCATTTTTCAAGGAGTTGGTTCACAAGATGAAGTTGCAAAAACGTCGGTTTATGCGGAAATTGGGTTTTGGAAAGAAGAAAGTGAAAATAAACGAATGTCCCAAGTTTAATAGAGTGGCTATCGAAAATAACAGACAAAGTGATAGCAGTAAAATGTCGCATATCGGTAGCTTAAAAAGATTAAAACCTGAGGCGAACAAGCCGGAAAAAATCAACAAGTATTGTCCTGTACATAATCCAATGGTTGATGACGGATTTGACAGCGGAGATTATAGTGATTTTGAAGAAATTGGGATATTTTCTGACTCAGATTGCACATAGAAATAGACTCATATCACATCCTTGCATAGCCATAGCAATCACAATAAATGATATATTTCAATTTATCATATTGTAATTTTTATTGTATAGATAACCAGTAATATAAAATGATTGATTTGGTCATCTAGTGACCGAGTAGGGCAACTTTATAAAATAAATTACAGGTTTCTGTTAATATAATAATTACAGTAATTAGAGTGAATTGGCTTTTAACTAACATACATAATTAAGTTATATTATTAGCGTCAATTAGCAATAGTTAAGAAATTGTATAAATTTGTATGTCTTATATTCTTATTATAATGAAATTAGCAAGGAAGAAGCGTTGTACGAAAATAAATATTCCTAGAAAACGTTTGCTTTAAAATCTTTGAACAATTCAAAGTATTAAAATATAATTCACAAAATTCATAGTAATACAGGTATTCAAAAGGGAACTAGGAAATATTTTTCGGTGATTTTTAAAAGCTATATAAAACGTTAAATTTTTTTCTATAAACTTATTCCATGGATAGAGGGTTTTTAGGGCATCTATTGGTTGATAGTGGTAACTTCATTAAGATAAACCACAGGATTCTATAAATAGTATCTGTCATTTATATTAGAATGCAATTTAGGTTATGTTTGTTATATTTAAATTCAAATATAGTTATCGAAATGTACAAAATCAGCCAAGTCTTATTAAAATTCCCACGAAATTTTCGTGTCCTTTGGTCATTAAACAATCAAATTTCAAACCAATCCGTATGGAAATACCGGCAAAATAAATTACATAACCTTTATACCCAAACACCAACTAAAAACTATTTCAATACATTTAAAACGTTTAATATAACTTTGGCCATAAGTATACTATCCTGGTTGGGGTTTACTAGCGACGATGAAGAAAAAGAATCCGAGTTAATAATGACTCTGAAAAGAGCTGTTTTATGTAAGCAACAAGAACAGTTCCAAAAAGCTGAACAAATGCTCCATTTGGCATTAAGGCAAGTCATTCAGAGATCTGATGTTCTCATTTTCATTTAATAATTTTGTTAGGATAGCGCAACAACAGCAAAATGAACAGGGCATTCTTTATTGTTATGACTTAATGGCTAATTTAGCCTTTGATACTTATGAACTTGATAAAGCTGAAAAACTTTTTGTCACTGTATTACAAATGTTGCTAACAAAAGGTATAGCTGAAGATGATCTTAAGGTATGTATTGAAATATATATATTTAATGTAGGATTTTGTACTGCAACAGTAAATTATTTTTCATCAATGTAGTGAATTTTAGGTTATTCACATAAGCTTGAAACTAGCTCGAATATGTCAGTTAAAAGCTGACATTGAGAAAGCTGATATCGGATATAAATGGTGTTTAGAACAAATAGATAAACACAAAAATGAAAGTGATGATGCTAAGATTTTATATGGTGTTATCAATGACTGGTATGCTCAATATCTTCTTGATGTGGGTAATTTGTCAAAAGCATTATTACATCTAAATGAGGCCTATAGAATGTGTAATGAAACTCAGGGACTGAAGAGTGAGAAAAGCATGCTGCTTTTAAACGATCTTGGTATTACATGCTTTAGAGCAGAAGAATATGATAGAGCAGAGAGATTTTTAAAAGAAGCTCTTTCAGTGGGAAATAAGTTAGATGATAAGAGCCATTTAGGAGTTATCCATGCAAATTTGGGTTTGATTTTGTTGCAAAAAGGAATAATAAGCGAAGCCACAAAGTATTGTAAAGAAGGATGGAAAATAGGTGGGTTTAATATAACTGAAATTTGCATATTGTGAAATGTATTGGTTATCTGTGAAACCACATTTATTGAAACTCTTGCCAGAAAATATTAGAAATGTTTTTTTTTAAATCAAATTGTCAATGAATAATGAGAATTTTAATTCCCCTACTGCGATAATTTGATTCTCTTTGATTTATTTTGTTAAAAATGTTGCAAAATATTTAAATAAGATTCCCCTGGTAACTTTCTGATCATTTGAATTGATTTTTAATGTTTTAATAATGCAACTGTCCATAATGGAAGTCTTTGAATAAACCCCTGGTAAACTTTTTATATTCATGTTTGTTTTTACATAGACTAAAATAGCCATTAATTTCTGAATGTGATTAGTCATTCTCATATACTTTGGGTAACTTGGTACACTAATTTAGATGTAAGTTTTCTCAGTAAAGCCCCAATGAATTGTTTTTTTTCACAGGAAAACAACAGGATAACGCAGAGTCTATTGAACAATCAAACTATTGTCTGGACCAAATTAAACTCAATATAGGAAAATAAATATTTAATAACACTGTGATCTAAAATATAATTTCAATAGAATGTTGATGCATAAAAAGATATTTAATTACAGTTAAATTAATGACAAAGCAAAAATATTACTTTACATCAGTTATATTTTTATACAGTTATATTTTTGACACTTATTTTATGAATGTTAAGTATTTGGGAATACAAATCAAGAAAATGTTGAGGGAATTAAATTCCTCTCTTTAGGCATTTAATGTCTATTCAAATTCTGCAACTAGTACCATCATGCCCACCCCTATAAGCATCGCAAATATCTGCAGTAATGTTTGTAGAACACTTGGTTTTTCTTCATCTAGTAACTCTGGGATGACAGAGACAAGAGCAATATATATAAATCCACCAGCAGTAAAAGGTAAAATCCAGGAGGCAGCCACTGCTCCTGCACCATTTTGGGCAAATAATGAAATGGCTGTACCTGAAATGAATAATATATTAATCGAAAATCACTCCTATATACTGCAGGCAAAAAAAAATAATTACAGACCCTAATTTTTAGGGGTTATTACATCATGCGCTCCGTCAAGTAGCAGTAGTAATATTTATAAAAATCAATTTTCATTGAGATCTAGCTGATTTAATATTTTATATTCATCCCTTTAATATGAACGAAACCTTTCAAACATCTAGGCCTTGATTCTACTATTTTATTTTATATCTGTGGGTAAACTGTTCCATGTATAAAAAATTATTTTTAGATGTGCATTGCTTTTAATTATGAATTTTTTGTCTAGAATATGCCATAAATTTTCAATGGGATCCAGTAAATGGGAAGGCGCTAGTAACTTTCTAGGAGCATTATAGAGGAGCTACTTCTTAGTTATGTTAGGTCTCTGCTGGGGTGAAGTCCCACCAAAGATCGCCACAAACAATAAACTATATGCCCGCGTCTAAAACTAATCAGTACGCTATATAACGAATCATACTTCACCAATATCAGTAATTTTTTGGTCATTCTTGCATCATCTCTGTATCAGGCCAATAACTTTTTGAACGACCCTCGCATAATCTCGAAAATAACTGAATTCTACTGATAGTAATGACATTATTGGTAATTATTTTAATACCTACCTCCCAGTGCTCCCACTGCAGTTACCAACTGTAAGAACATGGCTTTCTTTTTAGACACGCCACTTTGCAACAATATGGCAAAGTCACCAATTTCATGAGGAACTTCATGTAACAGGATTGTAATTGTCGTTATTATCCCGACAGTGTTACCGGCTAAATATGACGAGCCTATAGCCAAACCATCTGTGAAGTTATGGCTAAAGTCAGCAGCAAGGTTTAAATACCCTGCCACCTTTATATCTTCTTGAGGTTTTTGTTCTTTTTCATCAACTACAAATATTTTATAAGAATTTGTTACCAATCATGCTATTATGAAGGTACAAACCTTCTTTTTTACTTGACTTGTTTTTATTGTTTTTGTTCCCATTGGACTTTTTTGAGTTTTCTTTAGGTTTAGGTGCAGCATGGGAATGACTATGAGAACCTTTCATTATTCTAACAGTTTTTTCCACTACTAAAAATGCTACAATTCCAGCCAAGACCCATAACCCCACCTAGAAATTAATTAACTTATTAAGAAAATTATTTAATATATATTGTACATTCTAATAGAGATAATTTAAAAAGGTATAGTGGGTGGTAGATGCTGTCAAAGAACTTCACATCTTGGAAAAAAAATTATGTTTATGTACATACTATTTTTATATAACTTACTGACATATCATGTACATGTTCGTGATCTTCTTCATGACTATGCCCGTGGCTGTGACCATGTCCATGACTAAAATCATTAGTTTCACTTACAGCCATTGTGGCATGAGGTATTAAATGAAGAAATGCATCACCTAAGAGCCCACCTGATGCAAATGCCAACAGAATTTTTAATAAAGGTTTTTCTTTGTCAGTATTATCTAGAGGAACTACAAAAATTTATTATTATATACCATATTACATTTCTTAGAAATTCCTGTTTTACCTAGAAATAATATAAGAAATGGGGCAGCACTAATAAGCAAAGTTGACCCCATTGCATTCCACCACAATTCATTTGTATCAATTTGTACTGTTGGTTTTTCTTGTGAATGTTTGATTTGTTCATTTGCTTGCTTCGAATATTTATATGCTGGATTTGGTTCCGCATGATCATGATCATGGTGATGTCCGTGATGATCATGCTCTAAGCTTAAATTTGCTAAAAATATGACTGATACTCCGATAAGAAAGAATGTCCTGTTAAACATTTTGATATTCCCAAACTGACTGTTTACTCTTTAATTAAATCTAAATCACAACGAAGAGGAATTCATTAATTTAGCTGACGTGATGGATTTGAGTTTTTTAAAACTGATATCAAAGAAAGGTTATAAAAATATCTGACGTTGGTATACACACGTCGCCATCTGAAAACCGTGTGCATATACTTTGATATGGATCGCGTGCAACAGTCATCCAATCTAGTTTATGTAGATTAAGATTGTTTAAACCAAAATTAATAGTTGAAAATTCTTTTTACTTTGGATATTGTTACATTATCTCATAATAGGTTTGTCCTAGCAAAGATTTCAAACGGTTCCAAACCGTCCGGAGTTTGTGCAGATGACCGATACATTCGCATACATTCGCCTGCGCAAACTCCGGACGATTTGAAACTGTTTGAAATCTTTGCTAGAACAAACCTAATCTAAACAGATAATTAAGATACTGTGTAATATCTTCAGCTAAGAGTACCATCTAGTGTTAAACGGCTGATGTTAAATCCTAGCGTTTATAGACGTCTGTAATTTGGCGTAGCTTGTGTCAAAACTGTCAGTAAACTTGCAAGTCGCTAAAGTTACGAAGCAAAATAGTTTTTGAGGTTGTGTTTGGGAATTTGAATAGGTTTCAAGTTAGTTTTTTAAAAAGATGTCTTCAAGATACGATAGAGCTATTACTGTTTTTTCTCCAGATGGGCATCTCTTGCAAGTAGAGTATGCCCAGGAAGCAGTTAGAAAAGGTTCTACAGCAGTAAGTTCACGATTTTCGACTTCATATTAAAAAGTTGATCAAAAAGGGATATATATGGAAAAAGAAATAATGTTATTAATAAATATATTATCTTTAAGGTTGGCGTAAGAGGAGCAAATACAGTAGTTTTGGGGGTTGAAAAAAAGTCTGTAGCAAAGTTACAAGAGGAACGTACAGTTAGAAAAATATGTCTATTGGATGATCATGTTGTGATGGCTTTTGCTGGTTTGACTGCTGATGCCAGAATTCTAATTAACAGGGCACAAATTGAATGTCAAAGTCACAAATTAACTGTCGAGGATCCAGTTACTTTGGAGTATATTACAAGGTAGTAAATACATTTTTTTTTATATATATTTTGGTTATGTTTATATTGTTTTTCAGATATATTGCTAGCTTGAAACAAAAATATACCCAAAGTAATGGTAGAAGACCATTTGGTATCTCTTGTTTAATAGGAGGTTTTGATTATGATGGTATTCCTCATTTATATCAAACAGAACCTTCTGGCATTTATTATGAGTGGAAAGCAAATGCCACTGGTAGATCAGCTAAAACTGTCAGAGAGTTCTTAGAGAAGTATTATACATCAGATGAAGTATCTACCGAACAAGGTAAATAAACATTTAGTTTTGCTTTTATATAATTTGCTTTAATTTTTTATTTATAATTTTAGGAACAATAAAACTAGCTATACGTGCCTTACTGGAAGTTGTGCAATCTGGTCAAAAGAATCTTGAAATTGCTGTTATGAGACACGGAGAACCAATGGAGATGCTTGATGGGGACACTATTGAAAAATATGTTACTGAAATAGAGAAAGAGAAGGAAGAAGAGGCTGAGAAAAAGAAAGCTAAGAAGTGAAGTTATTGAATGAACATTTTTAATAATTATTGTATTTTTCTGGTTAAGTAAGAATAATTTCTTTTTAAATAAAAAAATATAAAAATAATATTTGTTTCTTTTAACAAGTATCTTTCCTATGATACAGTTTTCTTAAAATAATTTAGCAAGATAAATGTGTAAAGAATTTAAATTTTTTATGATCGTGATCTAAACTGGGTTTTCTGAATTTGAAAATAGCCATCATATTTGATATTAATTAGACTGATGTGAGATATGGTGTAATCTTGAATACAATTTTTTTGTCAGAAGTTGGTCTGCATTGCCTATTGTATTAATTTAAATAGTAAGTCAACGCCAATTTAAACAGTAAGTCAATGAAAATACTTCTGCATCATTTAAAAATTGAGTGGTGTAAGCACTACTTGATTGAACTAAAAGTCCATATTTTGAAAACAATTAGAGCTAGACAGCTGTTGTATCAATGACCTTTGTTGCCTGTTTATTACATGACAACTGTTTTTGATGTTTTCAGTTTTAATTTTATCACTCTGGTCTTTTATTGGTGTGATTATAAGGAAAATTTACTTACACTCTTTAAAACAGGAGTGCTGTAAAACAGCACTCAACAAACTTTGTCACATTCTTCTTACTAATAAAATATCTTGAGTACTTCATAGTTCCTTTTTTATCTTGATAAAATTGACAGTTCTATTTATGTGTATTAAAATTACGTTTACATTACAAAATAAAGTTTGTTACATGTTCTTCTTTTGATATGGGCTTCTGCTCCAGACAGAGGGGAATTAGATAGTGCATTATTATTGATGCAGATACGTCTGGCAAGAAACCATTTTTCATCAATAGAATGATAACATTTTCTTCTTAAATTATTGCGGTCGATTACCACTGGAAGCATCAGGCCTGGTTACCTGCTTGATAATAGGTCGAAAATAAACTATTGCAAACGATCACGACTGGAAGCATCCGGCGTGAGAATGGGTCGAAAATTGCCCGATAGTACTCTACATTATGAACGCAGTCATAAATATAATTCTTCCCAAAACAGGAAATCCACGGATGGGCTATCGAAATACTACTTCGATGGCTTGCACCACTACTGCTTCTCGATAAAACCTGTCCAAACAAAACAAAAAAAAAATTAAGATTATTCAGATGCATGTGGATAAAACCCTGCGAATGACACCCGCCTCGGTTCACACTATGTGAATCCCATGAGAAACGAGGCGGAAGTGATGTTACACGTTTTTTTTTTAAGTTTTACAGTATAATATATTTTGTTGAAGTATCATTCGGTGTTAACATCCTTTGTTTTGGGTGTTTCATCAACATATGTTCTAAGATGGATTGTATTCCTTTTTATCACTCCTCGATTATCAATATTATAAATAAGTTTAATTTTGTGGTTTAACAGTGCAGTTTTCCGGCTCTTTCATGAACTACTGCTGTCCACTCAGGCATTTTTTTGTTGAACTTTCTTTTCTGGTGTCAATTAGTTTAGTGACTTGCTGTGTAAATGCTATTTAATTTGATGTTCTTGTAGTTTTTCTAATTTGTGTGATGAGTGTCGCACTTCGGTTTACAAGCTCTGAGAGACTAATGTTTTCCCATAAGTACTTTTGCCTCAGGCGCTAGTTTATATTTAGCAGAGCTCAATCAACATAGCTTCTTGACCTCTGAGATGCGCAAAAGAAAGAGTGAGAGGGTCACTGTCTAATAGAGACAGAGAATGGAGAGTTCCTCGAATGTATAGTACTTAACCGATGTTAACACCACGAATGCACTGCTTCGAATGAGCTCTCGGGCGTTAGGCTACTGTACATCCAAACTTCGAAGGCTAACCTATGTTGGTTGAGCTGTAGTATTATTGTGTTCTAGTATAGCCCCTTCTTCTGCCTCTCCATATTAAGCCTGGACCAATGAAAAACCTTGTCAAAGCCATGGACAAAGAAGGTAATGGTTACCTAAAAGAAATATTTCCTCAATTAAATGATGCAAAACTAAACGATGGTATATTTATTGGACCTGAAATAAGGAAGCTTCTAGGTGATTTCCGTTTTCAAAAAAAAAAATAAATGAAAAGGAATTGTCAGCTTGGAAATTATCCTATTCCTATTTTTTCCGGAAAATTTGAGTGCAGTAATCGACGAACTAGAAGAGAGGTTTCACCATGATATCAGGACTATGGAAGTAAGATACCAGGGACGGTGGAACTCATCTATGTTAGGCGACTACTGCTGATTTTTGAAAAGAGATGATGCTACAGAACACAATAGGAAAAAGTGAAAGTTTTTGTTGCTGTATGACATCTCATGTAATATATTTTTTATTCACATAATCCTCAGTAATGTCTTTGCATACATTTACATGTTTATATTAAATAAATATTAGATTGTAAAAATATGTCATCTCCTTTTTTTGCCTCACCACCGACCCCCTGTAATAAAAAAACTCAACGTGTTACAGTAATTAGCTTATCATTTTCGGATTTAGAAGTATTTATCAATGTTAGCTCAAAAAAGTTTAAATTTGTTGACCTGTCTTAGGTAAGTCCTTCTCGAAGTAATGTGCGACTGTGATAATGGATTCAATTTAACTTTTATTGTTTTTTTTTTCATTTCATATTGGTTGCGCCCCCTTGTTTGTTGTTTACAAATTGATACGTGCTGTATGATTCCAATCCTGAAGGCCGTATTAAGTGAAATATAATTGCTCCTCGCCAGGATATCAGCATGGCATCTAGTTTTGCTACCTTCAAGAATATTTGAAATTTATATTTTCACATTTTGCAATCTAATTTGGAGGTTTAAATGTCTTTTCCGTTTTCTTAGACCTGCGAAACGATTATTTCCTGCGTTATTGCTGCACTATGAGTCTCTAAATTTCGTAGACGTTGTTGGTGCACTTAGGTAGGCTTCAGGTACCCGTACACAAAAAATCACACACGTTCAAATCAGGAGAATGAGGGCACCTCGTAATGTCACCCCATAAAGACACAACGTGACTTGGAAACATTTGTAGATTTAAAGTGTAGAGCTTGTTTCATAAAACTCATCGGCGAATGACGACCAAACAAGAACTGAACACGGAAGGAACAGTGTGTCGTTATAACAGATTCGTCGTTTTTCATAAACTCTTCGATATCGAAGGCATGATACAATCCATTCTAAGCCATGAGAATAACTGACAATGGTACGAACAACACATTTTTGCCGCATCCATTATTAAACCATTGATACGGTTTTTGGATATTTTTAAATAAAAATGATCTTATCTTCTGTAATTTGACGGTTCGGAGGTTGAAATGTTATGTCATTTGTTGGTGTTTGTAACGGGTGTCTCAGAATGTTTTTCGTTTTTGTTTTGACTGTTACGCGCCAAACACAGATATCGGGGTAGGGGAGTGGTGTCAAACACTTGACGGGCTTTTTAAGTTCAGTAGTGATGGATCGTTTCACGGGACCACAGCGCTCATTTTGTGTGTGAGCGTTTTATAAAAACGATTCCTTCACTATTGTTCGACGTCTGTACAGGAAACATTTTAATTTAGCAACCATGAGAAATGTGCAAAGTGCGAATTTAATCAAGCATTGGGTGCGCAAGTTTCAAGAGACTGCGGAATAAATTAACTGGACGCAAAAGGACATCAAGAACGAGCACGAATGTTGACCGCGTTCACCAGTCTGTTAGAGACGATTCACGATAGTCTCTACAACTCCTTGCAGCTTCTCAACCTTTGCACAGATCCACGATTCATCGCCTTATTCGCAAATGTTTACATTTCCACCCCTACAAAATTGTTATTGTGCAAGATATGAAGCCCGATGATCTAGCTAAACGAGTCGAATTCTACAGGACAATGAATTATGAGCTTCAATAACATACAGTTTTCTTTTCAATCGAATTTCCTCATCAAAGGCCACGTGAATAAACAAAATTGCAGATATTGCGCTCCCGACAATCCGCTGGAACTGCACCAAAAACTATTACATTCGCCTAATGTTGTCGTGTGGGCTGCTATCTCAAGTGAATGAATTATCGACCCCATCTTTTTTGAGGATAACGCTTAGAGCTCAAGAGTCACGCTCAGACTGGTAGTTCCGATCGTTATTGCCATATGATCCGGACTTATTTGGCTCCAGAAATGCAAAACTCGATTGACTACAATCGCAACACATTTCCCCAACAAGATGGAGCAACTTCCACGTCATGAATGATTCTTTAACAGCTCTTCACGATTTATTCCCTGAAAGAGTTAGATATATATATATATATATATATATATATATATATATATATATATATATATATATATATATATATATATATATATATATATATATATATATATATATATAAATAATATAATATATAAATATAAATAATATATATATATATATATAAATAATAATAACTTAAATCAAAAACAGATTGAAATCCTAAAAGAAACATCAAAAAAGACAGGACTCCAAATTTCCTTTGAAAAGACGCAATACATGACTTGCAACAGACTAAGAACACCATTTCTAAAATAAAAATATGGTAATATCAGACGAGTCTCTCAATTCAAATATTTGGGTGAAATAATCATGGAAAATGGATTGGAAAAAGCGGCTAATAAGGGTAGATGTCAAAAAATGGAAACGCCATTGAGACTTACACAAAATATTTATAACAAAAAATGCATATCTAAAAACACAAAACTGAGACATTACAACCCAGTTATTAAGCCAGAATCTCTATATGGGACAGAAACGCTCATTTTGAATAGAAAGAGAGACATCTAGGACACTGAAAAGAACCGACCTCGAGAAAATACCGACCAACATACCGACCTCGAGAAAATCAAGAAATCAAACAATACATAGATATACATAACGAGATGAGAAAAAGAAGACTTAAGTTTTACGGACACATAAAACGGATAAATCCGAGTAGGCTAACTAGACAAATAGTCGAATTTTATGAAAATAGGAGTAGATCTAAATTAGAAATAATTAAATCGATTACTGCAATTAAAGAGGACCTAAGATCAGCAAATATTATACAAAGTGAAATTCAGGATAGAGGCTTTCAGACACAAGGTTAACGTTTGGAAGGTTGGCCAGAGAGAAAAATGTAGGAAGACTGGAACAACTTGGTCTGATGAAAGGAAAAAGGCTCATAGCGAAAAAATGAAATTAGTATGGGCGCAAAGGAAGGCTAACAATCACGCCTCTAATTGTACTTCGCTTTATATATATATATATATATATATATATATATATATATATATATATATATATATATATATATATATATATATATATTAAATATATAAATATATATATATATATATATATATATATATATATATATATATATATATATATATATATATATAAATATAATATGTATTATAGTATAAATAAAAATCAAAAATAACTCTGTAATTTAATAGCAATTAAGCAAGTTTGAATGAATTCTGATGTTGTATTTTTTAAGTATTAAAAACACCCTTTATTTAAGGGACTGATAAGACTAATAAGTACAAGGCAAGGGACTGGGATGCTGACTTCAGTTGCCAATGCTCGTCTAATGCCGCATCCTCTTCTGGAATAATATGAGTTGTTATTGAATTATTGTAGCAAAGTAATATAAATGAAATGGCGAGATTATTTCTATAGAATTTTATTTAAATAAAAAATAGTAAATCAAATTTTGACATACCACAGACACATAACATATCTAAGAGCAATTTCTTTTTTTAAAAATTAAAAATTTACAATGTGTATTGATATAAAAATTTTCGACACAAATATAAATAAATAAATATAAATTAATGGTAACGAATACAGTAGTGAGATACATATATATATATATATATATATATATATATATATATATATATATATATATATATATATATATATATATATATATATATATATATATATATTGGACTTTTGACATTGCAACGTTAAATATACGGACTATGAAAACAGAGGCCCGATTGCAAGAACTGTTAATCGAACTTGACAACATACATTGGGATATTATTGGGCTCTGTGAAACACGAAGGAAGGGTGAAGAGTTAATCAAACTGGAACCAACTGGACACGTACTCTACACTCGAGGTACGGAAAATGGCCGATGTGGCGGAATAGGATTCCTCATCAATCGAAAGCTGAAGGACAGTGTGGTAAAATTTGAAAGTTACATCCGACATCCGACCGATTAGCCCAATGCGTCATTCAGCTGAATAAAAAGTTTAGGCTTCAAATCGTCCAAGCTTATGCACCAACTATAAGCCATAACGATGAGGAAATTGAGGAATTTTATGATGATGTGGCCCAGCTTTTATACAAGGAGAAATGTAGGTACAAAATCCTGATGGGTGATTTTAATGCCAGAATTGGAACAACAAGAACAGACGAAAATGCAACTGGCCCATATGGAACTGGTGAGCGAGACAATAGAGGTGACAGATTAGTTGATTTTGCTGAAGGACAAGAACTATATATTATGAATTCATTCTATAAGAAAAATATCAGCAGAAAATTGACATGGAAAAGTCCATCTGGGCTCACAAGCGAAATTGACTACATCATGACCAACGATAAAACAATATTTACCAATTGTACTGTCCTTAACAATTTTAATGTTGGAAGTGACCACCGAATTGTACGAGCAACGGTTCGGATTGACTGTCGAAAAGAGCGCGAAAAAATGGTAAGATCAAAGAAGGGCAAGGTGGATTCTGGAAAACTGCTGGAGAGAGGAAGCAATTTTGAGATTGCTTTGTCAAACCGGTTTGCTGCGTTACAAGATCCAGAGGAGGTGGAAATATCAGTTCAATATGAAGAAATCGCCAACAATGTACTTCAAACGGCTGCTTCAATAGCACCAGAGGAAAAATGTCTCAAACAAACAAAAATCTCCAGTGAGACCATTGATTTAATGAAGAAACGGCGAGCAATGAGAAATGCAGGTATTCCTTTTGGCAGGGTCGAGTACACTGAGCTCTGCAAAACTATAAGAAAACGTATCAGAGAGGACACGCGCCGATTCAATATGCAGCTAGTGCAAAAAACCCTGGAAGAAAACAAAGGAATTAACAAAGCTAAACAGAAGCTGAGAAACAAAAGAACGCAAATATATGCTTTAAAGCGTGAGGATGGCACAGTGTGCAGGACGCGTACCCAAATGTTAGAGATTGTCAGAAGGTTTTATTCCCAGTTATATGAAGATCAGAGCCAGTCAGGGACAGCAATACCCACGGAAGAACAATATATAATACCAGATATCCTAGTGGAGGAAGTAACAAATGCTATAGAATTGATGAAGAACGGCAAGGCTCCAGGAAAGGATAGTGTAACTGTCGAAATGCTGAAAGCTGGTGGTCGGACGTTACATAAAACACTGGCAAAATTATACTCAAAATGCCTCAAAGAACAAAAAGTACCTGACTTATGGAAAAATGCAGAAGTGATCCTTTTACATAAAAAAGGAGCACAGGAAGATTTAAAGAACTACCGTCCAATAAGCCTCCTATCAGTGATGTACAAAGTTTTCACTAAGATAATTTCTAAAAGAATATTAAAAAAACTGAATGACGCACAACCAAGAGAACAAGCAGGATTCAGAAGTGGATTCAGTACAATGGATCACATCCAGGTAGTACAGCAGGTCATAGAAAGGCACAACGAATACACCATGCCACTGTGCTTGGCTTTTATCGACTACGAAAAAGCATTTGATTCCATCTCAAAGCATGCGATAATGGATGCACTGCTTAGCCAAGGTGTAGAGAGAGCCTATGTAAACCTATTAGAATCGATATATGATGGAGCTACAGCCACAATTCACCTTGATGATCTTGAAGTGGGAATTAATATAGAACGAGGTGTACGGCAGGGTGACGCAATATCGCCTATTCTTTTCTCGGCTGGCCTTGAAGAAGTATTCCGTAAACTGGATTGGGAACAGGATGGGGTAAAGATCAATGGTGCAAACTTAAACCATCTTAGATTTGCAGATGATATTATTCTCATTTCACAAGACCCAGAGGAGCTGCAAAGACGCATACAAGAACTGCAAAGGGCTGGCGAATCATTTGGCTTGAAAATAAACCTGAAAAAGAGTCAGGTTATGTTCAATAACTTCGCTCAGGATAGAAGAATTTCAGTTTTAGGAAGGGATTTAGAGATTGTGGACAGCTTTGTATATCTTGGACAGAGGATTTCCATGGAGGGGAATACCGCCCGGGAGGTGGAACGGCGTGTTAAATGTGGCTGGCAGGCATTTGGTAGGCTCAACATAGTGTTTAAGAGCAGACTCCCACTTTGCCTGAAAAGAAAAGTATTCGATCAGTGCGTTCTACCCGTTATGACATACGGAAGTGAAACCTGGACACTCACATCGCAATCAATTCAAAAACTTCGGGTGGCACAGAGGGGAATGGAAAGATGTATGCTTGGCATTACAAGACGAGACAGAAAGTCCTGCGCATGGATCAGGGAACAAACAAAAGTCTGTGACATCATTGGAAGAGTAAAACAGTTGAAATGGAGATGGGCAGGCCATATAGCGAGGCGATGGGACGACAGATGGACCAAGGCAATCCTGGAGTGGATACCGCTTGATCGCAAACGTCCGCGAAGAAGACCGAAAGCACGATGGACTGATGAGATCGTTAAGTATATTGGACCCGAGTGGCAGAGGAAAGCCCAGGACCGTGAAGGTTGGAAGCATGCTGAAGAGGCCTTCATCCTGCAGTGGATCGATATGGGCTGATGATGATGATGATGATGATGATGATATATATATATATATATATATATATATATATATATATATATATATATATATATATATATATATATTGGACCCGAGTGGCAGAGGAAAGCCCAGGACCGTGAAGGTTGGAAGCATGCTGAAGAGGCCTTCATCCTGCAGTGGATCGATATGGGCTGATGATGATGATGATGATGATGATATATATATATATATATATATATATATATATATATATATATATATATATATATATATATATATATATATATATATATATATATATATATATATATATATATATAAATATAATATGTATTATAGTATAAATAAAAATCAAAAATAACTCTGTAATTTAATAGCAATTAAGCAAGTTTGAATTAATTCTGATGTTGTATTTTTTAAGTATTAAAAACACCCTTTATTTAAGGGACTGATAAGACTAATGGGATGCTGACTTCAGTTGCCAATGCTCGTCTAATGCCGCATCCTCTTTTGGAATAATATGAGTTGTTATTGAATTATTGTAGCAAAGTAATATAAATGAAATGGCGAGATTATTTCTATAGAATTTTATTTAAATAAAAAATAGTAAATCAAATTTTGACATACCACAGACACATAACATATCTAAGAGCAATTTCTTTTTTTAAAAATTAAAAATTTACAATGTGTATTGATATAAAAATTTTCGACACAAATATAAATAAATAAATATAAATTAATGGTAACGAATACAGTAGTGAGCGAGCAAGAATTATTGTTATTTTTGCTGTAGCTTTTAACAGTTTATCTCGACTGCTTTTTTGTCTATGACGAATCCACTTCCCAATGCCAATTTGAAAAAAGATTTGGATATGTATTTTAAGGTATTTGCCTTTTTCATTCCAATTCCCAACATTGATTTGTTAATTAATAATATATATTTTTGTTTCTCGTAAGAAAACCATTGTCGTTACTTGTTTTTTTTTAATGATTTCTATGGTCTTACACAAAAATTCTTGCTCTGTGTATATGTAATGGTGACTTCGTTATTTTTGATGGTACATAATGGTGCTATTAATGCTCATAAGACCGATTATACAATGAATTAACCGAATGTAAGTGGTGCAAACACGTAATTTATTAGTTACACCCATTCAATTTTTTTTATTACATGTATAAGTTAATATTGGCACGACTTCCATTCATCTCTATCTCACTCTTTCGCACTGGCGCTCGTTTGCTTCTATATACATACCTACAAAAAATCAAAACTCAGAGCTATGCAGCGGTTTTATGACGAGTTATTTTCTAAATCATCTCTGGTTTAGAGAAAAAATAATGGCGATTTGAAACTGGATGAAGGAAAATAATAGTTCATAAATATCTGCACGTGCTAGTTCTTAATTTTATAGTAGTTCTGGGGGAAAAACGTTCATACAATGTTCTAAAAGATATTCCCTAATAAGGTTCTGTTGTCCAACTTCCGTCAAATTTATGGTATGATTCTGGTAAAATTGACGTCAGTCTGATTAATTTTTCAAAAAATGGATAGAGAGTAAGGTTAGTGTTTAGGGCTTCGATTTTAATATTAGTCATTATTTAGAAAAAACGATTCTTTTATGTAATGAACATTTGTTAAAAATAAATGTCAGTCAAGACTAATATCACCCCAAAGCCCTGGTTGTTCTACAAAACTTAATATATGTAATTTAGTATAAAAAAATTAAACATTGTCCAATTCGTTTTAGTATTATTAAACCTAAGATTTACTTAAATCAGTATCATGTTTTTATCTTAACATAAGCTAAAGTTATTTAACATATGGCAACGTACAGTGCTTTAAATATAAAAGACGTGATTTTTTTAGATGCGCTATGTACATGACATTTCATACGAAAAGGCCTCTTCAGGACTTTCGAAAACTCCCGCAAAGAATTTATTGAGTGTATGGGAGGGGAGTAAAAGTATGAATTTTGTTGCTCTTTGGAGGAGGTTTGTTTTAGCCCTGAGCAAAACCGTAATCAACAAACATTCACAGTGATTTTCTAACGCTAAATTACCTGTATTATATTAATTTTTTTCCTAAAAATTAGTGACTACTTAAATAAATAATGTAGAAATACTGCATTATTGATATTTGCCTTAAAAACTTCTGTGCTTTACAAAAACGGAAAACATATTGTTAACAATTGTTATAGAGCAGGAAACCACCCACGTGCTGGTTTATTTATTTATTCAGTTATCCCAAATCGAAAGCGACAATGAGACCACTAAATAATCTAGTGTTTTAGGGGGGAGAGTATTGTTATGCTCCAATGGCAGTGAATTAAATGCAATCTATTAACCGTGAAACACCTTGCAAATAACGAAACATTAGTTCTTTGTAAAGTGTAATAATATTTCAACCGAACACGTGAGATTTTCCTTGTGACAAACTGTACCAACGATCAATATTTAATAAAATTCTCTACAATAGTAATTGTTATATTAAATTAAACCTGGGTTCTAAATATATTGCTTTGAAAGCAAATCTTTTTGTGTGTATTACGTTGAGAGTTCCATCTTGTTCAACAAAAAAAGATTTGCCCTCACTTAGGTACCCATTCAACTTAAGTGTGAGGGTGGGGGGACAGTCTTATCATTATAAAAACACGCAACACATCGAAGCATTAGAAGATGGTTAGGAGTATCTTCGGGGGAGGGGGGAGAATGCTTTTTTATTTTGTAACACGATGTGCCATAGTTTTTTTTTTTTCGTTTATGGTAAACTTCTAATTTACTTCAATAAAAACTGAAACTGACTGAGCGCCGAAAAATAAAGATTTCAATCTTTCGAAAGTGGTTTGTTTTTTTTTAAAAAGCTACAGCAAAAAAATGGAAACGGAAATGTCTGCTCAATTTTTATCAAAGTAACTGGTAACTTAAACCTAAGGTTTTCTTTGGTTTTGGAAAGAAGGGGTTTTCGTTATAGGTTAAGTTTTACTCTTCTAGTTCAGTCTCTTCCCCGGGGGCAGCATACATGTCGGCCAGTTTGTCGAAACGTGGACCCCATGCGTCCAGATAACCGTAGTCTTGCTGTTCGTCGTCAGTACCTGAAAATGATATCGTTATTATCAGTATTTTTTAAGCATTATTAGGAATACGCTTTTAAAAGTACACATTTCGAAGCAATATTTTGTTTACTATTAATTGTTTGATGGTTAATATATTTCTAGAACTATAATACTTTCTAGACGATTTATTTGAATGCAAGTGTCGCTTAATATATTTCAATACTTTGGTACATTATTAGAGAATTTTTATCTTGTATCATAAAATAGATTGAAATATGGAGGTTTTTTCTAATAGTGAAATGACTAGAGTCGCCTCCCGCAGGGCCACATTTTGGATTTTTTTAAGATCTAATTGGGTTTATTTTTTAAGTCTCAATAGTCCAGCGGGTGATGATGCTTAACTCTAAAGCAATAGAAATGCAATCCAACACTATTTGACATCGGAGATGGTTTGCGACAGGGGGATGTATTGGCATCAGTTTTGTTTAACATAGTATTAAACAAAGGCATCAGGAAGATATACATAGATGTAAATGGAACTGTGATAAACAAAGAAAAATAGATAGTAGGATATGCAGTGCAGTAGGGTATGATCCAAACATATTACCATAGTCGAAAATATTACTAAAGGAGGCTTATGATGAAATAAAGGTGCAAATCAAAAGAGCTAATCTAGAAATAAACATAGGCGAAACAAAGATGATGGAAAAGAAAACTCTTCCGACAAGTGAACAGAAGAGCATAATCGGCGATGACAACATTGAAGTTGTCAAAGAATTTACGTATCTGGAAAGCAACCTAGATGAAAATAACAACGTCATAGGAGATATCAGAAATTATGATAAAAAAATTATAAACAAGAGGACAAATATTTTTAGACTGACGGGAAGCTGAGAAAAATAAACTCTACCGGTGAGGTCATATATAATCATTACATTTTATCAAACATTAATCCAGGGCATAAGAAATAGTTAGATTTTTACTTTGAAGGACTCTTTCCTTCCGTTTTCGACGGAAAAAAAGTGGGCTGCTGAATTAAGTCCTATTCGCATATTTTTTAAAGACGACGGGCGCCTGGAATACGCAAAAACAGACAAAATCGTAATACATTTCTCATGAGAGGCGAAGAATGAGAGTATACAGTGATTGGGATCGAAAGTGTGAAAATGGTTCCGCCTGCAGGAAGAGTCACGGCTAGGGTTTTTTGAATTTTCTGTTATGTGGTGCTCAATCATCACTGGGAAGTATTATGTTTCATTACCTGGCCAACTGAAGGATGTTATTTAGTCTAAGCATCTACACTTGGCCAAAAGGAACGTGCTTTTTCCTACGATGATACGCCTGCACAAACGTTTCGGATTATTGCTGTAAAACTCTATGATATACGCTTCGAAATACTTCCACCTGCACCGTATTCGCCGAACTTAGCTCTCCGTGCTTACGTCCTCTTTCTAAACTTGAAGAAATGGTTCGCTGGATGAAGATTTTTCTTCAAACGATGAGGTCAAAGCTGAGACGACGGTTAATTTTGAAGAGATGTAACGGGTCTTTCAATCTGAGCGGTTTTTTAAATTCTTAAATAAAACACAGATGGTGTTAAGAATTTCCCTAGGTCTAGTTTCATTTCAGAAGTGTAATGTATGACGTTTATAAAAATGGAGTCGTATATAATACAACAACGCATTAAAATTGTTGAATCAAATTATTTCATCAATTCAAAATATTTTCATCAATCGAATTATTTCAAGAAACTGGTTCGGGGGAAGATAAAAGAGGAGCAATATATAGTAGTAGTGGTCGTCCACAAGAGTATATTGTTTTGGTATGTGAAAGTGTTGCTGAAGATCCAGAAATATCTATTAGTGGACTTTTACAACAATTTGTATTCAGTAAATTCACAACAAGACATATTTTACGAAAGGATTTAGCTCTAAAAGCACATAACATTCAAATAACGTAGGAACTAGAGCCACTGGATCATTCAAAACGTCGTGCATTTGGCAATTGGATCAAAGAACAAACAGATGATTTTTCTAAAAAAAAATTCTTTTCAGTTGAAGCACATTTTGAAATTGGTGGCTATGTTAATAAACAAAATTGCCGCATTTGGGGTGAGGAAAAAAACCTTTACATTCTAAACGAGTCATTATTTGGTGTGCATTGTGATCGGAAGCTGTAACTGTGAGATGATAACTGGATTTTTGTGGACTGAATTAAATAATATTGATCTGGAGGATATGGGGTTTCCACCGGATGATGCTATACCTCATTCTAATGAAACAATTAATTTATTGAGAGAAATTTCCTGGATGATTAATTGCAAGAAACGGTAATGATAAATGGCCACCAAGATCATGTGATTTGACACCGTTGGAATATTTTCTTTGAGGTTACCTGCAAAGCCAGGTCTCTAAGAACAATCCACAATCGATTCTTGAACTAAAGGATGAAATTATTCGA
Organism: Cosmopolites sordidus; assembly: GCA_031761425.1. Taxonomy (NCBI): domain Eukaryota; kingdom Metazoa; phylum Arthropoda; class Insecta; order Coleoptera; family Curculionidae; genus Cosmopolites; species Cosmopolites sordidus. Next base: position 430,325 of record JARFXV010000710.1, on the reverse strand, counting down.
GTCATTGGTGATATCTAGCCACGGTTATGCCAAAATGTCATTCAAAGTGTTGACAAAACAGTGGACGTCTGTGGAGCTGCCAGATGTGGTCATTTGGCAGATATTGTCTTTCGTGTTTAAATGTCGGTCATTATACTTCAATTATCAATAAAAAGTTTTTTGAAATCAAAGCAAACTCTGTGTTTTATTCGAGAATTGAAAAAGACGCTCAATTTGAAAGACCCTATATAAATCGCATTGGCTGGGAAGTTTTAAAGCTATGCTCTTAAATAAGAGTACTAAAAAACCATCTAGGATATGGAAAATACGGAAAAAAACATAGAAGTTCATGTGATGCCACGGACTTGGTGTGGAAATGGTGCGTCAATAAACTTTTGTTAAAATTCTATACCATTACTAATGTGGTCTGATGTTGCTTCGTCTATAAAGCACATAAATCAATTGGATTTTTGTGTCAAAATAATGTCGCTATTTCGCAGTTTGACAATTTAAAAAAAACACACTTTTAAAAATTCACCTGGTATATTGTTTAAACATGTGGAGATTAGAATTTGTTCTACTTTGTGAAGTAAAAGAAAAAATATTAATTCTTCATAACGTGGTCATTAATTGGGCAATTTTTTGTTGGCAACTTTTTTTGGGACATATATAAAATGACAAATCAATATTATATTATTGAGTATAGTTTACGTTTCCCAAATATTATATTTGAGTTACTCGAACGAAATATTTGTTCTCGAATAATATATATGATATTTTTTACTAATATTGTTAAATGTTATAATACGAACGATTTTTAAAGATATTTAGAATTTTTTCAAATTGTGTACTTTTATATATCGCTATGAACGTTTTATATTCATTCAATAGTTCATTTTTATGTACAAACATGTACAAACATGCAAAAAACACGTTGGCAGTGTAATTTGATAACATTTTCTACCAAATATTGACAAGTATATGTTTTCAGTAGTGATATACCGTTTAACTTTAAATGCTTTAAATCATTAGTTTATACTGTTCGTTTTGAGAAACTGCTGAATATTTTATTTCATTTGATTCTTGGAAAAAATTAGAATCTTATGATTTAGCAAAAAACACAATTTATATTTAAGAAAATTACAAATTACTCTTTCGGCCGGTGGAACCACAGAGACGTTCAAATGGGACAGTTGGTATGCAAGTGATTTGTGAGCTTTTTAAAGAAATCCGGCCCAATGGTGCCACCGGCTTACAATTCGCACTACACGGTGCATTTTTCTGGATACAACGCTAATTGTTGGATCGGAATATTTTCACTCCTAATAGGAAAGGTTTTGTTTATTAACGTAACCATTTAGCCCAAAATAAGCTTCGTCGCTGAACAAAATTTTGTAGTTAAATTCTTGGTGAAACTGCTATTGATTATGAGACCATTCACTGAACGTATGATGCAAGCGATGGTTTTGTGGCTTAGGTTGTTGAATAAGCTGGATTTTGTGAGGCACCAGACCAAGATCTTTATGCAAAATTTTCCATGAAGTCGAACAAAGCCCAACTTCTTGCGGATGGTGACGAATTGATAAATTTGGATCTTCATCAACACTACCAGCAACAACGGCAATATTTTCTTAGGATCGCACAGTTTTTTTACCTTGTCTTTGTTTTAATATTGAACAGCGTTAAATGCGTTCGGAATTTGTCGATAATTCGGCGAATACATCGCTCGGTTGGGCGATTATGTGCATCATAAAATTCACAAAGTGCTCTATAAGTTTGGCGCATAGAACACTGTTTTTGATTATAAATTTCGACAATTTGCAAACGCTGCTTTGATGTTAAACGTTCCATGATGACTTTCCGAACTATACTGAATAATCTTAACACTAGAGGCGCGGCACCAAAAGAATGACATATAACCTACAACGCATCGCGACACATACTCAATTGAACACATCACCTAGAGCGAACTACACTTGAACATGCCAAATGTTAAATGATAAATCAACCGTGTACATTTATGGTCTTTTAGTTTATTTTCGTATACTAATGACTTGAAACATTTCACTTAAGGTTAGAAAACAAATACTTGTTGACAACTATGACATACATTTTAAGAATATATTATTTCGGTAGCCTTTACAACCAAGTAAAATTGCTTTTATACTAAAAATTCTCCAACTTGAGTATTCAATTTAAACAATGCAGTTTGAAAACCTGGTTATAAGGGTAATCCTATTCGATAGAGAAAAGTGCCAGATATAACATAGTGCCAGTGAAGTAGCGGGCGGGCTCATAAGTATTTAGACATATGATTTTTAATTTTAATATCGGAACCTCTATCTTCATAATGAGCATTTAAAAAGCATGTATTAGTTTTATAGTTTCTAAGGTTCCGGAAAGGAAATTATTGCAATGTTCCAGATCGGGTGAATAGGATAGAGTGCACAACTTTGCTTTGAGCTTGATTTATCCAATACACGTGTAAATTATGGTTCCAAAGTAACTTTAAGTTACCTATATAATATTTCTTGGTGATTGGTTTTAGTAATCACCAATTGGATCGTTGGATCAGAGTTCACCAATTGGATCATTGACCACAATTCGCCGACACGATCTTGCGATTTGACACCTATGAACTTTTTTTGTGGAGTTTTCTTTCTCAGTTTTAGATTTCAGGTTTACGCCAATCAGCTCGCGATCACCCAAGCACTGAAGGCCGAAATTGGACGTTGTATCAACGAAATACCGTTACATATCAGCAAAACCGTTATTGAAAATTTCGCCAGAAGAGTGCACGTGTGTCACCAAAGCCGTGACGACCAATTAATGAAAGTGTTGTTCCATACACAATTTCTAAATGTCTATATTATAATTTACTATAGAAAACCATGTTTTATTATATAAAATTCACATCTTGCGCTCTTATTGCAGTATCCTTTATTAATTCATTTCTGGTCAATCTTATTCCATTCCCATATGTTCAAATATGTGTTGTCAAAATTGTAGCTGTTGGTAAAGTTTCTCATTAGTTTTGCACATAATTTAATATTATAACTGAAAGTTTACATTAAAAATGTAAATTACTTAAAAGGATCATTCGAACAGTTCTCGACCTGACAAAACAAACACGAGATTTTTTACATTATAAAATAATAAGATTTAGCTCAAGGGCTGTGATTTGTCTAACTCTGCCTAACTATTTGAATTAAACATTTTTGTGTTTAGTGACCTAACTATTTTAAATTAATCTTCCTTTAGTCAGCGATTTCTTCAGGTTTCGGAAGAGGAAGTAATTGTCGGGAGCCCAATTCGGCCATACGATCCATGTCGAAGTATATATACAGTGCGTTCATTAAGTATCGGTCCTCGTTCGGAAAAATAAGTCGAATCGTTTCTTTGTCGATATTCAAAGCCACTTCTCTCATTTTTAGTGAGGCATCGCGGTCATTTGTTACAAAATCGCGAACTTTTTCGATCTTTTTCGAGTGCAAGCTGAAATTGGTCTCCCGTCACGTTTGTTATCCTCTAGCAATACTGTGCTTAAACAATCATCGTCGTACCCTTGGCGTATCAACCGGAATGTTTTCGACGCAGTTCGTCAATAGGTGGAGTGACTGGTTGCTGGGATGTATCTTAAGTTAATGGACGCATTGTGTATCATAGAGTTTTACAGGAACAACTCCAAATGGGTCATCATTATCCTGGGGATCGAGCATTTTCTTTTCGGTTTTACCAGGTACTTAATAAGAACTACATCACGAAAATCCTAGAAAATCGTATCATGACTTTTCTTGCGGATAGAATTATTTTCACATTTACCGGCGCACTTTTCCTATTCAGACTGATTTGTTGATTTCACTATTTAGACTGATTTGTTGATCGAAGATTGTTTTTGAGCATCTCAAGTGTGTAGCATCTTCAGTGGATTGACGATCACGGTTAAATCCAGCAGCCCATTTTCTTGCTATCGAGAAAGAAGGGAAAGAATCCTTTAAACTGGAATCTAACTAATCTAATAACAGATTGAACTTCAATTTTATTCATTTTTCAGAAAAAGTCAAAACTTGCTTGCTTTACTCAATCACCACAAATAGAGAACTAAACGCATGCTTGTAAAATTTCGAAGCACGTTATCTAGCAAATCACCCTTGGCAAAGTTCGCTGTCATTTGGCCATACTTGCGCAATGTCTCTGTGCTAGACCGAAAACTTTTCGAACGACACTCGTATTAAGGAACTACGAGCGATACTTATCAAAATAAGAGTCAAAATGATGATAAATTTTTATAGATTCGGTGGAATCTCGAAATAGATTCCACCAACCTCTATGCACGCCCTATACCTATGCACTATTGATTCACGCGTGACATCTGAAATTTCAGGCGTGATGCGAATTTTATCAAAAGCTTGCTCAATTCTTCTCCTCAACATCGCAATATCTTCTATTTCAGTGTTGTAGACTAATGATTTAATGTATCCCCAAAGAATATAGTCAAGTGAATTACAGTCTGGTGATTGGGCTGGCTAAGGCACCGGACCTCCTTTTCCAATCCACCGACTAGGAAATTTTTCATCCAATATGTCTCGGGCCTGTCGACTAAAATGTGCTGGAACACCGTCTTGGATAAACTATTTATTCCTAACATCTAATGTGACATCTTCGAGCAATTCAGGCAAATTCTCGCGGAGAAATCTCGAATACACCTGCCCAATTAGTGTTGCTGGTAAAAAAATGGTCCAATAAATCGGTTACCAATTATTCCAACTGGTATTACCCACTAGTTTGCCAACTGGTATTGGCATCGAGTTTGAATAATTTCATGCGGAGAAGATTCTCTTTTGCCCAAAGATGATTGTCTTAAAAATTCTTTATTCTCTCTCTTGTGAATTGAGCCTCATCAGTAAATAGTAGAGAAATATGAAAATTGGGATCAACTGTATGTTGAAGAAACCAATGACAAAATGTCAAGTGGAGACATATACATATATCGACCGGGAGATGGAACGACGCGTTAAATGGGGCAGGCAGGCTTTTGGCAGGCTCAACATACTGTTTAAGAGTAAACTACCACTTTGCCTGAAAAGAAAAGTCTTTGATCAGTGTGTCCTGCTCGTTATGACATACGGAAGTGAGACCTGGACACTCACATCACAGTCAGTTCAAAAACTTACAGTAGTACAGAGGGAAATGGAAAGATGTATGCTTGGTATTACTGGACGGGATAGAAAGACCTGCACATGGATCAAAGAAGTGAAAGAACGAAAGTGAGTGACATCATTGGAAGAATAAAGCAATTGAAATGGAAGTGGGCAGGCTATGTAGCGAAGCGATGGGACGAAACATGGACCAGGGCCGTCCCAGTTCATACTGTGCATATGTATCAGAATTTATTTGACGTTACAAGATAGAACATTTATATTAAAAAAATATGCATTCTAGGTACAAAGGAAAATTCGGTTAGAAATATAACTTTTTTAACCTCAAATTTAGGAATGTGATACAAAGTAATCTCTCTTTTTAGCTATAACTCAATCTCTTTTTTCTCAGCTGATGGCGCGACGTTGGTCGGCGTTGGTTGCCAGACCTTTGGTCGAGTGTTTCGTTACTAGTAATCGAAAGTTGAAAAACGTTTTACTTCAATTATTTAATTTAAAGAATTAAATCGGTAACTCATTATTATTCATATATAATAACAATGTGCAAATTTTAATCTTTATCATGTGATATTTAATATTCTATACAGTTGGAAAATGAATAGTGAAAAATACCATAAGATGTCTTTTATGGTAGGATGATGTGGATCAGATCAATGTAAAAGACCGGTTGAAAATGAATTTTTTCTAAAAAACTAGACGGTGAATAATTTGCAAATTTTGATCATATTTCAATTACATATTCTTTATCACAATTATCATATTTCAAGACTTTTTGGAAACTCGTTTTTTCCATAAGATTCGCTCGTACCTCATTAAGTTAAGCGAATGTGGTAATGAATTGCAGTTTTACGTCATAATGTCTAAATACTTATGAGCGGTTAAGGATCGACTTTCCAAAAAAAAAGAGTGGACTGATTGAGGATTGGTTTGTTTTTAAAGAAGCAGTAAGCATTGTTTATCTATGACGTACTTGATTTTTATGCCGAATAGCTTCCGTCTGCCGATCATCAACGAAATAATCATTTAATAATTTTCATAACAATGAACAGTTTTTTTGGTTAGTTTCGAAATTTATAGTGCTAATGATACACAATATTTGATCAACATATGCAACAGATTCATTGCCGGCATATTACATATCTGGTGTACATATAAATTTTAAAGCGTTTTTAATGTGTCTAATATTAAGCTAATGCAAATATTCGTTAATATTGTTTATGACATCAGTTTTAAGGATTCTAACTATCAAAACTAAGGGACTAAGGAAGGATTCAAACTATCAGTTTTATCTCGTGGTTAAATAAAATCCGTATTAGATTAGGATACTTACAAGATTGTTTTAACAGTGACTAAGAATGAATGCCATAGAGACGGATGACATTCAGGCTGGCTGGAGAAATCCATTAGGTTTTTCGAAGAAAAGGAACTTCGAGTACATACATTGAGTCGGGTGTACCCCCCTTTCCCGTTATACCGGTCTTGTTCGACATCAATATTAGCGACTTCCCAAATAAAGTGCCGTAAAATGCATATTTTTTGCGGATGCATCTTTCTTTCAATTCTTCTATCGGAACCTTCGGCGCGAAATACTAAACTTGAAGAGATTTACCACTAAACACCAAATCACTTTTTTTAATTTCACGACACACGTTTCGCTAACCATGTGAGCATTATCAGCATATCATTCAATCTAATTTGTATTTGATATACTTTTTGCCTTTACATGACTCTGATGAACAGCTTTGGTAGGCTCCGGTAAGTGTTTGATACCAAATTCAATACCGGCTACTATATTTTCCTTTCTCATAAGTATAGTTTAGTTTTAGAATTAAATTGAATTATCTTTTGATGATGCCAGCATGGTTAGCGAAGTTCTAAAAAAGTTATTTGGTGTTTAGTGGTAAATCTCTTCGAGTTTACATCTTTCTTTGTTTCATCACATTTCAGTTTGTGCATAAGTAGAAGACTACAGAAGATTGTAGCTCAACACTGCAGTTCAATGTTTTTTTTTAGGACATTGGCAGGTTAATACAAGGAAAACCTAGGTGATTCTCTTCATCAAAAAGAGTTTGAAAGGGAAGGCAAAAACGCAACCTATCTAGGCCTTCAATTGGATATATTATTAAACTAGTGCCCTCAAATTATACAAATTCCTGTATCAATTAGTATGCATATCAAGCAAATATTTTAAAAAATCGGCATCCTGACCTATGAAACTTTAGTACGAACCGTGAAACTATACAGATGACAGATTTGGTTTAAATTCATTTTAACCGCTTCTGTAAAATGCAATTCCGTGTGGTTTTATAAATTCGCGTCCGCAAAGTTTATTCAGAGTGCTCCGCTGATTGAAAAGCAAATTAAGAACGGAAATACTAGTCCACCTATTTTAGCTACAGGGTAAAACACTGACAATCTGTTGGGTGACTAAGAGGATTCTCGACTCTTTCAACTCACAGTCCTGTTTCGGAAACAACCTTCTACTATATATAGACCTCCGTCCATATATAGTATTACTATAATCAAAAAGTAAGATGAGTTTAGTTTTAAAAATTGATACAACAATGTGTTTCTTAGATTGGTATGACTATTTTTTACATTAGACAGAAGTTTTATATCATCTTGTTAAGTTAGAAATTATAGCGTGTTTGGTAATTATTAAACATTTCATAGTATGTTTTTAAATGGATAAAGTTATTGAGAAAATAATTTATATAAAATTTGGTCTAAAAACGAAATTTCATAAGCTGATGCATTAAAAATATTAAGAAAGTCTTACAGCGATAAAGCTATGCCAAAAATAAATGTTTACAAGTAGCCCAAGGACTTAGCGATGGTAAAGGCGCAGTTGAAGATGCAGTTCGTTCAGGAAGATGTTTCAAGTTAACCAATGAAGAATAGATGTTACTAGATTAATGGATTGGATTTCGATTGATTCTATCCATTTTTCGCCAAAAATCAAACAATTACCATTCCACAAGCATCATATTAATCATATATGGCATCATGTGACTTTCTGTTTCATCGATTGAAGAAACCATTTTGCGAACGTTCTTCTGAAGCCATTCAAGGCTGCTCGCTTGGTACATTGAGGGAAATTCCAGAGCTCGAGTATAAACATTATTTGAAAGACTGGAAAAAGCGTTAAAATATGTGTGTGCAGAGAGAGGGAACTACTTTGAAGAAGACAAAATAAATTTGGAAGAATAAATTATTGTTTTGTATTTTATTTTTAAAGTAATCTTATTTTTTGACCATAACATTAAGTAGAGGTCTAAGGGTGGAAAACCTGGTAATAGAAAACCGAATCTGGGAATAGTTAGTTCTGATTCAACATTATTTGATAATATATAAAAAGCTGTCATTAAATGTATGAATATAGATTATGTAATTACAAGCGTTAATATAATTTTAGCTTAGTAGTGAATTAAATTACACTAAGCAGTCATTTTTGGTGACGTATAAGAACCTCAGAAAATTACAAGACTTTCCCAATAACCTTATATGACAAAACATTTCTTCAAAGAGCTTTCTTTTTCTTTGACTATGTTCTTCAATAATCTTTTTGAACATTTTTTCTTTATTTTTTCATTAAATGTGGATTAATCAATTTACTTCACTTCTTTTTTTTAGTGACGTGAAAGTCTTAGAATGTATACTATTGTTATTGTTATTAGACTAATCATTTGTTAGTGAGTTTTTACTAAACTCGAAGAGATTTATTACTAAACACCAAATCACTTTTTGAAATTTCTCAATTTATGATGATTTAATCAAGGATTTTATGTCAAGGATTTAATCCTTGATTAAATTATCTCCTGATGATGCTAACATGATTTAAAACGGTGAATTGGTATTTAGTGGTAAATATCTTCGAGTTTAGTGTTTGACACCGAAAGTTCGAATAGAAGATTTGAGTGAGTTTTTCAGTTTTAATTTTGGCACTAGGTACCAAATATAATTAATTTTTTGAAACTTGTTTTATTTACTTTAATAAATTATAATTGTTGATTTTACTTGAAACGCTTTAACATTTATCTGTGCACATAATGCAATCGTCGAAACCACTTACCGGATGCAAGGGAACTAAGCGATCCAGCGGTGCTGCCACCACCTTCGTAGGCGTAGTTTCTTAAGTCGTCGAATGGTGGTGCATTTGGATCACAATCCGCTCGTTTTTTGTGTTCTTCTATAAAACTGCCCACGTTCGGTTCCTGACCAGGTACCATTACAGTGACTGAAAGAGAAAATTTTATTATTCAACTGAAGAGTGAATAAATGAAGCGTTTCTTCTTTCAGATTTCTTTTTCAGAGAATCTCTTGTTTTTATATTGAACAGATCAATTTTAGTAACACAGGTCGACATGATTTTTGTAACATTGATGAGAATACTCTTTTTGCTTTTCATTTAGGTAGTTGTTAAAACACTTTTTCACAGAAATTGCCTAGCAAGGCCTATTTTCATGTACCTACTTCTACTTTATAGCATGGGTTATTGACATTACTTGTACCTGCCTTTGAACTGGACAATGTAGGAATTACCACAAAACCGTAGAGGGGGTATTTCCACAGTATTCTCCGAACATTTAAGGGTAGTTTTATTGTTTTCTATATTTTAGTTTGTTTCTGTTTCGCTCACAGTACAGTCAAGTGTTTAAGTCAATTTTATATAAAATGGCAAGTTCTAGACATCGATTTTGCAAAAATTAGTAGATAGGTTTTGTTATATATGCTGATGGTTTATTTTAAAGTTACAGGCTAGATATAGATCTAGCCTGTAACTCGGATATAGATCCGAGGAAGTTAAAAAAGCCTATCTTTGATATTTTAAGTGTCAACTGGAGATGACGATAAAAGTTGGGTTTCTCATATTTGCTGTGTGAGGTGCCATACATTTAGTGCAGTGGATACATCGCAAGAAAATTCTATGCCGTTTGCTGTTCCTATGGTGTGGAGAGAACGTACTGACCATGTAAATGATTGCTACTTTTGTATCACTAAAACAGAACGGATTTCAAAAAGCAAAGGGACAAAATTCAGTATCCAAATTTGCCTTCTACACTTAGGCTAGTTCCTCATAGCCAGGAACTACCGGTACCGATTGTGCCTTTAAACCTGGATAACATTTTTCCCGGTGATACTAATTCTTCATCAGAAACTTATCTACAACTTTCTGAGAACACCATTTTTAACAACTACTAGTGAACCTCACTTAATAACTCAGAATTAATTAAATGAGTTGGTACGTGATCTGGGATTGTCAAAACAAAAATCGGAACTTCTTGGTTCCAGACTTCAACAGTGGAAACTGTTAAAAATGCAAGTGTTTTCATTTACCGAAAAGGCAATGTAACATTTTCAAGTTTTTATAATATGGAAAGATCGCTATGTGTCTGTTGTGATATGGATGGTTTAATGAATGAGCTTAATATGGAACATGTACTGTTTGCTATTTTTTGTGTCTATGGGATAGTAGGGCAACAAAAGAACATTACAATAAGAAAGATTAACCTAATAGAACTTCTTTTGAACCTGGTACTTCAAACATAAAATATGCCACCCTTGTTAACCCAAAAAGATGCTTCTTCCACATCTCCATATTAAGCTTGGACTAACGAAAAACAATGAATAATGAAAAACAAAAAATAAGGAAGCTTCTGGGTGATTTCCGTTTTCAAGAAAAATTAAATGGAAAGCAATTGACAGTTTGGAAGTATTTTGTAAATGTAGTGAAAGGATTTCTGGCCAACAAGAAAGCTGATAACTATAAAATCCTCATAGATGAACTCTTGAAGGCCTATATATTTTTATTTACATAATCCTCAGTAATGTCTTTGCATAAATTTAAGACGTTTTTCATATTTATATTAAATATATATTAGATTGTAAAAATATGTTGTCTCCTGTTTTTTCACCACAATCGGCCCTCTGTTACAAAAAAATGTACGTGTTACAGTAATTAGCTTATCTTTTTTAGATTTAGGACTACAAAATACTTCAGATACACATATTTTCATCAACGTGACCTCAATAAAGTTTAAATTTGTTGACCTGTGTAATTAAATGATCGGTAAGAAATTTTAATAAGCAGCAATAAGCTAAACCACCAAATATAAGAACTCATCATTATTTGCTTTAGATCCTCTGAAAACCTTGGCTAAAAATTCCTAATGGTACTTGCTCTTTTGATGAGTCACGTGTGTCAATTGATGAGTAGGTGTAGATCTGGGTCAAGTTAAAGTTGTTTCACAAATTTGCGTGCTTTATGTATCGATATAACCATTTATTTTTTAAGTTGCTCTGAATGCCCTTGATGTCTGACAGAAGCTTCATATAATTTCGTTTCTTACATTAGAAATTATAGCGTTTTTGTAAGTGTTAAACATTTTGGTGGGCGATTTTTGAAAATGCAATGTAAATGCATTTGCTTAGCATTAGAAATGTTAAAACAGTTTCACAGCGATGGAGCTATTTGAAGAACATGTTTACAAGTTTACAAAAATTTTAGTGGTGGCAAAGAAGTAGTGGAAGACGAACTTCGTCCAGGAAGACTTTCCATGTCAGCTAATGAAGAAAACATTACCATAACCAAGGATTTTGTACTTGGCAACAGCCGATTATGATTTAGAATCCATTGGAAAGAATCGTCCAGATTTCTGAGAAAACAATTCATGGTGTTTAAATTACGATAACACACCATCCCACACCGCAATAATTATTCGTCAATTTTTCATATTCACCAGACATGGCACCGAATGAGTTGGTTCTGTTTCTCGTTTAAAGAAACCACGTCGTGGATGCCGTCCAGAATCTATAGAAGCCATTCAAGAGAGCTCGCTAACCTGAAGAAGTCGTATAAAAACTATTTCAAAGACTGGAAAAAGCATTCAAAATCAAATGAATATAAGCAACTGTATAGGTTATAATTTATTTTGAAGCTTGATTTAAATTAAATATTGAGATATCTTACAATTATTCAATACTTTGTCGTGGACTTAAAAAGTTTAAAATCGTTATATTGAACCAATACATGTGTGTATTACAAAGAAAACTTATATATAGCTTATATATACAGCGAGTCACTTGGTATAGAAGTCATCCATAATAAATTATATGATCTTGGTATTATACAACTGATTCTGAACTTTTTCTAACTAGTACTTGGAGAACAAACTTTCTTGTGAAAGCAGCCTGTATTGTAAACTAACAATATAGAGCTTATAATACCCTATTAGAGTTTCGAGTAAATCTTGTTGAGTTTTGTAAACTTACATCCAATCTTGTTTGGATCGATCTCGGGATGGGGCCCGTTGATGGGTATCTGTAATGGGGTGATGTCAAAGGCCGTCATGTCATCTTCGCCGCCTCCTTCGTCGTCGTAGTTGATGATGTTTTCTCTAACGTCGTCGTCTGGTCCGGAATATTTGATGTGAGCCTCACGTCTTCGGTTGTAGACGACAAATACGAGTACGAGAACTTAAAAAGATAGAATAAAACATGCCTTAGTGATTATTCGATGATGATAATAATTATCATGCTGTTAAATCTGATTTTAAAACAAACTAATTTTATCATGCTAACATAGAGGAATATTAATTTTGTGTAAATAGTGATAAATTATCAATATGGTATAAGCGAGACTTTGATAGCAAAATATAAATCAATATTTTCCTTACCAGCTTACATTGTGCTCATTGGGTCAATAAATCTGACAGTAAAAGTAATAGTAAACAATCAAAATTTGTTGTCTCTTCAGACGCAATCAGAAAGTTAATAAACACCTCCTGAAACCAGTTTCTGGCCATACAGCCCTCATCAGTCGGGTTCGAGTCGACGTCTAACGAGCGATTGAAGGAACAACCAAAGTCTGAGATAATAATTTCGACCTTTTTAGGAAGGTATGGAGTGTTATAAACGCCTAGCACCATCCAAAGGCGAAAGTTCGCAGTATAATTAGGAAAGTTGGACTAAGAACGTTATCTGTTTATTGGGCTGGAATGTTTTTCTTCGCGTGGTGTATTCGCAGGATCTCGTTCTAATATATTAATTATCAATATCTGCAACGGTTTTCCGATAGAGAACGGATGATAAAAATAATATAGACATCATTGAGTATTAATAGTAGAGATATTAATAGTTTTTTTTGTAATTAAATTCTGAAATTAATAAAAGAGTGCATCGAATTAATGTACACCTCTATTATTTTATGAATGCTTTTTTATATTTTGTTTTTCAAGAAAAGCGGTTTAAACTTCAAAAAAGTATCAGACTTTTTAAGGATTTCTTCGGTAATTCAAAGTTTTCCTGTGTTTCCCTTAAGAGAAAGAGTTTTAAACCACTATTTACCATTAATAAATGTCAAAAGCAAAATCCCAGTTTAATACTAAACTTTAAAAGTTTAAAGTAATATCGCTGTAACATAATATCAAGTTTTTCTATAGGATCAAGGTGGAATTTTAAATAAAGTACAATAAATGTATTTTTGAGAATATATCTGCGATTATTTCAATGAGTTGGGTTTGTCCACAAAATGAATGTCTGAATTTTGTAGCAAGGAATAATTACCTGACATTTAGTTTGGCAATTTCGGTGGTCGCGCTGAAATTTTTCTGCTGGTGTTTTGCATTATTTTGCTTAAGGTTATAACGTTGGATAAGTCAAAATAAAAGTTGATATTGCTCAATAATTTCATAATTTCAATTGCTGGTTGAGATAACAATTTTTTGATTTTAACTGCTGACAAGTGAACTCAAAGAGATTTGCCACAAAATATGAAATCATCTATGGTTTGAGTTTTGTGTTTCACAACAAAGTTTGCAACATATGAATTGGTAATGACATGCGCTTGAGACGATTTTTAATATGTTGATTTTTATTGAGCACCAAATTTGCATAACATTCCATATTCACAAATAAAATAAGTATTTAAGATGTGTTTTAGTAATTAATTTTTTTTTCGTCGTAAAAATTGTTTAACATAAACAGAGGCGGTATCGATAATCAGAAACATATCAGAATGACACTTTTACATATTATTTTTATGGTCACCTTAATGAATAGCATTCGACTACCTGTGAATATGCCTGATATGGCGTCCCGTATTTTTTTTCGAAATTCTTCTGCTTAAATTCTCGCTTCCTGGTACTATGTTGAATCGGTAGATATTTAAGAAAATTCAAAATTGTAATTTTTCATGGTTATGCACAAAGCTAATGCTTGTGTACCGTTGGCTCGGAAAAGACTCTTTACAAAAAATAACGCATTATTGGATGTACAATAAGCAGTAAATTGACAATAGCTGAGTGATTGTATACTAGGGTAGTCTGAAAAGTTTGCAGCCTCAAAATGGAGATGGCGTTAGTCGTCAAAAATATTTTGATAATGGTGCATGCATCGAAAAATAACCTTGAAAATTTCAGCTATAGTAGATACTCAGTTGTTATTTAACCGTAATTTATGTTAGTCGACTTGTCAAGTGTTTCTGTAAAGATGGAAAAAATCGAATATCGAGTCGTCATTAACTTCTTGCATTTGAAAGGCAATAGCATCGACCTCGCCTTAAATTTGCATCAGCGTATAATAAACACTTTTTTTTTATGCTTTCAATAAACAATAATAACGACTGACATGTTAAACAACAAATGAACCTCTAATATGGCTGAAATTTTCAAGGTTATCTTTCAATTCAGGCGCAATTATATTATCAGAATATTTATGACAATTAAAATATACATATACATATATATATATATATATATATATATATATATATATATATATATATATATATATATATATATATATATATATATATATATATATATATATATATATATATATATATATATATATATATATATATATAGGAGGCTTATTGGACGGTAGTACTTCATCAGTAATAGTATCCTCCTATCAATAATGTACAAAGTTTTCACTTAGATAATTTCTAAAAGGATATTAAAAAAACTGAATGACGCACAACCAAGAGAACAAGCAGGATTCAGAAGTAGATTCAGTACAATGGATCACATCCAGGTTGTACAGCAGGTCATAGATATGCACAACGAATACACCATGCCACTGTGCTTGGCTTTTATCGACTACGAAAAAGCATTTGACTCCATCTCTAAGCATGCAGTAATGGATGCACTGCTTAGGCAAGGGGTAGATAGAGCATATGTAAACCTATTAGGATCGATATATGATGGAGCTACAGCCACAATTCACCTTGATGATCTTGAAGTTATAATTAATGTAGAACGAGGTGTACGGCAGGGTAACGCAATATCGCCTATTCTTTTCTCGGCCGGCCTTGAAGAAGTATTCCGTAAACTGGATTGGGAACAGGATGGTGTGAAGATTAATGGTGCAAACTTAAAACATCTTAGATTTGCAGATGATATCGTTCTCCTTTCACAAGACCCAGATGAGCTGTAAAGACGCATGCAAGAACTGCAAAGGGCTGGCGAACCATTTCACTTGAAAATAAACCTGAAAAAGAGTCAGGTTATGTTCAATAACTTCGCCCAGGACGGAAGAATTTCAGTTTTAGGAAGTGATTTAGAGATTGTGGACAGCTTTATATATCTTGGGCAAAGAATTTCAATGGAGGGGAACACCGTCCGGGAGGTGGAACGGCGTGTTAAATGTGGCTGGCAGGCATTTGGTAGGCTCAACATTGTGTTTAAAAGCAGATTCCCACTTTGCCTGAAAAGAAAAGTCTTCGATCAGTGTGTTCTACCCGTTATGACATACGGAAGTGAAACCTGGACACACACATCGCAATCAATTCAAAAACTTCGGGTAGCACAGAGGGGAATGGAAAGATGTATGCTTGGCATTACAAGACGAGACAGAAAGTCCTGCGCATGGATCAGGGACCAAACACAAGTCTGTGACATCATTGGAAGAGTAAAGCATTTGAAATAGAGATGGGCAGGCCATATAGCGAGGCGATGGGATGACAGATGGACCAAGGCAATCCTGGAGTGGATACCGCTTGATCGCAAACGTTCGCGAAGAAGACCGAAAGCACGATAGATTGATGACATCGTTAAGTATATTGGACCAGAGTGGCAGAGGAAAGCATAGAATCGTAAAAGTTGGAAACATGCTGAAGAGGCCTTCATCCTGCAGTGGATCGACACGGGCTGATGATGATTCTGACTTCTCTGGCAGCTCACAATTCTTTTGTTGAAATTCTCGATTACTGCTGAACACATTTGCGGAGTTATGTCACGAATTATTCGCCTAATTTCTTCTTTCAACTGTTGAACGGTTTGCGGATTATTTTCGTAAGCTTTGCTCTTCACATAGCCCCACAAAAAATAATCTAGCGGCGTCAAGTCGCATGACCTTGGTGGCCAATTTATGACCCCATTCCGGGAGATCTATTCAGGGATTCTATTAAGGGATTCAGACATGCAATTTATGATTTGAACAAGATTTCAGCTAAATGGCCACCACGGTTCCTTTTGCAGACACAGATTCGCGCGCGCCAGTTTTCGATGACCCTGGCGTACATTTCGGGCTCTTTGGCGACGAATGTTAGTTTCCAAGTCGCCAATAGTCCCGGGTTTATCGTTATAAACCTGTTTTCACATGTCCCCAGAGAAAATAATCTAAAGGTGTTAAATCGCATGATTTCGGCGGCCAAGCAGTGCGGTCATTTCATGAAATTAACGAGTTGCCGAACTTGTGCCGACTCACAATAAGCCCATGTTTATTCAGGAAATATGCGATGGTGCGCCATCCTGTTGTAAATAAAGGTTATCTGCAACGATTCCATCAAATTCTTCTAAAAAATCTTCTAGTATTGCCTTGTAGTGCTCGGCATTGATGGTAAAGGTGGCCCCTTCCTCATTTTAAGAAATAAGGACCGATGACAAAATCCACACTAAACTGTGATATTTTGTGGATACAAAGGAATGTGATGTACCACCAAAGAAGCACCATACCAAAGATGTTGTTTATTCACGAATCCATAAGGGCCAGAAATGAGCTTCATCGGAGAAGATGATTTTGCGAATTTTGAAATTCGTTTTCCGCTTCCATCATTTCGAAGGTCCAATCGGCAAATTCACGACGAATACGATGGTCGGTTGACTTCAATTCTTGCGCCAGTACCATCTTATACAGATGCAAGCATAAGTTCAACACCAAAATTCGCCAGGTTGTCATTGAGACCGAGATGTTATCATTTTCTAACTTTCTTGAACAGCAGCTATATTCTTAACACTTCTGGCTTTTTTTGTCGTACAGGCACCACACTATCGTCGAGAGTAAACTCATTTTGAAATTTTCTCCATCCACTCCACACCATCAATAGCCTGTTCAGAAGGACCACTACAACGAATACCACGATGGGTCTGATTAATTGTTGCGTAGCACGAGGAGGCCGCGAATTTGCGTAATAAAACTGAACAATTTTCAAACGTTTTTCTAACGTGAAACGAACCATGATTTAATTGCAAATCTTTCGGAAAACAACTGATAAGACATGTCAATAATCGGTATACAAATATGGCCGCCATGGGCTGTCAAAGTTCCATCATCCCTAATGGTAGACCCTTTATTTATTTTACTTCACCGAATCAATAAGATAAGTAATACAAGTTCATTTTAAATATTGCAAAATACGAATAAGCAGCGATTTGGAGACAATAATGCCACCTTGTATTCAACTTACTAACATCGCAGTGATATAGTAATTTAATTCTGTATATTGTATTTAAAATCGACAACTAAGATATTACCACAAAACAATTTCAGTGGTTTCTTTTCTGGTCGGTCATCGCCTTAACTCTACCGAGAACTTAATTACAAACTAATCAAACTCGCGAGCCAACTAATAATTAAAACTGGGCTATAAATTCGATGCCTTAAAACTTGCCTCGGGCCACAAAACTGCATTTTCGAAGTTCGGAAAACGGTCCCGGACGCTGTTCACAATGAGTTTGTTTATATTAATGAAGTTTGAGTGTCAAGGATGAGGCTAACGAGAATATATTTATTAATTGTTGGGATGGTTTGAATGTGAGCCTTTCGTGGTGATTCGAGTTTGATTTATTTGCTTTTATGGTGTTGTTAGAATAGTTAATAGTTTATTAAATTCAATGCAATCGTCTAATGACTCTATTTCGATAATAATATCATAATAATATCGATTAATTATTTATAAATATGGAAAATCTATAGACGGTAGATGTATAATAAAAAAGTAGAATAAATGAACACTATTTATTTTTTTTAACTTTTCAATCTGGTAATTCAGATGGATTTCAGAAATTTCTTAATCGTGTAGACTTTAATAAATGACCTGTTTTTAGGACATTTATAATTTTGTTAAACTTATTAATGATGGTCTCGACATACGGACATCTCAGATTATTAAACTAAAGATACAGTAAATGACGTTTCCAATTGATTTTCGCGTTCAAATTGATTTTAAAACTCAAATAAAGACAATGGAAATATATCTGAATAACTGAAACAATTCATATTCTATCAAGTACACAGGGATGTTGATTTGAATATATAAAAAGCGAAATGGAAAATTTTAGAGGAATATCGCTCCTGTGCATCCATTAGAACATTCTCACAGACATATTAAGACAAAGGATAAGCTCTTACGTGGAAGAAAATATAGGATAATACCAAGGAACCGTAAAATCTATCATTGAACAAATATTTGTGATTCGACAAATAATGGAAAAGTTAATGGAAAAAAACGGAAATTTTCAAGAGTCAAAATATGTTATAGTACACATTAACTGATTATGTTTGCATTTTACACAAGGTTTTTGGTAAAGAGATGGACTAGCACCTATCTTAATTAATGCATTACATAAAGTAATATCAGAAATGCAAATCGATCCAGAAATACCATTATAACAAAAGAACTACAACTAATAGCGAATATAGCTGACGTCAATATAGTAAGAAGGTTTGTGAGAGGTGAAGGACAGCTATGAAACAATAAAAGAGAAAGTTATTGGGTTGGAAATTATCATTAAAAAATGAAGGGGATGATTACAAGAATGAGAGAGCTAGTACAAGACTGGACTGTGGGAAACGACAACATTGACATTTCGAACTAATTCATCTATTTAGGCGCAAAAGTAAATAATACAAATTATATCGAACGGGAAATTAGGCGCACAATAACTAGAAGGAGATTCATATGCCCTACATAAAACATTCAAGTTTAAACTTGGCAAAAAACAGACACTGATAACAATTTATAGGACACTGGTAGCTGGCCTGGTAGAGGTTGTTCTGCCCTTTTCGGTAGGTGGAGCGATGAGTTTGATTGCAGTGTGACTTTACATTATTCAAGATATTTATTTAAATTATTTAGCTTTTATTTTGATATTTCTTGAATTTTCTAAATAATGATATTAAATTTCTTTTTTTTTAACTATAAAATATAGAATTTCTTAATAATATGACTACAACGCCACCTATCGGATCCTAGCATAGATAAGATAAACATAGATAAATAAATATATAGTGGGAATATGACCTCAATCAGTCAAGTCGTTCAGAAGTTAAACGATCACTAACAGACGCGTCAACGATTATATATATATATATATATATATATATATATATATATATATATATATATATATATATATATATATATATATATATATATATATATATATATTTATTTATTTATTTATTTTTTTTTTTGGTGCGCCTTAACATTCTTTATCTCCAACATCAAAATCATTATTTTTAAAACATCTAAACCAATATCTGCATGTTGTTTCCGAAAGAGCATGGGAGCCCTAAGACTCCAGAAGAATTCCAGGTGCTTCAGCTGCAAATTTTTTTGAAAAACCTAATGCAACAAAATTCCCAGCAAATACTGTTTTTTTTTGGCACGAAATTCGGCATGTTTAACGCTATGACTAAAATATGTTGGTTACGAGCCCCACCCATCCCTTCAATCGGAGCGCATATATCTCATCTCTCGATCTCGAGACCTTATCCACAAGTCAACAACCCATACTTTCGCCGTATATATGCAGTGTTAGATTTTTTTGAACTGCGTCCAATGAGACCATAGTAGCTTAATAATAATACACCCAAGTGCTACTGAGTGTCTCATTGGACGTAGTCCAAAGAAATCTAACTATATATATACAAATTGTTTTTCTTTTCAAATTAATATATCTATCAATATATTAAATATTGAGTAGAATGGTTGCCAACAAAAATTCCTTGTTGAATGATACTTTACGAATGATTTTCTCACGATTTATATAAAAGTTTTATACGTTACTATGAAATACATTTAAAAGCACAATTTGATGTTAAACTTTTAGAGAAAACTCGACAAGTAAACGCAAAAGTTTTTCGGTGTCTTTGCGAAGTCACTTCAACGGACCGGAAGTGTCTTTGGGAAGATTTAAATCGAAAAGTTTCTAGTGGGAGACGATGTCAGTAGTGTTTCCTGCAAAGGTGCCCCAAGGCGAGTTGCCTGAACTAGTTCAGTTCTGTTCCATACGACGAATACGAACAATCAATTTGACACCAAATTTAGTGACATGTTCAGAATAGAAGTGCATAGAATAGAAATATACAGTTTGATTTATTTCTTAAATTCTATCAACAGTTTTGTCTTAAAATTCGAAAACGTGGTTTTTAAAGTGGGATAAATTTAAATTATTTATTATATTTTTCATTGTTTTTATGTTCGTCTTTGCCGTGAAAATATCACTTAGCTTCAACTGTTATCATGGCTATAACTTCAATTTTACTTAAATTTCAACTTTTCTGATTTATACTGAATAACAAATTTTTTATCTTATTTCTTGTAAAGTAATCCAAATGATTTGAACCTAGAGAGGCAGGTGGTCATAACATATATGATATCTCTGTTTTGCAGTAATAATGTTGCTTATCATTAAGCTGTTCTGTATTTGAGGAATTCTGATTGATGCAAATGCCTAAATTTAAAACCCTTTTATACAAATGGTGCTTATGCTTCGTTGTAAATAAATGGTTAGTTTTATGGTTTAGGTATTGTCCCCCTATGCATTGTTCATGTGTTTTAGTGATATTTATGATTTTCTCGATCGAAAATTTGAATTATAAGATCTTTGAACTAGCTCAGATAACGGGTAATTTTTTTCGTCTGTCCGAACTTCCGATAGGGGTCGCTGTCAAACGAACTTTGACAACTTTTCACTTTTCAAATTATTCAGTACAGCCTGAAAAATCATCATTGAACGTTTAACATCAGAGCAACGGTTGTTAGTTGTCCAAATTTATTATCAAAATTAGTAGTTGTGCTTTAAATTTATAGAGCACTTCGACAATAGAGCAACCGAGTGATTCGTCGAATTATCGATTATTAAAATTTTAAATGCATTTCACGTTGCTCGATATAAAAACAAAAATAAGAAAATATCGTCGGTATTGCTGGCTGTGTTGATGAAGATCCATATTTATCAATTCGTGGCCGTTCGTTTGTTATTTGGCTACGTAGAAGATTAATAATCAAAATTGCCTCATTTGGAATGAAAATAATTCGTAAATGATCTAACAATTAATTACTGTTGTATTCAGAAAAATGCACCGTATGGTGCGGATTGTTCGCCGGTGGCACCATTGGGTTGTATTTCTCTAAAAATCAAACTGGAAAGCACGTTACCGTTAATGGGAATCGTTACACCGCGATGGTTATGAAATCCAAATTTGAATGTTATTGATCTGGAGGAGATGTTGTTTCAACAGAAAGGTTCCACATGTCATACAGTCAACGCAATATTCGATTTATTGAGGTAACAATTCGGTGAGAAAATTATTTCCAGGAACAGACCTCAATTCTTCTATTGGAACCTTCGGTGTAAAACACTAAACTCGAAGAGATTTACCACTAAACACCAAATCACTTTTTGAAATTTTCTCGACGCACGTCTCGCTAACCATGTTGGCATCATTAGGAGATGATTTAATCTAATTCTAAAAACGAAACTATGCTATATTTATATGAAAACGAAACGTTCGTCGAAGAGTTTTCAAAAAGTGGTTTGGTGTTTAGTGATAAATATCTTCGAGTTTAGGAACGGACCTGTTAATTGGCCACCAAAATCATGCGATTCAAAGCGATTTAAAGCCATTATTTTTTTGGGGTAATGTGGAATTTTTGGTCTATGCCGATACAAGCTACTATTGACACATTGGAAGCCAACATAAATCAGACGATTGCGGACATAAGATCACATTAGCTTGAAAAAGTGGTCGACAATTGTATTGACAGAATGCTCTTTGTCAGAAGTAGGCGCGATGAACATTTATCCGAAATTGTTTTCAAATATGAATGCCATTGAATGATATTTTAAATACAATAAATCGTTTCAAGGCATCTAATTTGGTTGTTGTTTTGTTTGAATTCGGATGTATTTGAAGTGCGAACGCACTAAAAAATCACCCTATATATGTTAACTTCCACCAGAAAGAGTGTAGTATATATATAGTATAGTAGATAATATTCCAATACACCTATTTAGTTCTCTAAGTTTAGTTGTTATGGTTGTCACCGATTCTTCTCGAGGGAATATATATAATGCCATAGTCAAATTATTTATAGATATCCCAATATCTTGAAGGATTCAAAGTAATTAAATAAGTTCTTGGTTTATGTAAAGAGTTGATCTGTAAAGATAGTATAATTATTAGATATGCCCATAAGTAATGATATTTTTTTCAAATTTTAGTTGAACTTATTATAACATAACCTATATTCGTGTTAAATATATTGATAATCATTGTGATTATAGTTAAATTTTGAAAAAAATCAGGTGAACCCTATGAAAATGGAGGAGCAAAGGGTGGATAAGTTCCATATTTGACATTTGATGCTTGATGCCTTGGATGGCAGAATATTTGAGCCTTGATTTAAAAAAAATAAGAACGGTGATTTCAATCTTTTCGACGGTATTAAATCTGGAAGGCCTGTTGAGTTGACATCATGGTCCATAATATAACGGTGCCATATCAACTTTCAGTTCAAAATAAAATTCAACGTGTAAAATTTATCTGTTGTGCACTTATATCCAGATTAGGCAGATCTTTTTTCATTAACAAATTGTTACTGGAGATTAAAACTGAATTCTGTACAGCAATCTACATAAGAAAAAACAACGGTTTTACACCAAGACAACCATTTTTGCTCCATCTACAAAACTATGGTTTTATTAGAATTCAGAATATATACAATTAGATAAAAGATCTTGCAATAATTGACAATGGACAAGAAAAAAGTACCATTCTTCTTTTTTTTCTTCCTGGGGTACTAGAGCCCATTAGTTAGTCTTGACTTCTTTCAACCCATGCTGAATTGAAGTGCCGCGGTTTTACTTTGTTGATTTTTTAAAACGAGTGATTTATAATCGAAAAATTTTAATGGTTTGTTTTGTAAAGACGGGTGTTTTGTTTCTAGATGCCGGACTAATTTTGAAGGCTTCATGTTTTCCACTGACTTTTGTGGTTTGTCGCCCAAGGTAACATAACCATATTTTAAATATGTTTCATTGTATATTATGGT
The DNA here is from genome assembly GCA_031761425.1 of Cosmopolites sordidus. Lineage (NCBI taxonomy): Eukaryota > Metazoa > Arthropoda > Insecta > Coleoptera > Curculionidae > Cosmopolites > Cosmopolites sordidus. The sequence goes on along the minus strand of JARFXV010000710.1, from coordinate 406,625 downwards.
TTTTTTTTAGTGTTTCATCAAATGTAGACGATGCATTTCGTTTTGTCATAAATTTGTCCATTTTATTTAATATTATTAATTAATTTTTTTTACCACACTGTAATTAATATATTTAACACTAAGTGAGAGAAGAAATTGTAGCATTTAATACTGGGTGAGAGAAGAAATCGTAGTACTTCTTTTTGAAAAAATGTAATTAACAATGAAACTTTTCGTCTTGTTCCTTTTGTTTTTATTACCAAAGCGCATAGCTTGTACGAACCTGCCTAATGGCGCTCGGGACGAATAATCTGTCTCGCATGCACGGGCGGATCATTTTACGTTACGTCATTTTACGTCATTAAGTGCGTGCAAATGCAGTGTAGGGCACATGTTCTAACTGGTAAAAGTAATATAAGAACGAGGGGTTACACAAGTTTTGTAGTTCGGTATTTGTGGCTATGTGCGTTATTTCGGTATAAGTGTAACGGCCCATTCACACATACATCTGTCATTTACTATTCGTCATTTAATATAATGAAAAATAGATGATTAATTTTTTTAACGATTTGTAAGCATGTGAATGCACCCGTTATAAACCATTTAAAGCCGATGCAAAACTTTGATGATTGTCAAATTAACATATTGTAGTGAGGGGGTGGTAACGTTTTTTACTTTTTGGTTATTTAGTGGGCCGCGACACTAAAAAGACTGGGAAACGATGATCTACCGTTTCGCAGCAGTAATTGCTTTCCGGGGTGGGACTGCTAGGCCCATATCTAAAAAGTGACACCTCAGTTTTTATTAATTTCATTTAACCTTTACTTGTTCATATAAAGATTTGATGCTACAAAAACAATAATTAATACAATAACATTTTTTTGCATATAATAATGATATATAAAAAATATATAACAGAAATAAACATAGTAACATTTAAAAATGTATCACTTATTTAACTTTATATAACTAAATGATGCTATAGTAGAAAACTACTTTAATTAAAACTTTTTATAAGCCATTAATATCCTCTATGCTTTTAAACATATTGTACTTACCCCAGATAAATCTACCCTAACATGCAAACGTTTTTAAAATACTTACCCATTAGGGTCAGAAGACATACTATCACCGCTAATATGAAGTCTTTGGAGGGCATAATGGCTCCCGCTGGAGCTAATTCCAGTTCACAATGACCCCCTGTGTACCCAATGGGGCAAATGCATTCGTATCTCAGCGGGGGTTCATAGTCAATGCATCTACCGCCGTTTATACAGGGCGACCATAAACATTCGTTTTCGTTTATGCACGTTGCATCGCGAAGTCTGTAACCTTGCGGACAACTGTAAATGTTCAGAAATAGTGAGTACTTACCAGTCTAATTAAATGAACGTCGTCCCCATTTTCATTTGTTTTTTTAGGCAGTGAGTACAGTTTTTAGTTATATGTATTTTTCTAGATGTGATTTATTTATTATTATTTTAATGCGTTAACTGGTGGAGTTTTTAGAATGTTATTTTATACAGGGTGTCCCATAACTTATCCGCCATAAAGCAACTGGTGATAGTAGAGATGAAAATAAGAGGATTTAGTCAATAAATGTGTTGGCAAATGTCATTAAAAGGATACAGGGTGTTGAAAGTGAAACTAAATTTTCAAAAAATTGAGATAATTTAAAAAGGGTTGAAGATACCAGGTTCAAAATCGGGGTAGTTGGGTTTTCAAAAGTGACAAATTCGGTACTAGCTTGAGGCAAGATCCTAGAGGCCGCTTGCCACCTACTTTGTGAGGAATTAACTCGCTTCTATTTTTTTACCATATAAAGCTGGGAATATTTTGACTTCAAAATAGAGGAGAGTCATAATTTCCACGCAAAAAAGGTTCCCTTGGTCAATATCGATGTCTCACATCGTTTGCGAAATATTCGTGTTCGAAAAATTCCATTGCACATCTTGTCGATGGCTGAAAAATATTCAATTCACAAAGTATACGTGGAATGTTGTGTCCAAATTATTATGTCTAGATGACAACTGTCATTGTTTTCTATCTCTCCTATTAAACGTAGGTGGAAACAAGTTTCTCCAATCTTGAGTTGGTATTAAATAATTTGTAAAAAATGCCCTTAATCAGCTTCCGAACCGTAATTTAAGGGATATGCTCTGCGTAAGGAATATGCACAAGTAAATTACAATAATCGCGTTGCAGTTAGAAAGTATGAAAAGCTCTATTCAACCAAAACCATCCCAGATCGATAAATTTTTCAAAGAATTTTCAATCATTTAGGCGAAACAGGTTTTAACAAAAGATTACGGCGACAAAAGATTAATGGCATGGAATTTAAATCATACAGTTCTTCATGAAACAACTTTTTATAATGGAAATAATAACAAAGAGAAATTAACTCCATAACGAAGATAAATCTGAGATTTATTTTTCAAAAAGTTACCTACGTAATATATATAAATATATTCTTTTGGGAAACTACAAATCTCGCCAGTTAAAATACTGACCTACATTGTAAAATACATATATGCCTGAAGCCTCATTCTGTGTTTGTTAACGTAAATTGATATTCCTTTCTAAAAAAATATTCTGCCTTGTCGTTTTTAAATAAATATATAATATGAACTAGGCGTTACAGTCATAATGAGATACAGGTATGGAAGTGTTATCTACCATGGAAAGGAGCATGTTACAAAAAAGAAGAGGAATGTAATGGTGATATGTAATAGAAGTGAAATAAATTTTTTTTGTAAAAGTTTACTATTAGATACATAAAATTAGTCTATAAACGTATTATTTGACTGAAACTGAATATATATATATATATATATATATATATATATATATATATATATATATATATATATATATATATATATATATATATATATATATATATATATATATATATATATATTTTACGATTGATATTACCAAATATATTTTCACAGTGCCTTAAAAATGTGTATGATTTTATAAATAAAATACTGATCTTTTTTAATTTAACATAGAATATGCAAAAACAAATAATAGGGGTACCAATAAATATTGTCGTTTTTTTTATTTTAAAAATGTTTTCATCTATTGTCAATATTTTGACTTGATATAATAAAATCTATATTCTAGTTAAATACATTAGTATTTAGTTTGCTTGTTGTTAAATTATAGGGCTATAAAAATAGCCCAATAAGAAAAACCTTATAAGAATGGAAATGCGAATACGTTCCGTATTAGGTAATTGATGCTTTATAAGTTTTGAAAGCATAATAATGTCACTAATGCTATTAATGTTGTTTATTTTAATACATTGCATAGCAGAATATGACAGGTTTCGTTTAAATAATATATATATACCGTTTAAATAATATACATATATAATAATATAATATATAATAACCTAAAAAAGGTGAATTCAATCTTTTTGTCAATATAACATCTGAAAGATCTGTTAAGTTTGCTAAGGATCTGTTGTTGGTTGAAATTGGCGGTGGTCCCCAAATAAACCATCTTGAATTTAGTCACAAAGCTTACAACTTAATCGTTTACAATACAACGGTGTTTCAAACAACTGCAGTGCACTTTTGACCAAGATAGGTAGATTAGATTTTCCTTCAATATTCTTACTGGTGATGAAAACTCGACTCTATATAGCGCCTCCAGAACAATAAATGGCGTGGTAAGCGGAATTTTACACAAATTATTCACTATAAGGTTTTCAATCCTAATGAAATCATAAGTGGTGAATATTTTTGTGCTTAACTTGATATATTATATATGGGTTTGATTCTTCAAAAACGTCCAAGAGTGATTATTCGAAAAGGTGCTATTCTGCAGCATGATAATGAAATACCTCATGGTACCAGCATCACCCAAGAAGAAATCAGAGTTTAGCTTGTCTAAGTATTTCTTCACCCATTGTATTATCCTGATGTTGCAGCATCATATTGCAGTCTTTTCATATCTATGAAACATTTTCTTCGTGGAAAACAATTTCCACTCGAAGAATATTCTACTTCAAAATTACCCTCATTGTACAAAAAGGGAATAGAAAGTTTGTCAATAAAGTTGTAGATTAAAATTGTACTAACTGTTAGATAAAATAAAATTTTGTGCAGTATAAAAAAAGGATATTAATTTTGGGTACCCTTAATACATACACATATGTCCAAAAGTTTGGAATATTTACAAATAGAATATCTACGCCTATGATACTCTAAAAATTGTATTGGATATTTATTTTACCCCGTTTTTAAAAAGAAATAACAAAAGCATTGTTTTGCTGACAACACTGGTTTTTTGATTTTTACCCATTCCGCTGATATTGGTATTTACACATTATTTCAGTTCTTTTTTAATCTTCAATCAACCCGTTTAAAAATGACTAGAAACATGATATCTCATTACAACAGATCAAGAGTAATTGCTTTGTTACAACACTGCTTTAATTAAAGTGATATCGCGGAAGTTGTAGGTGTTTCCCAAAGTGCTGTATCGAAAAATCATAAAAAATTCCAAGAGACAAATGACGTAAAGGATCACCCCAGAAGTGGTAGAAACGATGTACAACAGCTGCACAAGATCGGCAGATATTAATGATAGCTCGCAGAAATCGTCTGGAATCTACAAGTGGTATATCAAGGGAGCTTGTTAGACTTACAGGGCGGGAGCTTGTTAGAACACGCAGACAGAAAGCGGTTAATTTGCATTGTAGAAGACCTTTACGTGTTGCCAAACTAACCCTTCATCAAAAAAATGTAAGATTGCAATGGACTCGAGAAATGGAGGATCATAGTCCTAACTGGATTAACATAATGTTCTCTGATGAAACGAGAATCGGCTTGGTTTCTGATTTACGAAGAACATTAGTTTGGAGAGCTCCAGGTCGACAAGCCCGACTAGTGGACCGACTGCCACTGATGAGGGTTACACGGACACCTCTACTGATCCTGGAAAAAAGAGTAACTGGTGTTGTGTACATCGAGGAAGTTTTAAATCCTGTTGTGCGTCTGTTCCAAGATACAGTGGGCGATGGATTTGTTTTCATGGATCACAAAGCACCTCCTCATCGAACAGCAGCAGTACAAAATTTTCTTCAAAAAAAGAGGAGGAAATAACTAAGTTAGAGTGGCTAACAAATTTCCCTGACATGAATGTTATTGTCACATTCACGCTTCTGAATGTCATTCACAAGCCCAAATTAATCATTTAATCGACAGTACGCGAAATGACCTACAAGCATGTCTACAGACCCATGGAGGAACTACTGCTTATTAGATTTATTGAAAGTTGTTCTTTTTTTTTAAAAATTACTTTTGCAGGCAATTGGTACATTCTAATTTTTTGATTCCAAAATAATAAATCAACTTTAGACACATTGGCCATTTGATGTCGAGTTTTATTTGGCACCAGTAAGAGTAATAAAATGATGATTACGTAAACCACTAAAAGAAAAACTTAATATCAATAAAAAAGTGAAATGTTTAAATATTCCAAACTTTTGGACATATGTGTAAATAAGTTAATTATAGAAAATTAAATTATGAACTAAAAATAATTGTTTTTAATTGTTTTAATTGTTATTCTTTCAATTCTTCTATTGGAACCTTTGGTGCGAAACAGTAAACTTGAAGAGATTTACCACTAAACACCAAATCACTTTTGTTTGAACTGCTCGACGCACGTTTCGCTAACCATGCTAGCTTCATCAGGAGATAATTTAATCTGAGATTAAATTTACTGAAACTGAGATTATGATTTAATCTCAGGTGTTTAGTGGTAAATCTCTTCAAGTTTAGTGTTATTGTTTGTTTCTTTTATGATAGAAAATGGTTCTTAAGTTTAAATAGTGTCACAAGTTGGTCTGAAAAAAAAATGCCTCTTTTAGTTTAGTTAAGACTAGTTATTTTTCTTATTTGGAGTATTTGTGTATTTGTGTCTAGAAACAGTTTTACATGTGTTAACATCAACGGTTCTTCCTATTGAAAATCGGTTTTGAAGCCTCTGAATCTGTTGTTCGGACATGTTGGGGATGTTTAACCCAAACACTGGATACAGTTGATGTTCTACATTAGGACAATAAGCTAATAATAAACATGACAGTCCATGAAGTCCATGAGTTTTGCGGCAAGAAAAGAAATTAATAAAATTATTATTATTATGCCATTTTAGAAAGCTTTTAGACGCTCTTTGACGATCTGCTTCCATTTTTCTGTCTACCTAATCGAGTTCCAGTAGATTTCATTTCGAACTCGTGGCAGAGACGTGTTGGAAGTGTGTGATGTTGCTCCGTCCTGCTGAAACCATGTTCTTTAAGTGTAACCAACATTCTGAAAACACGCATCTAGAAACAAAACAATCCTCGTATTACATCGCGAGAACTAAAAGATGCTGCTCGTAAAAAATGGGAAATAATTCCATAAGCATTTGCAATTCAGGTATCAAACAATTGTCCAACATTTCCCATAAGGCCCTGAATTGACGATAACTGCGCGTCGTCTGCCGTCTTCAAAAAAGTACGGACCGATTATTCCTCGCGCTGACGTTGCAATCCATACAGTGACTTGAGGCAAATGTATGGGTTTTTGATGCTTGTGTTTCGGGTTCGTTGCACTTCAGTAACGACAGTTCTGCTTATTTACATGGCCTTTGAGATGAAAATGAGCTTCAACCGAAAACAATATGTTGCTGAAAGTTGTGCTCAGTTAAGAAAACAGAAAACGCTGAGTTACCTGATTAACGAATTGAAACCTCTGATCGGTATCTTGGTGCTTTAACTCTTGTACCAGTTTTAGGTCCTTGCGCCTAATGCGGTGCAATGATGATCGAGACATGTTGATTGAAACATGCGCTCGCTTACGAACGAAAAGGTCCGGATTGTCGCGAATGGACTGATTTACCATTTCCACATTTTCGTCACTTGGGGATGAAGGTAACCCACTAACACTGACGAGGGTAACACTAGGCGCATCTTTAATGTTACGCAAATCACGATGATTGCAACAACGATAATTGCTGAACTTTCTCTGCGCTACATCATTTTTTTGTAAAATTTTCTCATACACAAAGCCCGGTCTGCTCCCGAGAAATGGTCTATACTGATTAAATTCTTAAACGCGGGGCTATCATAATATTGAGCCAATGAAATAGAAACTTCTTTATGGGACAAATTGTATTAGTAAGATTACCCCGAAGTAATTGTAGTTTTTATAGTGTGTTATTGTTATATTCTCATTCAATAAAAGGTCATTGGGTGTTCTATCGATAACGGGGTACATTGCCTTTAAAGTATTAATTATTTTAACCATATTTTTCGTATTCTTCTGTCAACTTACGCATCTTATAATCCATGTCTTCCTTATGATTTAATATTACTGCTTGGTGGTTGGGGAATTGCAATGTATGGAGGGTTGTGTTATCAAGTTCGATTCTCATTCCATGAATTTTTCATTTCCGCTGTTTTAATATAGGTTTAGAGCAATATAGGTTTAGAGCAATGTTGATGATATACAACAATCCTCTACAAACCTTTGATATTGTGCCAGTGGCAAAGCTTTGAAGAGCTGTGATAGGAGCGTTGCTAATGTTTAATTGTTGGTATTATGTCATATGCTTTATGTAAGTTCACATATATTATAAGTCTTTCTAGGTAGGTTTTAATTTCTTTTTCTATATCTTTCAGTAGTGGACTATATAACCTACTTATTATGCTTGTCACATATACTCCTATCTAAAGTTCACATACTTGTTAAGACTATTCTCATAAATTAATGTTGGGCATGCAGTTCTCAATTCTGTTGGAAAACGGTATCTATTAATCCAAAAAAATATTATATATGCTATGCTTTTAATTTTGAAAGCACGAATATTAATAGAGCATGCTTAATATGTTGCATCAAAAATAATTTTCTTTAAAATATAATATAATAATATTTATTTAAAATATAATAATATAATAATGTAAATGAAAAATATTTTACAATTTATCTTCCGAGCAATCCATTATCAAATTAATGTGTATTTTGAAAATATATGGAAAATTTATAGGTCTGGGTATTTATCGTAATAATCCATTGGTTTAAATCGCAAATATTTCCACCATTATTCTTGTGTTTTTGCCAAATAATTCTTTTAGAAATGCAACGATTGGCTCAACTTGAGGTAAGACATCGCTCGTTCCCCGTCCACTAACACAAATTTTATTGGAAGTGTTTTCGAAACGTTCCGATTTAGAGACTGGGCCGAAACGTTCGGCTTAGAGCTGACGCAGCGAAACTTTGGCACTATTTGCATGTGCTTGTTTTATCTTGGCATAGGACCGATCGACAAATTCGAACGTGTTCGTCGTAAAAACGAAACGGTCGGATTGGCATTTCGTTTATGGTGCTTTTCAAAAGTTAAGCACCCTTCATCATCATCGCGAAAAACGACACCGAAAGCAAATTGCCGACGTGAGCTATATTGCTCCGAAAAGAATGAGAATTTTCCGTTAGAATATCGTAATTTTTAACTGTGATTCGTGGTTAGAGATACAATTTATTTCCAGCTCTAAATGAGAAATTAAAAGTACCTTTCATTTACACGGATGGTCAAGAAGGACTATTGCTGAATATTATAACGGGTGGGGTATCAGGCTAACATTTTAATCATTTATAACTAAGAAACTAGAGAAAATATTGTCTTTGCTATTTGTTCTTTGATTGATGTTCTGTTACAACTTTAAACATCAAATTGTTTTTTTAAACTTCTCGATCAGGAGATAATTGAATTGCATTCAGATTGATGCTAATACTGTTAGCGAAACGCGCGTCGATATGTTTAAAAAAGTGATTTGGTGTTTAGTGGTAAATTTCTTCGAGTTTAAATTTTGTGTCAATTAGTTTTTGAAAATTTTGTCAAGCCATTCGCATGCATCTTTCTAACACATTTTCCATAATATATTAACTCTGGTGTTAATGCAGCAATTTCAGAACGGATGTTGTAGTTGCGTGGCCGTGTGGTTTGGGGCTCATTTATGCAAACCTTTAAAAATAATCCGGAGACATCAAATGAATTTTACATTTAAATTGTCAATTGGATAGAAGTGGTTTATGATGACATTACAGTATTCTAATCGTTTATTATTATCGGTAAACAACAAGTCTTGAACAATTTAATTTGAACCTTGCTGAAAGGTTCGCACTTGTTTGCAAGTCATTTCTCAAAATTTGGCGTAAAATGAATGCAAAAATTCGCAATTGTGCACCATGTTGTCGAATTGACCTTTCTGGAGACTAATTCGTACGTTAGGTTCAGATTCACTTCAGATTAAAATCACGTTGAGTTGCAATACATTTTTTTGATTTTTAATTATATTAGTTTTTAATGTAAATTATAACAATTTCACTGAGTTATTTTATCGTGTATTTATTATAAATTAAACTTGTACGTCTGCAATACCCAGTAGATGAACTCAAATTGTCACAAATATCACGAAAAAAATGTATAGTCTGTTTCAAAATATTTCGTTGCCCTTCAGCAAAATGTTAATTGCCACAATAAATCTCAATAAAAATATTCCTAGTTTCTTAAAAGGCGCAAGAGACGGAGTGGTTTAACATAATTCTTCTGAATAATTTTGGGAAAAATAAAATATTGTTAAATTATGATTAAATTATTATTATTATGTATGACTAAAACGTTGTTTATTGGTTTGTGTATTTTGAAAATATTAGTACAATAAAAATTATAACTTAAATTTAATTATACGTTTAATTCGATTTCGCTCTTACTGTCACTTTGACCTATTTTAATAATATGGTTAATCGAATTTATCCAACTTTCTTAGGGAATACTATTACAACCTTCTTAATTAATGTTGCAATACTTGCACTTGGACTCGGATAAATGTTTTCTGCCCTAATATTGGATTTTATCTGATGCCACATATGCTCAATGGGATTAAAAATACGGGGAAGGCGTAAAATGGTATGTCCCATATCGGCAGCAATGGTTTCACATACATATTCCTTGTTAATATCAAATGTTTTTAATATTTACCAATCTTCAAAAAGTTCTGCTGTAGTGTCGTCATGGTAGTCCAAAGATGAATGTTTAATATTTTTACAGGATAACCGTAAACAATTTGGAACCCATCCATCCTCGGAACCAGCATTATTAATTTTAATTTATTAATTTATTAATTATTATATTAATTAATTTATTAATTATTTTAATTATAATATTTAATTTAAGATTTAATAATTAATTAATTAATTAATTATTTTTCCCCTGTTCGCTGGGGCTTTAGTTTGGCATTTTCTTGATGTATTTACCCATCCTTTTGCTGGCGTCTTATGTGTATCGACCCATGTTTCATCAAGGTATATAATGGGAGGATTTTTTAATGTGTATTTTTTTTATAGAGTTTAAGTAGTCAAACCGCCATCGTCGCAATTGTTGTGATTCCATTAATATTTGTCTTTTATTAATGATCCGATATGTTGAGTCTTAATAGATTAAGTCTTTGTCGCGTTCGTCAACACATCTGCTTTTACCAGAATCACTACGGACTTTTTTTGGCTTTAATTGGCTTCATCACAATATCTTTAACTGTAGACAACAGAGTTTGTACAGTTAAAGTTAAATGTTGGTTTCATCTTTCCTTAGTCGCTGTTGCAATGAATGCAATGTAGGCACAGTTTGCTCTTCATACATACCATAAATTTTGCTTCGAATTAAGTCTTTGTCGCTTTCGTCAACACATTTGCTTTTACCAGAATCACTACGAACTTTTTTGGCTTTAATTGGCTTCGTCACAATATCTTTAACTGTAGACAACGGCGTTTTCGTTAATGAAGACGTTTCTGCTGTGGTTGCATTTACATTAAGCCCCCTATTCAATAAATAAACATACACATTTTTAACAATTTGCTTAGCATCGGGTGTTTTCTTTTAAAATTAGCACTATCGAAGGCACAATGATCATTATCTTGCCAAGAACGCCACATTTTTAGCACGTTTGGAATAACAAAAAATACGTTTGAAATTATAGAACGGAACTTTTTAAGAAAAGAATGCGAACTAAACTAAACTATTTCGAAACTACTAAAAAAGTATAAAATTAACTTTATTTTTTACTTGTTATTTTTCACGTTTCGTTACGGCAAGGGTTGCTGAGAGTTTATTGCAGCCATTCGGCCAACGATATATGTTGAAACGCACTATACCAAAACAAAATGGTACCGTGACACTTGCGCCATCTAATACGAGGGTAAATCAAATATAAACCGGGATTGTTTTATACATATTTATTGATCATTTTTCGACATTTTTCGACTTCTAGACATTTTGCCAGCGATCTGGAAGCTTGTGAATTTCTTGCTCGTAGAAACTTTGACTTTGGGCCATCAGCCAATTATGCACGAAGTTTTCAACATTTTGATCGTTGTTGAATCGTACCGCTCCAAGTGCATCTTTCAAGGTCGCAAACAGAATATAATCACAGGGTGACAAATCTGGACTGTATGCAGGGTGTTCAAGGGTTTCCCAATGCATATTATCTAGTTTTTCTTTCGTCAAAACCGCTGTGTGTGGCCGAAGGCCGACGTCTCTGATGGGGACATCGCGTCTTATGCTGTCTTATCTTGTAAGCGGATTTTGTTGCCTCCAACAGCTGACAGTAGTAGGCTGCCTTAACCGTACGTAGATCGTGTAGCAAATCAATCGCAAAACTCCTTCCTAGTCGAAAAAAAAACGGCCGCGAGAACCTTACCAGCTGAGAGACGGGTTTTGGCTTTTAGAGGGCAGGTTTCGTATTTCCTTCGTCATTCCTTACTTGCCATTTTTGCTTCTGGAGTGTAATAATGCACCCACGTTTCATCACATGTTATGATATGCTTCAAAAAAATCTCTCCTTCCCACCGAAATCGATTCAAAAGTCTCTTACTGATTTCCAATCGAATATTTTTTTGATATTCGATCAACAATTTCAGAACCCATCGGGCACATATTTTATTAAAAGCAAAATGATTTCTCATGATTGTTTGAGGACTTCCAAAACTTATACCCACCTTTAAAGCAATTTCATGAATAGGGAGGTGAGCCTCGTAAACTTCTTGGCCCAGCCAAACACTTGGGTTTTAGACAGAGTATCGTCCCCATACTAAACCTTCAACCGAGTAAATATTTCGGATGGTTTAACGTTTTCCTGAGTTAAAAACTTTATAATAACCCGTTACGCAACGGACGGTGGAACCTGTTGCTCATTCATAGCTGTACTGACAAAAGAAGTGAGAGAAACAGCTCACCGAGTGTTTCTCTTACTCCTAATACATTACACTGCAACCACCTACAGTGACAACCCTCTCGTGATTGCCTGAGGAAAGTAATTGTAAAATTCCGGTGTATATTTGATTCATCCTCGTATTAATTAGTCCAAATCTGTACGACTGCTGCATTGATTCTAGGTGTATTCAAACTGGAAATAAAGCTGTCTCAAAGTATTTCTTTAAAATGATTCATTGGCATAAGGAATTCAGGTTTATAATCGGCAATTTTACTCCTTTACATCTTGATTTTGTCCATGATAAGGTACTGAATGATCCACAGATTATTGTTGATGGGAAAGACGTAATGGTCGCTGTGATCGGGTGGCTGGTTAGAAAATGAGTTGTTTTCAAAAAGACTGAAACTACAAGATGCGTTTCCCCGAAAACAGGACTTCATCATTTTTATTCAAAATAGTTTCCTTGCGCGTCAATACAACGTTTTGCACGGTCAGTTAGGTTGATGAATTAATTTTTCAGCTTATCCAAAGATATGTCCTTCAGGATTACGGTCGACGCATTTTTAACGGTTTCAGTGTCGGCATATCGCTGTTTCATCGGTAAATGAAGATGAAATCACAATAATTGATATGTTTTGATAGTTTAGCGATTATTTTGTTATCAAAACAATATTAAACGTAAATGATTCGGTACAGCCGAGAGTGTACGAGGAATTTTACATCAAGATTTATAAAATAAAATTTTGGTCTAAGAATAATGTTCACAACTCTTACTCTCACATAATCAATCACTCTCTCTCTCGTAATCAATATCATGGTTTGGCACTATTGGTTCTTATTTTGATGACGATGACAACTATAATGAAAGTACTGTTATATCAGCCCACTGTGTTCACAAGATCGAAACATTTTTAGCACAATTAACAACAAATTTTAGCAACAATTAACCAAATTTCTGCTTGTTAATTATACCACATGGTCGCAGCAAAATGTAGTGACAGTTCTGTCATCAGTTCCATACCGACAAGATACCGATTAAATACGTTAGACAGTTTTTTTTCAATCATGTCATCAGTAGATAAGCGGACATTCTTTGGCCAGAAATATTGCCAGATTTAATATCCATAAGTTTCAGTGTAATAAGACTAATAATTTATGGTTTTTTAATGTATTGGACTCAACTGTATTGTTCGTCCTAACATTTTCATACAATTGATGGTAATTATAAAATCCCTTTCCTGTTAAAGTTTCGTAGAAGTATAATCATTTGTCCACACAAAAGGTTGATTCTATGACTCATGAAAGAGAAACCCTTAATAGTTTCCGATCATTTCATGTTATTGTGTCCGTTTTTTTATCACATCACTTAATATACACAAAAATATTTATATCATTCTGGCTATTCGTTAACCGAAAGGAAACAATTCCGAATTAAAATTATGCTTGGAGATGAGATGATATTTTAAAGCTTGGTCTTGACTGATGAGCGACTAAACAAAATTTGAAATGGAAATGGCAAAATAAGTTTTTACTTTAATTTACAAAAGAGCTTTTTTATTTCAAATTTGGATTGTTGCAATCAAAGACGAACAACTTTTTAATTTATTTTACTCTGTTTATTCCTGAAAAGTTTTTCGTACCAAGGTAGAATTTCCATTTATTTGGAAATTTCCATTTATTAATAAGATGGTTCATGAATTACAATAATATACTAGTCTTTTAATATTTATTGACGTAACCACATACGCATTGCCTGTCTTGTTTCATCTATGATGCTTCAATTTTAATTTATAATCTTTTTCTTCTTATTTAGTTGTCTTTTTGCATCCACTTCTGGATATAGGCCTCCCTAGGCCTCCCCTACAAAATATAACCAAGCTCTTCTAGGGTTTTTTTTTTAATATCGTTCAACCAGCGATGAGAACATTTATGAGATCTTTCCATGCCTCTTTTTGTGTATCCTGGACCTCTATTGTACGATATTTCTTGTGCATATATCGGTAGTATACCGAACTAATATCTCTATCGTAAGAGAACTAAATATGACCACGTCATCTGGCGAGATGACACAGAGACATTTTGATTTGAATAGTCGGCGACAAACGAAAAAGCTTCGACAATCGAATCATTGCTTTCGACGGAATTGCCTGAAAATCTAGTGTGGGAAGGGAGAGAACTGTCAACAATCCTTCTTCTTTTTTTCTAATATGGATGATCATATATAGGTAGGTTATATTTTAAGTAATCTGATGATGATATTATTGTCAATGTAAGTATTATTGACATACACAAAAAATATATTTACTTACTATCTTTGCATTATATATAGAAATTAATGTAATTTATTTTTTAGATTCGTTTTGAAAACGGTGGCCTCGTTTTTGATAACGGGAACCTTCCGAAACGTTAATGTTCAAAAGTTTGTATTTATTTTAGAACCAAAAGTTTGTATTTATTTTTAATTTTTATATTTTTAAAATGTTGGTCGTTAGGCAAATTTATTACAAAAAAGAATCACTGAGAAATTTGTCTCCGTTTGGTTTTTTGTTTTTACCCAGTGATTCTTTATTTACCTCAGAACAGATATTTTGATATTTTTTGAGTTTTAGATCGTAGCGAAAAACTACTTAACTTAAACTTATATTTTAATCTTCTTATGCCTCTTCGAACGAGATGTTCACCATTATGTTCACCACGCTCATTCTGCTTATATGTTTATTCCAGTATTTTATATTTTATATGTCAACAATTAAATATATTCATTGAATTTCAAATATTTCACGTAAATAGTTTGATTTCAAAACATTAACACCAAAATTGATAAATAAATAAATGTTACTAGCATTTTAAATAAGTTTTTTTAAACCTGTCTAAAACTTCTAAATACCTGTGTTTTATATTTTAATTTACTGGAATATACATCACAAAAAACATATATTAATTTTTTTTTAGAAAGATATATCGCCACTTTATTTAAAAAATCTTTCAACTATAGAAGAGACTGCCATATTTCCGATAGATATAGTTTTTTGAAGTACAAAAATCCATTAAAGTGCAAAAAAAGCGAAATAGATGATTGCAAGTCTATGCCATCTTGGTAAAAGTTTCACGCCCAGCGTTATAAGTTCTTTTTTTTTCCTATCGAGGGTTAAAAGGGAAAGAAATGGCTTAGGGTTCTATTCGCGCGCGATAAATCACGCTGTTTTCGACTTGATATGTCGCTAAGTAGGTTTTTTTTACGGTTCAACTAGATGAAATATGAACGAAAACAGGGCCATATATAACGCAACCGTTTGCCAGACCATGCGACCTGTTTATTAATGCAAAAAATAACAGGCTACGAGTTCAGTCAAAGAGCCTTTCAATTCGTATCGACAAAATATAATTTTTCTTCGATTTGTCGCAATGATAACGAAAAAAATGTATTTTTTTTATATACGACATGTGTTAATAAAGTAACTTTTGATTTTCTACATTGTCTCCTTTAAAGTAGTCACTTTGGGAAACCGCATAGTGCTAAAGATGGTTTATCAACTCTTCATAGCAACTCAGCTGCTGGAATTGTCTTCAACTGATCGATTACGACCTTTTCAAAATTCTCAAATGTCCCAAAATTGTGTTTTTGGAAGTGAGTTTTTGATGTCGGAAAACGAAAGAGGTCTACTGAATAAGGGGGTTGCGGAGCTAGAGTGATGTTTTCGGTTGTCAAAAACTAGCTAATTAAAATCGTTGTGTGGCAAAGCGCACTGTGATGCAGCACCCACATGTTCTTAATGTTCGGTGTCATATGAATTATCCTTTTTCGAAGTCCTTCAAGAACTTCTCGGTAAAAGTGCTAATTTATCGTGTGACATAGACATTTTGAGGTAAAAATTCCTTATGGATGATCCCCGGGCTATCAAAAAAGCAACTCAGACCACTTGTGACCTTTTATATGCTCATTCTGGCTTTTTTTGATCGTGATGAGGTCTGAGAGTGAGTCATTCCTGGCTTTGGCGTTTCCTTTCCAGGTCGTATTAAAAAATCCAGTACTCAATACCAGTAATGGCACGTTCTAGAAAATGAAGTTCATTTTCAGTCAGCCAATGTTCCTCTAGTTATCCTTTTGGTCCTTTTTCTTCATTCCCAATGCATTGGTCAAAACCTGATAAACGGTTGCGTAAATCAAATTCAACTCTGTCCTGATCATTCTGATCGTTAACCGACGATTAGAACATACAAGATCCCAAATTTTGAGAACATTTTCATCACTTCTTACAGTTGAAGATCTTCCGCTACGAAGGTCATCTTTAATCTCGTCTCGGCCTTCCGAGAATGCCTTTCTCTTTTCACAAGCTTGATGAACTTTCCATCGAATTGTGCTCAAGTCTAAAACAAAACTTGATAGCGCACTATTGCTTCAAATTGTTATCGTTCATTTTCAGAACGCGTTATAAAAACCCGGTTCAGGAAAATAATTGTTATGGATCACCAACTGACTACGGAGTTGAAATTCATATGGAAGCTGCATCAGATATTGGCCTGCTAACTCGCTAAAGGGAAAGCTAACAGTGCTGTTAGAACCAACGTTATGATACCAGTCTCATTACTTTATTTATACACCTTGTATATGAATTAAAAATGGTGTTTAAATAAGGAAAACCATACAGTCGGACGGTGAAATAGGAAGAGATAAATATCAATATTAAATCGTACAAAAATTAATATAGAATTAAAAGAGGTTTAAAAATACCCTGCATTAGAGAAATGGGTAATTTTCGAAGGGTAAAAAACTACCTTTACTGTATTTGCCACAAGATGGAATTAGCAACCCTAAATAAGTGGAATGATGTATAATACGCGTTCGCCGTTAATGTAAAGTACCATGCTTCCCAATAGGGATGACAGAATTTTGACAGCTAATGGCGGCTATATTTGATAGCCAATTCTTAACAATTGCTGTCAATTATTTTCAGTAGAGTTTACCATTTCATCATGAACAAGTTTTCGTTGTAACAACGCTTGAAAATTGTCCAAACATTTTATCAAAATGCGAGAAGTTTTGTTGCTATTCAAAGAGCATTTCGTTCAAAACGTGGTCGTCATTCTACTCCTTCTTATCAAGCCATACACCGGATAATTGATAACTCTGAACGTGAGTTTAGTATTCATGACCAAAAGTCACCGTCACGACTTCGTAGTGAAGAAAATATCGTGGCTGTTCGTGAAAGTGTTGACGAGAACAATAATGTTATGGATCACCAACATTATAGTGCTCCGCGACGTTCTCAAGAGTTGGGCTTATTCAGGATGACTACCTGGGTTATTTTGCGTTTGGATCTTGGTTAACCCCCATACAAGATTGTATTGGCACAAAAACTTATGTCAACTGATCTTTGATTATGTCGGGAGTTCGCAGATTAGGCGTTGAAAGCAATGAAGAACAATCCGGATTATTATCGCAAAATCATTTTCTCCGAGGCTCATTTTTTGTTAAACGGCTACGTCAATAAGCAAAACTGCCATTGTTGGTGTGAGTCAAACCTACAAGTGATTCATCAGGCCCCATTACATCCCGAAAGAATCACTGTTTTTTATGGATTATGGTAGAGTGGCATTATCGGGCCGTATTTTTTCAAAAACGCCGAAGGACGGACTGTCACTGTGAATGGCGAATGCTATCGTGCCATGTTATTCGATTTTGTCTTTCCGAAAATTGATGAAATTGATGCGGATGAATTATATTTTCAACAAAACAGCACAACTTGTCACACTTCACTCATTACGATGGACTTATTGAGCGATCAATCCGGAGAGTCGGTAATCGGCAAGAAGAGTCGAGTGTTTAGTTCATAAATGGTATAAAATATACCATCTAATAAAAATAATGAGCACCATTTTCGGTCGAATTTTATGTGTTTTATTTCAAATTCAAATTCTATCGCTCTAATTGGGAAACCCTTTATAATACAAACATAAGCGCGACGGTTATTTTGTCATCAATTCAATATCAATAAGACCAAACTGGTACTGTAGAGTTATGCTGTCAAAACAGGAATTAAAAACCTTCAAGAAACTGATTCTGTACTTAAAAAGTCTTCAGGTAGAGAAATGACCCTGTGTACCCCTGCAAACATAGAGACAGAGGCGTTATTTGACATAATTTCGAGAGTTCTGCTCGTCTTCATATGGTTTCATTGGATATCTTCTGGAAAGGAGTTTAACTATGAACTTTGAATCAAGATTTAAAGTGTATTATACAATTAGATCCTACCCCTACAATTCACGTGATGCATTTATTGAGAGATCAAGATCAATAGGGGGTAACAAAAAGAGGGGTAGAACAAAGACACGATGGCAGGAAAACGTAAAACAAAATGCTGAAGAACTAATGCAAATCAAAAACTAGCAAGGATTTATCTGAATAGAGGGCGGGTTGAGGGAGGTAAAGCTGCACTGACGCGCTGTAGTACCAGAGAAAGAAGAAGAAAGTGGTTTCAGTTAGACTGTTCACACCGCCAGGATATCGCTAAACGTCGATAGATAGTTGTTTCCCAATTACGTTATTTCAGGATTCGGGGACATTCCTTGGTCAATATGACCGATACATTTTATTTGAAGATCTAGAAGGTCTACGTTGGATCCTTACAAAATATTGCGGAGCGAAAATTCAGAGTTCAACAAGAAATAACCATAATTCCAGTACACATGTTGCGCCGTGTAATGAATAATGTCCCGTTGAAATTGGAAAAGTGGCTACGAAGGGATTGAATCACCTTTCAGACCTTTCAGACTTCATAAAACATGTTCTTTTTTTGGGTAATATGATATATATTCTATGTAAAGAATACCCGGAATTTGACATTTACAAACCCCGCATAAAATTTCATAATTTTCTTTTCTGATGAAAGATGCACCTGGGCCTAGTTACGATGTCCAATTTGAGCACGCTAAGTGGTTGCTGATTTGCCTCCTTCTGGTCGACCTTCAACGTCTACGAAAGACGAAAAGGTAAATAAGAGCAGAACAGGTGAATAAGGAATACTATTTAGGCGTCATAAGATACTTGCACAAGAATGACCTCCGAAAACGGCCGGATTTGTTTGTTGGCTAAGTTTTTCACCAAAAACTCAACGAATGCCATCGAACAAGCAACGTACTAACCTGGTATAGTCCCGGGTGACTTGTTTCTGTTTTCGAAGCTACAATTCGATGAAGGCGTTTTCAGTTAATTAAGGCCATAATAGAAACTTCGCTGAGGGAGCTGAAGGGCTATACCATAATCAGCACACGACCAATGTAAGGTTGATTGGTTTAAGCAGTGGCATAGTTGTATTGCACTCGCAATTGGGCAATTTTTGTGTGTTTTATTTAACAATTCCAGGTACTTTTGATGCAGCATGTATTTTGATCTGTGTATTACATTATTTCGATTATTTTCCAAGTTTCCAAAATCGCCAGATTCACTGCAACATCCCGGTATATAATCAATATAATACCCATTAGAGGATATCGGTTTAAATCATTCAGAAAAATCTTCAGACATTTAAATATCGGGACATATCTCGCAAAATCGGTACATTACTCAACACTTCGCGAATATTTACACGTTGGGGTACACTTTAGAGCCTTCATCGATAACGCATATTTTGAACAAACATACGCCGCCACAAATTGAGCATAAATTTGCAATAATGCCGGGGGAAATTGTATCTAGCATCAAAATTCGACCATCAATCAACACGAGAACGATGACGTTTCGTTTAATAACGCCATCGTGATTCCACGCGATCGGAATTTTTGTCGCGGTCCAAATGCGAGCGGGGTGAAGGAAAACGCAATTTTCCGAACGTCACGATGGTTGGGAACGAGAAAAGCCTACGACGGTTGAGGGGTTTCGTTAATTGTGTTCGTTCACTTTGCAATTAACTGAACGAACATTTTTAGATGTGTAGATGACACAAAATAACTAGTAATGGGATTGAATGTAGTTCGTTTAAAATGACCGAGCTGTATAACTATGCAGTTATAATTATAACGTGCCTAAGACCAACATTATATATAAGACGGTATGTTCTTTACATACACTTTTTCTGCTAGAATATTCGATGTAAGAATATATAAGATTAAGATGACAGGTTGTAGTGTGTAATATAAGATGTGTAGAAATGTGGAATATAAGATGACAGGTTTAAGCTTGCACCACTACAAATTTTAAGGGGTCAACATTTTTTGTTTTCTCATAATAACATAAAATATGAAGCAACGTGCAGAAAGAATGTTTTTAGTGATGCACTGTATGATTTTGTTAAAGTAAAGAGAACATTGAAGACGATCTACGTTCAATAAAAGCTTGAATTGAATAAGATGTCCCAAAAATGTCTGAAATTTCTCGAAAAGATTCTTGTATGTCTGACAGGTTCATCGGGGAGCTGTTCCTAAATTTACCATATTCCTTCGTAAGTGTGCAAGATTCTTCAAGATTCCCTGCCTAAAAAATGTATCATGTTTCTTGAATATGAAAGATATATTCGCTTGATTTGGCTTCATGAGAATTCTGGCTATCTACCATGAGTTCCAGGGGTACTTTAAAAATTATATTCACTATTACGCTGACTCACTAGGAGTCATAGACATAGTGTGGATAGCACCTTTGGACATAGTATGCATAGCATAGAATATGGAAATGCTAATAGCTTCAACTTTAGATAAAGTGCCTTTGCCTTCTTAGGACAGTAAGAGCCCTAACTAAGATAATGATCGATATTAAACCAGTACCATTTCATTGAAGTTTCTTTTATAGAAAATTGAGATGATCTTCTATTTTAACACAGCTACTTTACAGCTTTTCTGTATTTTCTTTGCAATTTTTTTTTAAGGTTTGTACCGATTAGTCTTGTGGTAAATCTAAATTGGGCGTAAATCATTTTCTCATAAGGTACATTGTCGTATTATAATGTTAATGTTTGAATATATACAGGGTGTAATGAAAAGTACTTACAAAAATATAACCAACGATTCTACACATAATTAAAAAAAAAGTTCTTTATAACAAGAGAAAAAAGCAAAGCACTGGGCATTGTAGCAACGCACTGAGCATTATTTAGTGGCACTAGCAATACATATGTTTGTGTAAGACGAAAATGGCAAAATGGGAAAATTTATATCAATAATTCAATAATGTTTCAGGAACTTGAAGTTAACAAACAAACCGTTAAATCTGAAATTTAGCTGTTAGCTGTAAAAATAGTGATTGAAAATAAAATGATTAGAACAATAGTGATTAAAAAATTAACATAAAGGTCTAAATATTTCAAACAGCTCGATCTTGCTAATCTGTGTCTCCATTTCTCAAAATTACAACACCTACAAATTTTGTGCACAAGAGACTTGTATGGACAGTCGTTGAGCAGGTTTCGATAGACGAGAGACCGCAAGAAAAAAGAAAGAAACCGAAAGCAAGCTGAGGAGGAATAAAGAAAGAGATATCACAAAACGTTATAACTCGATTTGTTGTCAACATGAATCAATCAATTCCTGCTTCGAATGTAAAGGATGATTTTTTTTAATGTGTTCGAATTTCCGATAGGAGTTGCTGTCAAACGAACTGTGAGTTTGCACGCCTCTAGTGTCAACATTATTCAGTTTAGTATGGCAAATCAACATGGAACGTTTAAAATCAGAGCAACGCTTGCAAATTGTCGAAATTTATTATCAAAAACGTTCCACGTGGAATAACAGTTTTTATTTTAAACCAAACTGTGTTAAGCAATACAACTGTTTACTAAAAAAATATCTAAAAAAAAGTGGATGGGTCACTGGTATTAAAGGTTGCCATAGTTTATCTAAAAAATAACAACACGCGCCAAATCTGATCAACATATTTTGGCCTGTATTTGGGCACTAATATCATGGGGTAGAGACAAAAATATTAGATGATACTATGGATTCAGAAAAAAAAATGAGCAAAAATTTTGGAATCTGGTCTTGGAGAGGCTCATTGACTAAACTATGATGCTCGCAAAAATACTCTTGCATTTAGAGGCTCTAAAGAGCATAGCGAAAACTACGATAGAAATTTTTTTATCAACTGTGCAGATATTAGCCAAGTATGGTCCTATCATGGCGCAAGTTTTAAGTGCACCAAAAGGACATACAATTTATTTAAATCATGACATACAAAATCAAATTATCAATTACTGTTCTCATATTAAAACTGAACTCATTCAGAAAATACATAAAGCGCAGTTTTTTTCAGTCATAATTGATACAACACCAGATCTGTCTAAGAAATATCAGATGAGTTTTGTACTACGATACGTGGCTTTATCTAAAGCTATAATGGTTGATCAAATAAGTTAAGGGGAAGGCGTTTTTGAAAAAAAAGTAGAAATTAAGGAATCTTTTGGCTGGTCTTTCTGCAGATATTATCACTAGTTTAGATATGAAAAAGTGTCGAGAGCAAGGATATGACGAAGCTGTAGAGATAAAAGGAGGATATTTCAGGGTATAAAAACGATTTCAAGATATTGAAGAGCTGGCTGTATATGATCATTGTTCTGCTCATAACCTTAATTTAGTAATCAATACCGCGGTTGGAGGCATTAGAGATAGATAGTAGTGAACTATTTTATAGTATTGCAGTCTATATATGTGTTTTTCGACCAGAGTTTTAACCGACGGGAGATATTGATATCTTTAACAGGTGAATCTGAGATAACAATGAAAAAACTTAATCCCACAAGGTGGGCATCTCGTCATGATTCAATTTTAGCAATCAAGTTAAGATACCTTGTTATTATGAAAGGCCTGCTAGAAATTTCTTTAAGGAGCAAAAAAACAGATGAGGTATCAGAGGCAAAGCGCCTCACAAAACATTTGGACAACTACCAGTTTCAATTTGTAACTGTGCTTTTATCTAAAGTGTTCACACACATGAATGTTGCGTCGAAATTCCTTCAAAGAACAGCAATGGATTTTGAAAGAGCAACAGCAGTTCTCCAAAACATTGTTTCTAAATTGAATACGCTAAGGGATAGCTTCTTCGAAGTGAACTAAATTATAGATCCGGTCCTGCATACAAGACTTTATTTTATTTAACTTTAAGATTAATGTCTCTATTTTTATAAACCTTTAGAAGATTATTTTACTTCTGCAAAATGCAAGTCACAATTATTAATTTTGCATTTTTAACAAAACTGTAAAATGTTCATTCAGTTAATTACAATTTGAACGAACAGTAATTGCTTTTGATCTGTCGATACTCTTTAACCGTTGCGCGCTTTTCCCATTCCCTACGATGGTGACGTTCAGAAAATTGCATTTTTCCTCCTGCTCGCATTTAGATAGCAGCAAAAATTCCTATCACGTTATATCACGCTGGCATTATTAAACGAAACGTCATCGTCCCCGTGTTGATTGATGGTCGAGTTTTGATACTAGATACAATTTCCTCCGGCATTATTGCAAATTTATGCTCAATTTGTGGCGGCGTATGCTTGCTCGAAATATGCGTTATCGATGAAGGCACCAAAATCCATGAAAACCTGTAAACATTTGCGGGCGTATTGAGTAATGTATCAATTTTGCAAAATATTATCTGATAATGAAATGTTAGGAGATGCTTTTTGCGTGCTATAAGTTCACGGCGTGTATTTAGTCCTGCAATATTTTTTTATGTACTTAATTCTCCATTAATGCAGTGTTGAATAATATGAAAAACAATGACATAGTAATATTTAATTTCTTCATTTTTTTCCTTAGTAGCAAAAATGTTCTTTTGAATAGCCTAATGTTCAGAAAAAACAATACTTAAACAATAACTGGATTGTCTGCACTGATTCCCTCAGTTCCGTTTGGGTTTCAGAAAATCCTACCACTTCAAATCCACTGTACACCAAGATTCGTGATCTTTTTCTTCTGGATCTCGAGCCATGTGGGAATGTTAATCGTTTCACTAAAGAATCAGCAATATGTGGAATCAAAATTACTACAAATCCTTTTTGGAAGAATATTTTCCCCAGCATAAAAGCTCAAATTCCAGATCTAATTCAAGTTGAATGTCATATTCTGGAGGGTGATAACAAACTATGGAACATCAAAAATAATTGTTTCTCTTCTATAACTTCTCTCAAATTTCAAGCAGGTCAACTCATTCACTTCACTCATTCCCATCTTCCAAAGTTCTCCCGCATCCAATAAATTCTGCGAAGCACCCTTGTCGGTTTCCCGCTTATTATCCCCCTGCATTCATATTTCTTCTTTTCGCCGGTGGTACGGGCTCTCGTGTTCTATCAAGGAAATTTTTCAAAATACCACACTTGACTATCTCCTTGATTTCCTCAAGGAGATTAGTGTGCAACAGAATATAAATGTATACTTCTAATTGCTCTATTGATATTTATTCTGTTATATAATTTTATTTATTCAACTGAGGTAGCCGATGCTTGATGGAAATTCATTTTAAATAAATAAGCAAAGATTTATATCTAAAAATTTCCACTATATCTAAAATTGTAAGAAAAAAAATTGTTTCGACACAAAGTGCCTTTTTCAAATACAAACTATGCTAAACTAACAGTGAGAAAAGTAATTACAACCTAAAGTGTTCATCGACTTAATAATGGGGAATAGTTGGGAAATCCATTTTTTTGTCAACGTCTAGAAAAGCAATAGAAGTTTAATAA
Organism: Cosmopolites sordidus; assembly: GCA_031761425.1. Taxonomy (NCBI): domain Eukaryota; kingdom Metazoa; phylum Arthropoda; class Insecta; order Coleoptera; family Curculionidae; genus Cosmopolites; species Cosmopolites sordidus. Next base: position 381,716 of record JARFXV010000710.1, on the reverse strand, counting down.
CGGTGAACCATTCTAGGTCATTTAGCAAAATATCCATTTGTTTAAATTAATTTCTAGACTCTTTAAAAGATTTAATTTTTTGGATTTATTCTCATTATGTAACATTATAAAATTATCATTGAAAGTATGCTATTTTACCATTAAGTGGTTAGCATAATGAGAATTATTTTGTTGTTTAGTGTAATTTCTTTTATGTTCGTTGAGATTTATACAGTTTATTTGTTTGCTTTTTAATGTTTTTAATGAAGCATCCTAGACTATTGTTTGTTTTAAAAGCAATATTTATATTGTTGGTTTTTGATAAATATCTCGACACTAATTTGGTAACTTTTCCCGTATATGTAATTGTTTTGAACGCTGCATTTTTGTTATTATTTATCGGATATATTAAATTAGTGGCTTTATAATAACTTTTTTTTATTAATTATTTTATTTATAATGTTTGGGTCGTATCCGTTATTTACTGCGATATGTTTAATGACATTCGATTCTTTATTATTATTATCTATTGACATGGGGATATTTAATAATCTATATATAAAAGAGTTAAATGCTGACATCTTTTGTGAATAAGGATTTACAAGATTTATTGTAAATAACGAAATCTATGTGATGGTTTATGAAAAATTGCAAAATCATGTTTACTGTATTTTCTAGTAATAGTTAAATCTAAAAAGTTAATATTATTATGTTGCTCTTGTTGTATATTGTATGTAACAATTGTTATACATACAATTTTAAATATAGTGGAAATTTCTAGATATTAATCTTTGCTTATTAATTTTATTTATATTCAATCTATGCTAGTATTATCGTTGTCTATCTATCTATCTATATATATATATATATATATATATATATATATATATATATATATATATATATATATATATATATATATATATATATATATATATGGGGCATTCAATGCCAAATTGACCATTTTTAAACTAGGGTACTTTGGATTTGGCTGAAATTTTTATATGTTATAGTACTCGACTAAATATTTTTCTGAGATTTTTTCTTTTTTTTTTACTACTTTTCTTTTAATTATTCGTTCGATGTCCCATTCTACGTTTGATGATGTCATTCTACGTTTGATGTCCCAAGTCCCATCGTAGGTCAATTTTTTTTCTATTTCTTTAATTGATTTTTTCCTCAATTTTTTCGCAATTTAACTTTGTTTTTATAATAAAATAGTATAAAAAATTGACAGAAAAGATGGGCCAAGATAGGACTTACGGTATCAAACGTAGAATGAATGGTTGTTTTTTTGGGAAAAAAGTTAAAAACGGCGACATTTAAAAAATTAATGATTTTTTCTGAAGTTGAATTGAAATATTTTTTTTGTATTTTTTTTTTGAAAAATTAATGCAAAAACGAAGAATTAAAAAAAAAAGAAAGAAGAGTTATGACTATGTAAAAAAAACGGTTTTTAAAAAAATTCATAACTTTTTTCTGGCTGAGTAAAAAAATGTGGAAAAATCATAGAAAAGCATTTAGTGGGGTACGATAACATATACAAATTAAAAGGGACCAGGTTCAAAAGTGGTGGATTTGGCATGGAATGCCCCATATATATATTTTTTATATTATTCTGCAGCTTTTGATGTTAAATTCATTATAAATATATTCGAGAAAAATACTATACTGGGCCTATAATAGATAACTATCATATATTCCAAATAAACTGTTCCTGACCCAAGAACTTTTGGAAAACAAAAGATAAATAGGCTAAGTCGTATTCTCCAAAAATTGTTCTTTCTATCTGGTAATTGAAAATCTATTTTCATTATTAGCAAATAGAGAACTCATCTGATACTTTAACGTTAGAAGAAGATGAATATTACATAAATATGATGAAAATTCCAGAGTCAAGAAATAAAGATGATCTGTATCATTTTTCTTTGTTTGTATATATATATATATATTTATTGAAAAAAATCAGACAAAAATCGCCCCTGAGTCACGTCAGTTCGGGAGTGAGTAAGGCTGGGTGTCTTATGAGATATTGGTCACTCTCCAGCCAGTTCATACTCCAAAGATGTTTACTGTGCATTTCAAGGAGGATACTGATTGGGGTTAATCAGTAGCCTGATGATCGTAGTGTCTATGTTTAGCAATAAGTCCAGTCGCTAAATATCACTACTTTCTGCTGCTCTTTTAATGTGCATTTTCATTGTCATTGTGTTATTTTAAGATAATTTCCTTGATCTCATGTATCCCAACATTGAGTGTTTTTTACGAAGTCAAGATGTTTTAAATGGTCATCAACGGTTGTAGAATAACTTAACTTACGAGCTCATAACATTTCCGGATAATTCAATCATTCTTTTATGGCCTTCCTAACAATGAAATATGCACTAAGTATAATTACCAAAGTTAAAATTACATTTATTATCACTTATAATAATTAATTTTCTTAATGATCCTAGTACAAAGAACACGATCCTTGTAACTAATCATGATTGAAATTAATTCAGAAAATCTGAAATTTTGTTCAATTTTACTAAACAAAATAATGGAAAGTAAGTAGCTGGAATTGAGAATTTTTCTTTAAATATATTTAATAACAATAAAATAAATGTATTATATATTTTAAGCAGTTTGTTTGAAATTTACATGAAACTATATGGCTGTATGTTAATTCGTCTACAAAAAAGTTAAGAAATCTTCTACATGCTTACAAGTTCAAATCATGCGCATGCTCTAAATTAAAAACACATGCAGTGCTCTTGATATCTAACATAGTGTGCGATAACAACTTCGAAAGATTCTAGCTGATATGCCGAGAATCTTTCTTAAAATAACTACTAGCGAGATCTAAGACGGAATGAACGATGCTCACTTAGGATGATCAACAAGCAGACCAAAATGGCCGCCATAGCGCCCATGGACAATTTCAACGTCTGACCCTCTTGGATCAGTTCGCAGTTTTCACCCCAGAACCCGTCGAGGCATTTGCAGCGATACCGTAGATCGGGGTCGAGGTTGATGCAGGTGCCTCCATTCAAGCAGGGCAGGTCCAAACATTCGTCCTTATCGGTACAGTCCTTGGAGTCCGCTGACATGATACGACCTTCCCCACAGCTGAAGGAAGTTCGTAAATTTGTTTTTTTTTGGAATTTGCAAAACGTTTCTATGTCTAGTTGTTAAGAGTTGTGTCTGTTTTTATGTCTTCTGTTATTGTTTTACATGGTGTTCCTTTTGAAATCTTTGTTTGGTTTTCAATCGAAATATTTTTCGATAAATTGATATGTGGGCGGGTCATACTTCAAGAAAAACGAATGAAAGATTAACAAAAGAATAACAGAAGATATGATAAATATACTACTATGATCAAAAAGTAACGTGTTTTTGTTTTAAAAATTCGTGCGCTTTACGTATTGATACAACCATTTGTTTTTTTAAGTTGATATGAGTGTTCTTGACATCTTATAAAAGTTTTATATCATTTTCCTTGGTAAGTTAAAATGTATAGCGTCGTTTGTAATTGTTAAAAGTTTTGACGGTTTTTGAAAATTGGTACATTTTTCGATCAAGTAGTTTGTTTTAAATTTTGTCTAACAAAAGAAATTTCTTGTTCTGATGTATTAAAAACGGTAAGAATGTTTAGGATAATCCATCTATATTAAAAAACAATGTTGATATGTGGCGAAAAGGTGATGGTGATGGTAGAGAAGCGGTTAAAGATGAATCTCATTCAAGAAGACCTTCCACGTCAACCAATGAAAAAAACATTACTAAAATCAAGAATCTTCTATGCAGTAATCGATTCCTCATTTCCGTGAGTTTATTCGAAAAAAAAAAAGTTTATATTAGTGGCAAAACAATTCATGGTTTTTACATCGCGATACCTCACCATCATACATTTCGATAATTATTCGTCAAGTTTTCGCTAAGAATCAAAAAAATACTAGTCTACAAACATTGTATTTACCAGATATGGCACCTTGTGACTTTATCCTATCCCGTGAAGAAAGAAACCGTTTCGTGAACGACGTAGTTAATCCATAGAAGTTATCAAGAAAGATCGATGAAATACTAGAAGTGGAGTACTAAAACTGCAAGACTCACAATACACATACACAATGCACATATCATTTTATTGAAGAGGTCTTCCTTTTGCAGAGATTTATAATAGACGACGATTGGTGATCCTAAAACTTGAGAAAGTTTTTGAAGCATTTCCTTATTCTTGAAAGGAAGAGACAGTTAATTTAGTACATATTGAACAGTTATCTCCGAGATAGCTTTCAACTGGTCTAATACAGCGCAACCAACATAGTTTGGCCTCTGAGATGCGTAAAAGAAAGAGTGAAAGGCTCACTGTCTAACAGAGATAAAGAACGAAGAGTTCCTCGAATGTACAGTACTTAACCGATGTTAACACCACGAATGCACTTCTTTGAATGAACACTCGGGCGTTAGGCTGTTGCGCATCCAAACCTCGGAGACCAAGCTATGTTGGTTGAGCTCTAGAAGCTTAATACTCCCCGGGGCTAGATTCCCCCCGCCTTTTGTTAGGTAATTTACGAGAACCACATTACGACAATCTAAAAAAACCTTAGCCATTACTGTTTATATAACAATGTGGATTTTCGTGACGATTTTTTTAGACATTCCGAGCATTCTATATCTGTAATGGACCAATGATCATGTTTAAATTCAGCAACCCACTTTTTCACTCTCAAAAATGAAGGAAAACATTTTTTGAAGGTGGAATATAATTTTCTTTGTATATCTGTTGGGAAAAACTCTTTAAAATATAGTACTTTAAAAGAATGGCAAACAAAAATGAACAGAAAATAGGATAATTCCGGTTTCAGGAAGTTGATAATTTTAAATATCTGATTGATTTATCCGTGACTTTAGTATATATAGTTCATTTTAAATAAAACACATTTTTACTTTGTCATCTATAAATTATTTTATTTTTAACTTTATGTGATTATAGTTTCGTAAACAATGTTACATTATCAAGTTTTAAACTTGTTTTTGATAATGTAACATTGTTTACGAAACTATAGTTACATAAAGCTAAAAATAAAATAAGTGATTCATAATAAAATAAATTATTTTTTATTCAATATAAATATATGAGGGTAGTAGTGAATAGAAACAACAGGAGTATGAAACAAGCATACTGCAGATACAAATAGTTATTAAAAAACAGCAATATTAGATATGACACAAAGAGGGGAATGTATAAAACAATCATGAAACCTATTGTAATGAATGCAGAAGAATTACCATCACCACCAGGGACGAAGAAAAACTAAGAGCCTTCAAGAGGAAAATAATAATGACAATGTATGACGTATGGAGAAGAAATATACCGAAACCTAATAAATCGCGAAATCAGATATTTACTTATTGAAGAAGATATAATACATAAAGATATAGAGAATTAATTAGATGGTATGGACACATCCACTGAAAGTAACAGGAAAATACTATACTGATCATCACCAATTAGAAACTGAGCACGCGACTAAGACCACTTCATGCTATCTAACGAATCCTACTTGACAATTATTATATTTATTTGGTCATACTTGTGGCATCTCTGTATCAGGCCTAGAACTTTTGGAATGATGGAACGATTTGGAACGATATGTAATAATGCTTTTTAATTTTTTTTTAAATAATCTACAGATATTTAAAAATACTTGAATATAATTATTTATTATCAATTTAATTAATTATCAAATTTACCAATGTATGATCTTAGTATGTTTAATTACGCAGGTCGACATAATGTTTGTAACATTGATGAGAATACTGTTTTTGCATTTCATTTATATCATTTGTACATGTCATGGGCTTCATATCATGGGCAATTTCAATTATTTGTACGTGACTTTGGACTGGACAATGTAGGAATTATCACAAGACCATAGAGGGGGTATTTCTGCAGTATTCTACGATAGTAAGACAGTAGGGCATTACTGTAAGAAAGATTGGCCCCCAAGAACTTCTTTTGACATTGGTACTTCAAACATAAAATAGGCCCCCGTGTTAACCCAAAAAAAGTGCTTTTTCCGCCTCTCCTTATCAAGTTTGGAATAATGAAAAACTTTGTCAAAGCCATGGACAGATGAAAACCATAAAAACCTCATAGATGTGTCGCATGTCCTTAAAAATGTTTTTTTTTACACTCCTATTTAAATTTTTTTCAGAAAATTCGAGTGCAGTAACCGAAGAACAATGAGAGAGGTTTCAGCAAGTCATCAGGATGATGGAAGCAAGATACCAGGGACACTGGAACTCATCTTTGTTGGGTGATTACTGCTAGTTTTTAAAAAGAGATGATGGTACAGAATACAAGAGGAAAATGTGAAAGTTTTAAGGTCTACCAGAAGAGAAAAGCACAAGTAATCAATATATGTTCTAAATTCTTGCAATAAACCTTCGGTATGAAAAAAAGAAATGAAGAAAAACCAGTATGGTAAAATTCGTGAACCATAAGATTTACATACCATTTAAACATCTATCGTTGCGTAATATGTGTATTATAAGGCCTTTGAAAATAAAATAATAAACTAACTTACTAGCTACATAATTCGCTTTTAACTATTTTTATGTATGAACCGTTATGAATCATGATGATATGAGGAAAATATCCTATAATCGTTAATTTGTAGGAACACCCTGTATTTTTTATGTTAATACGTTGTAAAAAAAAACACTAATAAAACAGAAAAATCACAAAACTCCCCAAAATTACGTTATATATACACACACACTCACAAATAAGTACTTAACCGAATATATAAAAAAAAAATAGTAAAACTACAAAACAACAATGCTATTAAAACAAGACAGAAAAAAAATAGAAAAAAAAATCGACAAACCTTAAAAACTAATTTTAAACTCTAAAAAAAACTTTGAAATTGTAAGTTTAAATGTTTCAATTACTTATCTCTTGAACCTTTCAGAAAAACGCTAAGGAACAATTATAAACTTTTCCAAAATAAGATTATCAAGTTTAAGTTTTTTTCTGGTGCTTTGGTAGTAGAGAAATATATGTTCAACCAATTTTAGCTGTCCGAATTACATAATTTCGTAAATTTGGCCATTAGTTTATGAAGTTTTCCGAAGTTCGTAAAACGATTTACTTTTTTAGGGTGTATAATTCAAAACCAAAAAATCTAAGTGGGAGTATATTAGTATTCGAACGCATATAATCAGGTGTTTAAAAAAATATTAAGTTCGATTTTGATAATTGGTGCAACTTGTCATATATGTGTTTTTCTATAATACTGGTCTTGTCTTCTACTGAGAGCTGGTCTGTTACATATTTGTACTAGAAATAACTTTCATTATGAATTGACATTCATAAATTCGGAGTCATGTAATATTGAACAACTTATTTACTCCCTAAAATGTTATTGTTTGTTTTAAAGCAGTCAGTGGGATTTTCTCTTCGATAATACAAAGAGATTGAGGTGTCAAAGAAATTCGCAGGGAATGGAAATAAGAAAGGAGAGGAAGAAGTAGATAAGGAGACTGAATGGAATATGGTTCGAGGCAGACAAAAAACTTAATACTGGCACTAGAAATGGTCGTTTTAAGAAACCCTTGTAGAACCCAAACGTTAGATGGAGTTCCAAGTTAGATGAGTTCAAGAAATGACGAGAGAAGCAATAATTGAGGATGTAGAAAGTTAATTTATCTGTTAAAATTAACTCTTGATTGAATTTCCCCAGAGATAAAATAAAAACGGGGTAGAACAAGAGAATCCTGGAGTGCGAAAAAACAGTATTAAGCAAGCAGTGGGAAATGTTGAAGAAGAGCCTGAAGATGGCAGCCTGAATGTTTGGTCTGAGGTCGAGAATTATTCGGGAGACATAAACCTACAAAAAATAATCTAAGGCCAAGAGATCGCACGATCTTGATCGATAGTTGACATTATCCTTTCGCGACATGACACGTCTAGGAGAGTTTTCTTGCAAGAAATGGATTGTCTGATGAGACGTGTGACAAGTCCAACCGTCTTGTTAAAGGAAGAATTGTTTATATCCACATTTATGAGTTTAGGCTAAAGATATACTGTTAGCATATTCCTATAGCGTTCATCGTTAACAGTTGTTACGGTTGTATTTGTTTACCAGGTATAGTTGTATTATGTTGGAATTTAAGTTATTCAGACTTTCCATATTTTGGCATTTTGGCGAAGATACTGAAATAAAAATGGAGTATATTTTGTGTCGAGTCTAGAGGAGGTAATTAACGCATGTCCGTGGTTATTTTGTGTATCCGGTACTGCGTATTGAGCCGGGATACTGTGGGGGGCCGTACTGTGTTGCGACAGTATCGATAATTTGTGAGAGTTGACTACGTGTTTTCTTAATCAATCTTTTGCTTATATTTGAATAGGCTTTAACAGAGGGTCGGTACCATGTTTCTTTAGTTTATATTTATTTTAGCCTTGGAATTAACGCATCAATTTTAATTCGTCACTTTTCATTCACCTCAGTCTGATACTGGTACCTTGGTTGATTGGCAGTATTCTAACGAAGAGCTACTGAATTACTTCGTCGGCTTTATTTTTCGAAGGAACCATTTTTGGTCTCCTCACTTCAGATTCACTTTTTGACCACCTTCGAGAGCAGTCGACTGTGCAGCAATAGACTTTGACCCAGCGTAAAATTTCCGCTGATTAGACTTTTAGAGTTCGGAATATTTTGGGAATAGTGCCGAGTTTATTTATCAGCTTTGCTGGATTTTATTACAAACACATTGCGAGTTGCCCCCGAAGCCTATCGAGGTATATTTTTGGACCATCTTAATTAGAGAACCCGCGTAGCCGTACAATTATTTGTCGTCCGACGGATAATTCTTTTTTAACCCAGATAGGGTTTTTTTTTTGGTAGGGGATTGTTTCCATCTTTTCATATTTCTCCTATCCACGTGGTTGATCCGGGTGAATCTTTGGCTTCTTTCCACGCAAGTCTTTGGGTGTCCTCGAAGTCCTCGCGATCCACGGAATATTTGAAACCATAAGGGGTAGATAGACCAATGTTCCGTCTCGCGTGGCCTGTGCGACACTCATCGGAGAGTTTCGTGGTTTGACTGACCAAAGATAAGTTATCATCCTACTAGTCACATTAGATTAAATTCATTATTGTTTATTGTCTACAAAACGTCATTACTAAATTGCCTATATATTACTAACCTAGTTAATTTAACATTGTAACTGAATCATTTTCATGTTCTTTTGGCTTTCACGATACTATTTTACATGATGAGAATAAATGTCTGATAAAATGTCATGATGTATAAAAGTACCGAGTAATGTCTTCTTTTGTGGCCTGAGATCTCATGTTCTCTGAGCATTCATTAGCCCTGGGTAATATTTATCGTATTAAAATATATTGTATTTTTTTTAAAGGTACTTTTTTTTGAAGCCCGAAACCGGGTACCGGGTAACACAGTAATACGATTTCCATCATTGTCTTTAAAAAATAAGGTCACATCACCCTCACAGCCCGCACTAAAGTGACTTTCTGAGAATGACGAGGTAGCTCCTGGATCTCTTGAGGATTTTCATTAGTCCAAATCCTCCAGTTATGTTTGTTCGCAGATCCATTAAGCTAGAGGTGCGCTGCGTTAGAAATGTTCTTCCCAAAGTGGAGAATTAAAGAAATGAATGGTGAATTGACAAAATGTATTAAACACAAAAGCCTATGAGTGACATTATCAACTTCAATATTGTAGGCACCCGATTATCAACACACAACCTTAATATGAACTATCCACTGTAGTGACCGCAAGAAACTTAATATGACAAGTTTTTGCAGAGAACAGCGATCAGCTGTATTAAACCAGTCTTTTTCGATACTTTCGTACATTTTTTAACAAAGTTGTGAAAGAAGCAGGCGGATTTTCTGGAATCCAGGGGATTTTCTGGAAAAACTATCCACAAATCATAAACCAGTAGTCTCTATTTAGCAAGATCTTTGTTTAAACATAAATATAATATATTTAGCAGAGCATCAATAGCTCAGATCGTACTGGCGTTTTTCGGAGATTACTTTTTGAGAAAACATTGTTAATGAATTATGAAAAAACGGTCCTTGGAATGAAAACTGAAAAAGTAACAATCTTCTGCCATATTTTGGGTCAATATTGAATGAAGTTTAAGATTTCTTGGACATTTTTAAATTTTACTTGCGTATAAGGATAAGAGTATTAACTGTAGACGTTCCGACTGTATTCTGGTAGTAAGTAAGTCAGCAGTAAATAAGATATATAAGTTCAGGCTCAAGACGACCTTGAGGAACTCCGCAGTTTATTATCCAACCCCATCTTACAGATACTATAGAGAATAAGATTTTTCGTCCAAGTACACCAGTGGTACCTGTATCAATAACGGGTGGGGCAAGTGTCACGAGACTATTTTGGTTCTTTTAACTTTTAAATGAAACAAGACAAAATACTATTTTTTTCTATAATATATTTATTTCGTGTAAATTAATTTGTGAAAATGATGTCAATGAGATATGAGCCATTAATAGAAACGCAACTTTCTGCCATTTTTAATATATTTAGCATAACTTTTGTCAATATACGAAAGTTGCTATTTATGTATTCGGAATTGGCAACAATGGTGTTGCTAGGTGCCATCTGACATATACGTCGTAAAGTTTGACATTATTGATTGTATACGTACTCAGAACGTTTTCTCATATGGACTCTATTTGTGGTTGTGTTGTTTCGAATTCTTGAAATTGCATGAACATACGATAAATTGCCTTTTATGAGCCGCTGATTTATGTGGCGCCGGACGACTAGGATATCCTCGCCTAAATTCACATTGCATAGTGAGTTGCATTTATTGATTTGTTGCATTGAGTGTTGCATTTATTGATTTTTTATGTAAATTACAACAATTTCACTGCGTTCTTTTAGTGTTTTTTTATCCATAATAAAACTTGTACGTCTGCACTATATAAAACTAAACCCAAATTGTCACAAATATCACAAGAAAAAAATGACCCAAAAGAAAGTAGTACCATGAAACTTGCACCACCCTTTACATAAAACCTCTCCATTAAACCTCTTTCTTTGAGGTAGGTCTTTGATACCTAGAGGTGGACATTTGGCAGACTCAAAGTCCACACACTATTTGATTCTTCCAATAAAACATTAATAAAACAGTCATTGCTGAATTTTAGTTCATTATAAAAATATGAGGGTCGTTTGAAAAGCTTCCAGCCTAACACAGAAACAAATGTTTTTTTTTTCTCAAATTCAGTTTTATTTCTCTACATAGTCGCTTGTAATTCTATACACTTTTCCTAGCGATGCCCCTTTAATCCTTCTAAATAGTTGACATATTGTTCTGAAAAATAGTCGTTTACTAATATGATGGCCTCCTTATTCAACGAAAATATGTGTCCTCCAAGCGAAACGTTGAGCCTAGGAAAGAGAAAAAAGTCGCTGAGACCATATCTGGTGAATAAATCCCAATTAATACATTTTTGCCATGGCGCCCACTGAAGTGTGAAATGCTGTGTCTTTATCTTGGTGGAACAAAACTATCATTTTCTTCAAATGCGGTCCTTTTTCCGTAATTTCTGCCTTCAGTTTTTCAATTAATGTTTCGTACTATGCCCCTGTTATTGTTTTTCCCTTTTCGGGATAGTCGATTAACACAACTCCATGACTATCTCAAAAAACAGTCGTCATCACTTTCCCGGCCGATGGAACAGTCTTCGCCTTTTTCGGAGTCGATTCATCCTTCGCAGTCCACGGTTTCGCAGTGTCTTTGTTTTAGGAGTGTAGCGATGTATTCAAGTTTCATCTACATTTATTAATCGACGTTTATTTGGCTTAAATTGTTTGAACAGGGTTTCGGAAATGTTCATTCGAATGCGTTTTTGTTCCTGAATGAGCAATGGCGGCACCCAATGCACGGTTGGCTTTTCCATGCCCAAATCTTGAGTCAATATATGACAAACACGTTCTTTCGAGATGTCCACAGTCTCTGCTATCTTTCTAACCTTAATTCGACGGCCGTCTAGCAGTATAAGGTAAACTTATTCAATATTATCGGAAGTTGTTGCAGTTTTTAGTCGTCCCGAACATTCATCGTCAACCAGGTTGGTACGATCCGTTTAAATTCAGCTGCTAACATTTCACGGTGGCAAATGATGGGTAGAGTTCCCGTAAATAATATCCAACTCGGCTTTAATTCACGTAGGCGTATTGTCATTGAAATTTAATAACGGGTCAATATTCGATTTTTCAATCTTTACAAAAACACTAACATCGACTGACATAAATGACTTAACAACTGAACATCTAATATATTTGAATATATAACTAACAGGAACGTTGCGTGTTTTTATGCACAAGTAAATGGGGACGGAAATGGCCATATTGAAAAACCAAAGATGACTCATTGCTTTGGAATTTTGATAGTTGGTGTCGAGAACTGAGAAGTTTAATAGTAGATTTGAGCAGTTTTAGTTTGCTTACTAATAAATGTAAATGTTACTTCCATTTTAATTTGCATTTCATGTTATTAAACTAGTTTATCGTTGTTCAAGGTTTCCTAAAAATTCAAATAGAAAAACACAGTGCGTTAATTTTATTAAAAAGCCAGACCTTATTCCAAACTGCAGTAGTTTTTTTATGTTGTTCCTATAACTTTGTTAAGGATGGTTTTGATCGAACATCTAAGGTAAAAGTGAGGCTGCTACATCTTTCATAGCATTTACTCTTGAAAGTGAGCTTTTTTTTGGTTATTGTAGAAAATGAGTTTATATCTCCCACTTTAGTTTATTAATTGTCTACACCACAAGAATTAATTATATTTGTAAAAACGCTGTAGTATATGAAAACATTTGTAATATGTATACAAAGTTCTTTTTTTGTTTAAGGGACAATAAATACAAAACAACTGAATACAGAAAGGATATATGTATTTTAATAATAAATAATTTACTGATTATTACGGCTTTTATTTCATTTCCGAGTATGTATAATTTAAAATGAACATTAACTCGGTACAAGATGCAACTGATTAATTAACCAATTTTTGGAAATGATATTATTTATGACAGGACATTCCAATTTCTTCATAACTTTTTGTCGTATTGGTCACATAAAAGACATTTTACTCTTTGAAAAAATAGATCTTTTTTTTTAATTAATATAAATGTTTACATTTTCGGAGGACAAAAATCCACATCATCATCTGATTATACTCTTCTTCTAAAATTATTTTAATTTAAATTTAAAATTGAGAATTAAATAGTAGTTGACATTCTCTGCCGTACCTAGTAAGCCTTCCGTAATTTTATAGATTAACTATAATTATGCAATAATTTATTTTTTTATTTATACTGCCCTACGACACTGTCAAACCGGAAACAGTAGTCGGTCATATGCAGTTACCATTCTGGTCCCACTTACAGAATCATATGTTCCTTCCTATAGTTTTATGTTCAAAGTCTAATATGACCGAAATTTTCATGGTTATCTTTCAACGTATGCGCAATTATATTTTCAGAATATTTTTGATAAGTAACGCGATCTTCATGTTGAGGCTGGAAACATTTCAGACTACCCTTGTACATATGGAAAAACCATATTATTTTGCAGACGATCGAAAGCAAAACAAAGAACGATCAAAAAAGGCATTTTTTCTTGTGTCTTCTGTCCAATTTCATAATGAAATTGTACTATTCGATAAACAAAACATTTTTTATAAATCCTTGCTAACGAAATTGTCTCGGGAATAGGCATTGGCTGGTCTAGGAAACGCGAAGGAATCTAATAAAAAGCCACTTTTTGTTCGGCACTGCTCTCGCCATTATTAAATCCGATAAAGCTTTAATTTTGCTTTTGAAACAGACAAAATGGAATTCCTCTCTTTTGGTTTTATTTAATTACAGATCTTTTCTAGCATTGGCCCTTTTATAGTTTTCTTTTTGTGTCTTTTTCTCCCAGTCGTTTTTTTCTGCTTCTGTACTGTTCGTTTCGCGAACGAAGATAATAGAGAAGTTTAAGCAAAGAAAGAAGAACTATGAAAAATACATAAAGAAAAAAATATGACGATAATACATAACAAAAAAAAAGGTTGGGGATGAAAGCAAAAAATATACTCAATGCCTTTTAAAGATAAATGGGGATCATTTTTCTGTGTAATATGATATAGTGTTTCTTTGAAATTGTGTAATAATATTTTTTTCAAAGTATATCTCATAAGCTTCTGAATTCATCCTAGTCTGTTATATATTAAGTTTGTGTTTTTTAATAATTTTTTCTAAGTTATCCTATCATATAAGGCAACATGTCAAAATGAAAATTAGAAATAAACTACGTAAGATTTTTTTGCATAGTGAATAATTAAAATATTGTTAGTTGCATATTAAAAATGTGACAGTCCCAGATTTTATCAAGGTATTGATACTTTGGATCATCCTTGTTTCAAATGTATTGAGATAGTTGGAGATTTTGTTGAAATACGGGGGTCGTTCTCGGTCTGACACAGAGATGTTGATAGCTTGTCATGTATATTGTTCAACATAGCAATCAAAAAAGTAATTAGACTACCAGGCATGGTGTAAACACATCCAGCTACCGCCTTAGGCTGATGATGTAGACCTGATCATCAGAACAAAAGAAGGAGCCATTGAAGCTCTTACAGCAATAAAAAAATGCAGCCGAATAAATGGGCTTCGCAATCAATATCGATAAAACTATGCTGGCTAAAGTAGAACAAATCCAGTGTAGACAAGAACCGTTAAGAATAGGAAATAAAGAAATATAAGTCATCAGCGGATTTATAAGCTCCCTCATCAATATTAACAACAGTCACTCAGCAGATAAAACGAAGAATCCTATTATCGAATAGATGCTATTTCCCACTCACTTCACAGCTAAGATCTCGAAACATTCCAAAAATATATTCAAGGGTCTTTCAAATTGAGCGTTTTTTTTATTCTTGAATAAAACACAGAATTTGCGTTGATTTCAAAAAACTTTTTATATATAATTGAAGCATAGTGTATGACATTTAAATACGAAAGACAATATCTGCTAAATGATCACCTCTGGCAGCTCCTCAGACATCCACTCTTTTGTTAAAATTTTGGATGACATTTTACATAATCGTGGCTCGATCTCACCAATGACTCGAACGATTTCATCTTCCTTTAGTTCGAGAATCGATTGTGGATTATTGTTGTAGACCTGACTTTTCACCTAATTCCAAAGAAGATGTCAAACGGTGTTATATCACGTGATCTTGGTGGGCAATTAACATTTTTAACCGTTTTTTTGTAATAAATCGCCCAGGAAATTTCTCTCTCAATAAATCAATTGTTTCATTAGCAGAGTCAGGTGTAGCGCTATCCTGTTGGAACCATGTATCCTCCAGAAAAATATTATTCTATTCAATCCACTGAACGCCCATTTTCATAAAATAATTCAACAATTTTAATGCGTTGTTGTATTGTGTACGACTACATTTTTATAAATGTCATACATTACACTTCTGAACTGAGACTAGACTTGGCAGATTCACAACGCCATCTGTGTTTAAACAGATTAAAATACAGATGTTAGAATGCCCGTTTTATAAGACCGCTTATAAAAAAGGATTGCTTCAACTTTAGGGTTCTTTAAGAGAAGAGTGCTAAGAAAAATATATAGGGTCGTGAATTATAAGGGGCTATAGGAAAGTAAATTCAACTTTAAATTGTATAGAATATAACAAGAACCATATATTATTAACAAAATGATCAAATTATGAAGACTGCGATGGACAGGACTTGATGAGATTAGAGGCGAATAATTCCGTTACAAAAAACCTACTAGAAAGGCCCAGTTGGAAGTCGTATAAGAGGAAGATCGAAAATGAGGTATCTAGACAACGCAGAAGCCGATCTAAATAATTTAGAAATAAGATGATGGTCAAGGAGAGCCCTCGACAAAGCTGGCTGGAGAAAGATCCTTGAGGAGCAAAGGTCCACCTCGGGCAGATGATGATTTGTTAGACGGAATGCTGCGAAGTTTCAGACACGTGGGTTTAGCGGTTTGTTTGTGGTAATCCAGCAAAGCAAATAAGTCTTCTGCAAAATTGATAAAAATAGTGTTCTTTCATCACGAGAATACGTTTACATATAAGTTCTGAGTAGTTCTGATAAAACTTCGTGACTTGTGCTTCGATGGGCGTCGACATACACCGTATTCAATATATTGAATTATAAGTTGATTACGCTGGAGAACTTTTCGTTCACCCTCGTATAAATCTAATTTTAAATCGACGAGTCCTGCTTTTTTATTTTATGGATTATATAACTCTCGTATCTTGAAATATTAACTTGATTAAAATATTATAGATTTTTTTAAGGACTAGCCTAATAGCTTTGAGATATACCTTGAAATAGTCTATTTGTTTAAGTAGAAATATATTTAAAAACGTGTAAGACATAATTTTGCTACAAAATATATTTGTTCAGATTTAGCATTTAGTTAAAATTGCAGCATGAACAAGGAATGTTTTCTATAATTAATTAAATATGATAATGCTAAAAATTAACAATATATTTTGCATCAAACGTTAACACATACAAAAAATTTTGAGAAAGAGAACTTACGTGCACTCATAGTCATTCCACAAATCGACGCATTCGAATGGTTCTGGACAAATAACATTTGCACACGGCTTATTGGAGGCACAACCTCGCTCCAAGTTCCTGGCCATCGTTGCCTGTCCCCATTGTGTTCCATTCATTGCTGGTGGTAGTGGAAGATGTTTTCCTTCAAGTCGTACATCATCCAGACACCCTGAAATTAAATAAAGATACAGTTTAATAAGAGAAGTACATCAATTATTACCCCTAACTTAACTGGCAAATATAAAAAATAACTTGTAAAGTTTTTTTTACTTGTTTCGTTCAACATTTATCAAATCCCCATTCAATTTAAATAAAACTATCAGATTTAATGAATGACATGGTACTTAAGGATCGTGGGATGATGTAGAATTTATGGCAGATACAGGGCGTTGCAGGAGACAGTGTTGAAAAAAAATGTACTATATATTGACTCTTAAAAAATCTTTGTTCATTAACTGTCTACAATGTTAACGTTTGATGAAAAATGCCTTAGGTAAACTACCGCCTCAGTGCCGATCCAAGATTAAAAGTAAAAGATATGGAATGGTTGCTCACTCCCTACAAAAAACCTTTTTTTTTCTGCGATTTATATCATGGCATTAATATTTTGAAATTTGGAGATTTTTTACAATGAAGTAAGGCAACTATTCTATCTTTATAAGTTGTTTGCCAAGGTGGCTTCGACGTGTTGATTTCGTCTGTTTTCTTTGACGAGCAGAGGTTTTGAAACCGGTCATAGGTGTGGTTGATTGTTCTTAAACGTGGCTCATTAAACTATATTGTGTATGTATCAGGAGTATTTAGCATACAGGGTGTAAGGGAAATAACTTTTGAAAAATTTAACCAAGGATTCTTCACATCATTTCAAAGAAAAAAGTTTCTTATAACAAGGGTCAAAAACCCTTGAATTTTCGCGAAAAAAAATGCTTCGCCCCTTGAAAAGCTATGATTATTATCATCTTAAGCAAACATGTGTCATTTTTATTTAACAAATAAACTACAAATAAATGAATTAACATTGTTAAAACAATTTTTTGAAAATCAAGAATCAGCCATACATCAGTCAAAAAATGGAAGTGGCAACGTAGTACTGACTAATCGAGATGATTTTCTCATGTTGGTCAACAAAAATATTTCAGGGTGTGTCATTAAATTCTATTAAAAGCCAAAATTGGATTCTTGATATGCTTTTTATTTACGAGAAGCAGCAACCGGATTAAAAATTATCGCAAAAATAGTGCATAAAACCGTGCCAAGCTTTCATAGAATCGAATGATGTACATGAAGTAGTTATCACAGTAAATAATTTGTTAGAGCAAAACACCATATTTTATTTCCGTTCAGTTTCTTTGTTTTAACTCATTTTAAGATATTATTAAAAATCAAAATCTCTAAATGTAGAAGAACGCCTGTCGATCCATCACATGAAATAATGCGGATAATGAGTTTTATCGTTACATATTTTGTTGGTTGCCAGAATTCGGGGTTTAACTGCTTTCTAAAACATGCGATTTGGACGTAGATTCCTTGCGACCGAGCGTATCGGTAATTAGTTTTAAATGCTGATTTGACGGGTTTGGAGAGTATGCCTCGCGTCGCATATTTCGTTCGCCTCACGAATACTTGTTTTGATTTGGGATTTGCTACGTGTTTACACACTGAGTAGTACTTTTTAAATAAAAATAATCAACTTTTAATTGCAAACATAAAGGTGTCTGGTTTAAAACAGTTAATAATGACTAATTTTAAGTTTGAAGGAGAAAGTTGAATTAAAAACTAACGGTCGTCCCCCGCCCGTGTTGAATTTGAGTCAAGTTCAAAACGAATGTAAAAATAGGGCAAGTTTTAGGCGAAAATTTGATAGTAAACTATACAATAGTATTTTGTGGCTATGTTGTATAGGGTTTCAATAGCAGGAAAAGTAAAAAAGGAAGAAGGGGAAAGCAAAAAAAAATCTTCAGTAGCAGTACTATTTTCTTCTACACCCTCCCACTTTAAAAACCCACGAGCCGCCACTGACATGAGGAGTTTCTTAATGCGACGTGAATCGTTTAAAACGTGTTATAGTGTGGAAAATTAGTGCAAGTAGTTTCAATTTTGACATTAAACAATAGTGAAGGTTTGATATCATTTGAGTTTTGCCATTTGTGTAAAGATTATGTTAGAGTGTTGTGGTTAGTTCCTTATCCTGGTTTTTTAGTTTTTTTATTCCGTTTTATTTGATTTTTAGCTACTTCTCTAATTCCTTTAAATTTCATTTATAATTATGCCAAGGTTGAAAGCGATGAAAAGAAAGTTTCATGGCAACAGGCAGACGGTATCGTTTTCAACTCTAACTTCACCTCTTTCTAGTGAGAGAAAATCTTCTTCATCAAAGAAAATATAACTGAGTGAAGCGGCTGATAGAGGCTTGGACATTTAATTATCAATTTTTTTTTGAAACTGTGACTAAGTTTGCTTTGTGTAAAAAATGCAATGTTGAAATTAGATTTACAGAAGTGGGAGGACGTAAAGGCTTCGAAACAAACTTTGAACTGATATGTATGAATGAGGATTGTTTGATCCACGAAACTTTTGGAAACGGTAAATATCTTCCATGTGGCAAGCAAAAAATAAATTGTCCTTATGTGTATGCCCTACGATCCATAAGACTTGGAGGAACCGTTGGTGTAACTTGGTGGGTTTGCCTTCCCCAATTAGAAAATGTATTTCCTTTCAGAAAGTTATTGGTACTGCTGTACAGCAAGTGGCACAAGAGTCCATAAAACTGCTGTAAAAGAAGCAGTTTTCAAAGATGAGGCAAACCCTAATATAGCTTTTGACAGCAGCTGGCAAAAGTGAGGACATACCTCTCTAAATGGCATTATGACTGCTATGAGTGCAGACTAAGGAAAAGTCTTGGCTCTAGTTTGCATGACCACGTATTGTAATATCTATAAATGTGATGCAAAAAACAGTGCGCCTCACAAATGCAAACTAACTTACACCGGTGTATCTGGAGGAATGGAGATAGTTGTAGGTAGGAAAATTTTTGAGAGGTATTTGCACTAAAGAGAACGGTAGTATATCGGAGATGGAGGCATACCAGGCTGTAGTTGAAGCTTCCGGTTGAGGTATCTCCAAAATATGCATTTTGAACGCATCAACTGCTTTTTCTGGAGTCGAAAATCGTTGACCACGTTTAGTTTTCATGGACACCAACAAAAATAAATGATTTGGTGCCAAATCAGGATTATACGGCGGATAACCCATCACTTTGATGTTTTGTCTAGTCAAATATTGAGTTGTGAGAGTTCGTGTTGTCATGGTGAAAAACGATCCTATGTCGCTGGTTCTATTTCCTTATTTCTTCAAAGACTTCTCGCAAACAAACGGTTGTGTATCATTCAGAATTGACTATTTTACGATGCTCTAGAGGCACTGTAGCCACATGTTCATATATCCCAAAAAAACAGTCGACCATTTGCTTCAAAGTGCTTCTTGTGCGAACAAATTTTGTTGAATTTGGCTCATTTTGAAAGACCCATATAGTCGACTTCTATTTACTTTCTGGCTTATTGAAGCACTATCTGAAACCAGATGGTGCTTCATCGCCAAAAGTCGAAGTGAGTTGATCGATGCACTGTTGTTGAGATAATGTCGAAAATCCATGTCGAAAATCATACCAAATCATTGCATGAAAATTCTCAAGAGTTAATTCTATTTTTTGATTGAGAACTAAACAAAACAAACAGCGTCCGAATGATAAAACATTCTGAGTACATATACAGTCAACAATGTCAAACTTTACGATGTATGTCAGATGGTGTCTAGCAACACCATTGGTGCCAATTCTGGGTACAGAAGTAGCAACCTTCATATTTTCTAAATTATATTCTATATTTTATAAAAGCAAATACTTAATTAGTGGTGTATGTGTAGTTTGCAATGATTATAAAATATTTCAGCACTTTTTTCGACAATATCTTGATAGAAAGAAGAAAAACTATTCATTTGTTAAGTCTTCTCAGGCCCTAGCAAAGGAGAAAACGCCAGAGAACTTTTGGAAACTTTTCTAGGCGCTGAGTTTAGACGTAATCACTTATCTTAAAACCTTCTAGAAAAAAAGTTAAATTAGAAACTTTAGGAAATAGAATTACAAAGCTTTTTTTCTCGATTATATTCTTTTAAAGAGACATTTTTATCACTGGTCATTATTTTACGGTTAATTTATCGCGAATATATTTTATTTTTCGAAATGTTTTGCTGTTTAACTTTGTTTTGGACCGATGTATATAATAGAAAAATATTTGACGGTCGTTTCGTAGTAACAACTATGAGGGTTGTCCGTAAAGTACGATCTCCAAGGCACTGGAGTCGTGAGGAACGCTTTACCGCCAGATTCGGCAGCACTAGAGTATAGCTTGGTTTTTCGCCTTGGTTTAGCTGTCTGCGATGCTCAGTCTTTGTTTGGCAGTCGTTCGCGTTGGGGTTTCCACTCACCTATACCGCCAGATGTGATTTATGTTCTGTGATTAGTTTTTTGTCTTTTTTGTTTGCCAGAGGCACTACGACTATAGAAATTCATCATCAATTTTGTGAATTGTATGGATATGGATACAACAATGCATCCATACAACAATGTAAGGATATCGAAAACGTATGAAAGTGGTGCAGAGAGTTTAAAAATGGACGCACAGACGCCCATGATGAGTAGCGTGCTAGACGGCCATCGGTTTCAGACGAAACGATTGCAAAAGTGGAGAGGGTAATGCTTCAAGATCGATCGATTGATTGAAGCATGTCTCGAATTCCTTGCTACGAAAAAGAGAGCGAGGAATCCTTGGATTCAATTATCACTGGCGACGAAACCAGAGTACATTATACGACACCAGAGACAAAGAAACAGTCTCGTCAGTGTAAAACAAACATTATCTGCCGGCAAAGTGATGGTAACTGTGTTTTGAGATATGAAAGGGATATTGTTGTGCCAGTTCATGTCTACCGAGACAACAATAAACGCTGATCGCTACTGTCAGACTTTGAAGAACCTTCGCAGTGCAATTCAAACCAAAAGAAAGGGCATGCTGAGGAAGGGAGTTCGTTGGAAACTCATCAACCAATTTTGATGGGATAACATCACACACCCTCCCTACAGCCCGGATCTAGCACCCTCCAAGTGATTATCTCCTCCATCTCCTTCCCGTGCTGAAGTCACACCTGGGTAGAACGAATTTTAGAACCGACAAGGAGTTGAAAGCAGAGGTTGTACGCTACCTGCGCGCCGCAGAGGGAGAGTTCTATGACACGGGTATACGAAAAATGTTACACCGCAGAAAAAATGCTTCCATCGCAATGGGGGCTATGTAGAAAAAAAGTAAAAGTCCAGGCTTTCTAACGAAGTATAATTCATTGCAAATAAATTTTCTTTGTGAAAAAAATGGTGATCTTATTTTACGGTTAAACCCTCGTAGATCATCGAGACGCTTGAAAATCAAACAAAGTTGAACAGCTTTCTTTCATATAGTTAAAATGCACAGTCACAAACTAACGGACGAATCCATCAACTATTTGTTTATGTCTTAGTTGAAGCTAATGTATAAATTTATAGCTCTACAGGTCGAGTTGGCCCTTGGCCTGGTTAGATTTGCTCACTCAACCAAATCTGGACAGTGACTGACGTCGCTTAACAATAGTTATCGAGAATTGATATTCGACGTAATGCAGCAAGCACTTTTGCTCGAATGAGTTTTGACACATTACATTTTTGCAAGGTGCCTGTGGGGAGATCCAAGGGGAGAGTCCGGCAGCTCTACATCGTTGTTTATTCAGTGTTAATCAGGGGGAACGTGTGGCATTTTGCCACGGACGCGAACAACTTAACCCCAAACCACAAACACAAACATCCAATCGAAAATAGCAGGATTCGGACCTGCTCCGGGCCAGTTATCGATATCATTGGGTCTGCAGCTCTAGACCAACTCAGTGGCAGCTCTTAGGTATGATGATGCTAATATATGTATGTAGTAAAACCTCGCAATTTATGTCAGAACTTAAATGAGTATATTAAATATTTCATGTTACAAAAGAAACGTTGTTAATTAATACGACGTGGTTAAATAATGTTATGAGACTGGTGGGGATGAGATCTGGTAACAGTTAGTTCCCCTTTGGAGAAGGGGGCAGGCTGTAACATCCGATACATCTTCAGTACGAGTTTGAATTTTCTACTTGAGGTACTTGGTGATTCCTAGAAAATCTTTTCGTAAACTGGGTTTTTTAGTTCGTTGTGAAAATGAGTGACGACAATTTTGAGTAACGGTGCACTATCAAGTTTTTTTTCAGACTTGGGCACAGTTCGACTCGATTGAAGATGTACCTTGCAGCGGAAATTCTTTAACTGCAAGAAGCGATGAAAATGTCTACAGAGAAATGTCCTATTTTGAAATAGGGATAGAGGATCATTTGTGTGAGAAACATCAAAAATACCAGGGTGCTGTATTACGACAATGCACTTTGCCACAAAACCACTTCAATTAACGAGTTTTTGGTAAGTAAATACATCGTGCCTCCGTAGCCCCCTTATTCATCAGATTTGAGTTTTTATGATTTTTCCTTTTTTCAAGAATGAAAATTGATCTTAAAGGACACCATTTTAGGACATTAAAGAAAACATTGAAAGGGTAACAACCGACCAGCTGAACGTGATTTTGGTATCTGATTTCCAGCACTGCTATGAAGAGCAAAGAAACCATCTCTAGCATTGGGTGGCTTTCCAAGAGAATTATTTTGAAGGAGACATTGTAGAATTGAAATTTTAATTAAATTAAACATTAAAAATCAGTCTCAATATTTTATTTATACACCTCGTAGATTGTAACAATAAACAACCTTGTTAGGATGTTTCGATAAAAAAATAGACTCCAGAAACAGTTGACTCCAGCTCTATTTAATAAGTGATTCATATACAAGAATCACAGATATGTTCATGTCTCCTTCATCTTGAATTCGAACATTTTAGTTAAGAAATTATTTATTGAAAAATAGGAATCACAAATCTCGCAAGTGTATACCTCACACTGCTACATTATTGTTTAATTAAAGCGCTAATCCAGCATTCTGTCACCTAGATGTATTACCTTTAAAAAAAATGAACAGAAGTCAGAAAATCTTAAAATTTCGAATATATTTTGACGGTGAAAACCCTTAATTTTGTTACACCTGAAATGAAGAAAATGGAATCGATCGTATATTTATCTCGTTTCTTCCTAGGCGAATTTGAAAAGGGTTCAGGCAGAACGAGACTGTACGAGTAAAGTGTTAAATAATTCATTGGCGTTGACGAAGGTGTTTCAGGACTGTCACGGGCCGTGAGCAGGTTACAAGTACCCTCAAGTAAGATGAATAGTTTCGAGAACGGGACAGGTAAAATATTTTCGTTCAGCGAATGGTTCAAATAGTCGAGTAATACGAGACAGATGTTGTAAAACTAAATATGTCTATAGTTTGATTCCAGATGTTTGAAAATATGTGTTTATATCATTCAAACGATTTAGTAGAGCGTAACAAAATTATTTGCTGTTTTGAGAATGCGATGAGAATACGAAAATTTTTCATATAAAAAAAAGTATACCGTTCCTACACCTCGCAAATGCCGGTTAATGGAAGTGTGGTGATACTCCTAATTTTTCTGAAAGTTTCCTAGTGCTCGTTCTGAACGACCCGATCTTCCCCTATATTCAAGGATCATGTCTACCTCTAGCAACTTTTTCAACCAAAATTGAGCGGTGTGGTTTTGAAGCCTTCTGTTACACCTGAAGCAGCGTCAGTCGTTTTGAAGCCTTTTTTAAAATATGGTTTTAAAATTCCCTTAATTTTGCGAATTGTTTCACTCATTTTAACTCTTTTAAAAAGCATTGACTAAATATTTCGAGTGGAACCATTTTAATACTAAACGTACGAGAGTTGTTCATAAAATAAGGTTTCCTTTTTTTTTCACAAAGAAAATCACGTTTATTTGCAATGAATTATACATCGTTGGAAAGCCTGGACTTTTATTATTTTTCTACATAGACCCGGTGCGATCGATGCATTTTTTCATGCGCTGTAGCGTTTTTCCTATAGCTGTGTCATAGAATTCTCCCGCCGCGGCGCGCAGGTAGCGTGCGACCTCTTCTTTCAACTCCTTGTTGATCCTGAAATTCGCTTCTCCCACGTGTATCTTCCACGCAGGGACGAGAGATAGTCACTCGGTGCTAGATCCGGGCTGTAGGAGGAAGTGTGTGACGTGGGGACAAGCGTTGTCCTGATGCAAACAAACTCGCTTCGTCAGCTTGCCCCTTCTTTTGTTTTGAATTGCACGGCGAAGGTTTTTCAAAGTCTGAGAGCAGGCAGTGATCAGCGTTTATTATTGTTCCGGTAGACATGAACTCGCACGACAATTTCCCCTTCCTATCCCAAAACACAGTCGCCATCACTTTGCCGGCAGACAAAGTGATGGCGACTGTGATTATGATGTGATGACAAATGATTCTTTTGTCTCTGG
This sequence comes from Cosmopolites sordidus, assembly GCA_031761425.1. Classification (NCBI taxonomy): domain Eukaryota; kingdom Metazoa; phylum Arthropoda; class Insecta; order Coleoptera; family Curculionidae; genus Cosmopolites; species Cosmopolites sordidus. Next base: position 356,552 of record JARFXV010000710.1, on the reverse strand, counting down.
TGTCGAGTAATGTACCCAAGTTTCGTTTTAAGATTATGACAATTGAATCCAAGAATTTTTCGCCCTCTTTTGCGTAGCGATCAAGGAATTCGAGGGCCGCTTCAACTCGTTGCTGTTGATGATCTTGGATGAGTATTTTGGGGACTCACCTTGAACACACCTTGTGATAATGCAAATGTTGTGTCAAAATTTTGTCAATAGTAGTCTTATTGACATCAGGGATCAATTCGCATGGCTCCCAAATCGTCACACGTCGATCTTGAAGCATTACTCTTTCCACTTTTACAATCGTTTCGTCCAAAACTGATGGTCGTCTGGCATGCTGTTCATCATGGACGTCTGTACGTCCATTTTAAACTCTCTGCACCATTTTTGATGTTCATACACTGTTGCCCATACACTTCACATAATTTATGATGAATGTCTATAGGCGTGGTGCCATTGGCACACAAAAACCGATTCACAGAACCTAATTCACATCTAGCGGTAGCGGCGAGTGGAAACTCTATCATCAATGGCTGTCAAACAAAGGCTGAGTGTCGCAGATAGCTTGGAGTGGTGGGGATTTGTAGGCGGGAAACCAAGCTACACGCCAGTGCTGCCGGATCTTGCGTTAAAGCGCTCCTCGCGACTCCAGCGCCTTGGAGACCTTACTTTACTTTAAGAGTGAAGTATAATCTTTTATTTAAAAACAAAGGAAAAAACGCAAATACTATTTATAATAGATGTCATTCATAGTTTGGAAACTCATTACGAAAAATTGGGTAGAATTATTTTTTTTGTAAAAAAGACTTGATAGATAATTTTAAAACAGAAAATGATTGAAGAGTATTCTATGGCAGAAAATAAAATGTCATAAGTTTTCGAAATAAAACATTAGTCATAGCTTGGAGGGTGCAGTCAGTTTCAAAGGCCCATTCCATTAAATTTTTCAGAGAAAGCCTCAAAACTGAATATCAAGTACTATGTGGGGAAATTCGTATAAAAGAACGTCACCTCATTCATATTCTGTTAACATTTTCCACCCCGTATTCGGGGACACTGGTCCAAGGTTGGGATACATCTTTTGGATCTTAGATTAGTTAGGGTGAAAAAGGATAAAAGTTTATAGAAGTTTATAAAAGTTACAAGAGTAAAATCAGTTTCACTAAAATAATATCCTAATATATATACATATATATATATATATATATATATATATATATATATATATATATATATATATATATATATATATATACGAAATTCCCATTGATGGGAAGGGTTAAAAATCTAAGGGTTTCCTTGAGAAAACTTGCAAAGTTATTAAATCACTAATCGAAAAGCTACGATAAGAATTATTATTTTAATAAAAATATGTACAAAATCATATTTCGCAAATAATCATTGGTTATTATTTAATGAATACATTAAGGAAGGAGGGCGAGTGGTATCAAATGCTTGATTCGAATTGATTCAAAATTGCTTGATTTTTAATTGTGTGTTTCATAAATCGGTTAAAATGTGTTATACTGTAAAAAATTAGTGCTAGTAATCTCAACTTTGACACTAAACGACATTAATGTACTCTACTCATTAATGTACTGTATTTAGTTTCTCTTTGCTTTCTATTCATAATTTATGCTGAAACGTATGGAATAAGGGCTATAAATATGGTTGTATTTGAATTGGTTGCATTTTAGATATATGTGTTAACGTAACTTTTTCTCAAAATAAAAAAATGAAGCGGTACTTTTATGAAAGTCATTTCAAAAAGTATATGATCCTAATGATCCCGTATAACCTATATATATATATATATATATATATATATATATATATATATATATATATATATATATATATATATATATATATACATATATATATATATATATATATATATATATATATATATATATATATATATATATATATATATATATAGTGCTACTGAAGTTTTATCAATCTGACATTTAAGTAAATTATTTATCTTCATAGGTAAGTTGATTTCATTGTATTATCAGTTATTTTATTATGTCAAGTTCGTGAAACCGAGGGAGATACGAAAAAACGTCGATACACATTTTTGGCAGAGAATAATATTCTGCGTTGAAAAATGTATTTAAGTTTAATTTTGAACAGGACAGTTCTAATTATTTTTGAAATTAATTAGTAGCAAAATGTGCTTGTAGGATTTGATATTCTCTCAGATTATGGCAACCGGAAAGCTGATGATGTATATTAAATTTGGTTACAATACCTTTCTTTATGCGGAAAATACAAATTAAAAAAGAAAACAATTGAAATCTTCAATCCCCTGTATCTCGAACACGAAGGATTTCCAGCCCCATGTTTGTATGATATTTTTGTGTTATTTTGTGATGTAGAATTTGCCAAAAAGTCTGGCAGAGTATTTTATTAACACCCTGTATATGTATCCAATTATGGAATAGGCACATATACTTTAGGAAATACTAAGACAAGTAGAACTGGATTTGTGTATCATTACAACTATATGAAAAATGTGTGACATTTAGGAAGTATTCGATTTACTAAGTAAGAAGACAATATAAAAAATACGGGAAAAATGAAATTTACTAAAGGTTTTGATCATATTCTCTCCAAATCAGATTTCTTTTGGTAATGTAGGTTTGAATCCTACCGACTGCGCCATGTAATATATTGGTTGGTATGCATTATAATTAAACTTCACTTCAGCTCTATCAAAAATATTTTATTATAGTACATGTTCTTATTAGTACATTAATAACACTTTTCTGGCCTCTTTTCGTAGATACCTTTATCTTTTGACTAATGTTTTAAGTTGATTTAGGAGACAAATATAAAAAAAAACATACGAAGAAGGAGACTAGTGCAAAAGAGATGAAAGAGGATAGGAAAAATGGAACGATTTCAGTGAAGGGTCAAAGCCAACAAACTAAACCCACCACGTTTATATAAAAAATAAGCTAGAAATAAGCAAGTAAAGCAAAGTAGCAACAGTTACCATAATGTCACTACAGTGGAATATGTTGATGCTTTTTCAAAAAGGAATATATATATTATATTTATAACAGTACAAATTTTAGTTGATCTGCATTTAAGACGTCTTTCTTTTTTCTAAAGTCGAGTTTTTCACCAACGAGCACGACATTATCAGTTAAGATTTGTCCCGTTATCAATTTATGCCAGAGAGGCAATCTTGTCTTCGGCGACCCGTTTCGAACTTTTCCCATAAATTGTCGTCGTAAATAGGACCGACGGATGTCTACGTTTTCCGAGAAAAGGAGGCGGACAACTAAGATATTGGGTTAAATTAGAGTAATTGAAGACGGATTAAGCGTTTAGGATACAACGTCGAATTACCTTTGGTCAGCCTGAGCAACAGGATTAATTGATTTGCGGAGGGTGACTGACGAAATGAGGCGGAAATGATTCGAGTGACAGGTGGTTTTTGGGGTTAGACATTATTATTGAACGGAGGGATCGTAAGAAAATATAATAACAAAAAAGTCCCGTCGTTATATAAATATGATTCAATTATAGTGTCTCGATAATAATATCCAAGTTTAGTCGTAAAAGGTTTATGAATAAACTTTCAGGTTAGTTTATATGACGCAAAAATTGATATACAATGCTTAAAGAAACATATTTTTAATACCTAATAAACATTAACTTGTAGTTTTTCTCTTACATCTTTTTCTCTACTTTCAAATTGTTTAGCATCGCTAATCTGTGTAACTCTCTCTTGATCTTTAGGCATTTTTATTGTCGCGAGATAACCTTAGGTTACAATTCACATCTTCGTTTATCACATACTTAGAGATAAAGTAAATTTTCTTTATCCATCTCACAAGCAGCAGTTCTAATAAGCCATTGGGCTATGACTACTCATATACTCATATCCTGATGATAATTTCCTTAGGCAAAACGTACGTCGAGAAATAAAATACTGATTTTGTGTTTATTGGTAAGTCTCTTTGTGTTTAGTATTGCTTGCTTTTGAAAGCATTTCGACAACATAAAGTATATTTATTGTTATCGACCTGTCATGTTTAAAAGACTTGAAGTGATCAATCAAAAGTGGTAGTCGATAAGGAGTTTTCAAACTATGAACAACATCTTGGATCATTGGTTGCAGAACATATGTAAAATATGCCGGTTTAAATATGTAATGTAAAGTTTTCCAAATTTAAAAAACGGGGATGCGAGGTACAATTGGGATTTTGAAAACAAATGTCATAAATGGAGAGATATATAAGTTATATAACAAACATATTTTCATTTTAATTTTTTGCCTTATAATTAAAAAGTTATATAAAATTTAAAATTAATTTTTAGTACCGATGTCGCGCCGACAGTTCCCGAAAAAAACCCCAGCGCATGTGACATCACAATGTTTATTTTCCTTCAACATTACAGACAGCTAATACGAGTGTTTTAGTTTTTAATCAACTTATTCTTGATATTATTATCAGTGTATTGATAAATTTATTGAAAATGTCAGATCAAATTAGTGTAGTAATTAGTTATTGTGCTTGTTTCGTACCATGTTGTACGAATACTATAAAAACAACTCCCGAAAAAATGTTTTTAAATGTGCCATAAGATGTTAAACGTCGAAATCAATGGTTCTAAGCAGCACGATGAATTAATCCTAAAAATCTACTAAATTTACTTAAAGTACATTGAATGTATTGAACTTTTCTTAGTTTTTCATTAATAATTAAGGTAACTTTATAAGCTTTACTCAGAACTTTATGTTCTGGACATACACGTCCATTCAGGGTGCAAATACAATTTTTGCGGTAAAGTTGAATATAACCTATAGCTTTGTCACCATAACTTTCGCGTGACACCTTATAAATAATTTAATTATTTTAACAGAGATATTTTGTTTCTTATTTACATTTACATTATTATTTTTTAAAAAACTCAAATTGATGTTTTAGCATCTAGAATTTCAGCTGAATTAAATCGAATGTCATTTTTGAGAAAATGTGAAATGTGAAATGTGATCATAAAAATATCCACACCAGATATATTATCAGAATTGGCTTTAATGAACCCTTTGTCATACATTACTGAATTAAATTAGTAACCAACAATATTCTTTGGCACTAAACTTCAATAATTTTGAGTGTATATACACAGGTAGAAGCTGACAGTAGAAGTTGACAGTACTTACGTGAAAACACTTTAACATAATGACGTCACAAACATGGCAGTCAATCGTGGCGCTTTCGTAGTCACATGATTTTATTTTAAATTTTATACATTTTAATTCATTTAAAATTAATTTCAAACAATTTTTTAAAAGTTTCGATGCGCGATTATCAATATTATTTATGATAATGTTTTAAAATAAAGTAAAAAATGTTTCGTTCAAAAACCCAATTATATTTAATTCACTTTTGAATATATGTGAGGTTATTCATGCGCAATAATTTTCTGTATAATAAACTGCCAATTTTTATGTTTTTAAAACATTTAGGATTATTAAAGTTACCAATAATATGTGTTTTTCATTTCTGGTCATATTTGCGGATACAAGAACCAGAATTCTTTTGTCGGAAAGTTTACCAACAATATGTTTTTCACATTTGAGGTTCAAAAGCTAAATTAAAAAAAAAGTTAAATTCACCAACATTATCAAGATTAGTAGCGTCATAGTATAATCAATATAGCTGTCCTTATTTACACTTATAGCTGTCACTATTACATTGACAGTTTTTTGGATCTTACTAGGATTAATGTAACAACTTACTAGGATTAATATAACAATAATGTTTGTAACTTTTTATTCTGTGCAATCAGAGGGATATGCATGCCTTTTTGGTACGTAAACCACTATAATAAAGCCTTATAAATATTCTTTGAATGGGTTTGCGAATTCTTTTTGTTTTTCTGAAAACCATATGGGACTGTTTCTATAACGGCTCTTTTTCAAGGATTTACTATTAGAATCAATGTTGTTTTATCGACATGTGTTAACATCAATGGGAATCTCGTAGATATATATATATATATATATATATATATATATATATATATATATATATATATATATATATATATATATATATATATATATATATATATACCTTCCCCTGCTACCATTCCATTACAATTCCATAAATTGCACTTGTCATCCAGTAAATTAATTTACATATTTCAGATCTCATATCTCAGTCTCGTGAATGTTGCCTACATGACCTACATTCTTCAGCTATATTTTCTAACGTTCAGCTCAGATCAACGTTTAGACACAGCTAAAGAAATGAGCAATTATTATATACCAAATTTTTCCTTATTTTTTAATATTTTTGATATTCTCCACGAGCCTATTGGCAACTTTTTATTTTAAAGCAGAAAATGATGATACATACAATAGTTCACTTCGCTTCGTTTTCAATAGTTAAGTATTTAGGCCAGGTGCCATGGTATTAAAGGGGTAGTCGATGTATGTAAGTCTTTTTTGATGTGAGAAAAACCCACAAGAAAAAAAAACGAGTCGGAGTGAGCTTGAATTAACAAAAGAACTTACACAATGAATAAACCTATTTATCAAAATAATACTTTGAAGCAATGTTTACAGAAAAAAAAAGAGTATGAGTCGGCATCAGATAAGAAATGCCTATTTAAGCAGTGAATAAATATTATGTAGAACAAAACAAAAATTGTCCATGTACTGCATTTAAGAAATGTAAACAAATTTACGAACTAATCTCAATTAGTCGATAGTTACAATTTTGTATATCACTTACCTTTCTGATAATCTGCATAAACTTCGAATGTTCTCACACCAGTATATTCAGCCTTTCCACCAGCATATACTCCTTCCTGTTTGTCGACCAGAAGCCACTGATGACCTACGAAGTCAAACGTTTCATTATACCGTCTACCTTCACCACCGTCGAGTTCAAGGGTTGCAGCACTACCATATCGCGACACTCTGGCTACGTGCCACTGTCCATCATCCACTGGTACCGCGCTTAACCAAATGTCTTTCTCTTCAGTTCTGAGCGAGTTCAAATTATAGCGGAAGTAGAGCCGTGAATCTTTGATCTCCAAAATACCGTATTCGCGATTGTGTTGATCGGAAACACGGAATAGTTCTCCGTGTTCTTCTCTGGTACGGAATCTCAGTTGAACTTGAGTGGAAAATCGGTCTGGTTCGAAACTGAGAGCGTACTTGACGTAGGATTGCAGTTTGAAGCTGGTTGGAATGGTGGGGATGGCACAAGATGGACCGGTCCAGCCTGGATGACACTGGCATTTGGCTTCGTTCATGCTTCCAATGCAAGTTCCATGCTCCCAGCATCTGAAAATATGACACGAAAAATATTAAGGGAAAAGTTTAGGATTTTTCCTGACACTCTTATCAATCAAAACATTTTGTGTTATTATAACATAATAGATAAACAGGATGTAAAGAAAATAACTTTCGTGTATTTAACCAATGATTCTTCCCATCATTTGAAAGGCAAAAGTAACAAGACCTTACAACATGGGTCAATAAACTTAAAGGTTATTGCGAAAGAATTTTCAACAGTTTTAAATTACCTATCGAAAAGATATGATTGGAATTAACATTTTAAGCAAATATGGGCAAAAGCATATTTGGCAAATAATACTATATTATTATTTAACGGATAAACTAAAAATAAATTAATGAACATCGTTGACATAAGTTTTTAAAAATAATAATATATAAAAATAAGAATTAGCTAAAAAATCCCTACGATAAACCAAAAACTATTTCAGTATGTGCAATTAAAGTTAAAATTATATTCTGTACGCGAATATCACGATATGCTTGTTATTTACGAAAAGGCTGTTGTCAACCAGATTAGAAATATACTAAGACTTTTTCAACCTGTTTAGGATAATAGGCTAGAAAGGTATGTATAGATCGAAATGATGGACATTTTGGACTTAATTTAATAAAACAATTTATCATGTAAGAACTTAACATTAAGTGAAAATAATGTATAAGTTTTCCTTTTTTTTAGGAAGAATAATATTTTAGTATAGAATAAATGGCTATAAAAATTTACATTTTATTTTCAAATAATACCTTATGAGGACAATCAAACAAAAAACTGCATTTTTTTTTCACTGAAGTGGTTTAAGGAAACTATTTCTTCATTCAAAATAATGTAAAGAATATGTAAAATTTGCGTTATTTTTCTTATAAAATTTTAAATATTAATTTGTAGATTAGATTCATCTTTTGCTTTGCTTTTTAATAACATTAATATATGGAATATGCCACGTGCAGCGAATCTTTAGAATCAGGAGGAGAAAAGTTAATGACTTACCTTGAGGTTGTATCTGATCTATGGCAAATTTCTTCCGTTTGTGGACATCCTGCCATACTATGCCTGGATAGTCCTGGATGAGCAAGATCGTAAAGCTTGGAGTTGTGGAAGAGATTCCTGATACAACCATCAAAACTTTTTCCAACAGGCATGTACTGCCAATGATAGTGAGTTGGATCAAATTGTTCAACGTATAAACCACCCAATTGTAATGGAGCATTTACGTTTAGGTATTCGTTAAATGGAGGAATGGTACCCTGAGCTTGACAGCTCGAGTCGTCGAATTCTGGAGGACTTCCATCTTCTAATTCCGCTGTTTAAAAAGAAAATATATAAAATTAAATAAAACTAAGGAAAATCAGTACTTTACCTATATCAGCTGACTTGCAGTAATCTACGACCATTCGTACGTTTTCAGTATCCCAGAATATATCCAATCTATGCCATTCACCATCATCAAGAGTCTTCTTGGTTTTAACTCGCAATTCCAGCGTTCCTGACCCAAAATCTAATAACAATCTAGGATACCCGCGTTCTAGTTCTACTGCTATGTAATCAGAAACCATAATTTCGTCTTTCTCTGGTGGAACAATGGGACCATTATAGAGTAGTAACCCATCTGGTTTCCTGGTGATGAATTCGAAATGCAGGTGACTTTTATCGCACATCTCCAAAGCTGGATACCAAGCCCAACCGTTGCCTCTGAAGCTTCTAGATGTTTGTTGACATCTGGGGCCATTGTATCTGTAGAGAAAATTAAATATTTGATAAAGATGTTTTCTGAATGGTAGTTCAAATGAACTAACCCAGCTGGACATGAACAACTTAAAGAGAATCTGGTTTCGCTGCATCTGCCGCCGTTGTAGCAAGGTGTGTTTCGGCAATTTTCGTCTTTGGAGAAGTTTCGAGCTCCACAAGTGCATTCAGCCAAAACGTCCACCCTTACACCGACCAAAGCAGTTTTATTGGCATTAACCTGAAATTTATAATATTTATTTGTAATTATACTGTATATATGCATGATAGTGGTTTGTAAAATTATATTCTGGAGATTCTGACGTTAGTGATATACCTCTTACTGAATATATATATATATATATATATATATATATATATATATATATATATATATATATATATATATATATATATATATATATATATAGACTTAACTAATGACGCTTATAAAATCGTAAAGAGACCAACCTAGCGATACATTAATGCTTTCTTAAGAAAACAGTATAGATAGGGCCCTTTCATTTGAGATAAAATAATAGAGATATGATGCTGATATGGTTGAAATAAGCCTCAGTACACTTTATAAAAGTGATTTGTTTATATGTGGAAATGTCTTAAGTTTTCATATCGCCTATATTGAGTGAACTTAGGTCTCCTCTGAATATCACCTATTCAGACTGGTGTAAAATACTCCAAACTAAAACAATTTCGGATTCAGCGGCGGCTCGTGAGGGAGGGCGTTTGGGCTCCTCTTCTTCAGCATTTATCACAGTAAATAATTTTTCAGAACAAAACACCATATTTTATTTCCGTTCAGTTTTTTCCTTTGACTCGTTTTCCTGGTACACCTCCTGTACAGGGTTTCCATTGCATGAAAAATAAAAAGGAGGAAGGGGAAAGCAAAAAAAAATCTTCAGCAGCACTATTTGCTTCTACGCCCTCCCACTTTAAAAACCCACGAGCCGCCACTGTTCTGATTGGTTATTCATTGATAATTACTACTGTTTTGTAAATGCGGCTTAATATAGATGGAAAAATATGACCACATAACTTTTCAGTCATAATTATTTTGAGCTATGATGTATAAACCACAGGCAAGAATAAAATTAGAGCAGTAAACTGCTATAAGAACACTGTGAATAATGTATGTAAATGTTTTGAAAGATGATGATTGATTAATTGATTAATATATTTATGGTGTATGTTTTAGATTTTTCGAAGTTATTGGATAATCTCATATTTTTCATCACGGTAAAGTATCTTCTTACTTAACTGCAGAAGCTCAGGATAAAAAATTCAATATTAACTGATATAGGCCTTTTGGATTTCCAGCTGAATTACGAATTTCAAAAGTTTCTAAAATGAAGTTAGCTGCAGTAAGATATTGTATTGGTGTGTATGTTTGCGTTTAATTTGAATACTTATCGTTCTTAATGCTGAAAATGATTAAAATCATATTATTGGAGCTCATCAAGCAAGAATGTGAAATCAAATAAGTAAAAAATCAGTCAATCAATCAATGACCCTCTTCATCTCAGTAAAAAGTGCTGGTGTAGGACGTACGTTGTGAAAAGTCTTATACGAGGGTAGTCTGAAAAGTTTCCAGCCTCAATATGAACACGGCGTTACTCGTCAAAAATATTCTGGTAATATAATTGCGCATACGTTGAAAGATAACCTTAAACATTTCAGATATATTAGATGCTCACTTGTTTAACAATTATGTCAGTGGTTGTTAGTGGTTCTGTAAAGATAGAAAAAATCGTATATCGAAACGCCATTAAATTCTTGCATTCGAAAGGCAATACGCCTACGCAAATTAAAGCCTCTTGGATGCTATTTTCAAAATTATCTTTTAACGCATGCGAAATTATATTACCAGTACATTTTTGACGAGTAACGCCATCTTCATGTTGGGGCTGGAAACTGTTCAGACTACTTCCGTGCGTTGCTTACATGCTAATGGGTAGGCCTTTCAAGACATTATCAACTAATGGTTGATCATTTCCCATTGGTAACATTTTAATAAATTTTTGTTAATTAACAAAAATGGAAATAAAAACGGAGCATTTTCGACATATTTTTTTTTATTTCCAAAAAGACCAAGATTGCTTCGTAGACGCAAAATAAGATATGTGCTGTGTTGTATGATGAGGGAGCCGTTGACACCCACCCATTTTCTGTAAATTTTTTCAAAGGAATAAAAAATTTCAAAGAAATCTATAAGATATAGTTGGAGTATAGTAAGTGTATTGTACTTTAAATAAAGAATAATAAAATATATTCAACCGTGATTATTTTGTTTTCTCCAACTACGTAAACTTTTAGTATTTAACTTTCATTCAATATTACTTTTTAGGAAATAAAACGTATGTGATTAAACTTGTGGAAATATCTCCTTATCTTTTCAAATGTCCTTAATTAAGAGAGTTAAAGGACCCACATAGGACATAGAACATTAATAATTACTACATTTAGATGCGGTTTCTCTGAGCTATTAGCCATTAAAGACATCAAATTAGAGATCGGCATGCTATTGTAATTCACCGCAGAGAGTGACGGGTAATGATTTGGAAAACTAGCAGAATTAGACCTTATTTGAAATTTAAATTTATGTAATCCCTATTTGTAACTTGAATATAAATAACATTGTCTATCTAGTTTTTTTTAAATTCATTTATTATGCATGAAAAATGTATTTTCAGTAGCATGTAGATTTAATAAGAACAATGTTTCTATTCGCATAATAAAGGGTATTCCATTAAGAGGTTTCGAATGTTGGTAACGAATAAAAGAAACGTTTCATAACATACCTGAAAGTTATTTATGGCAGTGCGAAGCTGGATAGTGTACAATTATACGTGGAATACAACATCTGTCAAATGACCGTCACGATTTCTCAGGCAGCTCACAATTCTTTTGTTGAAATTCTCGATTACTACTGAACACATTTGCGCAGTTATGTCACGAATTATTCGCTTAATTTCTTCTTTCAACTGTTGAACGGTTTGCGGATTATTTTCGTAAGCTTTGCTCTTCACATAGCCCCACAAAAAATAGTCTAGCGGCGTCAAGTCGCATGACCTTGGTGGCCAATTTACGTCCCCATTCCTGGAGATCAGCCTCCATTCAAACTGTGTACGCTATAAAGTCAATATTTCACGTGCTGTATGACATGTCGCACCATCTTGTTGGAACCACATATTCTCTAAATCCATGTCCATTATTTGATCCCATAAAAACATCAATCATCGTTCGGTATCGTTCTCCGTTTACTGTAACAGCTCGTTCATCTTCATCTTCAAACAAATACGGTCCAATGATACCCTCAGCCCAAAAAACCGCACCAAACTGTGACACGTTGAGCATGCATCGGGATTTCGTGGATTTCTCTAGGATTTTCATTGCCTCAGATGCGACAATTTTGTTTATTTACGTAACCGTTTAAGTGAAAATGAGCCTCGTCACTGAAAATGATTTTATCGCAAAAATTATTGTCATTTGCCTTCATCTGTAGGATCCAATTGGCAAATGCACGGCGTTGCCGATGGACGGCTGGCTTTCGCTCCTGTGTTAGCTGAATTTTGTAAAAGACTTAAGTCTGTCTTTTTTCAAAATTCGCCACGTTGAAGTTCTGCTGATACCCAAATGTTGCGCGCGCCTGTTAACAGACATTTGTGGATTTTCAGTAGCACTTTCACGAACCACCTGAATATTTTCAACTGAACGAGCAGGACGTTCCTGGACTTTTGTTTCGATATCTTTCACAGATCCGGTAGTTTCGAATCTACGCACTATTTTGCGAATGGTTACTTCTGACGGACGATTGCATACACCAAAGTATTCACGAATTAGCCGAAATGTGGCTCTCACAGAACACCCATTTTGAAAATACGTTTTAACAATGTAAAAACGTTATTCTACTGTGTAGCGCTCCATTGCTGAAATTGTACTGAATTCCACAATGAAACCGAATAACATAAACAAAGTTTGAGATAAGAAGATTAGCAAAACAAAACATTCGAAACCTGACATTGACATTGACAGATGTTGTATTCCACGTATTACACTGTCCACCTTCGCAGTGCCATAAATAACTTTCAGTATAAATACTCTTTATAAGTAAATAATAAAAATAAGTAGAGAGAAAATAAGAAGAAAGAAATACTGCATATATATATATATATATATATATATATATATATATATATATATATATATATATATATATATATATATATATAATATATATATATATATATATATATATATATATATATATATATATATATATATATATATATATATATATATATATATATATATATATATATATATATATATATATATATATATATATATATATATATATATATATATATATATATATGACATACGGAAGTGAAACCTGGACACTCACATCGCAATCAATTCAAAAACTTCGGGTGCCACAGAGGGGAATGGAAAGATGTATGCTTGGCATTACAAGACGAGACAGAAAGTCCTGCGCATGGATCAGGGAACAAAGGTCTGTGACATCATTGGAAGAGTAAAACAGTTGAAATGGAGATGGGTAGGCCATATAGCGAGGCGATGGGACGACAGATGGACCAAGGCAATCCTGGAGTGGATACCGCTTGATCGCAAACGTCCGCGAAGAAGACCGAAAGCACGATGGACTGATGACATCGTTAAGTATATTGGACCCGAGTGGCAGAGGAAAGCCCAGGACCGTGAAGGTTGGAAGCATGCTGAAGAGGCCTTCATCCTGCAGTGGATCGATACGGGCTGATGATGATGATGATGATATATATATATATATATATATATATATATATATATATATATATATATATATATATATATATATATATATATATATATATATATATATATATATATATATTAAAAAGCTAAGGAAGTTCACTCGTGCACCACGTCGTGGTTTGCTGCAATCCAAGTGTCCCGCCAGCAAGTGTCTCCCAAGACCGGTTTCTGGCCTTATGCTGTCATTAGTTGGGCTCAAGCTGGACACCTGAAGAACGGATGAAAGAACGACTAAAGCCATGGCCATGTGGAATGGAGGCTGCAATCACATGCCGTTACGCCATCCGGCGGTAAACGGTCGCAGCAGTCAGACTGTGCGAAACCGTTCGTGACCCGTCTAACCTCAGGTAAGTACCAGGTATGATCAAAAAATTGTGAATACCTGCGATTGCACAGTAAATAATTAAGTAGTTCAAAAAATCAAATACTTTTGTTACATCCTAGTAATAGATCAACGACAGTTGTAGAATAAGAATTATTAACATTCGCGAAGCTACTGAAAAAATACATTGCTTGAAATATGCAAAGAACTTTTAGAAAGCGTTAATAAAAGTCATGGTATTTTTGTGCCAGCATTATAAATCATAAGTAAATATTTCTTTGTCTAAAAATATTGTTAGCAAAATATGGGAAATTGGTAGTTATTTATTCTCCAACATCTTTAAAAACTCAAGAACGAAGAATAAAAAGCCCTGTATATTTTATATTAATCCATATTTTCCATCTACAATAGGTTTAATGGAAACGAGCAATATCTGCGTTTTTTTTTATATTCTACAACCATTATCCTCCCCGAAGAATGCAAACGAACAACAAAATAGTCCCATTACAACAAAAGGGTCCCAATAAGAGTTTCAGCTGATAAATTTGAACGATTTGGCTCTTTTGTGACCAGTCTCTTTAGCTTTTTGTTGGAAAAATGGGCATTTTCCTTTTGCGAGATATATTTCTAATATTTTAAACTGTTTGTCATTGTCAGTACAATACCCGAGTGGTTCACGTGCTTTTCTATTTGATCGACGAGTGGAAGTAAAGTTTTTTAACCTTAGGGCATATTTTTTTTTCTTTAGTATTAAGGAGAAAGAACGAAGAATTATAAAACAGTATTAAGTAGGGGTTTTCGTGAGAGGAAATAAGTTGTTCCAGACACAAAAAAGGAAAATAAATATAATTAAGACTATCCTGGGATACAGGCCAGATCTCTTTGGAAAAGACCAATCCTTTTTCAATAGAAAGGATATGAGGTACTTTCATTATCCGTTGGATTACAAGTTTTGTTTCAAAACTTTTCTTCGAATTTAGTGTTGTTTTTGAGATTTTTTTAACACTATTATTCAAAAACACAATGATGACATTAACAAATAATACAGCAAACGCTGAATTGTTCTCACGAATGTTTTCATGGGTGTGAAATGTAAACATAGTTTCTCGGGTATCCCGTGTTAACTAAATGTCCTCTAGTGGACCGTTTCGCTGACGTTTCGATGGAATCTCATCCATTTTTTCAGAGCATTTACTCGGCGGCGTTTCGACTAATCGAGCCGATCGATCGGTCGCATCTCGTTTTGTATTCTTGTTTTCTTCAACCACGTGAGTCTGGGTATTCTCTTAATATCGTCTATTCATCCCACCTGTAGACATTCTTGATTTCTCTTTTTGGTATATAGTTTCCACTTATACGTTTCTGTAGTTTTCTTCTGTAATTTTCAACATTTCATCTTCATCCCCGACAATGCCTTGATTTTTTAGAGGTGCTATCTGTTATTCAACTTTCGTCTTAAATTATTTCTTATTAATTTTGTTGTCAAAAGTCTTTTTTATTGGTTCTTATTAATTCTTCTTGCATTCTCCTTTTTTCTTGTCTAATTTCTATTCTGATTCACAGCATTTTATCTCTAACGTTTTCTTATCTAATTCACAGTGTTTTGTCTCACTTCCATTAGTCTTCGGGTGTTATAGCTTATTTTTGTCTTGTTTCTTTAGTTTCTTTGGTATTTTCTCTGAGAATGTTTTCATTATGTTTGTTTCTTCTCGATTCAATAAATTAATGTTCTTTTTTACGTTTGGTTACATTTTCTTCGGTTGTTTTTCCTAATAGGCGGGTTTGGCATAGTGGCTAAGGTGATGAGTTGTGGCCAGCATGGTAGTGCGTACGACTCTCATGCTCAGTCCAATAAAAAGAGAAAAAACCGCATCGAGCTGATAAACAATTTTCGGGCATAGTAAAAATAAAGCCGTGGGCCTAAAATTGCCTGTATACGACATTAAAAAAATCTACTGCTACTTGATATTCGATATGTTGTTTTTTAGCAAGTTCGTACGTTTCTGTGATTCTGTTCCCTTTCATTTTGATATGAATAATCATGAGAGATAAAATAGAACATTTTTATACTCCGTTTCGTCTAGTATTTTTTCCAACTTCACATTTAACTCTTCTATAAAAATTTAATTTTCTCTTCCTTATCTCTTGGTTCATTTAGTGGTGGTCTGTAATTTGTACCTTGTAATTTCTTTCTTTTTTTCTTCGGAAATATTCCTCTTACGATTTGCCCTTCTATTATTCTCAATTTTTTCTTATCTTTGTTTTTTAGAGACATTGTTTCTGATTTACAGAGACATACGACATCACAGATCTAATGTCTGTATATTTTGATTTTAGCTATTTTGCTGAGGCTCCTGTCTTTTGACAACCTTAATATTTTTAATATATTTCCTAGACCTGAGTTTTTGATCACTTCTTTCAAGACAATAATATAAAACATTATTGATAGACGACCATTCAGTTTTAGATCTAAATTTATGTTAATATTCTCTGGGTCACCATCTTTTGTCCTTATTCCCGCTGACGAGCTCTTCATTGAGGTACTTATTAATCTAATTAGTTTTTTGAAAGCTCTTCATTTCGTTTGCTAGTTGGTATCTATTCATAAAGGTCAAAAATTTGTTGGATATTTACAAAGATAATGTATAGCCGTATATCGTGTTTGTTGCATTTTATTATGATTTGTCTTAATGAGTACATTAGGTTAATTCAGACCATCTATTTTAAAATTCTAGTTGTTACTGTACTAAATTCTGTTTATTATACTAAATTGATTTCGTATTAATGGCGTTGGCAATTTGTATGTTGTTTTCATCAAGTCTCTTATGATTGCTTAGCATGTTTTTCGAGTAATTAGGAAGCCATTTACGGTAATAAAAAATTTGTGAATGGTTATTTTATCATGCGTAACAAAACTCGCATTTCGTGCTTGTTTTTCCATACATTTTGGAGACCAACAGCATCAATGTTTTCTTGCGATGACATGGAAAAGCTTTCCAAGCCTTCCCACTTTTGGCTTATAATGTATTTTCTTTCACGTTATATATCATCAGTTCAATTTTTAATTATTGAATATGATCGACAATGAATAAGCCAAACAATCATCGTGAACGAAATCGTGAACGACAATCTCGAGTCAATCTACTCAAAATTGAATATGCCTTTATCGCTAACAGAAAAAAAGTAAAAAAAAACCAATGAACTATACTTCATTAATTTCGGCTTTTTCTTCTCCTGATTTTACGGCATGATATGAATTAAAGTGTTAGCGGATACATTTGTATGATGTGGGTTTTTTAGCTTTTTGTTGAAAAATTGGGCATTTCTCTTTTGTGGGATATATTTCTAACATTTTAAACTGCTTGCCAATGTTAATATAATGTTTCAGAGGTTCAGGTGCTTATCTCTCTGATTGAAGAGTAGACATACATTTTTGTGACCTTTAACAATTTTGCTTTAATATTTTTTTTCTAAATAATACTTAATAATTATATTATAATAATTTCTGGTCAGTATATATATTAATTTTTTTTAATTCTTAATTTACATATATTTCTAATTTTGACTGGCAAAAAAAACCCAGGTCGCGTTTGAAGTGGCAACCACCGACAACCTGTACATCACGCTCCAGGAAGTAACAATCCCTGGTTCTAAACTCCCAGTGGAAACACTGGACTTATAGGCAACCATGACTCATGCAAGTAATAATAATAATACCCCAGGTGGTAACCAATCCACCCATCGACAGACGGCAACCGGGTGCTCGGATTCTGGGAAACCTGTACTTTCATGATCTCAAAACAAGTTTAATGGCACCTACAACATCAACACGCTGATCCAATCAGAAAAACTTCACAACCTAACTTCAGAACCTGACAGGCAAAAGACACGCATCACGGATGAGGACACGGTGGACTACGGGAACTATATCATATTCATAAGCAGGACAGACTAACGAGTCGCCAGGGGCGTTCCGCTTCTGGGCATGGCCTTTGTGGTACACAAAGGGAGAGTTAATTCTATTAAGAAAATCACCCCCATAAATAATAGAGTAATGACAATGCGCATACTGTGCGCCAATAAAAATACACTATGATCAACATACATACATGCCCCACAAACGGGGACAACAAGAAAAACCCCAAGTCTACAGAGAAATTTTGGGCAACACTAGAGAAGGTAATGGCAAATGGGTCCCAAAAGATGACGTCAACATTTTACTGGGCGACTTTAACGCACAAATCGGTAGAGAAAAATCCATCAGAAAATCGTAGGCAAATTCCCGGGTCACAAAACTCCAGAGAACACAAGAACAATTGGAACACAATATTGGCGAGTACCAGGCAGGCTTTCGCCCTGGTCTCTCATGCACTGAACAAATATTTAACTTAAAAACAATACTGAAATACAAAGCTATCAGGAACCTCCCAATCATCTGCGCGTTCGTGGACTTCAAGAAAGCATATGACTACATCGATCGAAAATCTCTGTTCAATATCCTAGAAGAACAAGGTCTCGACCCCAAAACACTACCATTGATCAGGCAGACACCGACTTCAACTTCAAGTCAAATTTATGGGATACATTTCCGAATCCTTCCTGATTAAAACCGGAGTACGCCAAGGAGATGGATTATCCCCCCTCCTCTTCAACCTGGTACTGGACAAAGTCATAAGAGAATGGGAAAAGGAACTGAAAAATTAAGGACACTGGAAATCAAAACGACTCGGACGACCCAAAAAACAACATAGAAATATCATGGCTAGACAGCTAGACGCAGACAATGAAAAAAGGGCAACCAAACAGATAGAAGTCCTCAAGGAATGTGCAGAGACAGTCGGCCTACAAATCTCCTTTTAAAAAACTGAATTCTTCTGCTTAAAATAAGATGTCCAAAATTTGAACACCAAATACGGTAAAATAATTAGGGTCACTCACTTCAAATACCTGGGCGAGATCCTCGAACCCACAGGAGAGAAGATAGCACAGAAGACGAAGATTACAGAAGATGAAGAGAGCATACAGCAAGGCACACAATATCTATAATAATAAATGCATATCCACAACATGCAAAAATAAGACAGTATAACACAGTAATAAAACCAGAGGTATTATACGCAAGCGAGACACTCCACACACTACACGACACTACACACTCCACACAAAAAGCGGCATAGAAAACATACTAAAAGAAGAACGCAAAATTATGAGGAACATTCTCGTTCCAAAACTGACAGAGGAAGGATACAGACTACATTCTAGAAAGACCACAAAGAGAATGTCCAACGTAGCGGTGGACGTAAGAAAAAGAAGGTTGAAATTTTATGGATATATCAGTAGACTCCCACCAACAAGACTCACCAACAGAATTCTTACATACATACAAAGAGTCAAGTTAACAGTACCATGGGTCGCACAAGTCACAGCTGATCTGGGAACGGCACATATGGATCCGACAGAGATTGAGGATAGAAGAACGTACAGAAACAAATTACATATGTGGAACGTTGCATCAGATAGCGAAGTTTCGAGGAGATCAGGGACAAGGTGGACGAAGGAGAGAAAGAGAATCCACAGAGGAAGGATGAGAGAAGTGTGGATGATCAGAAAGAATACTCGAAAATGAGTCAGAATGCTTTGCGTAATCCAACCGGGTCTATACGCACCTAATATATATATATATATATATATATATATATATATATATATATATATATATATATATATATATATATATATATATATATATTATTTTTTTTATTTATCATCATCATCATCATCAGCCCGTATCGATCCACTGCAGGATGAAGGCCTCTTCAGCATGCTTCCAACCTTCACGGTCATGGGCTTTCCTCTGCCACTTGGGTCCAATATACTTAACGATGTCATCAATCCATCGTGCTTTCGGTCTTCTTCGCGGACGTTTGCGATCAAGCGGTATCCACTCCAGGATTGCCTTGGTCCATCTGTCGTCCCATCGCCTCGCTATATGGCCTGCCTCGCTATATATATATACATACACTCGGCTAATTGAAAAGTTCGCAGAGCGACACCTATAGAGCAGTAAAAGAAGTATACAAAGCACTACCTTTTGAAGTTTCATCGTACATATGAACATATGTGAACTTTCAAGTCGATCTGTCAATTAATTCGTACAAAAACAGGAGCTTAAACTAAACGTATTAGTGTTATTTTTTAAAATGGAAAATATTGAATATCGTGCCTTGATTCTTTTTAAAAAAAGGTTAAAAGACAATGGAAATTCATAGTGAAATGGTAAATATAGAGGGCAGTCTGCTGCTTTAAAAACAATGGTTTGTAAGTGGTCAGGTAAGTTTTAACGTACAATACAAGCCTCGATGGTGATGCTTGTTCTGGACGTCTAATAAGTACCACTTCTGAACAAATACTTAATTCTATACATGATATGGTTATGGATGACAGGCAATTGACTATGAGTGAAATAGCTAAGGCCATGAGTGTTTCAACTGAACGGGTGTTTCATATTTTTAACAAGGAATTAGGCTTGAGAAAGCGATGTGCAAAATGAGTGTCGCATTTGTTAAAATTCTGATCAAAAACGACTTCGAGTAAAACTTTCTAAGATTTGAATTTTTTCGATAGAATAAAATTGATTTTAAACGTCGTTTTATAACTATGGAAGATACTTGGGTCTACCACTATAATCCTGAAATGCTTGATGCCTGATTCGTGAAAATAAATAATTTTTCATCAATACAATGCACCGGCTCATAGAGATGTTCTTGCAATGGCCAAGTTGAAGGAGATTCACTACGAATTGTTGGAGCGTCCACCATATTCAGCACATCTGGCTTATATGGATCAGCCGTAGATGAGTATTTTGAAGGACTTCAGATATGAGAAAAATGAATTGGAGAACCGTTGGAAAAAATGTATTGAGTTTAAGAAAAAAAAAAAAAAAAAAATATATATATATATATATATATATATATATATATATATATATATATATATATATATATATATATATATATATATATATATATATATATATATATATATATATATATATATATATATATATATATATATATACCCCTTTTTGTACATTCTATTTTTTTTATCATTTTGATTTTGGAATATTTGGTGTTAAATAAAAACTACAATTTATTGTTTTAATCATTTCTTGACGGTGCTAAGGTAATAACTGAAGCGCGCGTCGAATCATTTCAATGCTATTTGATGTGAGTGGAAAAATCACTCACATAAAGGCTTTTACTCCCTATTTTTATTAATTTGAGTGGTGTATGATTTTTACTGACAACTCTGCCCACGGCTCTTTATTCTGTATGTAATTGAAATGAAGATTTACTGTGGCCGCCTAAATATCCTGATTTGATGGCTGCGGATTATTTTTTATGGGGATTTTTGAAGGAAAAGGTTTACATAATTAAGCTATAAATCATACAGCATCTCAAGGATATACGTGTTAAAATCGCTACATTAACAACTGATATGTTGACAAAAGTTATGGAAAATGTGTTAAAAAGGGCACACTTTTGCAATGCTGCTAAAGGTTCACATCCGATTGACATAATTTTCAAAAATTAATTAGCACACTATTTAAAAATGAAATAAACAAATAATAGAAAAAAATATATGTTGTTTCTTTTAAAAGTTATAAATAATTAAAATGGTAGCTTGACCTTTGCCTCATTCTGTTTATTGCATATACTGTTATATACAATTAATATATTAATCTACTGAAGTAGAAGAAAATTATTGAGTAAATATTACAGTTGTGCGTTTTATAAATGAAAAATAAATCATAAATTTATTGTTTACTGCGTTATGGAAAAATAATCGATGGAGCTTTTCTATCAGTCCGTATTTTCTACCCACAATAGCCTTGAGGGAAACAAGCAATATCCGGGTTTTTTTGTATTTTCGATAACCAGAATTCCCCCCCGAAGAATGCAAACCAACAACAAAAAAGTCTCAAAACAACAAAAGGTTCCGAATAAAAGTTTCAGCTGATAAACTTGAACGATTTGGCTCTTTTGTATCCAGTCTCTTTAGCTTTTTATTCGTAAAAATGGACAATTTCGTTTTGCGAGATATATTTCTAATGTTTTAAATTGTTTGTCATTGTCAATATAAGGCCCAAGTGGCCCACACGCTTTTCCTTCGATGCCCGAGCGGAAATAAAGGTTTTTCAACCTTTGGATCTATTTTTTTTATCTTTTATGTCGAGGATGAAAAAAGAAGAAAATTATACAAAACAGAATTAGGTTCGGTTTTTTTCACTAGGAGAAAAGTTGTTCGAGGTTCAAAGAAGAAAAATAAATTAAATCAAGTTTATCCAGAGATTCAGGAAAAGATACGTTTGTAACAGACATTTTAATTTTTTTATTGTATTTTGGTACTTGTACTTTGGTAATTTTGTGTGACTATAGTTTCGTAAAACGACTTTACATGCTCAAAAACTACTACTACTTTAAAAACTTTTTTTATTGTAATTGTATTATCTGTTGAATTACAATTTTTTTCACTAAATTATATTAACATTAGGCCATCAAACAAAAGTTTTTTTTTTCAATTTTGATAATATTTTACGAAAAAGATAATAATTTAGTGGTCTCAGGCATCAAATTTGAGGTTGCTTATTTCAGATAGGGAACGTGCTGTGCATAAATATAAATTATCAAAATCTAACAGTGATTGTATAGCATACAAAAAATTGAGAAATTTTGTTATTTCATAGACGAAACGTGAAAAAAAGAATTTCCTTAACAATATTATTAATCAAAATAATGTGATGAAAACGTCAACCCTAAAAACATTTAGTATAGGTTCTAACTGCCTAACGAAGTTTATCTGACCATTTAAATAAGCCTGAACTTATAAATCGGTATTTTGGCCAATTTGTTTCGGATGTAAATGATAATTGCGATGAAAGGTAGTAATAACTTACTACTATTTCAATAAATTTTCTTCTGCATGTGTATTCTTGTTCCGGTTGGATGAGAGGGTAGTGTATGATATGTTATTTAGCTTAAAAAAAGATACGGCAGGTGCTGATAATATTTATTTGCGGATGCAATAGTAGTGTAGTCCTTTTCTTTATATATATATATATATATATATATATATATATATATATATATATATATATATATATATATATATATATATATATATATATATATATATATATATAATTAATAGTTGCATAAAGCAAAACTTCTTTCCTCTAATTTGGAAGCAGGCTGTAGCGATTCGTCTTCCGAAACATGGTAATCCTTCTTCATTTTCTGACCTGCGTATTATTAGCAAACGTCCAGCTATTTCTAAGATTTTTAAGAAAATTTTGTGTATAAAGATGTACGAGTTTTTCGTTTCCAATAAAATATTCGCAATGTGACTTTAAAACTGGGTTTTCAACGTCTACAGCACTGGATTCTGCGACTAGTTATTTATTTAACAGCTATGACAGGGGCTTAGCTAGCATGCTTATATACTGGACTTTTCTAAGGCATTCGATACATTAAACCGCAGCCTCTTATGCGCAAAACTGTCATACTATAGATTTGACGAATCATCCGTTAATCTAGTGAAATCGTTTCTAGATTGTAGAACACAATATCTTTCCATTAATCATGTAAACTCGTCTAAAGTGAATGTTCTTTCTGGTGTGCCTCAGGGATCAGCGTTTTCAGATCTAGTCCTTGTTCTTTCAAGATTCGGAATAAAGATTCGCGATCAATAGAATCATATGCTTTTTTGAAATCCACAAAAGTACAGACGAAATTTTTATTGTACAGTTTTAGATTCAGGATCTGTTCAGGGCAGGATCTGCCCGGTCGAAAACCTGCTTGATATTCACCAATTTTAGGTTCTAACTGTCCCTATGCTCTGTCTAGTAGACATTGAGATAGAATCTTGTAACAAATTGGGAGAAGAGATATCTGTAGTTGTTTACATCCATTCTATCTCCTATCTTGTGTAGTGGATTAGAACATCTTTCCAATCTTCCGGAATCCGTTCGGTTCGCCAAACTTCTTGTAGAATTTTGGTTATTTCCTTGATTGTACCCGGACCAGCGGATTTCAAAAGTTCAGCAGTGATTCCATCTTCACCAGAAGCTTTGTTATTTTTAAGCCGTTTGATTTGCCTAATTATTTAATCTTCATTCGGTGGTAATAAATCTGGGTTTGCTTGTTTAGGGTTTAGTGTTGGTAATTTGTTTAAGGGCTCAGGACAGTTTAGTATTTGTTCAAAATATTTCGCAAATTCTTTACAATTGTCTTGGTTATTTAGAGCTAATTGTTCGTTTTCCTTTTGGAAGCAAAGACTTTGGGGTTGATAGCCTATTAATTTAGTTTTAAATGTTTTGTAAAAAGTTTCGGGTATTATTTTTTTGGAAATCTTTTTCTATTTCATTAAGTTGATTGTTTTCATATTTTCTTTTAGTTTGTCTAATTAGCTTCGATGTTTCTTTTCTTACTTTCAAAAAGATGTTATAGTTTATTGCTGTTTTTTGACTGTTCCAATCTTCGAATTCTTTACTTCGGTTTAATACTATTTGCTCGCAAACTTCATCCCACCATGGATGTTTTCTACGTTTTTGTAAAGGGACCAACTTTAAGGCTATTTTAATAATCTTTTGTTTCAATTCTTGCCAATTCTGTGCTGGTTGTTTATTAAAATCTTCTCTTAAGGTTGGTTTTATTTTCGTAAGGTCGAACTTTGGTAGTAGCAATCTCTTTTGAATAAGTTTTCGAGGTGTTAAGCTAAGTTTGATTCTAGTCAAGTAGTCAAATAGTCTAGTCAATTAAATATATATATATATATATATATATATATATATATATATATATATATATATATATATATATATATATATATATATATAATGCAATCAAGATTTAATATTAATTAAATTTATTATATTTAAGATTATATTTTAATATTAACAAGTATTCAAATACAGTCACGGAATTTCTATTATTTCAACAGCTATAATTGCTGATAATGTTTAAGATTATCGTTTAATGGGCATTTGAAGTTCTGGGGGTGACCAGATGGTTGTATAATAATAATGTTTGTTAGAGAATGTGCGTGGGCGGAAAGTTTTGTGGTTTTATAGGTGTGTTGTTTTTTTCTGCCTAGGGATTAAGATCGGTAGGTTGGTTGAATGGAATAGCAAATTATGCTAGATTGTGACTTAGTGACCGGATGCTTGTGTAATAATCATGTTTGTTAGAGTATGTGAGACATGACTTCGCCAACTTGCAGATAAACAAATTGAGAAATCTCATTTATTTTGTTTGTTTACTTTTGTTTTTTTCTTGTCATTAATATGATGCAATAAAGTCCATTTATTATTATTATTATTCTCCAGACTTGGCCTTTTTGGACTTTTGTCTCTTTGGGTCTCTGTAATATTATCTGGTTTCTTTTCTCATGTCTTGAGGAAGTTGAAAAAAGTCTCATAGGCTTTATTACATCGAAAGCACTGCGTTCTCTTGGACTTGGGATTCGATAGTTGCCTGCCAGGTGCCGAAAGGGAATAGAAAGTGAGAAAAATTACTTTGAAGATTAAGTTTGTTAATCTTTTCATAAATAAATGTCAAAGGTAATCAAAAGAGGTCGCAAATTAATTTTCGGCTTTCATCATTCTGACATATAATATGACAATAAACAACACCGGATCATCTAATGTGGCTGAACTTTTCAAGCTCATCTTTCAACGCATGCGCAGTAATATTACCAGAATATTTTTGACGAGTAACGCCATCATATTGAGGCTGGACACTTTTCGGTCTACCCTCGTATAAGACTCTTCATAACGTACGTCCTACCCCAGATCTTTGTACTGAGATGAAGAAGGTGATTGATCAATTTCACATTTTTGTTTGATGAGCTCCAATAATATGATTTTAATCATTCTTAGCATTAAGAATGATAAGTGTTCAAATAAAACACAAATATAGACACCAACACAGTATCGTACTGCAGCTGACTTCACTTTAGAAACTTTTGAATTTCGCAGTTCAGCTGGAAATCCAAAAGGCTCATATCAGGTGAATACTGATTTTTTTTTGCTGAGCTTCTCCAGTTAACTGAGAAGATATCTTACTGCGATGAAAAATATGAGATTTATTTCCAGTAGCTTATTTCGAAAAATCTAATATATAGACCAGAAATATCTTTCAACATATGCGCAATTATATTACCAGAATATTTGACTAGTAACTCCATCTTCATGTTGAGGCTGAAAACTTTTCAGTCTACCCTCGTAAAAATCCAACTGGTTTTTCTTTCATCTATTTTATACTATTACGATGTCGTCGAGGATAGCGAGGCAAGAAATAATTAAAATCTTAATGTATGACCTGTTACAAAATGGTTTTAATAATGCCCCAATTGTTGTAAACATTGTGAAATTGATATGCTTGGAGTGTTTGTAGCTTTTTCATGAGATTTTTTGAATGAACAATCTTGGAAAAAATTGTATATACTGTTACCTAATGTACGTTGATATATTTATATAACTTACCATATAAGGAAGTGCACTAATATCTAAGGTGTTTGTACAAGATCCTTCACACATTTGATTCTCGTAGAGGCACTCATCGATACCAACCTGAAAAAAAAACAAATTAAATGTAATACATTACACACATTGTTGGATTTTTATTTTGCAATTTACGAATCGTTCAATAAAACCATCTGCTTTGAACTGATATTGTTTTATCTTCACAATTTTATTAAAAAAATATAATTGAAATAATATAGAAGCTAAATATTCATATCGCTCGACACACGGTAAAATAGAATCTATTAAATGTTCGATTCAAAAATGAAATGAAATTTTATTGCAGACATGCCTGACAAAAATATCAATTCAAATGTTGCACGAGCATCGAATATAATAATTCTTGGGGATAATTAAAATGCCAAGGGTTCATAAAAACAGATGGAACAACATATTAATTAATATGGAAATATGGAATGAATTGATATATATATATATATATATATATATATATATATATATATATATATATATATATATATATATATATATATATATATATATATATATATATATATATATATATATATATATATATATATATATATATATATATATATATATATATATATATATATATATATATATATATATATATATATATATATATATATATATATATATATATATATATATATATATATATATATATATATATATATATATATTTCGAATGTTTTCGTATTCGGAACATGTATGTCACTTCCAGTTTTAAACTGAATCGGGTAATATATTATACAATATTTATTATTATTTATTATTCACGTATGGGCCCTGGTGGACCACGCGAAGTACAATTAGAGGCGTTTGTTGTTGTTAGCCTTCCTTTGAGCCCATACTAATTTCATTCTTTCGCTATGAGCTTTTTTCCTTTCGTCAGACCAAGTTGTTCCAGTCTTCCTACATTTTTCTCTCTGGCCAACCTTCCAAACGTTAACCTTGTGTCTGAAACAACCTCTATCCTGAATTTCACTTTGTGTAATATTTGCTGATCTTAGGTCCTCTTTAATTGCCGCAATCCATTTAATTATTTCTACTTTAGCTCTACTCCTATTTTCATAAAATTCGACTATTTGTCTAGTTAGCCTACTCGGATTCATGCGTTTAATGTGTCCGTAAAACTTAAGTCTTCTTTTTCTCATATCGCTATGTATATCTGTGTATTGTTTGATTTCTTGGTTTTCTCGAAGTCGATATGTTGTGCTATTTATTTGTTTGGGGCCTAGGATTTTTCTTATGATTTTTCTTTCCTTCTTTTCAATGTCCTCGATGTCCCTCTTTCTATTCAAAATGAGCGTTTCTGCAGCATATAGACATTCTGGCTTAATAACCGTGTTGTAATGTCTCAGTTTTGTGTTTTTAGATAGGCATTTTTTGTTGTAAATATTTTGTGTAAGTCTCAATGCCGTTTCCATTTTTTGACATCTACCCTTATTGGCCGCTTTTTCCAACCCATTTTCCATGATTATTTCACCCAAATATTTGAATTGAGAGACTCGTCTGATGTTACCATATTTTGTTTTTAGAAATGGTGTTCTTAGTCTGTTGCAGGTCATGTATTGTGTCTTTTCAAAGGATATTTGGAGTCCTACCTTTTCTGCTGTTTCTTTTAGGATTTCAATCTGTTTTTGAGCCGTTAATACATCTTGAGCTAAAATTGCTAGATCATCAGCAAATGCCAAACAATCAATTTTGATGTTGGTTCTCCCCAGTTTAATGGGCTGGTCAATATTCAGTGCCGACTTTTTTTCACGCCACTCCTGTATTACTTTTTCTAGAACACAGTTAAATAAGAGTGGCGAGAGTCCATCCCCTTGTCTCACACCAGTTTTAATTTCGAAGGGTTCTGAGATGTCACCCATGAATTTAACTTTTGACCTCGTGTTAGTTAACGTTGCTTTAATAATTGCCAGCGTTTTCAGATCTAGTCCTTGTTCTTTCAAGATTCGGAATAAAGATTCGCGGTCAATAGAATCATATGCTTTTTTGAAATCCACAAATGTACAGACGAGATTTTTATTGTACAGTTTTTGATGTCTGAGAATCAACTTTAGATTCAGGATCTGTTCAGGGCAGGATCTGCCCGGTCGAAAACCTGCCTGATATTCACCAATGTTCGGTTCTAACTGTCCCTGTGCTCTGTCTAGTAGACATTGAGATAGAATCTTGTAACAAACTGGGAGAAGAGATATTCCTCTATAGTTACATCGGTTCTATCTCCTTTCTTATGTAGTGGATGGATTATATATATTACTATATTATACAATATTACTATAGATACTTGACAAGAAACAAATGCATCACTGAAAATATATTAGGTTGTTAAGAAAGTTATTGCAGTTTTTAATCATTAAATTAAAATGTACATATCTCAGTTCAAAAAAACCTTATTAATATAATCGTTTCGACCGGGTTCGGGAAGCTGTGATGATTCAGATTGGTCGCAGACTATTAACCGTCACCATGATCTGATTTGGTGTATTTTCGACTTTGGGAAGTGTTGTGGAGCTTCGAACAAACCCGCCGATTGATTGAGCCCATCATCCCCAATTGTCTTAAAAAATCCACTTTACATCGCACATTACAATCCCTTCTAGAAACGGTTTGTTTTTGGTGCGCAAAAGAAGGGTAGACGACACTTTAAAACGACGATTTTGTTTTATTTTCATTTAATTCTTATGGCATCCAGTTATCAAGATTTTTTACTTGCCAACCTCTAGTATATGATTACAAATCATCACATGCGTTATGCCTAGTTTAGAGGCAAACTCCCTAACAGTTGTACGCTGATTGGCTTTGACTAAGGTCATCAATTGGTCGTTGCCATCTGATGGCCGATCACTACGCTCGTCATCTTTAAGGCTCTCACACCGCTACGAATTTTTTTAAATCACTATTGCGAAGTACGTTCATTAGTAATTTATAGACCAAACGCTTCGTTGATATCGCGAGCTCTTTCGACAGCTTTTTGGCTTAGTTTGAACTGGAACAAGAAAATTGTGCGAATTTGCCTTTTGTTCATGTTGCATTTAATGCTGTGAAGAAATTGGCTCAAATTATTCTAGAACAAACCTAATACCACATTTGGATAGATACAAAAACGCAGTTTAAAATGATATATAAAGTCAAAGCAGTTTAACACAAATTTATTTGAAAATACAGCATGTAAAATTAAAATAACAAAAACCGTAATAACTTTCTTAACAACATAATATTTTATCGTAAGATAAAAATTAAAAAACTCTACTTATATTTAATAACCCCAACGGCAAGCCGGATCACATCGAATATCAGTTCTCGATAACTGAAGTTGAGCGACATACGTCGCGGTCGATATCTGGAGGGGTGACCGTAATATATGGAATCCAATAAACTCACACTTAGCGATATAACGGTATCAAAACCCAAAGACCTCCAAGGCCTTTAGTACTGAATAATAATAATAATAATTAATATTTAGCTCCATCATTCTTATTATTAGTAACTGGTTTAACTAACTGACCTATGTTTTCTTGTGTTAGGTTTTGTTCCTATGTGCATTGTATATATGTTTCAAATTTCTTTAAAGTTGCTGATGGACAAGGAAATCTTGCAAGAATGTGATCAACGTTATCGCATATACAAAGTGCCTCTCACGGAAAACAGGACTTTTTAAAAAATAGTTATTTCTAGTAGCGCCATCTTGTGACTATAACTCTTGGAAATATATGTTTTTTTTACTGCTAAGCAACCATTGTATATACCAGTTAATTATTAGTTTGTCATTAGCAAATTGTTTTAAAGTTATTTGATTGATTTCATTATGCCTTCGTTATTCTCTCATTGTGCATCTCAACATGCTGATATATTAATTGTTTATGGCTTTGTAACGGAAGCTCAAATCGCTCAGTCTCCGAATATCAGCATCGTTTCCCAAATTAGAGACTGCCAGATAGAAAGGCTTTTGAACAAGTTTTTATCTCTGCTGGAGAATCTGGTGTATTTCCAAGTGCGAGAAATTTATCTGAACGGCAATTGAAACTTGAATCTGAACAAGAAGAGGCAATTCTTGATATCGTTGAAAATAAACCAAAAATACAAAGAGGATTGCTGATATTTGCCAAATGACACAATCGTCTGCTTTGAGGACTCTTCACATGAATTGTTTATATCAATTTCATTTAGAATCAGTGCAACATTTGCAGGATGGTGATTTTGCGTTAAGGATACAGTTTTGTAAGTGGATAAATTCAAACTGGTCTTAATGGCGCTCCCGTTTTGTGAACTTTCGGGAGACGGAGGAATAAAGGCATCTCCGTTGGACGATGAAACGAAGAAGACGATCATTCCTAGGGAAAAATCGTCAAGGTGCCCAAAATTATACGGCCTCCCGAAAGTTCACAAAACGGGAGCGCCGTTAAGACCAATTGTGAGTTCCATTGGCTCTTCCACTCTAGCTCTGGCCAAATACATGGCCTCCTTACTCCAGCCTCTTGTAGAAAAAGCCGCATCATATGTGAAGAACTCCCAACATGTCGTTGAAATTATGAAAGACATCCGCTTAGAAAAAATGACTTATTAGTCAGCTTTGACGTCACTCTCTGTTCACGCAAGTGCCGATTACCGACGCCCTGTCGATCATAAAGGCGAAGTACAAGCTGCCTGAACATGTCCTTAGTCTTTCGAACCACTGCCTTGCAAACACCTATTTCATGTACGCAGGTCAAAAATACAAACAAATTGAAGGCGCACCGATTGGCTCCCCACTCTCTCCAGCGTTGGCGAATCTATATATGGAAGACTTCGAAACCTGAGCACTGCAAAGGTGTATACATAAACGGAAAATATGGTTACGTTATGTCGACGATACGTTTGTTGTGTGGCAACATGGAGAGGATAATCTGAACAAATTCCTGGGGCACCTGAACCAAATTCATCCAAAAATCAAGTTCACGATGGAAAAAGAAACAGAAAAAGAAGTTTCATTCCTAGATTACTTAATAATAAGGAAACGAAATGGTGGCTTATCACACACAGTTTATCGAAAACCGACACACACCAACAGATACCCAACAGATGCTAGCTCTTACCACCATCCGGCTCAGTTATTCGCCGTTGCAAAATCTTTGGCCTATCAATCGGAAACTCTAACGGATAAGGAACACTATCAACAAGAAATAAATCTTCTGCAATATGTCCTGGCAACTAACGGATATCAACAAAAAACTATCCGACGGTCGCTCAATCCGACAAACAAACATCAAGAAACAGAGAAAAATATATACACAAACAAAGCCTTTCTACCATGTATCAAAGGCACCACGGACAAAATTGGAAAATTTCTAAGGCGACATGACATTGAAACTATTTTCACCACCGATAGGAAAATCAAAGACATTCTTCCTACCGCCAAAGACAAAATTCCCTTAGAAGACCAAGGTGTGTATGAAATTCCGTGTCAGGACTGTAACCTGTCATACATAGGCCAAACAAATAGAAAAATAAGCACCAGAAGGGATAAGCATATTAACG
This sequence comes from Cosmopolites sordidus, assembly GCA_031761425.1. Lineage (NCBI taxonomy): Eukaryota > Metazoa > Arthropoda > Insecta > Coleoptera > Curculionidae > Cosmopolites > Cosmopolites sordidus. Next base: position 324,265 of record JARFXV010000710.1, on the reverse strand, counting down.
CCGTCAAGCAGAAAACCACCATTTCCCCTCCAGTCCAGCATGTGCTCAACACCGGACACAAAATTAATTTTGGGAAAACAAAAACCTTAGCGAGAAATGAAAATTTCTCCGCCAGAATCATTAAAGAGGCGATAGAAATAGAAAAATAGGCCCAACAACCTAAACAGCCGAGATGATTCCCAAAGATTACCACATGCTTGGAATTACATTTTATCGGACTTCCGAGTGGGATCAGCAGAGAGCCCGAGACAGCGGGATCGTTCTCCATCGATGCAAGCCGTGCTACTGACAACGCGTCTGCAAACACGTAGCCAAACACGGGCTCTCATTGGCCAGAATCAACCGATCAATGACGTTGCGCCGCCTGCACACAAAACCCAACGCGACAGACCGACCAGCAGCATTTGTCGTCGAAACACTGTCGAGTAAACGCTTTGAAAATTATGGATAAGAATCTTCTAAATCTTCTATCGAAACGTCAGCGAAACCGGGCATTCAGCTAACACGGGATATCCGAGAAACTATCATTATATCATTATATAGGTGGGACTCCTTCCCGGTCAAGCAACCAACAAAAGTGTTCATTTAAGCGGAGACGCAGGTTGTTGTGTGTTCCACATGAGATTGTGGAACCCAACGGTTGGGTGTGTGATAACACTCAGCTACTGCTGTCTCATTGGACGCAGTCCAAGAAAATCTAACACTATATATATATATATATATATATATATATATATATATATATATATATATATATATATATATATATATATATATTGAAAAAAGACACAAGAGGACGTTAAAGGGGTAGCCCCATCTTAAGTAAATGTTATGTAACAGTAATTTTTGACAAAGTCCTAATATATGTTCTATATGTAGTTGCAACAAATGCATCACACCTTGCAGGATATTTTTATATTGATTTTGTACAGTAAGAACTTTACAATGCAATCTTTTACATCTTTGTATATTTCTAGGATGATTATGGGGATGACTGAGCCCCCAAGATGAGCTAGATAGGAAGTATAATTTCAGTTTGATCTGAACGTTTCAGTTGCTTTAAATAAAACCAACCATAAAGTTGTACATTGATATGTAATCATTTCCATATACTACTTTAGTAACCTTTTTGGTAAAAGTAGGGTCGAACTTGATATTAACATAATAATCCTTGTAGCTTTCCCAAGGTTTACGAAAGAATTATTAAATTTCTTGCAGGATTGTAATGAAACGTTGTAATATATCATTTTAAAAAATTGATAATAATATCTTTAAAATATTTATTTCAGCCTGTTACATTTCTATAGTAGAAGTATAAAAATTTCTAGACAACATTGCGGTTTCATTTTATAGAACTTATACATTGTCTATACATCTATACATTGTCAGTGGATCCCAATGGATCTTTCAATAAAGAGGTTTTTTCCGTTTCAGAAACTGAAAAGTTACCTGTTATAGAATTATCCTAGAGAGGTGATTGGACTATCGTTACATCCTTAAAATTATTTGGAGTAAAATATGATTCGGAGGAGTTACAGATCAGAACATTTCAAAAATATAGTTATCAGCATGGCCATCAAAAAACCAGGATTCTGCGAAATGATCCAACTTTTTGTGGCCAGAATATAGTATTATTATAAACAGTACAGATAGAGAGCTATAGATAAAGAAAATATTACTTTTAAAAGCTCAATAGTTGGTTTTATTGCCCTTGTAAATCCAGAATAATGGTTTGGCGACTCCATTTTAAATCATTCTCTGTCAAACCAGTAAAATCTCCAGTCAGAAAGGATATTTCGTATTGAAATTTATTCCGGCATAAAAATATTCATTCGTTTTTCAGTCCGAACAAGAAAAAAAAACACTGATCTAGTCGTTAACATTCTCGTTACTGTTCTCGGTTAAACTCTGCAGAAATGTCAATGACAATGGGAGGAAAAGAAACCGGTTATCGTTAGCGGAGTTGAGTTTATCACCGACCGTCATTTTGAAACGAATTAACGACTGTAACAAATGACATCATTAAGTTTCCTTTAAGGAAAGAAAAAATATACCAGAATGGACATAAAATTGGCGATGTCAGTAAATTTGGTTTTACGATAGTAAAAGAAGCCATTGTAAATGATACCACTAGACGAGAATCATTCGTAATTTATAAAAAATGGTACATGGAATGATACAGGAAGTTTGTATACGCCTTGGTCTTCTACAGGTCTTGTCTTTGGCTGTTGGAAGAATGTCTTTGATTTTTCTGTCGGTGGTGAAAATTTCGTATCTCCTTAGAAATTTTCCGATTTTGTCTATGGTGCCTTTAATGTACAGTAGAAAGGCTTTGTTTGTGTGTGTCCTTTTCTCCGTTTCTTGTTGTTTATCGGATTGAGTAGGATTGATAGGTTTTTGTTGATGTCTGTTAGTTGTCAGGACATTTTAAAGAATATATATATATATATATATATATATATATATATATATATATATATATATATATATATATATATATATATATATATATACATGTTCGAAAACATTGTTTGAGAATGTAAAATCGTTTTACGAATCTATAGTCTCACACAAATTTTGTTTAAAAATAAAAGTGATAGATAACAAAGTAAAAATAGTTTTATTCCTTTTTAAAAAATGAACTATCACAAAATAACGGACAAATCAATCAATAATTTACAGTGTTTTTTATAAATTCAATAAATAATACAATTAAAAATTATAAAAATAATATTCCTGCAATATTATCTATTATAGATACGTATTAGATCTGCATATATTAAATGCGCGTCACCAGTTTGGCGCAACACGTTACTAGCATGTCGGTGACGCGAGTCTATAAATTTTTGCCCCTACCAAAAATCGCTCAATGCGGCTAAAGAAATTTACACTTCAAAAATGTAAAATACGTAAATGCTGCATCAATGGCGGTCTACAGAGATATCAGGTTCAAAACTGGGGCAGTTGGATTTTCAAAGGCGATAAATCCAAATTTGGTACTAGCTTGAGCCAAGTTCCTAGAGGGCGCTTGCTACCTACTTTGTGAGGAATTAACTCGCCCACATTTTTTTACGCTATAAAGCTGGGAATATCTTGATTTCAAAATAGAGAAGAGTCATAATTTTTACGTAAAAAAGGCACCTTTGCTAATATTACATCTTGTTCTATGACTGAAAAATATGTAATTCACATAGTGTTACACTCTATGGTGGATAAGTTATGATACACTTGGTGTATCGAATAATTTCGATCGCCGAAAGTCTAGTGGAAAGGTTTTAAATTATGCCCGCTCTATAGTTATACATATTATGTAACCTTAACAGGTTAACCGTTTTAAATGTGTTGCATGTTACTGCATATTTTTGGTTTACAAGATAACAGCAACATTAAATTGAAAATTATCCTGTATTTCTGAACTTAAATTGAAATTTTATCAATTTTTTTATATCATCGTTCTTATAAATGATCACATTAGTTGCTTCACTCATCTAACGTCTAAACGTCAAAATAACGAACGAAAAGCAAAAAAAACTCCACGCTTGTTCGGCAATAAAAAGTTTTTTTTTATATATCTAAAAAATTTATATTTTATTTCAAACGGTGGTAACTTTACGCAAAGGATGGTCCAGAGGCAAAAGAATATTTTATTTTCTATCGACGCCGTATTCGTCGAAAAGTTATCTTTCCATGAAACATTATTTATTCTTTCTGGATATTTTCGTTTCTTTTTTGATTCTTCCCCTCCCCTCTACTTTCTCGTTATTTTTTCTCGTCACAATGATGTTCATTAGGGGTTCATTAGACGATGTTGAGGTTAAAAAAACTTTTAGAAATAAATTTTTAAACGAATAAATTATTCAGATGAAATATTCTGTGAGATCAGTGGTGGAATAATTTTTTTTTCCACCGCAGATATCTCTTATTGGCAATTATTTCCGATCCATATCTATTTTTAGCCACAATGGAATTAATATGAACAGTATCGGGGTTTTTTTTAGTTTACGTGACAGGTGACAGAAAACGTGCAATTATAAGAATTTTCAATTTTTTGGAATTTTATAAATAGATATACATATATGTGTGTGTAGGTATATATATATATATATATATATATATATATATATATATATATATATATATATATATATATATATATATATATATATATATATATATATATATATATATATATATATATATGTCATATATATATATATATATATATGGTGCATTTTTGGTTGGTGCAAGTAAAATTACTAATCTTCGTTTTGCAGACAATACCATACTAATGAATATAATAATAGTGAAAGAGATTACCGAGATATAAAAAAAAACGTCTGCAGAATGAGGGTCAAGCACTGGGCCAGGAGATTAATTGAAAAAAGATAAAATTAATGATCATCAATGCAAGAAGGCAAGATGTGCATTTAAATTTTCAGGTAAATATCATATGCTACTGGCTAACTCTTTAGCCAGTTCACAAACCTAGGCTTAATAGTGGATGAGACTGATGACTGTGGAACAGAAATAAACTAAAATATCATGATATAACTCTCAAGGAAGTACGAGCGATACGGTGAGTGAAAATAATTATAAAATATTTTTGTTTTCCTAAAACTTAAAATACAAACATTGACAAGCGATCGATACCTCAACGATCGATACCTTAATGCTAAATCCTATTATCATTCTTCTCAAATCCAAGCAGTAGCGAACATCTTCATTTCCAGATCCTTCCGACTAACACTACCAGATACACGAAGCGAAGAACTCCGAAAATTTCCACAGCCCTTAGACAAAATGGATATTCAGAAAATTGTATCAGGATGGCCACTCGCCATCAGGAAACCCAAACACGAAGAACAATAGAGGATGATGAACAAAATACACCAAAGGTTCTGCTACCACACGTAAAAGGAATCACAGATAGGATAGACAGATTACTTAGGAAACATAAGATCAGAGCAGCTTACAAGCCGCACAAAACTGTCGCAAACATTCTAAAAAACCACAAGGACAAAGTTAGACTGGAAAATCATGGGGTGTATAGTATATCTTGTTCCGACTGCAACAGAACATACATAGGACAAACAAACAGACGAACATCGCCCAGAATACAAGAACATAAAAACAACTTAAAAACAAACAAACCACTTCCGCTCTATTTCAGCACCATCTACAAACAGGACATAAAATCAATTTTGAAGGAGCCAAAGAAATAGCAAATATTAAAAACTACAAGGCCGGAATAATCAGAGAAGCCCTTGAAATGGAAGAAAGGGGTAAGCTAAATACGCAAAAAGACGCTCGCAACATGCCAAAGGTATGGAAATCCCTTTTGAAGAAAGAATAAATGCGGCAACGTGGCGGCGAGGTAGAAAAATCAATAAACGGACGCCCAACAGCATTGCCGAGCGCCGCAAATAGTCCCGAACTACCCCGATATAATCTGCGCAGTCGCCGGCCGGCTATAAAAACGACCCGAGCACTTTTTTTAAAACTTCTTAGCGCACTTTTCGCTAATCATGTTATTATTAATTTTAATTCAATCTATTTTATCAGATTAAATCATCTTCTGATGATGCTAACCTGGTTAGCAAAACATGCGTCGAGAAGTTCAAAAAAACTGATTTAGTGTTTAGTGGTAAATCTTTTCAAGTTTAGTGTTTCACACCAAAGGTTCCAATAGAAGAATTGATCATCAAAAACTAGTTTTAAATATGTTTTGTTACACAACAGAAATACTTATACTTCACAGCCTGTTGCTCATTCAGTCCATATGAAGGAAACTTACCAAAATTTTAACATGATTTTACAGAAAATGAACTATCTAGCTCACGATTGGATGCTATGTGGAGATTTATAAGTTGCCTCCATGATCCTTGGCCAACAAAAGGGATTTATAAAGTTTCCATGTTTTATATGTGAGAGGAACAGCAGATCAAGGGATCAACATTGGCCCAAAGAACAATGCCCCATAAAAAAACTTTAACACCTGACGAGAAGAACATTTTACATAAAACTTTAGTAGATCCAAAAAAAATCTTCTACTACCACTACACATCAAGTTAGATTTAATGAAACATTTTGTAAAAACTTTGCCTAAAGATGGTGAATGTTTTAAATATTTGTGTAAAACATTTCCTCATTTATCAGAAGCCAAACTGAAAGAAGTGGTTTTCGTTGGGCCTGATATTCGTAAAATGATGTTCGATCCCTTTGAAGCAAGGATGATTACAAAGCAAAAAGAGGCTTGGATATCATTTAAAGAAGTTGTGACTAAGTTTTTGGGCAATGTAAAAGACCCTAACTATGAACTTATCGTAGCTAATATGCTGGACAAGTTCAAAAATCTGGGTTGTCTGATAAACCTTAAAGTCCACTTCTTGCACAACCATCTTGACTTTTTTCCTATAAACTTGGGAGATGTGAGTAAAGAGCAGGGGGAACGGATCCATCAGGACATAAAGGAGATGGAGAAATAATTCCAGAGACGGTGGAATATCAACAGGATGGGTGATTACTGTTGGTCACTTCCTAGAGAACAATAAAATGCATCACATCGGAGAAAAAGCTATACAAAAAACTTTACGGAGAAAAGGGAAAGGAAATACAAAAAATTAGCATCTAAATATTCGCATTGAAGTAAAATATGTTATCGTAAGTAAAAATTGTAGCCTGATCAAATAAAAGTACTGTTTAAGTTTTTGTTTTTTATGTATTGTATACAAATTTTTTTTACAAATATTTTTTTTGTTGGCCTATGTAATTAATTAGGAATTTATTTTTAATAATTAATAACAGATAAAACTATAATATGTAGTCTTGTGTTTCAGTTTATTTTATTAAACAGATCGTACATTCAGCAATATTTATTAAATATTGTACTGGCATTCTAAATTAGCATATAACAGTCTCAGATTTTATAGATACATAATAATTTATATATTATTATATTATACAGTGAACTGAACTCCGCTTTTCACTGGTCACTGCATTAATACGTAAACTCAAAAAGTTTGGTTCTCTTGACTCGCCGCACTAAATTTTTTATTGATTAGTTTGATCACATAATCCAGTTTGAACTAGTTTTACTTTACCATTAATTTATACATTTTATATGTAAACGAGACCGCAATAATTTGAACGATTTGAAAAACAAGGGCGTATTGCAAAATATTTCTTAAGTTCTTTAGTTATTGCAAAACGGCATACATTTGTTGATTATCCTAACAAAGAAATATATAAGAATTACTGTAACTCACCATGGTGATATTAATCCCAACTGCTCTTTCTATTTCTTCGCGATGCATCAACACCATACCATTAAGCCTCACTGGTTTGTAGTAGGGAGAACCACCGTGAGCTGAGAATCTGACATCGGTAACTGGAGGGTGCTTCCTTCTCAACTGTACACTGAACACGTCTACGTTTTCCCGGTCGATATTAAGCAATTCCGCGATTTTGTCTCTGAATTTCTCCGCCATGCTCTTTGGTAAATCCTGTAAGAACATCACGAGATAGAAGACAATAGGACAATTAGTAACGAAAGAACAACTTACGTGTAATTTATAGTCCCAAACTCGAATAAATTGTTCGTCGGTTATTCCAGCTATACGAACAGAACCAGAATTAACGACCGCTTCATGAGGAATCTCCTTGACGGTAACTGTAACATTTGCTGGTACATCGGTCTGTGTGTGTTTTCGATCGTAAACCTAAAATAACAGAAATAATAAATGTCTGACTGATCTTGAAAAAATTTGAAGCTGCAGTGCTACCTTGAATTTCAAATGGTAAGTTCCGTCCCTGGTGCCTTGACGCATCGATATCATGCCCGTGTCCTCGTTGAGCTTGAATCGTGGATGTTCCACGCTTTCCCAATCGAATTTCTTATCTGGAAGGTCCCAGTCGTCTAGGTCGTAGACGTAGACTCGTCCTATTTCCGTTTCCGGGGCTTGGCCTGCGATAATAATTTATGTGCAACGTAGAAAAATTATTTTCTATCGTGTAAAACGTAAATTATTACATTTTAGAAAAGCAGAGTGTTTAAAGATAGATAAACCATGATTATGATGAGATAGAACTTAATATAAATAAGTAAGAAATCATTTTATGTTGAATTGTTCTTTTTTGATGGAGTAAATATAATTTAATTTCATTTTGATAATTGAATATTAAAATAAATTCAGTAGTAAACAAAAATTAGTATGTTGTTGACATAAAATAGAAAATAATTTCAGATTTTTCTATTGCCCATATTTTTTTTTCTATAACGTAATAATAATATTAATAATTTATTGAATCCTCAAGACAATACGCATGGATGAAGTCAAAAAAAGAGCATGTACAGTGCCATATTACTGTGCATACAAAGAATACATAACAATTAAACGTACATATAAATATTTAATTCTTGATAAGGTATATAATTTAATAATGAATTTATCCAATCCTCACAACAATACAAGATATCCATGATTAAGTCGGATTTATAGAATGTTCAGTGAGACGACCTCAGAAACAATACATGGTATGATAATCGTACACAAATAATCATTGTATACATAAATAAGTATGTAATCTAATTATTGGTAAGACATATATTCTTCTAAACCATAAAAATTTGGACTTATAAGAAATTCGCGGACTAATTTTTTAAATTCGTTGTCACTCTGAACATGCTTAAATCGTTGTGGTAACTTATTATACACTTTCATACCCCTGTAGTAAACATCATGTTCAACTATCTTACATGAATGTATTAGTAAAACAAGTTTATCAGAGCCTCGTGTGTCATCGTGATAACAATCAATATTTTTTACGAATGCTACAAAATTTCGCATGTAAAAGGTGATAACATCCAAAATATATAGTGATGGTAGGGTCAAAATCCTGCATTTTTTAAAAATCGGTTGACACCCCACCCATTATTCAAATTCTCTTTTTTTGTATTTTAATAGCAGGCATCAGATGAGGCGACCCTCCCCAAAATATCAAACCATACCATTTCAACCTATAAACAGCATATGAGACAGCAGCAATTTCTTGCATAGCTCAGCTATGTGTTCATCCTAGCAAAGTCTGTTATCGAGATAAACACCCAGAAATCTAGTACAGGGTGTTTACTGTATGGACTTGTCGTTAATTTTCAGTAAATATGACTACGTTATAGTGTGTTCGAAGAGTAATAACAATAAAACTGGTTTTGTCCACGTTAAGGGATATCTTATTATTCGCAAACCAACTATAAAATTTATTAAGCATTTCCTGTACCGTTTCAGTGGCTCGCTGCATGTTTTTATTCCCTGTTAAGTAGCTGCTATCATCAGCAAACATTACCATATTTCCGCTACTGTAAACATCTGGGAAAGCGTTGACAAAAATTAAAAATAATAGTACCCAAAACAGATCCTTGGGGCCCTCCAGAAATAATCATTAATCTTTCAGATGTTGCTTTATCAATCTATACAACTTGGTGTCGGTCAAGCAAGTAAGATTGCAATCACTCTCTCACCCGGCCCCTCAAGCCATAATCATGAAGTTTGTCCAGCAGTATTGCGTGATCCATCAGATCGAAAGCCTTTCTTAGATCCATAAACAGTCCAACACATTTGCAATTATGGTTTGTTTTCATATATCTTGTTTAAAAATTCACAGATTACTGAATGTGTAGATCGACCACTCCGAAACCCGTGCTGTGATGATTTCAATATATTAAAGCCCAGAAGAAAGGACATGATCTGCTCATACACTACACACTCCAACATTTTAGATAATGTGGGTAGAATAGCTATTGGTCTATAGTTGGAGAGGGAGAGCCGGTCACCTCTCATGAAGACAGGAACTACTTTTGATGTTTTTAATGCCGTCGAAAAAATATTAGTTTCTAGGGAACAATTCACTAGATATGTTAACGGTATTATTAATGAATTGATAGACTTCTTCAGTGCAAGTCTGCACAGTACATTATCGCATTGTAACAAATTATAGCGATATACATACTATTATTAATCATAGTCTCACCTTAGGATGTTGTTGTTGATGTTTAATTAATAGCAAGCACAATGTATCAATGCTCCACAGAATAATGCCCTTTCCTTTAGCCGCTACTAAAACGGCAGCAAGTGTCTCCCGAGACCGGCTTCTGGCCTTATAGCATCATTAGTCTGGTTCGAGTTGAATGTTCAAAAAGCAGCTGAAGGAATGACCAAGGGTACGGCCATATACATCCGCGTTGTCGGATGAGTTCAGCCTGGTGTTTGAATAGTTTTTAATAATCTTCGCGGACCCATTTGCAACTCTTCATGCATAACTTATACCGAGACATGATGTGGGTCGGGTGACGGGAATGGTTTCGCGCAGTCTGACTGTTGCGGACGGTCACGGACGGTTGCGAACTTTTTTAAGCCGTCTAAAAAGTAAGATTTCGAAAGGTTCTCAAAATAAGCATCTGTTTGGACGATGACCTCCTCGTTCGATGTGAACCGCCACAGAGCGATTTTTTAAGTTCGGAAATAAAAAAAGTCACCGGGGGCCAAATCCGGTCAATACGGTATATGCTGTAATAATTCTAAATTAAGTTCCATGATTTTGGGCGTTAAAACTGTACAGGTGTGCACCCGTGCATTGTCTTGAAGGAAGAGGATATTTTTCTTTTTCAAATAAGGACGATTTTTCTTGAGTTCTTTGTTCAACCGGTGCAATAACGACGCATAATACTCTCCAGTCATTGTTTTTCTTTTTTCCAAGTAATCGGTGCAGATGATCCGATTGCCGGCCGATTTCACCGTCTTCGCCTTCTTCGGAGCCCGTTCGCCTTCAAAAACCCACTGTTTTGATTATTCGTTTATCTCTGGAGTGTAGTAGTGTATCCATATTTCATCCACAGTTATGCATTGACGCAGAAACTCATCAGGATTGCGAGGAAAAAGCGCCAAACAGCCTCAGAGCAAACGCGGCACCCACCTTGCCAAAATTTTTTTCACATCCAATTTTTCGTGCAAAATTGAAGACACTGTACCTTGCAATAAGCTTGTGGCCTCAACTATTCCGCGCACTTTGATTCGTAGATCACTTAAAACCATGTTGTGAATGTTGTCAATCATTTCGGGAGTTGTCACTTCCACTGGACGTTCCGAACGATGTTAATTTTTTGTGAATGTGCGGCTACGTTTAAACTAATTTACCCAATTATAAACAGTTGCAAACACAGGATCAGACGTGCCACGCACTTCATCCAACTTAGCTTTGATCTCTTTCGGTGTTAAGCCTTTTAAATGTAAGTGTTTAATCACCACTCGAAACTAACCTTTTTTCCATTTTTCTAAATAAACAAAAGTTTTTTGCTTCAGTCGAGAATAAAAATGAAACCACGGAATGAATATAACTGAGACTATGACAGCTATCTGATGAATAATGATGCTTACTAAAAACAAACCATTTTCGATGCTACGACCGCCATTTCTTGGATTTTCTAAGGACTTATTGAACAACCCTCGTATTTTAGTAACAACAATTACTATTATTTTACAATAAAAAATTGTAATACATGTGGTTTAATTTAATAAATTAATATAATTTGTTATATTTAAAAAATATATTTATATGCGCCCTTTTTTACTTTGTATGGTCCCGAGGACTGGTGCCTGCACCGATATTGCAAAATATGATGGGTGTCCTAGAGGGTTAATCAGTTATGTTCCTCACCATGCACTGCAGATACACGCCGTGAGTTAATAAAAATACTGCATATTGCAAAATATAAATGTAAGTGTTACAAAAAATGTATGGGTGATAGAAAAAATATGTTTACAGATTTGTTTTCAGCGCATCAAATTACACCATACACAGTGTTATCATTCAATAAACTAGATACATACCTTGATAATTATATACAAATATATTTTTGGATCCAGGTTGCATTTTGTTATCATTCACGTCTCCTACAACAACAGTCAGCGTGCTAGTACCAGTCATGGCAGGATTCCCATGGTCCTTTATGACGATGGGTATATGGAATTCTTTCTGTTGTTCTCGATCGAAGGAACGCAGTGATGTTACTATGGCCATTCCGTCACCATTTGCACCTTCTGCAATTCAATATTTACATCAGTTAAAACATGAGTCCATTTGTGGGACATATCAGGTAGCTTACTTTGATCTTGCTCCACTTTAAAACTGGCTCGAACCAAGTCGCTGGCGCTTGGATCCAGTCTGAATTGGAAGGGAGGACCGTTGCTTTTCGATCTGTCATCGTCATCAGTGGCCAGGATTTCAACTACCTGTAATGACATATGGGAAAAATTAATGATGCAGTTGTTATACAATTTCTCAATATGGTTAAAGAATCAGAATATTTCAGATATCTGGGGCACATTTTCATAGGAAACCAAGCGTAAGAGAAGAAATACAAAATCTGATAACGGTATCAAATCGAAGCATTCCCTGTTTTAAAATATTATTACATAGTAAGGTGATATCTCGCAATCTAAAGGTAAGAATCTATAAATAGTTTGCCAGCTACATTTGCCAATGGTATATGGACGCTGGGAACGGTAGATCAGAGAATGTAGGGGGTTTGGAAGAGAAATGTACTAAGAAAGATATTTCGAAGTAAAAGAGATGAAGACAGGAAATAGAGGCGTACCAACTAGGAATTGAAAAAGCTTTTTAAGGAAGCAGACATTATCGAAATTGTGAAATACCTAAGATTGTGATGGCTAAGAAATATATTTAGAATGCAGGAGGATAGAATCATAAGGACATTACTGGAAAGTAGTATGGGAGGCAAGACGAGCAGAGATGGACCAAGATCAAGATGACGAGAAGAAACAGATGATATAAAACGTCTGGTTTCTAACAATGAATCCACAATCGATCTAAATATATATTTGTTTCATCCGTGAACATTTTTCGCCACATAACTCGTTATAGATTTTATACTATTGTAACGAATTTTCTTTCTTTCAATTAAACATCATTTAATTTTTACGTGTACGTATTTTTACGTGTTTTTATTTGTACCTGTTTTACTGTCAAAGGCACGACGTACACTAAATGAAATTGAACATTACAATCAAGCACTGAAGGAAACAAACCCACAACAAATCCATGTCCTTATCGCTTCCATCGCCTATCGATGCAGCGAGCATATGCGACAATTGCCTCAAAGGGCACGTGCACCAACAGATACCTAACGTTTAAACACAGGAAACGTTTGATGTTGTAAAACACAAATATTGAGCCTGGACAACATTTTCGAGAAATTAAAATATCTTTATAGATGTTACGTGTTCAGTGACCGGTCTGTAATCTTTCAGAAACGTGGGAACATTGTTGTTTATATTTTGAACGATGACCGTTAAAATAGCGGTTGCTTTTTTGGGGGGAATAACGTTCAAACACAAGAAGCGTTTGATGTTGTAAAACACAAATATTGAGCGTGGACTGCATTTTCGACAAATTACCTTTTTGGGTGCTACGTGTTCAGTGATGACTGGTCTATAATCTTTCAGAAACGTGGGAGCATTGTCGTTAATATCTTGAACGATGACTGTTAAAGTAGCGGTTGCTGTTTTGGGAGGAATACCATCGTCAATTGCCAGAATTTTCACTTGGTGACGTGGAGTGTCCTCTCTGTCCAGTGATCTTTGAATACTAACAGTTCCTTCTTGGTTGATGGAGAATTGTCGTTTTCTGTCAGAACTTCTATCGATGGTGTATGATACCTGTGAAAAATAAATCCAAATTACTGAAATTTATTGAATAAATATCAATTATATCCTAATATATTAGTAATCCTCCTAGTTTTAATGAATATATAAAGAGAACGATGCTTTTATTCATACATTTTTGATACCCTAATATCTGACAGCTTCATTATAAGTCCTGTAACTTAGGAATAAATAAAGGTTGACCTGTCACTTTTGTGTCTTTAGTTTTAGAATCAAGTACATTTTATGCTCCCAAAATTTGAACATACCAATATGAACATTCCGCATATAAACTTTTTCATAGTTAAAATAATTTATAGCCTTATGGAATCATTATAAATTACAAAACTGTAACACCTAATGCTTGAAAATAAACATCCAATGGCAAAATTTTAATCCCCAATGCATAAATCGCTATAATAATTAAAATATGTAAAATTTCGTAAACAAAGGTGTATATGTACATATTGCGACTATTATTGGAAAACTACTAGCACAGAAAGTGAGAAGTCAAATAAAATACAAAATTAATTAAAGCTTCATCGAGATTATGAAAATTAATTTAGTTTTGGCGTTTATTTTTAATTACATTACTTTCCATTTGAATATTTTTTCAATGTTTATATGTATTTGGAATGAAATTATGTGTAAAATATTTAAATAAATCATATAACTTTAATTTGAAAGTAATCGTACTGTTCAATTCGGGATTCATTTAATTAGTCGCCAAGTAGGAATTAATTTCTCTGAATTTCTTTCGTTTTTTTAAATATTTTCAGTTCCCTGTCATAAGCTAAGGTAAAATTTTAGGTATCAAAATATAATTTGTACTGATATAATCTACAAAATGTACCAAGAAATTCCATTTTTGTATATATGAATAAGTGGTGCAATATCAATTTCTCAAATTTGTAGTTGTTTATGGTACGAGGGTTGCTATTTATGTATCCAGGATTGGAAACAGTGGTGTTGCTAAGCGCCATTTGGCATATGCATCCTAACGTTTGACATTGTTGACTGTATACGTACTTAGAACATTTTGTTATACGGACCCTATTTGTGTTGTTTACTGACTTTTCATTTCAGACTGAACATTTCATTTCAGTCAAAAAAAAATTCTTCATTCTTCGGGTTTTTCAAAATGAGTCAAACCTAACAAAAGTTGTTCGCGCAAAAAGCACTTCGAAGCAAATGGTCTTTTTGGGATAAAGGGGCATGTGGCTACAGTGTCACTAGAGAATTGTGGAATAGCCAATTCTGAATAGTGCACTGCCATTTGTTTGCTAGAAGCCTTTGAAGAAAAAAGAAAGAACAACTAGCGATGCAGGATCATTCTTCACAATGACAACGCGAGCTCTCACACGTCGGACCGAACAACTCAATATTTGACCAGTCAAAATATCGAATTGTTAGGTCATCTGCCGTACAGTCCTGTTTTGGCACCCAATGATATCTTTTTGTCCCGTTCGTAAAGAATAAACTATGTGGTCAACGATTTTCAATGCCAGAAGGAGTGGTTGATGCATTTAAAATGCATGTTTTGGACATACATCAATCGGAATGGAAAAAGTGCTATGAAAATTGATTCAACGTGTGCAAAAGTGTATCGATCATCACGGAGAATATTTTCGAAAACAATAAAACTATTTTCAATGAAAAAGATTTGCGTTTATTTATTGTACCGGATACATAAATAGCAATCGTATATTTATTTTTTAACCAAAAAGTATATGAATGGACACTGTCTAAATGATGGTGAATATGATAAATGATGGTGAATAAAAACCAAAAGTATGGCCATTCGTAAAGAGTCAACCACATACAAACTCGTAGTGGAAGATGAATTAGAAATAGAATAGAAATATGCATAAGGCATATCAAGCAATTTATGGCATTGGGTTAATAAAAAAATAATCTTAAACTAATAATAAGCTTTGTTTGGTTAACATAAAGATCCCAAGAACTATATTAGGGAAGAACAAGAGGGATCCAGTGAGGAATATATTCATTATATATATTCAGGATATAGTGATATGGGGAAGAAAAAATAGTATGACCACGAGAATGACAGATAATCATCATACCACCAGTAAGTATAAAATATGTAGATAGAGCTGGCAACCAGTCTCACAGATAGATCTACAGGGGTAACTTCGAATTAACAAAAAAAAATGAAAAAATATTTTTGTTTCATACTAGCTATTGCAAAATCATTTATTTAATGATGAAAGAATTCATTTCGCTTAATTAATATTATAATTATAATTTCAACCTAAATAGCTTACCTTGCTCTTGCCTCCTTGATCTGGATCAGTTGCCTTGAATGTTTCCAGACTCTTTCCAACTTCTGCATTTTCCGGCACGCTGACCTCAATATTTGGTCTTTCAAAGATCGGTTTGTTGTCGTTGATATCTCGCAGCTTTACCACAACCCATGAGTATGCCACGTGGTACTTGTCATTATCGTTATCTTCACCCTTATCGTTGACTTGGATGCGGAACCGGAATCCATTGCTTTGGAGGAGATCCTCAAAATCCAAAGGTTGGACAATTTTTAACGAGCCAGTACCATCATTGTTGCGCACCATTGTAAACTTATCTGCTCCATAGCCACTGTTTTCAATCACCTGAAAGGAAATATAAGAATAATTGCCATTGCTACATTTACCAAGTTTCTGAACTCTTCTCTATTATGACAACTGATTTAATATTGACGCATATTAAACATTTTCAGAAATAATACTATTAAAGGTTTTAAAACAGAATCTCCTTACAAAAAATCTACTCTACTATAGAGAGAAATCGATTTTGACTTACCTTATATTGAAATTTGTTAGTTTCATCTTCATCATGCACGGTAACCGTTAAAATAGGCATTTCCGGTAGAGTGCTGCCATCTGTTTCATCCACTTCCGTAAACCATTCGTCTTTAGTAAACGCGGGCGGCATATCGTTTATGTCTTTCACTCGTATGCTTGCCGTCCCTGTTCCTTTCAATCCACCACCGTCCATTGCCACCACTTGAATCGAATAGTCAGGCGTACGTTCACGATCTAAACAACAAACCGCGGTTTTAATCACTCCCGTTTCCGATTCGATCTCGAAAATTGGCGAGCCGGTTTCCTCTTCGATGACGTTCTTCTCGATTGAATAGACAAGTTTGGCGTTCGTTCCTGGAACACAAAAAATAAATTGAAAAAATTGAAAATCTTTATTAAGATACAATTAGGATATTCATGAAAAACTGCGCCGAGTGTTCGTAGAGAATATTTAAGATATTAAAAAAGAACAAGAAACATTTTTTCCTAAGCTCCATGTAAACATTATCTGAACACATTCGTCACAGTATTACGAATCACAAGATGGCGTGAGTTGCATTTAATTGCAGCCAACATCTGACATGGCTAACATAAATGTCCAGGACCCTTGGTCCAGAAACTGGTATCGAGAAACACTTGATAAAGTTTAATGGCGGCTTAAGGATTGAGCAATTTTTCGTGGAACACGCAAAAAAAGTTCCTAGTTTTTTTAAATTAGCATATTTATATTAGCAATACTTCTTTGTGTAGAATTGTGTACTGACAAATAAGCTATAGCGCTATAACGGTTTTTGACCATAATTCAATTGGTATTTTAATAGTAAGGGAAACATCTGTAGGTTGGGAGTGTACTATTTCTCATTTTTTTCCACTATCGACACCAATGTTTTTACTGTCAAGTTGCTTATTCATTACGAGTAAACTTTTCATAGGTGTAAGATGTGCTGGCTCGCGTTTCTTGTGTAGCAAGGCTTCCGAAGCAAGCCAACAAATTTGTGAAAAAATGTTTTTCGAAAATTTCCCATAAATGAGGAAAGTCCATTTTTTTTTATGGGTAGAAAAAGATGGTTATAACATTTGTACCATAGTTTTTTTGTCTCGTTTATAGTCCCGAATGAATTTCGAACATATCTTGCATAGGGGAAAAAAAATCATGTCATTTCAAAATGGCCGCGCAGTACGTAAGTTGGGACAGTTGGGACACGTAGGTTGAGATACTACGTGTTGTCATATTTTCTCAAATTATTTCGAATGGTCTAGAATATTCCATCGAATCAATCAAAGAACAACTGATCATTATGTTTCTGATTTTGACTCATTGCTTCGAGCGCTGAAAGATATTAAAATCAAAAGGAAGGGTATCAGACCCACTGCTCGTGCCTACAAATTGAGGAAATCTAGTTTGTCGCGCTATATCGCAAAATTGAATAAAAAAGTTCCAGACATTTCAAATTTGTCTTATGAAGAGTTGATGCCTTTCGTTCGCCGTATTGCATCAGATTCGACGCCACAGATGGTGTGACATTTTTTTAATTTATTTTAATCACAAATGTTTGTTTATGTTTTTTTTAATGTTTTTGTTTATGTCTGTAAATAATCACAAATATTTTTGTTTTCTGATTCCATAGGTGTTCAATGACGAACAAGAAGAAGCTTTGGTCGAATATCTTGTGCGATGTGTCATATCTATCACGGCTTAAGCATAACGGAATTGAAACAATTAAACTACGAATTTGCGCGCAAACTGAATATCGAATATAGGGATCATGGGATACTGATGAAACGGCTAGAAAATGTTTCTGTGGCACAAAAAACTTTCTTTTCGCACGCCCGAATAAACAAGTCTCAATAGGATTAAGGCCTTCTTCAAGGAAAATGTCGACCCATTTTTTGATTATTTAAGTGGGCTTTTCGATTTGTACTATTTTGATGCATAATCCATATGGTATATAGACGAGCACAATCCATATGGAATATGGTTTTCGACAGTTCTAACGAAAATCGGAAAGATCATCTCGTTAAAAGGCACGAAAAAAGTCGGTTAAGTTGCTGTATAAAAAGGTGGCACTATGGTAACTATGACTCTTGCCCTAACTGCTGCCGGAAATTATATACTGCCTTTTCCCGAGAAAGAATATGCAAAGCTGTTTCATGGATAATGTCTCATCAGGGAATGATGCCGCCTGTCACGAATCTGGTTGGATGCAGCAGGAATAATTTGTCAAATATATGAAGCATTTTATCAAACCCAGCCACTCATCAACAGACAAACCGACACTGCTTCTTATTGATAATCATATGTCTCACTTATCTATTGAAGCAATTGACTTGGAATGAGAAGACGGCATTCATATGCTTTCTTTTTCACTTCATTGTTCTCACAATATGCAACCATTGGATGTTTCAGTTTATGGTTCAGCTAAGGTATACTACAAGATCGAATGTAGCGGTTGGCAAAAATCTAATGTTCGAAAGGTATTGGATATTCGACACATCCCTGAACGCGATTGTAAAACTCTGGATTTAGCTTTGACTCCTCCAATCCACTTTTCATCTTTCCATCCATCAAAATGTTTTATCTGTATCAGATTTTGTTAAGGGGGAAATATCTAATCAAAGTGCAAATGCTACTACGATTCAGAACAACTTGAAGGAAGAAGAGAAATATTTTAATGGATGTTGCTGTACCTGAAAATGAGGAGTCATTCACATCAAGTGCAACATAACACTCATTGTCCCGTTCATCAAGTTGTTCCTCAGTTTTGTCTACAGTTGGACCAGTTAGATCAGCTACACCTTTGAAAAAAATATTACGCCCGACGGCGGGCATAAGCCAATTCAAGGGCATAATTCTCACTTCACCAGAAAATGTTGCCGTGTTTAAAGAAAACCGAAATAAGAAGGAATACAGTGAAAAGAAGCGACGACAATCAACGCAAGAAACGTAACTATAACTGTCAAAAAGCCAGCCAAAAAGAGTGATTATAACTGTCCCAACCTACGGACCCAAAATTTTTTTGCCCAAAATTCACCTGTTTAAAAAATTAACAATAACTTTTTTATTTTTGAAGCTAATTATGAGAAAAATGTATGCAGTCAAATTGTATCGCTAAAGAACAAAATCTAAGTAAATTTTACAAAATTTAATTAGGAAAAAAGTTTTTTTCCTCGAAATCTTTCAGGGCATTGAAAACCGCCGCCCATTGTTTATAATTTATCTGTTTAAAAAAACTGATTACGTTATTTTAAATTTCGAGCTTTCCCAAACTCAATAAACCTTTTTCCAACTTGTTGCCTTTTCTTAAGTAACAACAACGTCATTAATCATGTTTTTTTTTGAATGGGACTTAAGCGGCTGTTAAAAATGGCTGGACCGGAGAAAAGCTAAGAAAAACCATCGAAAATAACATATGTTTCGCTTGTTTTGCTGGACTTTAAGGGCAAGTGCCCAAAATCATTTAAAATAGCTCACCAGAGAAGGTATTTTTTCATTGCCTGCGATATTACGTCTCTATTTTTTTAGTCCTCGCTGAGAAATTGCTAGTAAATACCCCCTAATCCGTTAATCCCTCTAAAACCTGACGGTTTTTTCGAGAGATAAATTGGTGGGTTTAGGTAATAATTGGACGTGAAGCAATTCGGCAAAATGCCTTTTGAATAAAATATAGTTTTTTTGTGTTTATTACAATTCTTCCAAATATATTTTCAGTTTAAGTTGTTACATTGCAATATTTAGAACGGGTTTTTTTTGTATGTAAGACCTAATAATGGAGGCTATTAATTCTCTATTCTAATCTATTATAAGATAAGATAAGATCTACTAATAAGATCTATTAACGGGAAAGAAAATGTCTATGAAGACTATACGGGGTAAAAAAGTGATCGGACAGAAGATGGAAGATAAGAATAAATCAAGAGCTGTTGGAATTGTTGAACGGTGCTAGCGAAAAGTGGCCCCCCATATCTTTGGAACGGTTATACTTTGGAATGCAAAAATGACTGGACGTAAACTCCTTTTCTAGTGATAACTGATAGATAACTGATAGATGAATACATAGATGACGTCACACTGCCATTGTGACCAATAATTTTCAATGGGATCCTATGGCAAGTGACACCTAGTCACATTTTTGACATCTTAATGTTTTTTTTCCTCCTATTCAAGACACTCTCTGTGAATTGCATATTTTTCAGCCATCAAAAAGATGTAAAATGGAATATTCGAACACGAATATCTCGAAATGGCGTCAGATATCGATATTGACCAAGGGTACATTTTTTACGTGGAAATTATGATTCTTCTCTATTTTGAAGTCAAAATATTCCCAGCTTTATAGGATAAAAAATATGAGCTCGCTAATTCCTTACAAAGTAGGTAGCAAGCGCCCTCTAAGAACTAGGCTCAAGATAGTACTAAATTCGGATTTGTCGACTTTGAAAACCTAAATACCCGATTTTGAACCTGATATCTTCACTCGCTTTTAAATTATCTCAATTTTTCGAATATTTAGTTTCACTTTCAACACCCCGTATCTTTTTAATGACTAGCATTTGCCAACGTATTTATTGACTAAATTCTTTTATTTTGATCTCTATTATCACCAGTTGCTCTATGGTGTTACTACTATACTAATATAATTAGGTAGGTACTACTATACTAATAATAGTAACTATAAGTTATACGACACTCTGTATAAAACAGTATGTTTTTGTATAAAAAAAAACAAAGAGCAGGGAAAGATGAAGCAGGGTTAAAAGTTTCATGGATTGTTTTCTACGTTCAATCAGTATTATAGCTAAATCAAAGGAAGAAAAAAATATGGATATTTCATACACGATCTTTTATGTTGTGAGTGCGGATAATCTGCATTGGACTTTCTAGTCATGAGTGGACCTACACACGCATCTTCCATGTTACATAAACTGGATATTTCCGAGTAGCATTATTATTCAGTTGCATTATTGAAGCTCAGTTTGCTCCATGGAAGTATCAAAGTGAAAGTTATTATAACAAAGCTTGAAAAAACTTCAAAATATTCCTTCAATGTACGCGTAACCGAATTAAAAATTTCCCTAATAAAATTTTACAATTAATTTTAATTTTAAAATGAATGAGAATAAAATTTACAACAAAAGACAATTAGGGTATACAATTTTACATAATAGAAATACAGCACTTCCAATTTTGACAGCGTGTGTCTGAATTGTATTGCCATATTTTAAGGCTCTTTCATGCGTGAGAAAATATGTTTAGTAGCAGCGATAAATTAAAAAATATAAGAAAGACACGTAACAAAGAAAGCCGCAGTATGTTTTAAGAAAAATAATGTGGACGTGATTATTTTTTTTACATTTCAGTTTCTGTAAACAATACAGGTTTTTGTGAAACTAGAAAGTGGAATAAAAAGTTTAGAAATTAGAATAGAACCTTATTGTTGCTAATGAAACTAAATTAGCATTATAATATCGATTTTGTTAAGAGATGGCGTTACTAATACATTTGTTGGAATAGACTGATTAAGTCTATGGCGATTTGGAGTATAAACACAAAAAATACCAGAAAAAACCAGTTCATTTAATTGTCATTGTGGAAAAAACATAGTTTTTCATAGCTTTGCATATGTCAAATTTTGCGTAATTATTACGTTTTGCGTATTTTTTTCATTCGAAGAAAATATTAAAAGTTATCGATTGTTGGTTGAAGCTTATGATGAACATGCTCTAATCCAAGAAACTTGTAAACGATGGTTTAAACACTTTAAAAGTGGTAATTTTGATGTAAAAAGCAAGAAGCGTCCAGGAGAGCCGACAAAGTTTTACGATGCAGATTTACAAGTATTATTGCATGAAGACTCAACTCATACATTAAAACAATTGGCATAAGCATTGAATGTTATCTAATTCAGAATTTCCGAACATCTACACACATTGGGAAAGATCCCAAAGGAAGAAAAATGGGTTCCATATGAATGATGGAATGAGACATTGAAAGCCGAAAAACCACTTTTGCTTGCCAGATAGAAAAGAAAAGTTTTTTTCTTGAGTTGTAATAGGTCATGAAAAGTGGATCTATTTTGATAACACAAAATGCAAAAATCATGCATTCAGTCCAGCATTCAACATCAGAACCAGTGTATACATGGAAATAAGACTTTGCTGTGTATTTGGTGGGATAGTAGGAGAGTGTGTATTACCGACAACAATTGATAAAATTTAACCGAACATTGAGGAAAAGCGACCAGCATACGCCCAAAGAGACGATAAAGTCATTTTTCAACATGACAATGCTCGGCCCCATGTTGCAAAATGTGTAAAAAATTATGTGGAAAATGTTAAATGGGACATTCTATTCCACCCCCTATATTAACCGGATTTAGCCCCTTTGGTAGTTTGATAGATTTAGTAATCGAAATAGGCGAAACTATGCAGAGCAATACTTACATTCTTACAAAAAAGTGAAAATTTAGCTTGATGAATGGTTGGCCTGAATCAAAAGTTCTTTTGGCGCAGATGGTTAGCTATCGATAGCCAATACTTTGATTATTAAGGTAATATATTTTGTTATGGAAATAAACGCTTACATTTCGCGAAATAATCGAAACATCTACTAGTTAAAAATGGTTTCAAATACGAAATACAGTATGATATTTTAGTCTATCATTTGGCAGATATTAAAGGAGCTGCCAAATTTTTCTATTTTTTACTAGTATGTAACATGAGTATTTGCGTCTTTTAGGTATTTTTGAGAAAGCAGGTAGCTTTTACTTTGCAAGAGGTTAGCAGCTGTGTGGCATACTCATAATTCTCATGTTCTCTCTTAAAACATCAGCATCGAGAGATATTCCCTATCTTCAAAACTCTCTTTGAAGATATGAAGATATCTTCCTCCAGGAACTCAGTAGCTCCCTTGTGTAAGTAGCTTCGAAGCCTATTTTAAAATAACTAAACATATAACTAATAAATGTCTAAACATTAATAATTATTTCCCGATTTATTTAATTCCTATTAACCTGTTTAAAAACCATCGACTGAATATTTTGCAGAAGAATCATATTAATACTGAAGAAGGAGTGATTAATTATTTGTCGGAGCCAAAAGTTGAAACTCTGAAGAGTGATATATAATCCTGGATTTTTAAACAAAAGTGAAAACTTAAAAACAAATATAATACTAAAATACTTTTGATACAACTTGGTGATTTGTCTCATCATTAATGTTTAATTGAAGTTGAAAGTCTGTCGTAAAAATCGCAGTGTAAAGCTCTAGTGCGATATTTCAGCTCAACTTCTCAGTCACGCCCGTAGCTGGCACAAATCAAGAGTTGATAGATCGAAGAGGTGTTGACAGTTTTAGCTGAAGTTTCTCAAATACCAAAACACATACATACATCCAGTGGTTTCTATGATCTCCTTTATTAACCTTAATATTGGGTGTGATTTTTAAACCCATTTTAAAAAGCGCTACTTTGAGAACCATTGAATGATTCCATTTTTTCCCTACGTGCTCAGGATTGTAATAATAAATACATAACACAAATCTACAAGAAAAACATTTTTTTTGGTGCTTAGCATTTTAGAACTGATTTTAATTATATTTGAGGTGCTAAATCCAAATATGGAAATCAGTTTTACTTTATCCGTTCTACTTTTTTAGATACATCCACTTATCTATGAATGTTTTTTTTTCAATTCACTATATTCAAGTATGGGTGTATACCCACCAAATGCACACAAAATATCCTTGTTTCTTGTGCCTCAGCAATAGCAGAGATAAAACACATCACTGGGTTAGAAAAGAGTGGTCTAACAGATAAAACATGGTAGTTTGGGACAAGAACGACCCCTTTGATGGATGCGAAAAAAAAATTTCGTTCTTCCACTGCATATCAAACTGGGCCTAATGAATTAGTTTCGAAAAACTCTTGATAAGAATGATCCCTTCTTTGCATATATAGGGAAGAAAATGCCTCAATTCAGTATGGAAAAAGTTAAAGCAGGAATATTTGACGGCCCACAAATAAGACAACTCATTAAGGATCCTGCCTTCGCAAATTCAATAAGACTGAGCGAGAAATCTGGACTTTATTTGATGCAGTTGTAGGAAATTTTCTGAATTGACGTAAAGCTGAAAACTATGTTGAATTGGTAAATAAGATGTTTAACAGCTTCAGGTCCTTTTGGTGTAACATGAGCATTAAGGTACACTATTTACACAGCCACTTAGACCGTTTTCCTCAAAATTTGGGAAACACCAGTGAGGAGGAACAAGGTGAAAGATTTCACAAGGGTTTTGAAAGTTGGGAGGACTGCTACCAAGAAAGATCGGATACGCACATGAGAGGAGATTGGTGCTGGAGTTTAAAAAGGGACTGTTCTAAAGTACATTTCAGAATGTCACGGAAAAGAAGCTTCTGAAGTGTTTAGTTTTTATCGATAACTTTTCCCCTATGTTTGCATATAATAATATTTGTATAATATAATAAAAATTCCGTGTTTAGTTTTTTTTATTTGATCCATGGATTTAACTTAATATAGTTTAACGTATATTTCACTAAAATGATATCTTGAGCTCTAGGCAAAAATTAGCGACATATGTGAATTCAGTGCGTCGAATTCGTATGAAATCAGCTCCAAACACCCAGCACCAAATCAACTATTGGCCTGTGTAATGCATTATTAGTTAAGAAATGTTTTCAATTTATATACAATTGTAGCTATTAGGGAAATAAACAGACGAAATGCGAGAGGATTATTTTAAAAAATAATATAATATCTTAAATTCTTAAATTTCTGCTTATATCTCCACAAAATAAACTTCCTTGATAGATATAATGTTCGTACTATTACGTAAAGATTAAGTTACCTCCATATGTTCAAACAATTTTCTTTAATGTTTTAAACGAGCTCGGGTCATGTTTCTTTTCAAATCTACTGCTAAAAATCCCACAGAATCAAGAAAATCGAAACTAGAAAACAAAAAAAAAAGGTAAGATTACACGAAATTATATTGAATGTTTCGTAAACGAATATTTGTCCGCCTCGCTGGTCTTGTACGAATAACGTTTTGTAAAAATAAAAAAACTCGGCAATATATCATGATTTCAGCACGATTCTTAATAAAAACGTGAAAAGGAGAGCAAATTTAGAATGGTGAGTTATAGGGTTGATGTAAAAATTCGTCTCATTTTCTTTTAGAAAAATTAAAAAAAAGAAAAATGTTATTAACAAAAAATTATATTTAATCAATGTAGTAAGTGCCGTTGTGTTCTATGATTTTTCTCCATCTCTTCGTTAGCTGCATAATTCCGCACTCATAGGACCTCTGAGGTTTCTGGCTAATGAACTGGTCCAGGTGACTTTTGTTTCCCTGTTTTCAAGCGAACTAAATAAATGCTAGTCGGAGGGTGCAAGGTTGGGATAGTACGGTGGATGGACCATTCCTAGTTAAGTAGTAAAAGTATGTGTGGAGTGGCCAAAGACACGTGTGGTCTTGTATTAACTGGATGGAAAGCAATACCCTTTCTATTGCTTTCTACTCGCTTTAATTCATCTGGTAACATCTCATAATAAACTATTCCTTTCTAGTCCCACCAAATAAACAGCATCTTCGAATGTAAACTGGCTTTTGCCTTGATCGAAGCCTTAACATTATTATACTCAATCTAGATTTCATTACCTGTAACTATCCATAAAAATGAATTGATTTCGTTGTGCTTCAATAGAGAATCGCAAGCAGAAAATTCGGTCTATCAAATGTTTCTCCATTAATCCATGTAGCACATTTACATCGACCTTGCTAACCATTCTATTTAGCTAATCACATTGGCACTGATGACTTGTTGATTCTCAGAATTTCTCCGATATTCAGCAGTTATTCTTAGCCAGTCACTTTCAATTAGCGCCAATATTTCGTGATGCATCGCTAAGAGGAACATTTTTATATATATATATATATATATATATATATATATATATATATATATATATATATATATATATATATATATATATATATATACAAGACGAGACAGAAAGTCCTGCGCATGGATCAGGGAACAAACAAAAGTCTGTGACATCATTGGAAGAGTAAAACAGTTGAAATGGAGATGGGCAGGCCATATAGCGAGGCGATGGGACGACAGATGGACCAAGGCAATCCTGGAGTAGATACCGCTTGATCGCAAACGTCCGCGAAGAAGACCGAAAGCACGATGGACTGATGACATCGTTAAGTATATTGGACCCGAGTGGCAGAGGAAAGCCCAGGACCGTGAAGGTTGGAAGCATGCTGAAGAGGCCTTCATCCTGCAGTGGATCGATACGGGCTGATGATGATGATGATGATGATGATATATATATATAGCGGGTGTCCGGAAATATAGTCGCAAAATTTTGGGAGGTGACTCTAGGGATCAAAATATAAAAAAACGTTCCTACAAACATATCCCAAAAATTGTTTCTTAAAGGGGCTAGAACACCTTGAAGGGGAAACTTTTTGCAGTTTAATTAAAAATCTAGACTTTCTTGCGTAAATGGTCCAATTTTACGAAACATCAAAGACAAAGATTAACAGTGACAGCCGCCTACTTAATTATGAAGATGCATTTCGATATCAATGTAATCGTGCATCGATTTAGAAAAAGACAGTTTTCTGGTAAACTGTCTATTCTAACGAGATTTAATAAGAGGACATTTTTTACCTAAAAATCTTTGTGATTCAATAATTTGTTTAAAAAAATAAAAAAATATTACAAACAAAAAAGTCATGGCAACATTTACCAATGAGACGCCTCTGTATGTGACGCCCTGAGTAAAATATTCAATTATTATAACACAAAAAACGTTTTTCCATTCCAACTTATTGAAGTATACCGAGTTTCACGACTTTAGCATAAACCGTTTCGAAAATATTGCGGAAAAACCATCTTCAGAGTTCCGCCTTTAAGGGGCTCTAGCCTCTTTAAGAAACAATTTTTGGACTATGTTTATAGGAACTTTTTTTATGTTTTAATCCCTAGAGACTATAACCTTCTCACTCGGACTATTGATCATCTCTAACCTCTATCTCTACCTAATTAAATTTAATTATTGATAAATATAAAATTTGACAGTATTATTTCATATACAATTGGGCTTTTGAACAATTTTTTTGTCATAAATGAAAAGATTATATATGTTTTATGACAAAACTATTTTTATTTTTATTTTTTTCCTTATAATTTAAAAGATATATCAAATTGAAAATACATTTTTAAACCTAGTACCGATGACGCGCCGACAGTTTTCAAAAAAAAAAACCGAACGTATGTGACTTCACAATGGTAATGAAGCTCAATATCGCCAATATCGGGTTGGACTGTAACAATTCGGAAGTTACACCGACATTTTCTTTTGTGCTCTTTCCGAGAATCCGAGTTTCGGGTAAGTAAAACAATTAATCAATCTTAGTCATTGTTCTATAGATTTAACTTATATCTTTGACTGCCTATGTTGGTTTGCTGGCAATTTGTACATATACTTGCTTTAAATTGTTATTTAGGTTTTCGGTGCTATTTTCGACGTTATGCTCATATATCTTTACATAAGATAGGAGGTGCAAAAATAAGTTCAAAACGTGATATTGAAACTAGATTAGGGTTCCTTTTGTTTTTTGTATTTGTTTTTATAAATTTTATTTATATTATTTATTTCATGTAAGGAAAACAAATTAACGAGCCAAATTTATAAGAAGGAATATTCCTGCGTTTCGGCAAATAGCAATGTAGCAACACAACCGAGGGTAGTAACAATGCGAAAACACTATAGGATCGTCTTTTTTTTAGGATACTAATATTAATAAGTTTGACTACCAATTTGGAAGGTAAGCATATACGAAAAGTCTTATACTTATAAAAGTTTTATAGGATTATATAATTTGTAGATGGTCGAGGACTACATAAATTTGTTGTGTGACCAGTTAGATGAACATCAACTATTTAAATTAAGGACTGACAGATCAGTTTTCCATGGAATTAAGACAAACATCTGAACAGTATGTATGTGTTTTGTTTTTTTAATTATGATTTATATTGTATTTTATAAGCATTATATGTATATAATAAACTTTACTCCGAACTTTATGTTCTGGACATACACGTCCTTTTACCGTGCAGATACCATTTTTGCGGTTAAATTAAACAAACCCAATAGCCTTGTCACCGTAACTTTCTCGTGACACCCTACAAATAGTTTAATTATATTTAACAGAAATATTTTGTTTCTTATTTACATTAACTTTATTAATATTTTTCAAAAAACTCATTGATGATTTAGCACGAACTTCAGCTGAATTGAATCGAAAGTAATTTTTGAGAAAATCTGTGCCATAAAAATATCCACATCTGGTATATTATCAGAATTAGCCTTTATGAGCCCTTTGTCATACATTACTGAACGAAATTAGTAACAAACAATATTTTATTTTATGTTTAACCAAATTTTGACACTTTATATACAAGTAGAAACCGTTGACAGTATTGACGTGAAAACACTTTACTCTTATGACATCACAAACATGGCAGCTAATCGCGGCGCGATCGTAGTCACGTGATTTTTTAACATTTTATACATTTTAATTTATTCATAATTAATTATTACAAGTTTTAAAAAACCCAATATTTATTCAATAACCCATTTGAGAAAGCCGATACTTGACGGAAATTCATTTTAAATCAGTCAACGAACTACAAAATTGTAGCTTCCTATTTGAAAAAGAATCTGTGTGTCGAAACAATTGTACTACAAGTTTTTAAATCTAGTTTCATTGCATTTAGAGGGGATGGGAATCAAGGCAGCATGGATTAAAGAGATCAAAAAAGGATTGCTGTGGCGTGCAATGAGAGCAAGTATATTTTTTTTGTAAATTCAAAAATGAATATACAAATATATCTATAAAATAAACTATCTAGTTAGGTATTAAGTTAGTAAATATTATGAAAAGATTGAGTTACTTCCATCTGTAATAAATATTTTCTCTAACGTTTAAAATAATTCCTGTCGGTTCTTCCTTTTCAGTTTCACTTCTAAAGATCTCACAGAACCGAGAAAACCGAAACTAGGAAATAAACGAAAAAAGCAAGGGTAGGATTACAGGGAATTACATCGAAACCCTAATGTTTCGTAAACGAATATTTGCCCGCCTCGTCGGTTTTGTACGAACAACGTTTTGTAGAAATTGAAAACACTCGCCGACATATCGGGAATCGAACACGATTCTTAATAAAAACGTCAAAAAGGACGCAAATCCGGAATGGCAACTTGCAAAATTTACTATAAATTTGCAATTCAATATTGCAAAAGCTGCTTGAAAACTTTTACAGGATATTGGAAACCGTTTTATTAGGAATTTTCGTTTCTATTGACTAGGGAAGGTGCATACAAAATTGGCAAAAAGCAATTTTCACATATCACCATTGCTGAAAATTGAAACTATTATAAAGCGACGTCAACTGAAGAAATCGTCGTAATATATGCATTGAATTTATGTTTTGTAAACAATAATCCATTTGGATAGTCGTTGGGTCTTTGAATAACAGGATGAATGATGAACATGGATGAATCAAACGTAAAGGGTCGAACGACAAGACTTTTATGTTTATTTATAAGACATACGTATTGGCAAATGTTGTCAGTAGGATTTACTAGTTGTGTAAATAATTTGAATTACATTTCCTTTGCTGTTTTTCATAGAAATTATGAATTAAAAGTTCTCCATTCAATACTTCGGGCTACATTTCAGTGTTTTTAAAATACCTTCAATCTAAATTACGTTTGGTCATATTCCTATAGACATCATCATTCCGACTTCATTTTCTATCCATTGTCAAGCATAGGTCGTCAACATTCTTCCCTCCAAATATTTTTTTGAGAACGTTTTTTTCTCATATTTTCAACGGGTTTATTCCGCGTTATTTAATATCCATATAAAGGATATCTCAGAATGATTTTCGTTTTTGATACTTAAAAAATAAAACATCAGAATTAAGTCAAACTTTTTTAATTGCTGTTAACTTACAGAGTAGTTTTTGAATTTTTATTTATAAAAAACAACCATCTGTAAATGCCCACCTTCAGCTTCTTCACACTCATTTAGCCTGGAACTGAAATTTCCATCATTAGCTGTAGCATCACTCTTGGAATCACGTGGATTTCGTTTGTTATTTTTTGTTTTAAAACATTTAAGTTGGGTGGTAACGAGTTAAAAGCCTTACTTTTTAAGTAGCCCAATAGGACAAAATCAGCAGGTGTTAAATCTGGACTCTTCGGTGGCCTCGGTGGCCTCGGTCCCCTCGGCGACTAATCACTCTTTCATGGAATAAATCGTGCTCTATCTTGTTGTAAAAATATGTTGCAGTTGTACCCAATCGAGTTTTACATTTCTAGAGTCAAAATAGTCCGGATCATATGGCAATAACGATCGGAATTAACAGTCTGAGTGCGACCACGGTTATCTTCAAAAAAGTAGGGGCCGATAATTCCTTCGCTTGATATGGCAGCCTAAACGATAACCTTAGCCGAGTGTAATGGTTTCTGTTGCACTTCCAGCGGATTGTCGGGAACCCAATTTTGTTTACTCACGTGGCTTTTGATGTGAAAATTCGATGCATCAGAAAACCATATGTTATTGAAGCTCCTAAAATGATTTTTCATTGTCTTGCAGAATTCGACTCGTTTAGCTGGATCATCGGGCTTCATCTCTTGCACAGTATCAATTTAGTAGGGGGTGGAAATATAAATCTTTGCAAATAATGTCGTGGATCTGTGCAAATGTAGAAAAGCTGAGCGAAGTCATAGAGGCAGTCGTGGATCATCTCTAACAGACTGATGAACGTGGTCAAAATTCGTGTTCATTTTTTATGTCCTTTTGCGCACCATTTGATTTATCCAGCATTGTGTTATCAGTCTCTTTAAACCTGCACACCCAATGCTTGACTAAATTCGCACTTAGCACATTTCTAATGGTCGCTAAATTAAAATGTGTCATGTACAGACGTCGAACAATAGTGTAGGAATTGTTGTTTTGGTTTGCTCGCACGCAAAATGCGCATTGTGATCCCGTGAAACGATCCATCGCTATTAAACTTAAAAAGCCTGTCAAGCGTTTGACAACCCCCCCCCCCCCCCGCTATCAGTGTTTGTCGCGTAACAACACAAAAACGAAAAACATTCTCAAACAAAAACGAGACACACGTTATTATAAACACAAAACACATGTATCTATTGATCTTACAATGTATGTTGTTTTTAGTATTTTGTAAGTACCCCTACACTATGATCATTCTGGAAAGTGTTTCAATATTTCCGTTTGGTTTCTAGACGCTATTAAAACAATGCAAGCAATACGAACAATAAGGAGTTTCCGTGGAAAGACACTGCTACAAGATAGAATACGAGCGAAGAACTGAGAGATCAAAGTGAAATACAAGATGTGGTCAAATAGATAAAACAAAGGAGGAAAGACTGGGTTGAACATGTAGAAACAATGGAAAACAACAGACTTGTGAAAAACACATAATGCGATAGCCAACAGAAAGGGAACAAGAGAAAGACTTCTACACGATGGAAGGACTGCTGGATAGTTTTGATAAACAGACGTATGCCTATCTTTATGGGCTATTCTACATCAGAAATGTTTCCTTGTAGATAATAGCCGCAGATACCCGAAACTATTAACCTACTCAAATTCATATCTTATCCCTCCTTCCATTATTACTTTTAGATAGTTCTTTTTTAAATCGTCTATCTGTCCATTTGACTTATTTGTGAAATTTTTGTGTCTTTTTCAATTTTCTCAATTCTTCTTCACCTAGTTGATCGATTTGTCCGTTACTTTGTGATTCATTTTTCAAATTAAATAAAACAAATTTTTAATTTATCACTTATTATTAATCACTTATTTTTTATTTTGTGAGTAGTTTCGTAAGCAATGTTACATTGTCAAACTGACTTTAAAAGGTATGTTTATATATATATATATATATATATATATATATATATATATATATATATATATATATATATATATATATATATATATATATATATATATATATATATACATATATACAGTTTTGTAAAGGGTTTTTTTTATAATAATTTAAATTGTGGGGAATTTCGGAGATTTGTAGGGACTTGGCTTAATTATATTTGTAAATTTCTATTGGTTCTAAAATATTTAGTTTTCCGTTGTTGGGTCTACATACACAAATAGTCCGTTAAGAAACCTTTCATTTTACTTCAAGAATATCTTCAAAAACATAACGAATTTCTCGCCAAACCATTGAATAAATAAATCGGTAGACTTTACAGAAACGTTTAACAAAGTAAACGGTTTTCTACCATCCTTTAATGTAAGCAATATATTCCCAAATATTCCAAATAAAGATTGACTGCAATTAATAGATAATTTGCTCATAAAAATAACATCAATCCAATAGTTAGGAAATATATTTTAGAACTCTAACCTATGCATTAATTAAAATTATTTTCAATTTAATAATACATTTTACAAACAAAAGGATGGTCTAGCAATTGGTTCCACACTCAGCCCATTATTATCAGAATTGTTTATGTCAAATTTGGAAAATCCTTTTTAAAAACAGATAAAGCAAAAAATATGCTGGTTTGGTTTAGATATGTAGACAACGTTTTGGTCTATTATACTGGAAACTACAGAGAAATAAAAAAAACATTAAAAATTTTAAAATAATACATCCAAAAAAAATAAAAAACTATAATATATATATATATATATATATATATATATATATATATATATATATATATATATATATATATATATATATATATATATATATATATATATATATATATATATATATATATATATATATATATATATATATATATATATATATATATATATATATATATATATATATATATATATATATATATATATATATATATATATATATATATATATAACATATAGTTAGCCGCTGTGTGCAGTTGTTTGATCTTTCTTTGTGTGTACAAATTGAGAACAATGGAGAACAGACCATACCACCTTAACGAATGAACAAATGGTGTCGGCTGGAATTAATATCCGGACGGAAGCCATGGACCTAAATGACACTTAGTCTACATAACATACAGAAACAATGAAGAAAAAAGTTTATTGTTTCAACCATATTTGAAACAATTCTCTTTTATGGAGCAGAAATGTGGTCATTAAAGGCAGATTTGAAGTGAAGAATTATTGTAGTTGAAATTGACAATTGAAGAGAAGCTTCAGGCTTTTTATAATGGAGAGAATAACGAATAAAGAAGTAAGAAATGTTTTCAGTAACTTCTATGAGATCGAAGGTCCTCTAGTTAGACGATATAAATGAATAATTCTTCCCTCATTAGGCGAAGGACTAAGGAATGTAAAGCTAAAATTGGGCAGTTTGGTAGAGAAGAACAGAATGTAGGGAGGTGTTATAGTCAACCAACTGAATACGTGTTACGAGGGTTGCTATTTATGTATCCGGAATAATAGATAAAAACAAATATTTAATTCCGATTGAAGTATCTCCAAAACATGCATTTTGAACGCATCAGCCCCTTCTTCTGCGTCTAAAATCGTTGACCACGTAGTTTATTTTTCACGGACGGGAACAAAAAGAAATCATTAGGTGCCATATCAGGACTGTACGGCGGATGACCTATCGATTCGATGTTTTGACCGGTCAAATATTGAGCTGTTCGATCCGATGTGTGAGAGCTCGCGTTGTCATGGTGAAGAATAATTCTGCGTCGCTGGTTGTTTTCTCTTATTTCTTCAAAGATTTCTGGCAAACAAATTGTTGGGTACCATTCAGAATTGACCGTTTTACGATTCACTAGTGGCAGTGTAGCCACATGCCCATTTGTCCCAAAAAAATAGGCGACCATGTGTGAACATGCTGCTTGCGTGAACAACTTTTGTTGGGTTTGGCTCATATTGAAAGATCTATACAATCGACTGCTGTTTACTTTCGGACTCATACGCATAGATCCCAGATTCGTCATCTGTGTAGATGCTATACATGACTCTTAACGCACAGCGATTCTATTTTTTGAGCATTTCTTTGCACCAATTAAGTTGAGTCTTTTTTTTTAAGTGACGGCTAAATGTTTATGTAACATTTTATGTATGCTTGTCATACTAATGCTCCGGGATGCCTCAATCTCACGGTATGTCACATAAAGATCTTGCTTTATCAGTTCGCGCACAATATCGATGTTTTCTGGCACCATAACCGATTTTGGACGATCTTAACTTCCTTAAATTTGTCCGTGAACGAACGACAGCCACTACTGAATTCAATAAATTAGTGATGTACATTGGTTTTAGATGATGCTTCATGGCAAAAAGTCGAAGTAAGTTGATCGATGCACTGTTGTTGAGATATTCCACGTCCAAAAATCGTAGTAAATTATCGCATAAACATACTCACGGGTTAATTCTATTTTTTGATTGGGATGAAATTTTCAAATCTCTAAACAAGACAAATAAAACGTTCTGAGTACATATATACTCAACAATGTCAAACTTTACGATGTATATGTCAGATGGCGGTTAGCAACACCATTGTTGCCAATTCTGGATATATAAATAGCAATCCTCGAATGACAATCATATTAATATGTATGTAAATTCTTCAAAATCTGATCTCCATCAGGGCAATACTTCTTTCTATGCTACTGTAGTAACAGTAAACTTTTTAACTGAGACTGATATCAAAGTAATATAATATAAAGGGTTACTCACCATACATACACACCTGATCTCATAGGTGCAACCTTTGTTCCAGTTCTATTAGTTTGGACTTTGAAAACGTACACTTTGAATTAACAATGCCAATTAATTTGAGCACGGTATAATTCTGATTTTTCACGCTGAAAATAATTTTCCTGGTCGCTGAGTCATTAAGTCAATGAAATCGTTAGACATCTAAATGGAGATATTTGCGCTGAATATTTCAGGTCACTGCTTGATAATAAGCGTTAAAATATGCTTTTCGTTGCTGGCATATGATTTTGGCGATTTAATTTTACTTTGTCGATGGTTTCTGGATCAAAAACGACTACCGATATTTTGAACATGGTTTGTTCGTATTTGTGAAGTTATAATCAAGAATTAATTAATATTTACTAATTAATATCTTAATATCTCGTTCAAAATATCATCTCGTATACAGTGTCATACGATGGATGAATGGATTATTTGGTATGGTTAAAACCAAGAGAATGCTTATAATAACAAATAAATACGAAAAAGGGCAGATGATGCTGTACTAAGAGCGAACTCGGAAATCGATATACATATACAGCGAATATTATGTACAGCTTTGATCAAAAGGTAAGGTAATTTTTGTTTTTAAATTACGTCGTTTTGCGTATCGATACATCTGTTTGTTTTTAAGTTGATATGACTGCCCTTCATTCTACAAGAAGTTTTATCATTTTGCTTGTTAAGTTAGAAATTACAGCGTCTTTTGTAGTTGTTAAATTTTTTTTCGGAGATTTTTAAAAATTGATAAATTTGAAGAATTTGTATTAAATTTTGTCTAAAACACGAAATTTCTTCTGCTGATAAATTAAAAATGTTAAGAAAGTATTACGATGATGAAGCTATATCAAAAAATGTTTACAAATGGTTCAAGGACTTTAGTAATAATAAAGAAGCAGGTTAAAAATGATGGTTGAAGGGGATGGTTAAAGATGAATCTCGTTCAGGAACCTCAATTAATGAAGGAAGCATAAACAAAAAGCTCTGGAAAACTTTCAGGGGAATTAAGAGTATTCCACACTACCCTTAACCGGTATTTGCAAGGCAATGGAATTATGCCAAAGAACTGTACAATCATACCTCATGAACTCGTCGGGTTGACGTACACACTTCAACTTCAAAAACCCCATTGATTTTCAATTCATCAAACGGATTATTACCTGCGTTGAAAAATGGGTTTATTTCAATAATGTTAATGATGTAAAACTGTGGGTTATGTCCGGGCAATCAGCTCTCCCAGTACCAAGGTGAGAAAGATTTGTTAACAGTGTCAGGTTGTGTGTATGATAGAATTTTGAAGGAATAATTCACTTTAAATTGGTTCTTGATGATAAGGCGATACATTCAGAACACTACTCAGATCAACTTCAGAGAGTGCACACTGTTCTGACTGAAGAATATGCAATCGTGAATATGCAGCATATGAACTCTAGGAAAGCCCTCCTGCAGCATACAGCCCCGACCTCGCTCTGTCGTATTATCACTTGTTCATGGTCATTGGTCCATCGGTTCATGGCTAACATTTTACGAGGAAAAAAGAATGAGGACTGAAGAAGGTGTAAAACTGGCGTTGTACCGAAGAGGAATAGATATACTGGTTTATTGATGGGTTGTGGTTATCGAAAACAATGGCCTATATTTCATGGAATAAGATCCAGGTATAAATGTTTTAAACAGTGAATAACTAAGTACATTAAAAACGCAAACACTTTTGTTCCTCTAGAGTATTATGAGAATGACAAAAAAAATGTTTGGTAAAACTCAACGAGCTAAACATGTTTCCAGATGAACAATAGTTACGGTTTACAATTCTGTAGATATGAATATTATTTTTCATCACTGCATTTGGGACTTTTTATAATCTTTCGTGTTTTTGAAGTTATATTGAAGTTATACTTCTTATGGCGAGTTTGGGAAATATGATCAGAGTATATTTTTAGCGGGGGACAAAGTTGCGCGCGGCGATGTAACACACAATTTATTTCCTTTTCAAAAATATGATACCTTCGCCATTTGTCAAGACTTGTTTATTTGTAGTATTAACTTTCGTTTATTGGTTGTTTCCTCAGTTAACATTTGTTTGAATGCATACAAAATTATGTTATTAATTACGCCAAAGAAGTCTATCTTCTTACTTGCGTACACATACGCTTTTTTTTTATTTAACTTGAAAGATGAGCAACTGTTGTCGGAAGCTGGAAGGAGATGGTCGAAGATGAATCTCGTTCAGGAAAACCTTCTACGTCAACTAATGAATAAAATATTACCCAAAAGTACTGGGAAACTATCAGGGAAATTAAGAATATTCCACACTACCCTTAACCGGTATTTGCGAAACACTGGAATGATGCCAAAGAACTATACAATGATCTTTCATTGTTGAATTGAATTGTTGGATTGAAGTACACAGTTCAACCTCAAAAGCCCTATTGATTTTCAATTCACCAAACGGATTGTTACCTGCGATAAAAAATTAGTTTATTTTAATAATGTTAATGACGTAAAGCTGTGTGGGACGTAAAGCAGCTCTTCCGGTACCAAGGTGAGAAAGATTTGTTAAAAAGTTCATGCTGTGTTTATGGTAGAATTTTGAAGGAATAATTCACTTTAAGTTGGTGATACTGATGATAGGGCGATAAATTCAGAACTCTACTCAGATCAACTTGAGAGAGTACACACTGTTCTGACCGAGGACTATACCCAGCTTTGGTGAACTCTGACAAAGCCCTCCTGCAGCATACAGCACATACCTCGTTCTGTCGTATTACCAGTTGTCCAAGGTTACTGGTCTGTCGGTCCATGGCTTACTTTTTACGAGTAAAAAATGAAGGTTGAAGAAGGAAGAAGGTACTGTCATAGTACCGAAGGGGAATAGAGTTACTTATTTAATGACGGGTTGTGGTTATCGGAAACAAAGGCCTATATTTCGTAGAACAATACCCAGATATAAATGTTTTAAACAGTGAATAACTAAGTACATAAACGCAAATACTTTTGTTCCATTATAGTATTATAAAAATGACAAAAAAATGTTCGGTAAGTCTTAACGAAGTAAAAATATTTCCAAATAAGCAATATTAACGACATACAATTCTATAGATATGAATATTATTTTTCATCACTGTATTTGGGACTTTTTGTAATATTTCGTGTTTTTTTTTTATTTCACTTCAAAGATGAGCAGGTGTATATTTAAAATATGTTTGCGATTATCATGTTGCTAATATCATTTTTGACAACATATGGACAAATTGCGCTGCTAGGCCATAAAACACATAAAAAATTGACCGTTTGACGATATAATAGTACTTCGATAATATCTGTTGGATTTTCATTGCCCCCACATTACGGTGGTTTTGTTTGCCGGCATCATGGCTAAAGACAAAAATATCATACAGCTACTATTTTCATAGTTAAATAATTGAACACTATATTACCCATTGTACAAAATCTATATAATAAACTGAAACTACAATATGAAAAAATATATAACTGTTGTAGACGTGACGTATGCGATTAGTTGTCAAAGATGTAGAATATTAGCTGTGAAAAACCGGGGTGATTAGTTATTAAAGATGTGAAAAATTAACTTTGAAAGAGGTAGAGCATAAGCTGTCAAAGCGTATGATATTAGCTATTAAAGATGTAGGAAATTAGCTGCCAAAAATTCCTGATTGAAAGAACTCTATAGGCGTGGTATGCTAAAAAGTCTTCCAGTAAGAGTGTCAGTACTTCGAAACGTAGCTGCGGCAACACTGTTTGAAGTGTAAACGTCAGTCATATACTACAGTGTTCAGTACTTTGTGTCAATTCATCATCGAAAGATCCACGAAACAAGGCTCTAGAGCAATCGGAAGACAACACTCACTTTGGGGAAAAAATAAGATTTTTCTACGAAGCGCAGCGCTTTTGTCTTAATGGGTTTGTAAACAAACATAAATGCAGGGATTGGGCCAATGAAAATTTTCAAGAGATTCAGGAGTTTCCTCTTCATCTTCAG
Organism: Cosmopolites sordidus; assembly: GCA_031761425.1. Lineage (NCBI taxonomy): Eukaryota > Metazoa > Arthropoda > Insecta > Coleoptera > Curculionidae > Cosmopolites > Cosmopolites sordidus. The sequence continues at coordinate 284,915 of JARFXV010000710.1, read as the reverse complement.
AAAAGCTTTATTCTGTGAGCCTTTTGGGATGAATCAGGACTTTTTTTTTGTATACAATGATAGAAATCGGGTTACTACTGATGGTGAACCCTATAGGATAATCCAAGATAATATATTTGGCCTGAATTGATAAAGGCGGATATAAACAATGTTTTCTTCTTTCAACAATAAGGTGGGACTTGTCGCACGTCTCACCAGAAAAATTAATAATGTCAACTGGCCATCTAGATCATGAGATCGCACGTCTGTGGATTATTTTATATTGAGTTATGTTAAATATGGTTTAGAGAAATAAACTCCGAACAAGTCGTGACCTTAAACGAAACATTCACCAAACGAAACCAAAGGAGACATTTGAAAGACTTATTCTAAAAACACAATGCCATTATTTGCCTTTCAAGATGAAATAAAAATTACTGGGTCATCATTTGTAGTTATTATTGTATCTTATTTGAAAGTTCTGACACTCCTATTGGAAAACCCAATATAATAGGAGCCGGTTTAACCCGTCAATTCCCAGTGTCACCTCCAGATGAGTGAGATTGGCGAATTAATTTAACATATTAAATAATATATTTAAATGGAAAATATACTACTACTAAAAAGTCAACATTTAGTAGTATTTATAATTTTATTTTGGCAACCCTGACCCATATGTCATTTGTCAAAATAATTCATTTGTTTCAAACGATTTCTTGAAACTGCCAAAAGGGTAAGTACTGTATTAGTTATTATTGAAAATTGTTGTTCCATACTCAAACTTGTAATGTAAATAATTTTATTGAAAAAATAATTGTTTTTGTATTCAAAATGGTTGTCCAAATAGCACGTGTCACTTGCAAGTGACACTGCAAGTGACACGTGACACGCACACTAACTAAATTGCTGTTTGAGCCGCGGGCATAACAGTTTATTTTTTATTTTAGGTTAACGTTGAACGACGTAGTTGATACATTAGAAGTTGACGATAACTTAGATGGTGAGATCATCTTATTTCCTTCTGAGGATGATGACGTCACTGATGAAGACAGTGGGAACGAAAATGAAGCTATTTCCTTCACCTTCCGAGTAGAACGTTCAGAAGTAGAAATGCAGGTTAGACCTATTGATACAAACAATGAAGAAGATAATAGAGAAGAGCAAATATCGAAAAAAAAAACGGAATTTACAGTAAAGAAATGGACGAATAATATATCTCTTTTTCTTCTTGTAGAAAAGGGGATCGTGAGGAAGATATTTTAGGCACCTTCGAAGAGGAACTGAGTGTCACCGAGTGTTTCGAATTATTGATCAGTGAAGATATAGTAAAATTTATATCAGATATGAGTAATTCCTATGCCCTACAAATAAATCACACCTTGAATCTTACACCTGAAGAAATTAGGGTGTATATTGCAATATTATTGCTGACCGGATATTTGACGCCTAAATATATGAAGATGTTATGGGAAGGAAATGCGGATACACATAATGAACTTGTATCTTCTAGCATGAGCCGGAATCGATTCTTTGAAATACAATAGTATTTACATTTATGCGATAGTACTGCATTACCGCAAAATGATAAATTTACTTTCATATGCTCATTCAAAATGTTACCGCCAATTTCGAAAAAGTAGGATCATCACATATTTTAATTGATGAAACCATTGTGCCGTATTTTTTTAGGTTTGGTTACAAACATTGGTCAGCTGCTATACGGCATGGGTACCTCGTCAAATGCGAATTATATCAAGGTACAACTGGTCCGACTCTGAAGCAACAATCTGATTATGGTATAGGTGCCGCTGTGATTTTAGAGCTACACTCCAGATTACCAAAGAATCTTGGTCCATACAACCTGTATTTTAACAATTTTTTCACTCGCTTGCCTTTGCTGAAATATTTACACAAGAACAATATTGGAGGAACCTGAACTATCAGAGAAAACCGCCTGGAAAATTGTAACCTTATGAATAATAAAGAGATGAAAAAGAAACCTAGGGGTGAGCTGGTTTACAAAGCCTCACAAGCAACAATTGAAGCTATGTGGCATGATAATAGTGTCGTCAATGTGGCCTCCAATTGTCACGAATTGTCACCAATGACAAAAGTCGATCGGATCGGAAACAAAATAGAAATATTTGTATAAAACAAAAATAGAAGTTGACTGCCCATCATTTATAAAAATGTACAAATACATGGGTGGCGCATACCACTTCGATGCTAATGTCGATTCCATGATTATAGGTTTACGAAGAAAAAATGGTGGTTTCCACTTTTTGCTTTCGGGCTAGATGCATCTTGCCAAAATGCTTGGCTAATTAAAAGAAAGTGTGGTAGTAACTGGACCTACTGAGAGTTTCGCAAGGCTGTCGTGATATTCTATTTACACAATACCGGAAACCCCCATCTAAAGACACCAATTACGGAGTGCCTCTTGAATTGAGAGTTTAAATTGAAACTAGACTAGGAGGCGGTTCAGCTGATCATATGGAGAAAGATTGTTCACAACGCTGTTGCGGGTTATGTCATGAACGTACAAGAAAAATGCGTTCTAAATGTAATATAGGTTTACACATGAAATGCTGGTACAAATTCCACAACAAGTAAGAAGTAAAGCATACATACATTCCTAACATAAGTAAATCTATATTCTCTATACAATAATAAAACCATAGAGAAGAAAATAAGTTGTTTTCTTTTTATTGTCATATAAAGTTCAAAGTATAAATTACGCCCAGTGTCAACGGTGGGTGACACTCCCTCTACAAAAAAAATAAGGGCTAAAATTTTTTCTTATTTTTTTTTCATATTTTTAATATGTAAACACGTTAATTAGCGCAAAAAAAATCTTTTTCATTCAGACAAAACCATGGAAATTGACGAGTTAAATCGAAAAATCACTAAAATGTTCATCATCATCATTAATATAATGATCATTAGTATCATCATATTTCAACACGATTATTAATAAAAACTACGACTATGTTACGATAAAATTATGGTATAGTTACCTTCTGAGGGATCGTCGTAATCTACAGCTGTCATTGTCATTACAACCATTCCAGCAGTTCCATTTTCGGTGACATTTCCATAATAAACGACTTGAGGGAAAGACGGAGCATTATCGTTGATATCCTTTAGGTTTACTTGAACGTCCGCGTAACCCACCAGACCTTCACCACCTTCATCCTGAGCGAACACCGTGAACCGCCACTGAGGTCTTCCATTGGGCTGGTCTCGATCCAGGGGCTGTAACAGAAAGAAAACATTAGCATGCGGAATCAATTCAAACTCGAATCTGGCATCGTTGCACTTGTACAAATATCCAATCTTCCCAAAGTCAGAGGCAAACTAGGATAAATTTTCTCCCATTACACTCGTTCGTTATTTAAGGCAAGTACTTTCCATTCGAATGGATATTTCCATTATTTTCGTTGTTTAGAATTCAAGTCATACGATGAACGATGTAAAACACGAAAGGAATTAAAAAGAAAACAAACCATGCTGCATTTTTGACCAGTACTAAAATTGGATATTCCGAAATGGAATCGGAGAGAGAGAGGAAATAAAATCAATAGATAGTTATGATTTATTAAATAGTCAACAGAATGTAATCGAAATGTTTTTACGTTTATGGATGGCAAGTTTACTTTTAATTATATAGATTAATGTTTAGCCATAATTAGTGAATTTTGGTAACCGGTGTTGCCGCCATTTAAAAGAAATACGTGAGCAATAGGTTATCTAACGATTTAAAATTCGAACGCTTTAACAACCATTAAATTGCATAAATAATTTTCATATCGGTGAAAGAAAAACAAAGAAAATAATAAATTAAACGTGGAAAACAAAACTTGATTATATTGGAAACACTTTTTATGGCTGATTGTTTTATGAGGGTTAATTACTCAATAATTTTACCTCATTAGCATAAAACCTCTTCTTGATATACAGGAAATGACATTTACAGGAAAAAGTCGGGTGAGTCGTCACATTTGATACTCACTACTAACTACATGTCATCCACTTTTTGAGCAATGCAAGATTTTATGGAGGTTACTATATATTTTTGGCCACTTTATTAACTTACTTTTAAGTAGTGTTAGATTTTCTTGGACTGCATCCAATGAGACAGCAGTAGCTGAGTGTCATCAGACACCCAACCTTTGGGTTCCACAATCTCATGTGAAACAGACAACAACCTGCGTCTCCGCCTAAATGAACACTTTTGTTGGTTGCTTGACCGGGAAGGAGCCCCACCTATCCCTTCAACTGGATGTCATATGTTTCGTCTCTCGAGGTTCAGACTCTTCAGGGCGCCGACATATACCATACCATCAAGAATGGGAAGACCCTATCCACAGCCAACAACCCATTCTATACTATATATGCGATATACTACCCCCCCCCCCCCCCTAGAGTTAAACTTAATAATATAGTTTGTAAGTTCTGGCAATGTCAATTAAGTTATATAAAACACACATGAGTTCACTTATCTGGCACTCAATATTAGATCTGATGGCTGAAGACGTTTCAATTTTCATACTTGAATGTCATTATGCGCATTTAACTTGTTAACCAACACATTGGAAAGCATTGACACTCTATCACTATACTTCACACTATATTGGTGAATGACTTCTTTAATGGAGGCATTATAAAGTCACGCTGGATGACGTTATTGGAGACATAATAGGGAGCATCAACAATGACGCGCAGAGTTCTATTTTGGAACCTCTGAAGTATAGATATATTCAAACAACTGGTAGTTCCCCATAGCTGGATTTTCTAAGTCTAGATAGATCTCAGAATGGATTAGTAGAGTAATATCTTGTTGTCTAGAGAGAGCTTCGATTTGCGGCCTAGAAACCAATACATTTGACTAAGTTTTAGACCGAATTGTTTTTGTTTAGTGAATATATGTTTTTGCCATGTTAATCGGCGATCAAGGTATATACCGATATATTTGGCATCCTCGGCTTGTGGAATCTGTCTGTTGTTAATCTTCACTAGTGGTCAGGTATCTCTACGCAAGGTGAATGTTAAATGGATTGACTTGGATTCATTGACTTTCATGCGCCATTTTTAATCTAGTTTTGGATCTTTTCAAGGTTTGTTTGTAAGTCTCTCGAGGTTTGCGATGGGTCAACATGTAATGCTGGCACTACTGTATCATCGGCAAATGTCGCAATATCGGTTGATCTGGTTGTTGGTATAAAGCAGATATAAGTTGGGTCCTAGGACACTTCCTTGTGGTACGCTGGAATGTAAATGTTTTAACTCGGTATATTCGCTACCTTGTTTGACGAAGAAGTGCATTTCCGTCAAATAGGATTTCTGTAACAGGAAATGTTGCTATGACAGGAGCGATTTTAATTTGACCTGCAGACCAGTATGCTATACCTTGTCAAAGGCTTGGGACACATTAAAAAAATCAGCCGAACAATATATCTTGGTGTTTAGATCTCTGTTGATTTTATTAACCAGTCTCTGTTTATTGTACCGTGCTTATTGCTTTATGCAGTTTAGGTATTCCGTATAAGGCTGGATATTTTGGGTTCATGATATTTAGTTTAGATTGTGATATATTTAAGGTTTCATTGTACGTTTTTGTCATTTTTTTTACAGTGGTGTGATATTTTTTGGTTGGATCGTTCTTAAGTTCCCTACAGTTTTCTGTGTTGATGAGTGTATAGTAAATATGTGACGCTATATATGCAGGCCAAATGGGCATCTCTAAATGATAGACTAAAACAACATAAATACTTAATTTTACATAATCACAGAATGACGGGCTTTGCCCAACATTGTATAGACCAGAACCATTTTATTAACACCAACATTGGTAAATTAATATATAGCTGCAATAAAAGAAGGCTGTTAAATTACTTGGAAATTTCCGAAATTTAAAAAGCCATATACGACCTTAAAAAACCTAACAAACACCAGGCTAGACTTCGAAAATACCCCAAATCAATCTAACAAAAAAAAAACCGACCTCCATTAGACAGAACTTTGAAACCTTAGTTTAGTTTATACATAACTCTCTTTGAGAATGGTTGCGAGACCGAAACATGTCAGAGAATATATTGTGAAACACATCGTGAAACAAATACCTAGTATTTTAATCATTATCATTGTTATATGTTGATTCAGACATGCAATTTATGATTTGAGCCAAATGGCCAACAAGAACACGGAGACGCTCGTGCCAATTTTCGATGACCCTGACGTACATTTCGGGTTATATGGCGACTATAGTTCGACGAATGTTAGTTTCCAAATCGTCATAGTCGCGCGTGTATTGCTATAAACCTGTGTTTTCACATATCCCCAGAGAAAATAATCTAAAGGAGTTAAATGGCATGATCTCGGCGGCCAAGCGATGGCTGGATCTACTTATCGAATTTGCACGCCTTCCCCTTAGCTGTTGTCACCGGTAATTTATTTATTTTTAGTAATTCTTTTCCCGTCAATATCACAAATTTAGTTTTACTTCCAATAATTTCTTATCCCACATGTAATGCTCCTATTTGGACTTGTAGTAAAATTTCTTATAATTTATTTCTAGCTATTAGCAATACATATTTGGGCTGATCGCGATATTATACTTTTTATTATAATAATTTCATTGATGAAAATATTATAATTATTTGGATATTTAATATTAGAAGCAATTTCCTCTCTAATTAATATTATAAAAAATAATTTAAACGTGGTAAAATGAAATATTACATCCTGGTTCCAAACAGTGGTTATTAAATTCTATTAGAAAAAAATTAATACAAACTGTTTTAACGTTCGAGTAATGTTTAGCTAGTAATAAATCTCAATTTCGTTCCGCCATGGCAAAATCGATATCGAAACCAGTCCAACTTCACATCACTTCCTCATTATCGGCTCCGAAAACCAATATAGTGCTCAGCCACATTTCCAACTCCATTTTCGGATAATTAGTTTTGGTCTTGTGCACCGTTAGCTTTCCACGTTTCTTTATTTCGATACTTCGTTGTGGTTTTTCATGTTGGCATGAGACTCATGGGTAATACACGGTTTCTAGATCAGAGAAAGTACTCTAAACTTTTAAGTGCTGGTCAGTAATTATTCGGTCTTTATTCTTTGCTGTTAAAAACGCGTCGTTTTCGATGGAGATGGCCTGGTTGGCCTCACATTATGTGTCAAAATAAAATTAAGCCGAAAAATGTAGTCGGTGTAAATAGTTCTCGTCTCTTTACCTCCATATATATATATATATATATATATATATATATATATATATATATATATATATATATATATATAGGAATCGTGTTAATATTAGTATAATTAAAATTCCTAGTTTTAAGAAGTTTTCGGTCATAAAATATCGCTTATGCCAAGCCCTAGCGATACATTGATTGATAGCAAATGACAAAACCTGACAATGAGAGATTATATGTCAGAGGAGACATACAAAAAAAGAGATACGTATCGATGACGGTAATAGACGTTTTTGACGAGAGAATAGTGTGAGTTTAGACGAAATACAGTGACTCTATGCGAAGATCTGACTAGAGAGACACCCTAGAGTTGGGTTGCGATCGTCTAACGTATTAAGTGACGAAAAATACGGAAGAGAGGCGATATTAAAATCTATATTAATTAAAATAATAAAATAAAGAGTAATGTACCAGTGAAGTAACGATGCGTGTTAAGTGAGTGAAAAAGACATTCGGAGCTTCGTTGGCCAGGTTTATGTTATTTTGACTGAAAACTGTAAACTGTCTTTTCAAATTATATTATAGTTGATATCTTAGACGTTTAGTGTGTCTTTTTACCCCTAGATATTTGGAGAATCAAATACCAAACCGAAAAAAGTCTTTATGTATATATATATATATATATATATATATATATATATATATATATATATATATATATATATATATATATATATACGCGATCAATAAGCGATGAAGACAAAAGTAGAATTCAAGCTCGTGAATAATGTTTTCTAAAAGCTATAATGGGATTGTCAAGAAAAGACCGTATTAACAGTTATGACATTATGGAGTGTTTTAATGCCAAGAAAGTGTTTTTCTAAATAGAAATAGGTTAGCTGCAATGGTTTGGGCACTTTCTATAAATGAGTGATAGTAAAAAATTGAACGATATTTGGAGATCTAGAGTTGATGAGAAGAGAAAAAGTAAAGTAGCCAAAATTCCGCAGAAAAAAGGACATACTGGTAACCTGTTGAGAGAATAGCAAGTAATTGTGTAGCGATTCGAAGGAATTCTATAGCAACAGCTTTACACTGTAATTGTAGAATAGAAACGATATATATATATATATATATATATATATATATATATATATATATATATATATATATATATATATATATATATATATATATATATATATATATATATGTATATATATATAGTTGCATGGTATATATGGTAGTTGAGTTGATTTGGAATAGTAAGGAAATATAAGGGAAGTAGAAAGAGAAGCAGACTAAAAAACGCAACTTTTAGAGAGAACCTGAAAAAATATTTTCAGTAGAAAATTTTTATGGTGTGATTAAACCGTTTGTGTTATAATAAGTCAATTATCTAAAGCGTTTCTGCAGTGAAAAAGTATTTCAAAACAAGCAAAACAACTTGAGACCAATTTTTTTTTTAATTAAATTTACATTTGTAAACTGACAAAAAACATGCTGGGAATATATTATAAGCATATTTTTCCGGATTATATTGAAAAATGTTGAAAAAATTAATTCAGAAAATGAAAATGTGTTAAAAACACGACGCGAAGATGAGGTAAAGAAAGGGGAAAACGGCTGGATCAAAGTGGAATTTTGAACATTTTATTTCTACAACTGTTTTGGGTGTTTTAAAAAAACACCCAAAGTTGTTGGTTAAAGAAGTTTGTTATCTAACAGGAAAATTGAAGCCCGTTGTTAGGGTCAATTTCTAAACTCGTCCGAATCTTATGTTTCAATAAGATAACGCTAGTCTGGATACAGTTCGTCAAACAGTGTAGGTGTTTGGGGTGTTTGCGATAGTTACACTCTACTAGTCAGCCAGATTCCCATATTTTTCATCGATAAACTTTCACCAAATTCATTGGGTCAGAAACGCTCATTGGACAAACCTCACCAATCTTGCATCAAAATTCACAGCAGATGCATATGCTTCAGCTTCAACAAGACAAAGTAGAAACCCAGGGATTAGAGGTACCGAATTTTAATATAATGCCAGATCTGGTGGATTGGACAACATTCAATACTTCTGCCAATTGCTTCAATATGAGTTGAGTCTTCATCCAATAATGCTTGCAAATTTGCATCTTCAAACTTTTTCGGATGTCCTGGACGCTTTTCTTTTATATCAAAATCGCCACTTTTAAAGCGTTTAACTAGTTTTTGGGGTTAGAGCATAATCACCATAAGCTTCAACCATTAATCGATAACCTTCAGCAGCTGTTTTCTTCAAATGAAAGAAGATTATTAAACTTTCACGCAAAACGTTCTTTCCTGGTACATAATTCGACATATTCAAAGCTATGAAAAACTATTTTTTTTGCATAATGACAATTAATAACGAACTGGCTTTTGATGGCGTATGTTTACCCTCCAAAAAGCCATACATTTTATTAGTCTATACCAACAAATGCATTGTAGACATTAACCGCAACATCTATTATAAAATATATATCATCAAATATAAAATGCCATAAAAATAAATAATAAATCTGCATTAAAATAGTATTTTTTTTGCCTTTTCTTGTTCCACAACTCGTAACAGACTGCAGTGTTGTTCCACAACTCGTAACAGACTGTAGTTTAATAAATTATTTCTTTTTCACTGACGACTTCTTTGGAAATTGAGTTCTTTTTTCTATTTTTGTTCCCATTGAGTGTCACCACATTTATGGCAAAAGAAAAAAGGGTCATCGCTGTCTAATGGCCATTATAAACGGCGGCCTAAAGGGACAAAAGAAAAATATAGCCCCACTGTACAATCTTCTTAGTTTTTTATGCTACTCTGATAAATTTGGACCTAAACGGAATGGTGTTTTTCTCAGGTGAATTTTAATAAATGACCAAAGGTAGTTATTATTATTTATATTAAAGTATGTCTATTAATATCTATATACCTAATTAATACTACTATTGAATTTATGTGATACAATTTTGAAGCTATAACATGATTATTACATATAAGATGTGCGATAAATAATTAGTCTCAATATGCCGCCATTTTATGATGTAAACACTATCCGGAATTTTGTTTTGGTATTTTCGTTGACCAATTATGCATAACAAATGTTTTATATCCATTCTAGTCACCTTAAAATTTACTACTTTTAGACCGATGACGATCTTTTTGACGAAATGGACGAAGTATAATGAGATTTGTGCAACTCTGCAAAACAAGGAATTGTCTTAGCTCAGGACCTCGTCATCTGAAGTGAATCTTCGTCCAGCGAGTCATTCCTTAATAGTAAAATAAGTGGTTGTTGGACTACTGTCAAACGCGACACCAAACATATACCAAAACATCATCTAAATTATAATGGACACAATTCATCGATATGTTTACAATGTTAGCATGATATTGAGGATTTTTATGAATTTTTGGATGTTGCAGTTTTCTCAAGCGTCTCGAGTGTTTATTCATTTCCAATGGACACGTTTACATTCGACAGCCCACTTTTTATCTAAACGAAAGGAAAGAATCCTGTAAAATGGTATTGAACTGTTTTTGAATATCCGGCGAGGTTAAATCCCTAAAACAAATTATTTAACTCGAATTTTTTAACCATTTTTCAGAAAATATATAAATTTGTTTGCTTTATTCGATCGCCATAGAAAAACAACTAAACTTACACAGCTTAATTTTCTCAGCACGTGATCTAACGAATCATATTTGACAAATACCATAATTATATTGTGCCAGTTTTGTGTGAAGCTGAGAACTTTTAAAATGACTCTCTATCCTAAAACAATCACAGTTTCAGTGATTTTTAACGCGGAGTCGATTAGGTTGAAAATGTGGTTATTATCAAATTATTTCAATAATAGGATGACTATTTTTTGGTTACTTTTTCTTCTTCCATCGGTATAGGCGAATCGCCTGTTTAGTTAAGAATGGTTTCAGCATGTCATTGCGGATCTAATTTCGTTGAGAGTGCACTCATGCTATTTTGACAACTCTTGAGCTTTGCTTTGTGCTTATTTGAGTATTCTTTTCGAAAAAAAAGCCATGCAAAAGTATTTCCTTTTCATCATTTACTCGATTATTGATTCTTCCGCTTCTAAATGGTGTCTAGTTTATTGAATTTCTACTGACTGTAATAGTTTACAATGTTATTTCGTATTTTGCGCTTGTAGCAAACTCCAGTTAATGTTGGCAGGTTAGGTTAAGAAAAGAGGAAGAATGTTAGATGTTTAGTAGTTGTACAGTCTTTAGGAATAAAATTGTTGTTTTTTTGTATATCAGCCGTTTTTTTTTAATTTGTGAAGCCATCCTTACAACTTGAAAAGTGGGGTAAAAGGATTGATTTAGGAGTTAAGGGAGGAAAAATCGTCCGAGTTTTATTATGAAAAGTAAAAGTTAAAATTTTGAGGTTTGAGGTCTACACTATTATTCCAAAAATGGCTTCTGAAAATGATTCCGCTCAAACGAAAGGTGTGATTAGTAAGGAAAACTTTGTGAATTGTGCTAATGGTGGTGGAAATCCTCAATTTATGAATTTTGTGAGCACGTCGTTGCAACAAAATACACAGATGCTGCAGATGCTTCAGCTTCAACAAAACAAAGTAGAAACTCAGAGACAAAAAGTACCAAATTTTAATTCCAGATCTGTCTAAGTTAATAGACAAATTTAACGGAGAAAGTGACCCAAGTTTTGCTCAATTTTGGTTACAACAAATAGAAACTACGGCAAGTTTACATATCTGGCCAGACACCTTTACTTTTCAAACAACTAAAAGTAATTTCGAAGGAGCTGCAAGACAGTGGTTTATGAGACGATACCATGATTTAACCGAATGGATAAACTTTCGTGAATATATCAAGAGTACTTTCATTATTTAGCCTATTTGTATAATTCTTTCAGTGTTACGATTACAAAACATTTTCACTGTTTAACCTTTATTTAAGAAATTATTGTATCATTTATGATATCTCTTTTTTAACAAACTCTTGTCCTATGTTATTACTTATGTACCTATTATGGCTATTGCTTATGTTATTAATTATGTCTGATTTCTAGTTATTAGATTTATGAGAGGTATTATGTACGCTTTTATGAGAACCTGCAACCAATTATTTTCTTTTTGAAAACAAATAAAAAAAATATTGGCCACAGCGACGACAGCTGTTCGCCGGGATCACCGGGGAGAAGGTCCTAGACAGGCTGAAGCTGCACGTCAAAAGGGCGCCACCCAGTTCGTTAATATATCTTGTGTTATAAAAGACTGGAAATTGGTCTATCTTAAAAAAAACTATTCACTTAATTTTATACTTTAATACACGTAAGCACACTCAAAAAAATAAAACAAAGTACATTAAAATGTAGAAATAATAAAACTAGACACAGGAAGATTTAGGGACTGTGGTTCACCAAACCTTACCGTGGAAAATCAAAAAAACTGAACAAGTTACTCTAACCTACACGATCTCGTCTCTAGTTCCTTATACTTATAAATTAGATGGTACTAACTCTATTCAGACAGTATTAAAAAAGTAAATATAACTTAATGGTAATCAAATAGGATCAAAATAAGTAAACTCATCAATACTAAATCAGATTGAACGGAAATTGTCTATGTTCTAACGGTAGTCAGAAAAGTAGGTAATTTAAAACTAGAAACGTGAATCTTTAACTCTATACGGAAATATAATGAGAATGTATTAATCTGGCTTTATTTCTCGATTGTCCCGCCGCTTGCCTATCCAGTAATGGGGTATCCAAATACCATGAGTATGCCTACAGGCAATTCGGTGTTGCTATGCGGGGGTATCCAAAATAGTCTGGAACCTGACTGATTGGTTACTGTGGCAAGTAGCCCCAAAAAAGAGTATGGTTTCGGCAATGGCCGGGCTCTGAAATAAGTGGTTCTGCAATGGCCTGGTTTCTGGTTCACCAGATTCTCTAATGTCCGGGTAGTAAAACCCCAAAAAAATTTTATGCAAGAAATTACCACTTTTTTCTGCAAACAATTTGTTTAAGTAGATATTTATGTTACGTGTAGTTAAAAGTCTATACTTTTATTTAGACTGTGTTTAATTTAGACTCTGTTTAACTTATGAAGCGATCCTTACATTTCTTCGGTTTTTTTTCGAGAGATTTTACCATATTTAACTGTAGGTGGTTACATTAAACAGATCCAAGATTCTCTGAAGAAGGCGTTATAGGTGAACACAATATATTTAGTTCTTTTAGTGATAATATTCTTCATAATTCACTTTGACAATGGTTGCAAGGCTGAAACATGTCAGAGCATATCTAGGGTTTTAATCATTATCAAGCTTAAATTGTTCATCAAAATTAATTGAGTTGATCCAAATGATATTCCAATAATATTTACAATGTCTCTAATCGGCGATGTGGAAGATTTTTGTGAATAAGGTTTATTTTCAACTGCTTCTCTATCATCACTAAATTACTTGTACCACTTTTTTGTAACATATCATCATTGCCGTAACACTTTCTGCACACTAAATTTAATTTTTAGACATATTTTCTTTTTATGAAACTTCTATCAGATATCAACGATAGTCAATATCAACTTAAAAAATCAAATGATTGTATCGATACGTAAAGCTCGAATTTTTAAAATAAAATTTATTTTACCTTTTAATTCAAAGTAGTGTTTTGTATTTAATTTGACATGCCAGCAAATAAGGAACATTTTTTACGCTGCTCTTTATTATTACTAAAATGGAAAGAACGCGCCCGAGACTTGTGAAGAACTTCTCGCTATATATCTCAATTTAATATATCAAAAACCTTCAAAACTTTTAGTATAATCTAATATTAACAAGATAAAAGAAGCTGAAAATATAAACTTCCGATATATGAGACAAAAAACACCATAAAACGATAAAGGCTTTTGCTTTGGTCACTCGAGACTTACGATACGATAACCGGTTTAATTTTTTATGGGGATTTTCGTCGTTAATTCTTGCGGAAAGACGGATCGACCCAGAGCAAAATGTCGGTCCAAATTAAGTTTGGGCTCTTGTTTCTTCTCTGATAGATAAATATATTTAATTTATTTTGCGAGAAACGTCCGGGAAAGAAGATAGGGCTGAGAGAAAAATACACATCCACGCACACACATACGTACACATATTCTGGAATTCTGAAAACAAATCCCTGCCTTTTGGGTGTGATAGTAATGGTCTCATTTTTTCGTCTTTTGGGAAGAGTGTGAAAAGAAAAAGATTATTTTTTGAGGTGGTATTCTCACGAATCGGGTTAAAAAGGCAGCGCACGCCTTTTTAACCCGATTCGTTTATCGTTCAATAAAAAGCGTTTTTTAAAAAAAAAATTATAATAATAATAAAAAACTTTATTCTCATATATATATATATATATATATATATATATATATATATATATATATATATATATATATATATATATATATATATATATATATATATATATATATATATATATATATATATATATATATATATATATATATATATATATATATATATATATATATATGTTAGTTCGTAGTGTTTCGCAATATATTAAACTATTAGTCCGGGAGTACATCCGATCGTTTGTGTCCCGTTTGTTGGGAACGTGCAGACGTTTCGCCAAGGTCGCACTTGACATTCTCAATACGTGTCGGGAGACTGAAAGCTGTGGACTACTACTACTTTTCTGGGTTTAAGTTGACCCGAAGACCCTGACTTTTGTTTCATTGTTGCCAATCGCGTGAATTGCATCGGGGAAAGTTTTAGACGCCGTCCTTTGGATGCGGCTAACCGTAACTTGTACGGTGTTTAGATCGAGATTAATCGATATCATGTGGTGATGTTAATTTACTGCTCCGAACCTAACCGGCGATGATCAGATTCAGTGGAAGTTTATTCTTGATTAGATGTAAAATGCATTACGTCGTGGCTAGGAAGTCGTCGCAGTCGAAGTAGATGGTGAAAGGAGATAATGTTCTTCTCGGTTCTTGTGTTGTTTTTTCAGATGTTAAGCTGATTATTTTCTTGGTTAGTGAACTTGTGATGGAAGAACTTGGTGGTGCTGCCACCCTCAGTGCGTTGGTCCTTCTCTAGCGACGGAGTTGAATCTATTCTCTGGGTTAGGTTTGAAGAGCCGTCCATGTAATTGACTGGGATTCGCCGATTTCACGCAGTCATCCGTACGTTATATCGCGAAACGGCCATCTTTGTGCGCGAATGGACTACTTCGGGGTTGCTCGGGTCCTAAGCTGGATGAGACCGTTGCCGCTGAAACTGCCAACAGCCACTTTTGTCTGCTCCCATGATGACCAGACGCATGGACAACACGTCCGTGAAAACCATCCCATAATAGTTATACTTTTTTGGGTCGCAGATTGTAGTGGTGCGTGCTTCTTATTGGTTCTGGTGTCGGCCCCGCCCCCTCGGTTGTTTGGGGTATTCCAGTGGTAGTCAGTTGCTCTTCCGATTCCAGTGCGAGCTCTCGAGGTGGTAACATCTCCTGAACTTTAATTGCCGTACCGCGAACCGAGTCTGCTAACCCAAAAAAGGTCCGTACCTGAGCTTAGCGCAGGTACCGACTGCACCATGTCGACAGATGATAGTTTCACACCCATGAGACATCCCGCGTCGGGAAGACGGAATCAAGCTAAAAGACAGCTTCGTGAAAATGAACTAGTCATGGAAGAGCATTCCAACAACCAAGCAGCGTCATTATCGCAAATCAATGCGTTCAAAATCCCGAGGATTTCCACAACAGAAACCAGTAACCGGTTCAGCTCCCTGAAATCAGAAATCTTATCAGAGAACAACGAGAGTGCCGTCGCCGTCCCACCGAAAACGAAAATCAGCAGGCCACCGCTGATCATCGTAACATCGAAGATCGACAGCCAGAAACTAAAAAAGGAGATCGAGAAATCGGTCAAAAAAAGAGGACTACCTCGTTAGAAACACGCCAGAAGCGATAAAAATCTATTCGCAAAATCAGTCGGCATACGACACCATAATCGGCGAATTCAACGCAGACACCAACCTACAGTACTACACGTTTGGGAACAGAGCCCAACGAACCAAGAAAGTGGTATTCAAGGGACCACCCAACATGGACACCCAGGAGGTGAAAGAATTATTAACCAACCAGGGCTTCAAGGTTTCCGAAGTTATCAAAATGAAAATCCGGAGAGGAATCAGCTATTCCTACCTGGTTACCGCGGAAAAAGAAACGAATATTAGTGAGGTGGAAAAAGTGCGCCACATAGACAATAACATCATCAAGTGGGAAACATACAAAAGAAAAAACAATTTCACACAGTGCCACAGATGCCAAGCCTTCGGTCACGGAGCGGCCAACTGTAGGAAAGCCTTCGCATCTCTCAAATGCCCGGGAAACCATGATACGACCACCTGTGAGAGGAAAAAAGGGATCAACGAGACGATCCCAATGAAATGTTTCAACTGCGGTGGAAACCACGCAGCGAACTATCATAAATACCCCAAACTAGGCGAATACGTCGCCAGAACCAACTCGGGACCAAGAAATCAGACCAAAAACCAACCAATGCAAGTAGAAAAGCCGCAATGGACACAACGCGGAGTCTCTTTCTCCGACATTATCAGAGGAAAACCAACACCAGCTCCGCGACGTGAAACAGAACCGCAAATCACTCCGCGCCGCAAAACGCAGCCAGGCCCTGCTCCGCGACGGGAAACAGCACCAACCACCAGATCCGGAAACGACGAGGTCGGAGACTTCGAATCGCTCCGCGCCGTCATACAAGAAATAGACCAGATGGTGGACATCGCCGCGATGCTGAAAATGGCCATAGCTCTGAGAGACGAGCTAAAAGGAACAACATCCAAACTGGACCAGATCAGGGTCTTCGCCAAATTCCTGTAGAGATGACGGGCCGAGGAAAAATCGCAATAATTGCAATCAACATAAATGGAATAACAGGTAAGTCCCAAGAATTTAAAAATTTCATTTTCAGAGAGAAGCCGACGCTATGCCTAGTGTCAGAGACACGCCCCTATACATCACGGGATACCAGGCGATCTACAATTACCAGGACCAATAGACAGCCGAGGAAATCGCAATCGATACCACGTCCATAGAAGCCGTCGCCGTCAAAAATGGCGACATAACCATAGCAGCAGTCTACGCAAGACCGAACATAACAATCAGAGAAAAAGACGTCATGAAAATCATGAATCTAGACGGAAAAGTCATAGCAGCCGGGGACTGGAACGCCAAACACACGGATTGGTCCAACCCGAACAATAACCACAACGGCCTAAAAATCCACCGCATCTGCACTACCGGAGGATTCCAAATCTTCGCCCCACCAGAGCCAACAAAAATAAACAGACCAGATCAGCAGGACTCCACAATCGACTTCGCGACAGCCAAAAACACCATCGCTACGGTTCAAACAATACAAAGCCTCTTCTCGGACCACCTGCCTGCCCATCAGAATCAAGATCAACCACATCGAACCACATCCAACCACCCAGAATGAGCCACAACTACAAAAACACTAAATGGAAGGAATACAAGGCCTACCTCAATGCAACAGTCAAAATCACAGCCAAAATCCCCAAGGATGAGATTGAAAAAGAAATCAAAGCGTTAATCAAAGCCATCCAGGAGGCCAAAGAGATAGCTATCCCGAAAACAACCGGGAAAAATCACTTCAGATCTGACCCCGAGATTGACAGGCTGATGAAAATCAGGGACAAAGCCAGGAAAACCTTCCAAAAAAGAAGAACACCAGAAAACATGGCTATCGTCAAAGATTGGAACCAAACAATCAAAGAAGAACTGAAGAAGAAAAGCACAGAGGTCTGGAACGCCAGAATCCTGAAAGCCAAATCGGACGGAAAGATCTGGAACCATATCAGGAGCTTCAAGAGAGGCAGACGAACAAATGGCCAACCAATCACAGACCCAGACAGCGGCCAGAAAACAGCCAAGCCAGACGAAAAAGTCCAGATTTTCGCCACCCAAATCCAAAGGGCAACAACAGCCAACTCCCGCCTGTCAGTCCCAACCACCAGAGAGACAGTCGATAGGAAAATCAAGAAATTCAGAGAAAAAGAGAACCACCACAACCATATCCACCAGCCCCCATGAAGTTGCCCGAGCAATAAAAGAACTAAAACCATTCAATGCTCCAGGACCGGACGGAATCTTCCCCAAGGACCTGAAGTTCTTGCCCAGAAAAGCCATTGTCCAACTGTTCCAAATCATCCAATCATGCCTCAGAAACAACTACTTCCCCAAGCAATGGAAAGAAGCAGAAGTAATAATGCTACTGAAGAAACAGATAGACCCCACCAACGCCACCAATTACCGACCAATATCCCTCCTGAACCAGATGGGGAAAGTAATGGAGAAAATCATCAATCAAAGACTAACAGATGAACTCGAAGAAGACGGACAAACCATGGAGGAGCAATATGGCTTCAGAAGAGGAAGATCAACCACACTTCAACTGGCCAGGATAACGGAGGCCGCCAGCAAAAACATGTCCAACACCATACACACAGTGATCACATCACTAGACTTGGAAAAAGCCTACGATACCGTATGGCAAGATGCGCTGATATGCAAGCTGCGCCAAAAAGGAATAAGCGACAGCCTCATCAGAATCACGGACAGCTTCCTGAGAGAACGCCAAATCATAGTCAAAATCGAAGGAGAAAAATCAAGAAAAACCACAATCAGGGAGGGACTACCGAAAGGAAGTGCGCTGTCCCCAACATTGTTCAACGTGACATACCACACCATCCGAACACCGAACTGGCTCTGTTCGCAGACGACGTGGCAATCATCGCCCAATCAGGCCTAAGAATCGCAGCACAACACCACACACAGCAACACCTGAACAGCATCAATGAATTCTGCAAAAGATGGAAAATGAAAATAAACCCTGCCAAAACACCTACAACGGCACCGAAGAGCAACATCAAACTGCAGCTGAACAACACAGAAATATCCAACCAGAAGTCACTGAAGTACCTCGGAGTCACGCTGGACAAACACCTCAACTTCAGCAAACATATCAAAGAAATAAGGGCCAAGGGCAGGTCAAGTATTCAGAATAATATACCCTTTCATTTTCAGAGAATCCAACCTAGACAGGAAAACAAAAATCAACATCTGCGGAGCGTACATTCAACCAGTACTGGAGCACGCAGCACCCATATGGAGCTCAGCCAACCGCACAACCAAACTCAAACTCTTCACCATCGAGTCGAAGGCCGTCAGGACAGCCATGAACATCAAATGGCAATCAAAGACGTCCAACACAGAAATCTTCCGAAGGGTAGGTTTCCAGCCATTGGAGCAGAGACTTGCCAAATTGTCAGAAAAATTTTACGCACACACCGTAAAACGCACCAACTTGACGGAGAACATCCGCCAACGTACAGGAAAGGGACAAGCCGGAGGCCTGGTGAACTGAGTAGCCGGGCCAAAAGCTTCCCCTCTTTCCCTCCTTTCGGAAGTCCAGCAAACTCTGGAATAAAGGAGGAGGGGTGGATCGAGTAGCTCTTCCAATGAAAACCCCAACAAGAACCACCAAAAACCACCACCAGATGACAACACCACGCCGAAATCAGTGCTGCCATAGAAGAACCAACAACTTTCAAAATGTTCATGTATTATATTATTATAAATAAAGTAATAAGTTATAATGTCTGGGCGCAATGTCGGTACCAGACCTAAATCCTGTAAATATGTAGATAGTTATTTTGTAAATATTTTGTAAACAACCAATATTGTAATGGCTATTTGTAAATAAATAAATAAATAAATAAATAAATGCTCTTCCGATTGCGGCCGGTAAGCTTCGGTCTGTCGATTGGTTACTGGTTTCCAAGTGTCTGGCAGATTGAGGGCATCATCTCTTTTGTTTAGGCGTCCATTTTTTTATTTCTATTTTTTATCAGACCGTTCTTGTCTTGTAGTTCGGGATATTTGCAATATATCGGCAACTGACGATATATATATATATATATATATATATATATATATATATATATATATATATATATATATATATATATATATATATATATATATTGTCAAATTATTCTTTTTTATCCAAAATACATCTCTTCCGCATCGATATACTGCTGGCCATATTCAACCAATGCTAGTATAGATTTTTTATGTCGTATTTTGGAAACGCCTCAATCATCTTTCTCCCGGCATCTTGGAGTGTCATAAAACGTTCCTTTCATGGCCAGTTTGAGTTGCGGGAACAAGAAATAACCACAATGAGATAAATCAGGTAAATTCGGATGATGTTGAAGTGCACACAATGTATGGATGTTTTTTCACCAAAACTTCAAGAACAGCGACGGTCCTGTGAGATGGTGTATTATCGCGCGACAAAAACCAATTTCTCGGGTCTTCACTTGAACGTTTCTCTTCCATAAACACTCCCTATCATCTAGATAATATACACATACATCAGTGACGTTTTAACACTGAGGAACAAATTTTCGAAGTGTAATATGTTTAGAGTCGTAAAAAGAAATCAACATTGTCTTCTCTCGTAACTTTTGAAAACGCAATTTTTTGATTTCAGAGAGTCTGGAGCTTTCCAAGCAGCGCTTTGGGTTTTGAGGATCGTACTTGAGGCACCAAGTCTCATCACCCGTTACAATCGATTCCAGGAATATGCAGTTTCGTCTGGCTGCTTTTTTGACTTTAAATACTAATCTTTAAATACTAATTTATACATAAATATGTTGTGAATCCTGTTTTGGTTCTATTTAATTCCTCCGCTATCCATTTAGTCGAATTCGCCTAGATTCGATCGTTGGCGATCATTTCAAATACTTTTTCCACAAAGCCATCGCGATTTTTGGCCGGTCTAGCTTTGTGTCGTCATCCAAAGCGTCGGTGCATTGATTCTAATGATCGCGGTCTCGTTTTATAGACTGATACAGCTTTCAGATTACATATTATTGACAGTAGTCATTTTCCTTATATTTAAAAAAGTTCCATTATTTTAAAGTACAATTAGAGGCGTTTGTTGTTGTTAACCTTCCTTTGCGCCCATATTAATTTCATTCTTTCGCTATAAGCTTTTATCCTTTCGTCAGTCCAAGTTGTTCCAGTCTTCCTATTTATTTAGCAATAACAAAACGTTTATTACGAGAAAGTTTTCAAGATAAACTAAATACTACTTAGAGCACCCAACAAATATGTTACTATAAAAAATATCGATTGATTTGTCCGTTACTTTATGATAGTTCACACTACTATGTCACACAAAGTAAAAAAAAAGTGAAAGATAACAAAGCAAAAGAAAATTATTAGGTTTATAAAGATTATCGTTTTATTTGGATTAAAATATTATTGAAAAAGTCTGATTTAAGAAATAACTTTCCATATTAATTTAATATGTAAGCAATCAATAATACCATCGGCATCTCTGACATTCTTCAAAAGTAATCCTTCACAATCAGAACTAATTATCTTTAAGATCATCGAAAAGGGCCACGTGCGACAAGAAAATGAGATCTGCCGTCTTCAATATATTATAATCTAAGAGAAATTATATCTCTCCCAATCTAAATAAAACTCTAATCGAATTTTAAAATGAAGCGGAAAACGGAAAAATGAAATAATATCTTCGGGGACAACGGTCACAATCTGCAATCTTAAGGGGGTATTTTCATAAAAGCAAAAAAAATTCAATATTTTTTCCTTTCTGTAAATGATGATATATCTAGATTCTGATAGATATGAAATATATTTAATGATATATATATATATATATATATATATATATATATATATATATATATATATATATATATATATATATATATATGTATATACAGAGACAGATAGAGCCTAAAATTGGTGAACATCAAGCAGGTTTTCGACCGGGCAGATCCTGCCCTGAACAGATCCTGAATCTAAAGTTGATCCTAAGACATCCAAAACTGTACAATAAAAATTTCGTCTGTACATTTGTGGGTTTCAAAAAAGCATATGATTCTATTGACCGCGAATCTTTATTCTGAATCTTGAAATAACAAGGACTAGATCTGAAAACGCTGGCAATTATTAAATTCATGGGTGACATCTCAGAGCCCTTCGAAATTAAAACTGGAGTGAGACAGGGGGATCTTGCCACTCTTATTTAACTGTGTTCTAGAAAAAGTAATACAGGAGTGGCGTGAAAAAAAGTCGGCCCTGAATATTGACCAGCCCATTAAACTGGGGAGAAACAACATTAAAATTGATTGTCTGGCATTTGCTGATGATCTAGCAATTTTAGCTCAAGATGTATTAACGGCACAGAAACAGATTGAAATCCTAAAAGAAACAACAGAAAATGTAGGACTCCAAATTTCCTTTGAAAAGACACAATATATGACCTGCAACAGACTAAGAACACCATTTCTAAAAACAAAATATGGTAACATCAGACTAGTCTCTCAATTCAAATATTTGGGTGAAATAATCATGGAAAATGGGTTGGAAAAAGCGGCCAATAAGGGTAGATGTCAAAAAATGGAAACGGCATTGAGACTTACACAAAATATTTACAACAACAAATGCCTATCTAAAAACACAAAACTGAGACATTACAACACAGTTATTAAGCCAGCATGTCTATATGGGGCAGTAACGCTCATTTTGAATAGAACAAATAAATACAACATACCGACTTCGAGAAAACCAAGAAATCAAACAATACACAGATATACATGGCGATATGAGAAAAAGAAGACTTCATTTTTACGGACACAAAACGGATGAATCCGAGTAGGCTAACTAGACAAATAGTCGAATTTTATGAAAATAGGAGTAAAGCTAAAGTAGAAATAATTAAATGGATTGCTGCAATTAAAGAGGACCTAAGATCATCAAATATTACACAAAGTGAAATTCAGGATAGAGGCTGTTTCAGACACAAGGTTGACGTTAGGAAGGTTGGCTAGAGAGAAAAATGTAGGAAGACTGGAACAACTTGGACTGACGAAAGGATAAAAGCTTATAGCGAAAGAATGAAATTAGTATGGGCGCAAAGGAAGGCTATCAACAACAAACGCCTCTAATTGTACTTCGCGCGGTCTACCAGGGCCCATACGTATCATATCCTATACATCTATATATATATATATATATATATATATATATATATATATATATATATATATATATATATATATATATATATATATATATATATATATATGTATAGGGTATGATACTAATTTCATTCTTTCGCTATAAGCTTTTATCCTTTCGTCAGTCCAAGTTGTTCCAGTCTTCCTACATTTTTCTCTCTAGCCAACCTTCCTAACGTCAACCTTGTGTCTGAAACAGCCTCTATCCTGAATTTCACTTTGTGTAATATTTGATGATCTTAGGTCCTCTTTAATTGCAGCAATCCATTTAATTATTTCTACTTTAGCTTTACTCCTATTTTCATAAAATTCGACTATTTGTCTAGTTAGCCTACTCGGATTCATCCGTTTTGTGTCCGTAAAAATTAAGTCTTCTTTTTCTCATATCGCCATGTATATCTGTGTATTGTTTGATTTCTTGGTTTTCTCGAAGTCGGTATGTTGTATTTATTTGTTCTATTCAAAATGAGCGTTTCTGCCCCATATAGATATGCTGGCTTAATAACTGTGTTGTAATGTCTCAGTTTTGTGTTTTTAGATAGGCATATGTTGTTGTAAATATTTTGTGTAAGTCTCAATGCCGTTTCCATTTTTTGACATCTACCCTTATTGGCCGCTTTTTCCAACCCATTTTCCATGATTATTTCACCCAAATATTTGAATTGAGAGACTAGTCTGATGTTACCATATTTTGTTTTTAGAAATGGTGTTCTTAGTCTGTTGCAGGTCATGTATTGTGTCTTTTCAAAGGAAATTTGGAGTCCTACATTTTCTGTTGTTTCTTTTAGGATTTCAATCTGTTTCTGTGCCGTTAATACATCTTGAGCTAAAATTGCTAGATCATCAGCAAATGCCAGACAATCAATTTTAATGTTGTTTCTCCCCAGTTTAATGGGCTGGTCAATATTCAGGGCCGACTTTTTTTCACGCCACTCCTGTATTACTTTTTCTAGAACACAGTTAAATAAGAGTGGCAAGATCCCCTTGTCTCACTCCAGTTTTAATTTCGAAGGGCTCTGAGATGTCACCCATGAATTTAACTTTTGACCTTGTGTTAGTTAATGATGCTTTAATAATTGCCAGCGTTTTCAGATCTAGTCCTTGTTATTTCAAGATTCGGAATAAAGATTCGCGGTCAATAGAATCATATGCTTTTTTGAAACCCACAAATGTACAGACGAAATTTTTATTGTACAGTTTTGGATGTCTTAGGATCAACTTTAGATTCAGGATCTGTTCAGGGCAGGATCTGCCCGGTCGAAAACCTGCTTGATGTTCACCAATTTTAGGTTCTATCTGTCCCTGTATATATATATATATATATATATATATATATATATATATATATATATATACATATATATATATATATATATATATATATATATATATATATATATATATATATATATATATATCATATCTATCAGAATATAGATATAGCATCATTTCCAGAAAGGAAAAAATATTGAAATTTTTTTGCTTTTATGAAAATACCCTCTTAAGATTGCAGATTGTGACCGTTGTCCCCGAAGATATTATTTCATTTTTCCGTTTTCCGCTTCATTTTAAAATTCGATTAGAGTTTTATTTAGATTGGGAGAGATATAATTTTTCTTAGATTATAATATATTGAAGACGGCAGATCTCATTTTCTTGTCGCACGTGGCCCTTTTCGATGATCTTAAAGATAATTAGTTCTGATTGTGAAGGATTACTTTTGAAGAATGTCAGAGATGCCGATGGTATTATTGATTGCTTACATATTAAATTAATATGGAAAGTTATTTCTTAAATCAGAATTTTTCAATAATATTTTAATCCAAATAAAACGATATTCTTTATAAACCTAATAATTTTCTTTTGCTTTGTTATCTTTCACTTTTTTTTAGTTTGTGTGACATAGTTTGTGTGAACTATCACAAAGTAACGGACAAATTAATCGATATTTTTTATAGCAACATATTTGTTGGGTGCTCTAAGTAGTATTTAGTTTCTCTTGAAAACTTTCTCGTAATAAACGTTCTGTTATTGTTAAATAAATACAGCAATGTTAGAATTTCAGTTGAATAAAATAGTAATATATAAATATAACCAAATCAATATTTTAATCTTACCGATGTTTCGGTAAGCATGTTAACATCATTAGGAGGTGCTGCAGGTCTGACAGCAGATTGAAACATCTCCTTTATAATTTTAATTGAGTTAATATTTTACAGACCAGAAACCACTGATGATGTTACGATGGTTAGCGAAACGCACGTCAAGAAGTTTAAAAAAGTGATTTGGTGTTTAGTGCTAAATCTCTTCGAGTTTAGTGTTTTACACCAAAGGTTCAAATAGAAGAATTAAATAATATATAGTAGTGGCGGCTCATGGATTTTTAAAGTAGGAGGGAGTTTTCTCCCTTTTACTTTTCGTGCTATTGAAACCCTATACAGGAGGTGAGCCAGGAAAATGAGTTAAAGGAAAGAAACTGTACGGAAATAAAATATGATGTTTTGCTCTGAAAAATAGTTTACTGGGATAAATGCTGGAGGGGCGGCGCCCCTACGCCCTCCCTTACGAGCATTCACTGATATATAGATAAAGAGAGGCATATTATTCGTAATTTTAACATTACTATGATTGGAAGTAGTTATTTTAATCGTTAGTATTTTAAGTAAGTAAGTTAGTATTCTAAGTAAGTAAGTAAGTTAGTATTCTAAGTAAGTAAGTAAGTTAGTAACTAAGTATATTTACTGTTAACAACAAGTAAATTCTACAATAAAATACATTATTATTTTTAATATTATTATTATTTTTAAATAATGTAACATCTGCTGGTACTAATGAACTAATCTGGTATAAATGAAAATGCATTAAAATTAATAACAATATATAGAGTGGCATTATTACTGTTAAATTACTAGTAATACAACAAACAAATAATTTTAGCTACCAAAATTGTTCAGAAAATAATCCAATTTAATTTAATTAACATTTTCAATCCTCTTCTAGTTTTAGTTATGTTATTCGTTGTTTTCGAGTAAAATATGGAATTCCATGAACTTTATACAGAGTGGGTCATGGAAAACATATTTTTGAAGAAAGAAACAGCATTTTTTTCCAATTAACTTCTGTTTAAGTGATGACTATTTTGACGTATGCAAATTTCAAGCTGTCCACAGTTTCCATTAAATTTCTCCAGTAAGTGTTGTGGTTCTCCCAATAAATTGTAGCTGTATGTCGGAAACACATCATTTGAGATCATAGAAAAATATTACAAATTCTTGCTAATATAGCCTTATAAAAACTAGTCATGGTCTTAGGAGTGCGTCTAATTCTATCAAAGACCAGCTGTGTTCGTGTATTTGATAAAAGCAGTTCTCTAAAGCCTACAAAGGCATTATAACGACTAACGGGGAAGAATGCATTCTGTTTGATAACCAACGCAAGACTATAACTAATTGTAAGAGAACAATTTCATAACAAGAAAGGTATGTACGAGGGTTGCTATAAATGAAGCACCATCTAAAACCACTATGCAATTCAATCATGACCGTCGTTCGTTCACGGACAAATTTCAAGGAGGTCGTTCAAAATCGGTTGTTGTGTTAAAAAACATCGATACTGTACACGAACTGATAAAGCAAGATCGTCATGTGAAATACCGATTTGAGATCGAAGCATTCCTGGGCATTAGTTTGACAAGCACAAACAATATTTTATATGAACATTTAGCCGTTAAAAATATTTGAGCGTGATGGATTCCGCATAATTTAAAAATCGTCCAAAAAAAAGTTCGTGTCGATTGGCGCAAAAAAAATCTCAAAAAATACAATCGTGGTGCATTAAAAGCCGTGTATAACGTCTACACCAGGTGACGAATCTTGGATCCATCGGATCTAAGTCCGAAAGTAAATAGCAGTCAACTGAATGGTTCTTCAAAATGAACTAAACCCAACAAAAGTTGTTCACGCAGGAAGCACTAGAAAATAGTGGCTATAGTGCCACTAGAAAATTGGAGAACGGTACATAACTATTTGCTTGACAAAGGTCTTTGAATAAATAAGGAAAAACAACCAGCGACGCAGGAACATTCTTCAACATGACAACGCGACCTCTCGCACATCGAACAGAGAACAATTTAATATCGGTCAAAACATCGAAAACATCGGTTGATTTTTGATCAGCCATACAGTCCTGATTTGACAGGCAGTAATTTCTTTTTGTTCCCGTCCGCGGAAAATAAACTACGCGGTCAACAATTTTCGACGCCAGAAGGAGCGGCGGATGCGTTCAAAATCCTTTTTTTGGAGATCCTCAATCGCAATTGAAAAAGTGCTATGAATATTTGCTTCTCAATGTCTCGATGTCTTCAATGTTTCTTTCCTTCAATTCATATGGAATCCATTTTCCTTCCTTCTGGATCTTTTCCAATGTGTATAGACGTTTGGAAATGGGTTATTAAATTTCCCCACCAAACGTCTTTTTCTGGTATAAAATTTGACATATTGAAAGCTATGAAAAACTATGTTTTTTGCGCAATGACAATTAATAACCAATAAACCCTCCAAAACGCCATAGACGTCATTAGTGTATAACAACAAATGTATTAGTAACGCCATCTCTTCGCAAAATCGACAGTATTAACCGAAACACCTATTAATACTTATTTTCGGTAGTTTTTCTTCAGTGTCTGCTATTAGTACCATATCGTCGGTAAGTAGTAGCTTGCTCACTGTCATTTCTGCACATTTTTCGTTGCAGGTTTTTATTACATCGTCCAGCAGGCCTGCAAATGATAGGAGGCTTAATATACATCCTTGTTTCAAACCTATCCTTGTATAAAACTAGGATGATTCATCATTATATGTTTTTACTTTGTTTATATTCTTGTTATAGAGAGCTTTAATTATTTCTATAATTTCTCTTTCCACCCCCCCCCCCCCTCCTTTCTAAGCTTTTCCAGATATAATTTCTTTTTAAAATACTTTGTCAAATGTCTTCCGTAGGTCTGTAAACATACGTGTATATCTATTTCTTTTCTCTTCAGTTTTTCACTCATTTGTCTTTAAATAAATATCAAGTCCTTCTATCTCCTCTGAATCTATGTTGAGTTTCTTCTAGTAAATATTCCAGTATACTGACAACATCATGACTCATAACATCAAAATACGAATCATACGATGTTAAATCTTTTCAGTTCTGCTGTATGATGTTGAAGTATCGACGCTTAAAAAGAAGTAAATCAATAAACGAGAGGCTTTTCAGATGTGGTTATTCGGCAGAGTCTTAAGATATATTGTACTGGCAGGATCACAAACAAGGGTGTGCTGCAAAAGGGATATTGTGATCACCGTTCAGAAAATTGGAATAATTGGAATAATGGAAAATTGGAATCTGGCGACATGTTATGAGAGGATATCACTATTGCCTTTTGCAATTCATTATTTATGGAAAGATAATAGGCAGGCAGATAATTGGTAGGGGAAGGATATCGTGGCTTGGATGAATTCATTGTACATTCATGCAACTGTTCAGTGCAGCAATAAATGTAAAAATGTAAAAATTTAATTTTCTGATAACGAGTTCAAATATTTAGAGTTCACAACAATAGAATTATAATTAAAAAATAGTATTTTGTAATAATGTTTATCTGAAACCCATTCTGAGAGAGATTATAATATTAATTAACGAAACATAGCACCTAAAAGCCTTTGATGAAGAAATATACCGTGGATCGATGTTTATCATACCTTTAAACCCTCTCTAGTGCCTGCACAGTCAAACTCTACTAATCCAACGTCGCGACCAATTATTCTGTTCGTTCGGACTATTCCACGTTCTCGATTTTCGTCCTTTTTTCGCATTTTTCTACTCCCCAGACTGAATCCCCGTTTTATTATTTATCGGAAGACTAATATCGAGCCGTATATCCTCGGTTTAAAACCTGTCAGCGAACTTGTTACGATTCGTTAGACGGGGCGTCAGGATTCGATTGGACCGACGAGAACCTCGCCCGGGCAAATTTGTTTCGAACGGAGAAAAGACCGTCGTATTGGCAGATGGAATTAGTGCGTTATTTTGACCGAAAGAGATTGTTAATCCGATGTTTCGATCCATATTTTATGCATCGTTAGGAACGACAAGTGAATGGAATCAATTTAGATTGAATGTGTTCATTTCGAAATGCAGCATTTCGTCATTTCAGGAAATTTCATTATTTTGCTCAATACATGTAATTAAAAAAATATTCAACGCGACCCTAAGTATATACAGAGACTTAATTTAATTTTGTAATTCGCGTGACTAGTGATTAACTAATCACTAGTCACGTAAAGCTTTATAAAAATTATTTGCTACAATAAATGCTGGAGGGGCGGCGCCCCAACACCCTGCCTCACGAGCCGCCATTGCTGGTGATGTAAATAAACAAACATTATTACAAAAATTTCCTCTAGATCTGTCATAAGGAAAAAACGATTTATATTAAGTAAGATTTATATTAGTTTATATGCTTCCCGAGTAACAAAAAAGTATTTAAAAATCACTTCTTAACACTCCGTTAATGGCTACCAATAAAATAATTACTTGTGGGCAGTGTCTTATCTCATCGCAGTAGTAGTCCATAATAGATGACATTTCCATTTCACTAGGA
The DNA here is from genome assembly GCA_031761425.1 of Cosmopolites sordidus. Taxonomy (NCBI): domain Eukaryota; kingdom Metazoa; phylum Arthropoda; class Insecta; order Coleoptera; family Curculionidae; genus Cosmopolites; species Cosmopolites sordidus. Next base: position 254,923 of record JARFXV010000710.1, on the reverse strand, counting down.
AATACTCATTAGACAAGTGCATTTGTTTGACTTAGCTGGCATCAAAGACTACTGGATTATAATTGTAATCCATGCGCCTTACTAAGTTATACTTCCTGTCGAGCTCACAATTTCGAATTTGACTGTTACGAAGTTGAGGTAAGTCTCCTTTCCTCAAAAATAATGTCAAATTGTTTTATGTATAAATAGTACGCTTAAATGTTTCATAATATTTGTTTCTTTTTTTATATTTATATAGATTTTAATGGCTTATAGGAATTATAGTTTTATTGCACAAAATTTTTGCTTTTTGTATATTATTTACAATGAATTAGTTTGCAGGCAAGCATTATTAGCACACTTTTACTATAAACGTACTGAAACTATAAATAAAAGTACTCCAGACTCAGACACGCCCGAAAGTGAACAACCGAGCGCCAAATATATTTACCTTGGCAAAGATAGAACAACTAAATGGAAGAAAAATCAAGGTAACATTCAAGTTCATGTTCGATCTCGCAATATCATAAAGCATTTTCCTGAGCCAAAACGCAATGCTCGAAGGTCAATGACAGAGCTTGATTGCATAAAACTATTTCAAACTGATAAAACTACTTCAACAAACTTCAACTTCAACTACTTCAACAAACTACTTCAACAAACAAATACATTGACAAAATTAAGGATAATTTTGAAAGGATTAGTGATGTAAGATCAACCGAGAAAAGAAAAATTAGTGCTTTTATCGGAATTCTGTTTTTAATAGGAACATTAAGAAGTTTCAAAAAAAATATTCACAAAATTTGGAATAATTCAAAAGAACTGAGTTATCTTGCTATGAGCGAGAAACGTTTTAGATTTCTTGTAAGATGTGTAAGGTCTGACAACATTGAAACCAGAAGCGAATCCCATCAGAGAAGTTTTTGAAATATTTGTTGCTAATTTTCAAAGCAGTTTTACTTCAAGTGAATTTTTGATAATTGATGAGTAGTTACTAGCTTTTAGTGGTGTTTGTTCCTTTAAGCAATACATACTTAGCAAACCAGCTAAGTATGGTATCAAGATGTTAGCATCAGTGGACGCCAACACTGTCTACATACTTAATCTCGAGTCTTATGTAGGCGCTCAGCCTGAAGAACCCTACAATCTAAGCAACTCTGCAGAATATGTGGTCCTTTGATTGGTGCCTCCTGTAGAAGGAACAAACTAAAACATAACTGGCGACAACTGGTTTATCAGTCTATCAGTGGCAAAAAAGTTAGTGAAAGTGAAGGAAATAGACATATGTTGTAACTTTTTGAAAAAATAAACCAAAATACCCCTTCAGTTTTTGCCAAAAAAGGCAGATAAGAACAAACTTCATTATTCGGATTTCTAGAAAACTACACAATGGTTTCATATTATTCAAAGAAAAATAAATCGGTCATATTAATTTTTTCAGTGAGGATTTAATTGAGGATTCCGAAACAGAGGATTATTTTGTAAAATTCGACAAAAACTCTTGATTAAAAATCATCACTTTACCCTTGTATATATGGTTGTTTTCTTGTTAGAATCCTTTGACTATAATCGCATTACGAATCTCATATTGGAACAAATATAAATAGTTACACTGGTTTTTTTTTGTACGTACTTGATTAAATAAACATGTTCATCTAATAAAGAAGATTAATTGTAAAATATGTAATTGATTAGCTGTCAACATAATACTCATGGAGCCTTGAGAAATTTAATTTAGGATAATTTCTTAAAACAACTTTCAATTGAACTCTTAAAAACAATTAAAACCATTACCAAAATCCGATCAAAATTAGGTTGAAAGCCGGCCGGCAATCGATTTGGCGTTCATTCCAGAATGAAAAGATATATATTCACATTGGTCGTTAGTGCTTTGATTGCGTCAATTACGAATCGAAATAGAGATTAATTGATTATCCAAACCTTCCGGAACCGGTTCTTCGGTTTCGTTCTCTGTATTTTTGCTAGGACCATTTGAAAAATGGCCGCTCCTTTTTCCCAGTTTAGGTTTTAGGGATCGATTCATCAAGGGGACGGAGTAGAGAAAAAATAGAAGAAAACATATCTTGGGGTTTGTGCGCGATGTAAACTAATTGGTGTCCGGAATTGTAATTGGTTGTCCGACGTGGTAATTTTGATTTGAGATATTGAGTTCGGGAATATAATTATTTATTCGTGTTTTTTTCAACGAGATAAGTTATAATTGAACAATTTCCGCTTCGTGGACGGCGTAGTGTTAGTAACAATGGAGCTAGGAGAGGTCAAGGAAATGTTACTAGAACTACAGAGCGCGATGCATAAGGTCGGCTAAAATATAAATTACAGAAATATTAAAATAATAACGAACTTAGTCCCAAGAAAGGATATAAAAGAAGATGGCATATAAATTGAGTTTGTTGACTTTGGGACATGAGGTTTGAATTGGCAGGGGCAATCGAATATGTGAATCATTTTAGGTTGGGCAGCATATGGTAAATTCACACATATCTTGAAAGAAAATAATATCTCTATTAGTCCAAAACGAAAAACTTTTAATACATGTGTCATGCCAGTTTTGACTTATGGAGCAGAGACTTTGTCTCTCACAAAAACATCGGAGAAAACTACGCATTACACAACGTAAAATTGAAAGGTCGATGCTAAGGATCACACTAAGAGATAAAGTCAGAAACAAAGAGGTCTGTAGAATCAGGTCGTGGTGAGACAGAGTGATGGCAGATGGACGAAGAAGGTCGTGGAATAGAGACCGCGATCAGACACCAGAAGTCGAGGAAGACCATCTACCTAATGAACGGATAACCTAAACCAATCAAAGGAAACTGTGTTGCAACTGAACAAAATAAAAAGCGTGGAAACATGGAGAAGACCTATATTCGACACCTGACAATTTGCGGTTGATTGATATTGATGATGATACAATATCAAATCTGTAAATTCTTCTGTTATTTCAAGAAATTGTAACCAAATTACTCCAATAAGTATACAGATTTTTCGTGATATTTGTGACAATTTGGGTTTGCCTGTTGTGTGATGTAAACGTGCAAGTTGTATTATGGATATATACACGCTAAAACAGGGATCGCCAACATTTTTAACAAATAGACAGATCAATCTAAACGTGTTTAATGCAATAATGGAGACACATTTTCGACGCACAAGATTCATACATACAATATACAAATTGTATATGTCTGAAAAATAATCACAATTTTGATGCAATGGCATGTCATCTATTGTTAAAAAGTAACGTCTTGCTTGAAAATTTAAACAAAAGCAAACGTAGATCAAAATAATATTTTAATCAGAAGGCGGACAATCAGACGCCTTAACAATTTTTTTAATATTGGCGGTATAGTTCATTACAATCATTCGAATACAATTATCCAAATATTCATCTGTAAGTCGGTTGCGGTATTGCTCTTAATCACTTTCATATTAGAGAAAGAAGATTCACACAAATAGCTCGAACTGAATAACGTTTTCACTTTTAAGGTAACGCTAACTAAAATGGGATATTTGTCTTTACTTATTAAAAGCCAGATATTTTTTATATTTAACTCTAAGGATTTTAAGGTAAATCATTTTGAAGCGTAATAACTTCTATTTCAGTTGTAGCCCTATCCTCGCCAAAATACTGCATAACACGAGTAGCAAATTGCTCAATATTCATTTCCATGAAGAGCGAGTCAACAAATTGCACCACTAGTTCGATAACGTTGAAATCTTTATAACGAGATTTAAAGGCACCCTTCAAATTCGATATTATTTGCTTATGATATTTACTAACGTAAGATTGCTGATTTTGAGATATCTTTTCTAAAATAACAGAGAAGTGCTTAGTGTTACGGTTTATTAAGTTTTCTTCCCAAATCTCAAGCTTCTTAGTAAACGCTTTTATATCAGAAATCATTTTCGTTAATTCTTTGTCTCTTCTTTGAAGTTGTAAATTAAGTTCATTCAATCTCTCTGCAATGTCCACCAGAAATCCAAAATTTTCCCGCAAGTTTGAGTTTTCCAGTTCAGGAATAGGTTTATCGCGTTGTTAAAAAAAACGTTTGACTACTTTTTCTTTTCTCAACCATCGGACTTCAGAGTGAAGAAGTAAATCCCCGTATTGACAGTCCATTTCATCAGTCAGTTCTTTGAATAATGTTCTCTGTAACAACTGAGCTCTAACCTTGTTCACAGTTTTTACTACCATTTTCATAATGTCGTTTAGTTTCAAAAACTTCCCGCAGAATGCTTGTTGGTGGATAAAGCAGTGATAAGAGAGGAATTGCGAAAAAGTATCATCCTTTGGACACAATGTCACAAGACCCTTTTCGAAACCCACCATAGCTGCAGCTCCATCTGTTGTCAAACCTACCATTTTAAATATTGGAATTTTCTCTGACCAAATAACATTTTTCAAATGAGAAAACAGGCCCTGTCCAGTAGTATACCCTTTTAGCGGGATAATCTTCAAAAGTTCTTCTTTAATTATAAAATCGCTAAAAATCATCCTGACGAAAACAGCCATCTGGGCGGTATCAATCACATCTGCTAACTCATCAAGCTGTAGGCAAAAAATAACTATAGCTATCTAAGTTTCGTGTTAACTGTAAAAAACATTACTAGAAAAGTAAGTAGAAAGTTGCATTGTCTTTATTGCAGACACTATTATGTTTTTATTTTTAAAGTTGGTTAATAATGAATCAGCAGCTTTGACCACGTGAGCTACCGGTAGCTCGCGATCGACCGGAAAGAAGTTATATTAATAAACAAAATAATTTTCATTACGCTAACCACTTAACGTTAGAAAATTACACTTTCAACAAAAAATTCAAACTGTCTACACAACACAAAATGATCTAAAGGGATCCTAAATCTTCTAGGGACCCTAAAAAATAATCAAAAAAATGCTGATATCGCTAAATAACTAGATAGACCATAATGGTTCATCAGTATTAAATTTATATTGTCCACCTAGACATTGATAAAATTAAATTCCCGTCTATTATCATTTATGGTAGTGGTTCTTCTTAATTATGGGTCGAGACACCAAATGGGGTCTCGAAGTGAAATGATAGGGTCACGATAAATTTTATTCAAACGTCTGAATTTAAGTTTATATATTATTTCACCAACACACGATATTTTAAAATGTTATCTTGGATTCAGAAACCATCTGACGTATAAAACTCAAAAGAAATTCGCTGAGCTATTGGTTGACTCAAACTTGAATTTACAAAAAATATTTAACTGAATTCTAAATCCGAGTTAAAGCTGAATTTTTTACAATTTCTGAAATGGCATTACATATTCTTTTGTCATTTTACACCACATACCTATGTGAAACGACCTTTTCAGCTTTAAACCAAATATCGTTCAACGATGAAAAACGTAGAAGATGCTTTAGGATGGTAGTCTGAAAAGAAACAAGCATTTTTCAAGTTTTATTTTCCAACATTCTCTCACTGTAATTCTGTACATTATTCTCCATCTCTTAATCCGTCTAAATAGTCTAATCCTGTAAAATAGTCGATTACGAATGATGGCCTCCTCATTCGATAAAAATCTGTCCTCCTAGAGAAATTTGAAGCATAGAAAAGATAAAAAGTCACTGGGGGTCAGATCTGGTGAATACGGTGGGTGGTCAATCAATTCGAATCCCAATTAGTGAATTTTTGCCATGGCGACCACTGAAGTGTGAGACGGTGCGTTGCCTGGTGGAATAAAACTTTCTTTTTCTTTAAAATTCAGCTTTTGAAGTAATGATGCGTAGTATGCCTCTGTTATTGTTTTTCCCTTTTCAGGATAATCGATTAACATAGTTCCATAACTATCCCAAAAAACGTTAATCGATTCATCAAATTCCCGGTCGATGGAACTGTTTTCGCTTTTTTAAGAGTCGATTTACTCTCCGTAGTCCACTGTTTCGACTGTGCCTTGGTTTCAGGAGTGTAGTGTAGTAAAACTCCGACTCACTTCGCTTAAACTGCTTCGGAAATGTTTATTCGAATTTGTTTTTGGTCTTGAGCGAGCAATCGTGACATCCAACGCGCGGTATCTTTTTTATACCCAAATCTTCAGTGAATATATGACAAACATGTTCTTTCGAGATGACCACAGCCTCTACTGTGTCTAACCGTAATTCGACTTTATTTTTTCAATGTTATCGGTAGTGGTTGCAGTTTTTGGCCATCCCGAACTTTCTCGTCAACCAGTCTGGCACGACCACGTTTAAATTCAGCTGACCAGAATTTCAGGGTGGCAAATAATGGTGCAGAGTCACCGTAAACAACATCAATTTCGGCATTAATTTGCTTAGGCCTGTTGTCTTTCAAATGCAAGAATTTAATGTCTGCCCGATATTCGATTTTTTGCATCTTTGCAGAAACACTAACATCGACTGACGTAAATGACTGTTAAACAAAAGCTGAATATCTAATATGGCTGAAATTTTCAATGTTATCTTTCAACGCATGCGCAATTATATTACCCGAATATTTTTGAACGCCATCTTCATGTTGGGGCTAGAAACTTTCAAATAATACACCAAGGTTTAATTTATTCAGCAGCAAAAAAACAAACACATCTGTCACATTGATTCTTGTTTTGCCTTGTTTTTCTTTGGGTTATTTCTTTAGGTTAAACAAATTGTAAATTTATTTTTATTTTGATAAATAATATATAATTATTTTTTATGTGTTTGTTATATTCATTATCATCATCATTCAGCCACTGTCGATCCACTGCAGGATAAAGGCCTTCCCAGCATGCTTCCAACTCGCGCGGTCCTGCGCTTTCCTCTGATATTCGGATCCAATATAACTGACGATGTCATCAATCCATCGTGTTTTATGTCTTCTTTGTGGATACTTATGATCAAGTGGTATCCATCCCAGGATTGCTTTGGTCCATCTGTCATCATATCGCTTCGCTATATGGCCAGCCCAACCCCATTTCATTTTGTTCACCTTTACAATGATGTCACATACTTTCGTTTGTTCTCTGATTCATGTGCAAGTATTTCTGTCCCGCTTTGTAATGCCAAGCATACAACTTTCCATTCCGCTCTGTACTACCCGAAGCTTTTGCATTGATTGTGATGTGAGTGTATTTCACTTCCGTATGTCAGAACAGGCAGCACGCACTGATTAACAACTTTTCTCTTCAAAGTGAGAGTTTGTCCTTAAACACTATGCTGAGCCCGCCAAATACCAGCCAGCACAGTTAACGCGCGATTCCACTTCACAGGCGGTATCACTCTCCATTAAAATCTTATGCCCAATATATAGTGGTCCACCACCTATAAATCGCTTCCTAAAATAGATATTTTTCTATTTTCAGCAAATTTGTTGAACATAACCTGACTCTTCTTCAGGTTTATTTTCAAACCAACTGGTTCTCCCGCCCTTTGCAGCTCTTGTATGTGTTTTTGTAGTTCATCTGAGTCTTGTGACAGGAGAACGATATCATCTGCAAATCTAAGATGAATTAAATATGCACTATTTATTTTTATTCCATCCTGTTTCCAATCCAGATTACGGAAAACCTCTTCAAGACAGGTTGAGAAAAGAACAGGCGATGTTGAGTCCCCCGTTCTATATTGCTTTTAACTTCAAGATCATCCATGTGAACTGTCGCTGTAGCTTCATCATACATGAATCTCAGTAGGTTTAAATATGCTCTGTCTATCCCTTTGTTAAACAAAGTATCCATTATAGCTTGCTTTTATATGGAGTGGAATCCCTTTTCATAGCCAATAAAAGCCAAGCACAGTGGCATGGTGTATTCATTGTGCCTTTCTATGGCCTGTTGGACAACCTGGATATGATGCATTGTACTGAATCCACTTCTGAATCCCTGTTCTCTTGGTTGTGCTTCCTTTTTAATGAAGAACAATCACTTCAGCATTTTTCCATAGGGTGGGTATGTTATATTAAGTTGTAGTTGTTGTAATTGTTGTTATAGTAGTGTTGTAGTTGTAGTTGTTTGTTATATTATTCAACAAAAAAATAAATATATATATATATATATATATATATATATATATATATATATATATATATATATATATATATATATATTTATTTATTTATTTGTATATTTTATTTCATATACGAAAAATCCCGTGATGAAAACTGGGGGCATGAATCGAAGTTCAAAAATGCTGATTTATAGTATTGTTAGGTCTATGAACCTTTTAGATAGTAAGTACTTTTCTAACTGTAACGTATAATATAGCTTTCGCATTTGAAAAAGCTACCGACTGTCGATATAATTGTAACAGAAGTTTTAAATATAGGGGAAATTAGAGAAAATGTTCATTTTGATTAAACAATTCAATTATTCTTTCATAATTACTATCTTTTGAGTTTTTAAAGTGATTTAAACTAAATTGATTTGAAGTCTTCATATCAAACTTTGAAAAGAAGCGAATTTGTCGATAACAACTTCATCCAGTTTGTAAAGTTTCAAAATGAATAAAATGCAAAATGTTTTCCGAACTATATTACTTCTCCATTTAACTTTGTTTAATAGATTTAAAATGCAACTAAGAACGACTTTAAATCTTAAGAGGAACGCCCGCTTAAATCAACTTTAACAAAATAAGTTTCATTCAATTCATTGACGTTCCTTGATTTGGGAAATGTTTTTGATTCTCATATGTATTGGTCGGCGAAGATTGCCATGATTGCGCCAGAAATGTATGGCCTTTCTCATGGGAAATTTATGGCCTGACAGTTGGGTCAACGCAAAACTCATCTGGACTTTCTTGCTTGTTCACAAACCGAAACGTTCGACGTGTTTGTTTTGTGGTTTTATACATTCCCAAGTGGGCTTTCAATTGGTCACCGAAATTGTTGTTTTCACGTTTCACGTCTAAAACTGTAAGATCTATGTTGCTAGATGTTCGATATCCTCCCTCTCATTCATTTCAACGTTAAATTTACTGCGAAATTTGTGGAGATGCTTTAGCTAAATAAACAACATATAATATAAAAAACATGTAATAATGTTGTATTATCTATAAGATCATTTCATAATTAGTTTATTTTTTGAATTTTAATGCGTATATATATATATATATATATATATATATATATATATATATATATATATATATATATATATAAATATATATATATATATATATATATATATATATATATATATATATATATATATATATATATATATATATATATATATATATATATATATATATATATATATATATATATATATATATATATATATATATATATATATATATATATATATATATATATAACTATAGGGTACCCCGAATTGTATCGACGAAACTTTACCAGCATGTTTTATGACTAAAATTAATGGCACTTTATCATATAGATCTTCTTAAGGGAGGAGAGTCTTGAGGGAGCTACGCCCCTACAAATGGGACATCCTGAAGACAGTTTTTCACAAATATTTCTGAAACCGTATGCAATAAAATTATAAAATTTGGTGGGTGTTGTAAAATTTGGGTGTCGAAACGGACAGTGTATTCCAAATTATACAATGTCATACAGGAGCGTGACATAATAAGAGGTCCAATATAAAAATACTCCCATTTTTTATACGTATCTTTTTTCTTTAATTTTAATTACAGAATATAAAACCTTACGTAAAAAAGGTACTATTAATTCGCCTCGTTAGTATGCACTGTTTTGGAGTAAAGGTGTCAGAAATGTATTGAAGTTGAAGAAATGCACTTTGAACAATACTTCTAATTTGTAATTTTTGTTAATTACTTAATTGCTTAATTAATTTTCTTCAAATTTCTTCCTTTGTTTATTTGAATGCCCTTTAGTGTCGCTCACGAAAAGTTTAAAATAGATTTACTCGAAAACGGTGCATCTTATTGAAGCGAACTAAAGCTATTTCTTTAACGCAAAAAAGTCAGGGATTTTAAAATGTTGAAAAGGAATTAAAACAAAAATAAGTACAAAGAAATTGGGCAATTATTACCTTGGTCCCCCATTATGTTACGACCCTTATTAATGAAATACACCGTTCGTTTCGGCACCCAAAGCATACAAGACTTGCCAAATTTTATAATTTTATTGTAAACGGTTTCGGAAATATTTGTGAGAAACTATCCACAGGATGCCCTAACTGGGGGGCAATATGATCAGTTGACACGGCCTGGCCTAAAATTGTCTCTCTTCAACTGCCTTTCTTGCGTTCGACTTGAGCCCGGCTAGAAACCAGTTCCTACAGACACCTGTCGATGCATGGTGGCGGTTTAATTAATATTGTGGCATCATGTAGAGTACTGGTGAAAGATCTTTGTAATAAATATCGCTCATTCCACGGCCCAGCTACGTCATCTTGTGGACATACTGTCGTGAGGTCCATGACTTTCTGAGATAGATCGGTTTGCCGTGTGATATTTATCTCTTCTGGCCTCGGTCTTAGTCGGTAGCGATTGCTGGCACTGGCGCTAGCTCCGCCCCCTGAGGCACTGCGACGTCTTTGATTCTAGTCGTGCTCTGGATGTTATGCTGTCTGGGTCTGTTGGTCTAAGAACGCTTTTCCACGTTGGCGGTGGAAAAGTGTAGCCAAATGAGAAAAGGCCAAATGAGATTTTGGCGAAACGTCTGCAAGCTCCCGCAGGGACGAACTCGACAACCGGGTGTACTCCCGAAAAAAAATCAAATATATGTTTTTCCATCCGTGAAACAGTGGGCACAAACATATATATATATATATATATATATATATATATATATATATATATATATATATATATATATATATATATATATTTATATAAATATATATATATATATATATATATATATATATATATATATATATATATATATATATATATATATATATATATATAAGGTATGTAAGACTTTGCAACTCCTTAAGGGGACCCTGTAGTCAATTTTTCAATGTTTCAAAAGTATAGTCTTTGGAGAATATAATGTTAAATTTTTATGATGATGTTGACGGAATTTTAGGTTTAACAGCTCTTTCAGCTATTTTTTTTTTTTAAATATATATTTCATATATTTACTAAAAAATGACTTAAAATGAATTTATGAAAAAACAGAGTAAATTTAGTGACAGGAAACCTGATTTGAAAGCCAAGAAAAGGTCGTTCAAAGGTAATCAGTATAACATTGAAAATATAACGGAATATATGAGCACGTCGGCCAAAAAATACAAAATACTGAGGAATTAGAAGTAAATGTAGACCCCAGTTTTAATTATTGCATTATTCAGTTTACTGCATTATTTTTACATTACAACAGTTATTAAAATGTAAAGACTTTAATGGTGCAGTGAAGTTTAGTAAAAATGGACAACGTGGATTAGGACGTGGTTGTAATGGACAACGTAAAAATGGACAACGTGGTTAGGATTTAAACTTTTAGTGAAGTGTGAGTGTAAAGAAACTTTAATTCTATCTTCTCTGCTTGTCTGTTGTTCTCTGTTGAAAAAGCCTTTGAAATGAATTGCCGGCTTGTCTTCGCGATGAAAATGCTTAGAGTTGGTTTTCAAGGCATAAACATATTTTGCGGAATGACAGATCTCGGGCATGGTATCTGCAATAGTACTTATTACAGCATCATCAATAATATACAAATTGCAGCAGAGGCCGTCGCCATCCTCATTTTTAAAAAGGCCGTGATAGAAGAAATTGAAATGAACGAAGAAGAAGGATATCCCGCTAATGAACTATCGGTGTCTGGTGAAGGGTCTTGGGCAAAACGTGACTTTTCATCTCTTTTTGGTATTGCTTCAATAATTGGAAAGCACACAAACAAAATTTTGGATGTTGTTGTCAAAAGCCACGCCAAGGTTGTTCAAGTTGTACAGAAAAAAAAATACTGTGGAATACGCAGCATGGTATGATGAACACCAAGAGCACTACGATGCTAATCATGAGGGTAATGCCGGTAAAATGGAGGTGGATAGAATAATAGAAATGTTCCAGAGGTCTGAGAAGTTGTACGAGGTCAAATATTTTAATTATATTGGAGATGAAGATACAAAAACTTCTAATCTTTGTTAGACGTAAATCCCTACGGTGGCGATTTTGTTGTTCGTAAAAACGACTGCGTATTGTACATCCGAAAACGTCTATATAAACGTGGTACTGAAGCCAAAAAAAATCTGCGCAACTACAAAAGGCCAAAAAAACAGTTATTGTAGAAAAGGAGAAATACAAGAAAAGACTAAAACTAATAAAAAAAAACAAAAAATGACAAAACCAAGAGCAAAAAATTGAATTAATTGAAAAAATTGAAAAAAACAAATTATTGCAAGAGCTTTATACATATTGCGGCTTAGCTATTCGTCGACATCCGGAGTCAATTGAAGATAGGAAGAAAGAAATATGGGCGGTATTTTTCCAGAAAGTCTCGACGGATGAAAATCCGCAACACTTATAATGTCCGGTAGGCCTCGAGTCTTGGTGTAAATGGCGTTAAAGTGAAGCTGAAGATACTTTGAATACCTTTGAGTATCCACCTGCTCTAGATGATGACGATGATGACGACGATGATGATGACGAAGAAGTATTAAAGCCAATATATGAGGAATTGACTTCAGACGATTTATTAAAAAGATGTCTCGGTAAGTAACACCCAAAACAACAACGAACATTTTAATTCTTGTGTATGGCAACTTGCGCTAAAGCATCAGTTTTCCGGCTAAAAAAATAGTCTACGTCGCTACATATTGTGCTACTGGTACATTCAATGAAGGTTTTGCAGGTATCTTAAAAATAATAGAAGTAACGGGCATTACTATCGGTCCACAAGCAGAACAACTTTCTCGAGAACGTGACGCGCGGCGAGTATATAAAGCCGACCATCAGAGCACTAGTGACTCATCATCAGTTCAGTCCAGGCAGACGTTGAGATCGGACGTGTGTCGATCGCTCCTGCGCTCCTTACACCGTTGCAGTAATCGTTTAGTTTTCGTTAGTAGTCGCGCTCGCGGATTCGTGGACGCGATGGCCGATGAAGAACTTCAAAAATTCCAAGATCAAGAGTTCATGCGCCTGTCAAAACGCCAGTTGGTAGACGCCTGTGAACTCTATCGAGATCATTACAACCACTGTAGTGAAAACCGTGGAACCTATCTGCAGAAACTCGACGAAACACAACGTCAACTCGAGTTAATCAAGATCAAGCTAAGCCCACTCAGCTCTGACAGGGCTGAATGGCAATCACAGACGGGAAAATGGCAAGGATTTTCTGCCCTACAACAGAAAACGTTAGATGCGCAAGCAACCACCATCAAAAAACAGTTGGAAGAAATCGAACAACTCAAAAACCAAAACAGGACCCTCCTCGAGAGAACCTCACCACCCGAAGAAGAGGCCAAAACGGCCCTCACTGAAGAAAATCCTTCTCCGGACTCCGAGCCCGAAGAAGAGCACCAGGTCCCGCCAAAACTAGACGGCGGAGACGCAAGAAAACTGGATAGCGCGCTGAAGACGACTCCGCCTCAGCCGCTCCAACAGACACCGCGGATCCCAACCACCTGGAGACCGCCGACCCCCAAGACCCGCCGATCACGGCGGTCGACCATGAATCCAGTGCGGCAACATCACCGCCCCCTGACACCTCTGCGAAGCCGACGCCGATTAACCTCCAGGAAAAGTCTGGAAGGAAAAGTCTCCAGGAAATGCCTTAAATTTATGGGTACTGCGCACTGGGTCCCCTTAAATTCTCTTGCTGTTGATTGTAGGGATAGTAATTATTTTCGTGAACCGGATTTTTCTATTGCGTTCTGAGAACGAGTGATAACAATTTCGAGCAAAGGTGCATTATCAAGTTTTATTTCAGTTGTTTTCCTATTAATATTATTTCCATTTTTTTTTGTTGACTTATATTTTAAAGATTATTATTCTATTATTATGAAATATTATATATATTACCAGATTGCGTTGCAAATCTTGTTTATTTGTTCCAATTAGTCTTAAGGCATCTGCTAACGTTTTATTTATTGATTTTAAGGAAGCCTTATAAAAAAGCATAAAAAGCAATGCTAGAATTGGGAATTAGTATAAAGTTTATTTCCTTCAAAATGTTTATTTGAACTTCTTTTACATTTTATTTGAAAGATGCGTAGGTTAATATTTACATTTCGAGAATAATATCACTCAAATTGATCATCAACCACACTAATGATTTTTTGAGTATGTAATGGAAGTTAGATAATCTCTCTTTGATTTTATTCACTTTCGATTAAGGCAATTTTGTTTGTTTACGTAACCCATTATATGAATATACGGCCCAACACCAAAGGCATACAAAATATTTGTCATAAGAGGACCGTTCGCATTGCAAAATTAAAGAAATTATACATGTTCTGCACTGAACAATGCAATTTTTGTAATCCCATTTCTGGAATTTCCTGTAATCTTTCCAGGACAAACCAGGCTTGCGTACATTTCAATAGGCAAGAGTGTAAAATCTAAAAAAACAATTCCTCTCAGTCACGCCAGTTAAAGTCTGAGTAAGATCGGATGCTTTTTGAGAGGTATTCTACGTCGGTCACTCGCCAGTCGATAAGTTTCTTAAGAGTTAAGAGTACAATTAAGCACAAAACCAGGGGCTGATAACTAGATAGTTAGCTGTAAGTAGTAGCATGTTAAGCTGTAGGTCCAGTTGCTAAATAGCCTCAGTTACTAACGCGCCTTTAATCCTAAATTTTTACTTTTTATCCAGTTTCCCTAATGTCAGCAAGAAAAAAAAATACAGCTTATTATATCAAAACTGAGCATAGGGATTGAAATATTGCTTACGATTGAAAAGACCAGTTATACAGTGCTGCAAGGCTTGGGGGTCATAAATGGTTGTAGAAGCTAATTTGAATTAATCAGCTAATCTTATGGTTAAGATTTTTTTATTTTTTTCCGGATTATTTTATAGATTTTCAATTGTTTCAGGCTGTAGTTTTTTTCCGGGATTCTTCTGAAATATTATTTTTAATCATTCACTTAGAGTGGGAGCAAGAAAAAAGCTCATATACATATTAAAAATATAGTTCCACTAGAAAAAACATCAGATGAAGTTAAGGTAACAAGGGTAAATATATGTGGCATGTTGCTAAAGAGAAACTCTATAATTTACTTAAGAATATTTTAATGAAAAGAGAAATTTCAAAAGAAATAATACTTTCACTATAAAAAAGGAGGCGTGAAATATACTAAGAAAACCGAATTGGTTTCTACATTATTTCTAGATTTATGAAAATCTCCTTGTTTTTTCTTGAATGAAGGCTTAATTTCTATTAAAGCATTAACTTCCAGACTTGAAGCATATGCAGGTCTGACCTAGACAGCAGGAATATAGTAAAAGCTATAAACACTTTTGCTGTACCCGCTTCAACATATTCGTTTGGAATTATATCGTGGTCAAACACAGATATCGAAAGGCTACAACGAATAATTAGAACTAACTAACAAAATAAAGGAAACACCACCCATAAAGTAGTAAAAAACGGCTTATATTACCACGAACTGAAGGTGAAATAGGAATAATAAATATATATGTAATCTACACGAAAAACAAATATCCAGCTTGAGAGCATATTTCCATCAAAGAATGATCGAATGTCCGCTATATGCCAGCGTGTGTTTCGCTGATGATAATTATACGCCACTGAATCTTAACAGGATCCACAATATGAGAGTATTCAAACAACTGCAACGGTTATTCAAGAGTGGAATAATATGTCTCTGTACGGTAGACATCCCCATGATCTTGACCATCATGAAGTCGACAAGAGTGCGTGGAACGCCTGGTTGACATGGGGAGGTCTGTTACCGGAGACTGAGTGCTTTATGTGCGCAATTCCGGATCAAGTCGTGTACACTAAGAACAACCAAAAATAAATCGTTAAGAACGCACGAGTATTAAATAACAAATGTAGGAAATGCCACGAAAAGTCTGAAACCATCCAGCATATGTAGTACTACATATGTATAACATATGTATGACTTCACCGTCATAACCAAGTGGCCAGTATAGTCCACCCAGAGCTTGCAAGTCGTAATAGACTTATAACAAAGCGAGTTCCCTATTATAAATACACCCCAGAGGCGGTACTAGAGTCAGTCGATTTCCGGTTATATTACGACCGAACAATAATAATCGATAAAACCGTGCACTGTAACAGGCAAGACATTATATTATTGGACAAAAAGAAGAAAATAGCATTCCTAATCGACATAGCTGTCCCAAACACACACAACATTCAAAAGACAGTTGAAGAGAAAGTACAAAAATATAAAGAACTCAAGCTAGAAATTAAGCGGATATGAAGTTGAACCAGGGTTATATTGTGTCATTGATAATTTAAACCACTGGTGTTATACCAAAGAACCTGAAAAATAACATCAACATTCTGGGACTAGAAAAAAATATGTTTAGAATAATGCAGAAGACGGTGATCCTTAATACAACTCGCATCGCCCTAAAATTTTTGGAGGAATGAAGTTGTTTTGGCTACGGTCCGCACTTCATTTAAAATCCAGCTTAGCTTGGAAAAAAGATTAAAAAAAAATATCTAATAGAATATAGAGAGTGTAATGGAAATAATTTTTGTAAAACGATTCTTCGCGTCATTTGAATGAAAAACGTTTTAATGTAAATAAACGAATAAATATTGTTGAAACAATTTTTTAAAACTTAAGAATCACGACGCCATACATCAGCCATAATCAATGTGACAACGTTGCATTGACTAATTGAGATGATCCCCGCGACAAAGAGCGTTATTTAAAAATGACGACAAACAATATTTCATGTATGTCAGTGCGGAATTTTTATTTATGGAGAAGCTCGTATTAGATGAACGTCTTTGAGTTGCTGCCAACCAGATTAGAAATATGCCAAAGCATTTTCAACGTGTTCGGGAACACTGATTAAAAGGGTGCCAGGCTTACATAGGCTAAAATGGTGAACGTTTAGAACGACCAATTTATTAAAACAATTAGTCATGTTTCTTAACGTGACGTAAATCGTTTAAAGCGTGCCAAGGTGAGAAAAATTAGTGCTAGTAATTTTAACTTTGACATTAAACAATAATAATTATAATTAATTCAATAAGTCAATTAACCCAATAATGGACCGCGTTCCAATCATGCCATGCAATAAAAGTAGTGAGAGCATAGGGTGTCTTTGGGACTGGAAGGAGTAATGCAGACCCGCGTCCACCTGTTTGTATATGACTGTTAGAGAGTGAGTTTTACACGTTTCATTAAAACTATGGATTCTAGTTTGTATTCAACTCAATCCTAGTTTGTATTCATGGCGGGTAAGTTCAGCAAAGCAGAGTCCAAACTAATAATATTTTTTTGAGCCTGGTATTGAAAAGTTATATCATAATATGTCTAGATTTAGCAGCAAATAACGAGAATGCGAAAAATATTATATCTCGGCAACAGCATGCCAAAGTATGTCGCGTCCCCTTAAAGGGACGCTGCCCGTCTAGGTCTCGAAGTGGTAATGACAGATAATTTTTAGGTTGACACTAGCTGAGTTATAGACTGTTTAGAAAAATAGTCTGATATATTTAATTCAAATATATACATACTTCCTCCGGCAGAAGATGAAAACGACATTACCGTTGACAGTGAAGACTCATATGAGGAGTATAGTGGCAACGTAAATTATTTACCTCGAGGAATTTTAAGTCAACCATGTGAAACTACTTCAGTAGGCGATAATGATTATGATCCTGAATATTTGGTCCCGTTATCCGAACTCCCAAAGCAACTCATCGTGGAAGGTAGAAAGGAAACCGGCGTTACTTCCCGCTACAAGCGAACAAAATGGACTGTCGATCCTGAAGAATTGCCAAACAATAATATAAACACAAACTGCGACCCATTAGGACCCTCTGATAAGGACTTTTTCGGCTTTAATTTGATGACGACATAATGAATTTGATAATACAAGAAAGTAACAGATATAATAACAATGCCAGAGCTTCACATATTTTTGAGCATATTGTTACTATATGGTGGAAATAATACAAACAGACGTATATACTGGTCCAGTGAAGACGACGTTCTAAAAATTGTTTAGAATAGCATGCATCTGAATGATAATTCTAAACTTCTGATAGACTCTACAAACTGAGAGCGCTTGTTGAACTTATTGAACTTGAAAAAATTTTAGATCACATGGAGGATTTAATGAACATCTTTCAATAGACGAAAGCATGGTGCTGTATTATGGCAAGCATTATGCCGAATGGTTTATATGGGGAAAGTCAATAAGATTTGGCTAAAAAAACTGGGCTCCGTGTTCAAATAATGGTTATATGTATGGTTTTGATGTATACACTGGAAAAGATGGTAATAAGGGAAAAAAAAGTTATTTATACCAAGTCGGCCTGCCAAAAAATCAAGGGTATAAACTTTATTTTGACAATTTTTTTTACCAGTTTACCACTTTTGTCCCATTTGGCTGACCAGAACTACTGTGCTGTAGGAACTATTCGCTAAAACAGGTTAGAATAGTGTCCTCTTTTAGATAAAAAGCATTGGAATACATCCAAAAGGAGGACAAGTATTATAGAAACGAGCAAACTCTTTTAGTGCAATGAAAAACAACAAAGTTATATCTACTTCGCGATGAGACTGTGTTTCTAAATTTCACAAAAATATAGATCAACATTATAGCAACTTATAACAAAGGTATGGGGAAGTTGATAAGATTGATAATTTGGTAGCTGCATATAGAACAAGAATAGTCCAGAACTAGAATACGATAAGAACAGAATATAACAAGAATACGACAAAGGAAGTGGTATTGGCCACTAGTTGCCTATTTTGTAGTTGTTTCAGTGGTTAATGTCTGGTTGCTAATGAAAAAAGTTAGACCTGATGATTGAAATGCAGAAAGTCTGTTGGTTTTTCGGAGATCTATAGCTTTGGTCTTTTTGAAATCATTTGATATAAGACCACGATAAGGACGATTAATATCACGCCATCTGTAAGATGTAAAATATGACAATACTGAGCATTTGATTGTCTACAATGAAATGGATTGTCGTTGTGCATTTTACAGCAAGAAAAGCAACTTTATCTGTAAAAAATGTAATACGGTTTTGCATTCCAAAATATGTTTTTACATACTGCATAGGTGGACTTTATTGTCATTTTTTATTTTATATTCATTTGTATTCTAACTTATTTTTTTAAATTTATATTCTGACTGTGTTGTGTATAAAAGGGACGGTCAACATCTTATCAATAGAGCTCTCTCCTTTATAAAAATGTTTAAAAAACATTGATATTGAGTAAAAAATAATTTTGATTACAAATGGGTTAAACAAAAAACTGAATTTCGTTAGATCGAAATAAATACAACGATACGACGATAAATTGTTAAGAACATTTTCAAAAGTTCTTCTCTGTTTTCCGCGGGAATGGTTCCATTTTCGATATATGTTTTAAGGAAACTTTTTATTCAAGACGATGTAAAGAATCGTTAACATACATTTTAGAAATTTATTTCCCGGTATATTATAATACAATAAAAATCGCTTTTGTTAAACTTATATAATGTTTAAAACCAATATCCCTAACTGAAATCCAATTAAGATATTTACTTTTATATCAATAACGAGGAGAGTTCGTGTTTCGATACAACTTATAAGTCGTATTTCTAAACTTTTTTCAAGTTTATGCCATGGTCTTTGTATGTTACTAATTTGAAACGATATATAAAAGTTAATTCCTTAGTCGAACAATTTTACTTCTCAAACAAAACGTATACTAGTCCCATTTCTTCCTTAATCCCTTATAAGAAAGTGTAGAGTACAGAAACTTTCTGAAAATACAGAGAATTTGCAGTTGGAGAAAAGTTGTTAAAGCTGCTTCTGGGTAGGATTATTCTGAGCGTAACTGCACGAAATCGAAAAGCTAGATTTCTATAAAATTTGTATCGTTATGCGTTAGTTTCAACCGGTCAAAATTTAAACTTTCAGGTATTGATTCGTGTAGCGAAAATGATTCGATGGCTCTCTGTTTTTTAAAAACTTAAATAATAAATTAAAATTCATAAAACAGCATATTTAAGAGGCAAAGACTGAACTGTAATAAAATATACGTATATTTCCGTTTAATGAAAAAAGGACCATAAAAAAGGAAAAGAGAATTTTAAAGGAAAATTTAGTACGTAGCAAAAAAGAACATAATTACAAGGTAGAAAAAGTGTTTCAACACGAACTGTATATATTTTTTCTCCTTTATTTGGGTTTTTCGCCACTGTCTAAAACTCAAAAAATATCAAAAATACCTGTTCTTATTTAAAGAAATAATGGAGAAAAAATATATGAACACGCCACAATCATTCAGACATTACTTACGAACTGTATAATTTAAATTGTGACCTAATTCTCTTCTGTCAAATTATTTGACGTTTGTATTTGATAGCTGTCATTTACAAGCTCAGAAAATTTACCATGTAATACCACGGAATCCTAAAGGGCATTTAAATATTTGAATATTATTGCATCTGAAATAAGTCACTGCTTGTGGATTTTAGGGAGGACGTACTTTTTTGAAAATGATAAAGGGCTGCGATGAAAACAACTTTTTTGAAAATGACAATCGCTGGATCGATCTGAATTTTTAACAAGACAATGATACTTCCCATATAAGTGAAGAAACATTGGTATTTTGTATACTAAATGTCCAGATTGAGTAATTTTGAGAAATGAAGCAACGTTCATGTGAAAATGTATGGCTAAAATGATTCATTAGCTTAGGATTATCATCCAAACTACTATAGTCGAAACAGAGCCTAATTCAAATCCTGCTTCCGAAACTTCTATCTATTGAAACACCTGTTCCTTTTATTTTGGTAGAATAATAACATTTGTTGAAATGAATCTATAGAATTTTTTTTAGTTCATTTTGTCAATCCAACTTCCGACCCCCGTTTTCAAGTAAATTTCTTATCTTCAAGTCTTATATCTACAATTGTCCGAGTTTTGTTGGTTTCCAAGGCGTTAATAGTTGTTGGTTTATCGGCATAGACCGAAAATGCCGAGAGACAAAATTATTTCGAGTTGCTATTGAAATTTTCAGTTGATAATTCTATTTTTCAGTAAATAATCTCTAACAGGATATTGTGTGTAATTGTGAATACGTTTAGTGGTAAAAGACGAACAACTTATGGAACTTAGTCACACTATTTCAATAAGAGTAAAATCATGTGAAAATGTATGGCTATAATGATTCATTAGCTCAGGATTATCATCCAAACTACTATAGCTGAAACATAGCCATAATAATTCAAATCCTGCAACTTCTATCTATTAAAACACCTGTTCCTTTTATTTTGGCAGAATAATAACATTAGTTGAAATTAATCTATAGGAAATGTTTTTTAGTTCATTTTGTCAATCGAACTTCCGACCCCCGTTTTCAAGTAATTGGAGTCTTATATCTACAATTGTCCGAGTTTTGTTGGTTTCCAAGGCGTTAATAGTTGTTGGTTTATCGGCATAGACCGACGATTTAACATAACCTCAAAGATAATTTTAATGCGTTAAATCACATGACTTTCGTGGCCAATTAACAGGTATATTTCTTGAAATCATTTTCTTACCGAACTGTTCCCTCAATAAATCGATTGTTGCCTTGGCTGAATGATATGAGGAGCTGTCCTGTTGGAACCATATCTCCTCCAGATCAATACCATTCAAATTCGGAATTAAATAATCCACATAGTTGAATAACAAAGCCCAACTTGCGAACGGTCAGGAATTGATCAATTTGGATAATATCTTCATCAACACTGCTTAGCGATAGCAGGTTTTTTTCTTCGGAACGCATAGTTTTTGTATTGTTTTTGTTTTAATATTGAGCAAAGTGAAATGTGTTCGGAATTTGTCGATAATTCGGCGAATACATCATGAAGTTTAAATACACGAGAAATACATGGACTCTATAAGTTTGGCGTACAGAACACTGATTTTGAAAATACATTTCGACAATTTGCAAGCGTTAAATGTCCCAGGATGATTTGCCAGGCTATTGAGTCAAATATTTACAGACTTGCGCATAAACTCATAGTTCGTTCGACAGCGACCTCTATCGGAAGTTCGGAGACACTAGCAGGTATGTTAAAGTCACCCTTTAGAAGGGATATTAAAGGGAATCAAAAAATAAAAAATAAACTTAAATAAGCTAGACCTGTTAAAAAGTACTCGATTTTAGGGGGTTTAACCCTGGTGGATGTTTGTGACGGCAGAAAAGTGGACTGCGAATTTTATACGTGGTCGTACATCCATGAAGATGATGAATTCTCGGGTTGCCCAAAAACCGTCACGACTCACAAAATTGCCATAATGTCGTAAGTTCACAATGTCGTATTAAATGACCGCCAACTGACGCTACGCGAGCTAGCTGATACTGTAAACTGATCTGCTGTACTGATCTGTTAATTAAGACTTAACCATACACCCATTTGAATGAACACTTCTCAAGAGTTTAAACCGATTGTGCCGACAGGCTAAGAACTTTTCGAACGACCCTTTGCTTTAGATCATAAAGACGACATGTTTATTTTATGTTCTCTACATGTGATCTATTCGAACTTGTATGCGAAACTAAGACTCTAACTATAAATCGGTTAAAACTACTATATAGTAAAAATAAAACGTTTTGCGAAACGATTTCTTCCTAATCTCTTTATAAGGGAATGTAGGGTACAGAAACATTCGGAAAATACAGAGAACAGTTTTATAAGCGGCTTTTGTGTACGACTGTTCTGAACGAAACTTTACGAAATGGAAAAGCCAGCTTTTGATAAAATTAGTATCCGATATTTTTCAACCATTTTAGTTTTTACAAGCCAGACGATGAAATAACAAATGTATTGGAACTGGACAATTCGGATTCAGTTTCAATGGAAAAATGCCGAGAGACGAAATTATTTCGAGTTGCTATTGAGATTCTCAGTTGATAATTCCATTTTTCAGTAAATAATCTCTAACAGGATATTGTGTGTAATTGTGGAAACGTTTACTGGTAAAAGACGAACAACTTTTGGAACTTAGTTAAACTATTTCAATAGGTAATGTCTGAATGATTGTGGCGTGTTCATATATGTTTTTCCTTTATTTGGGTTTTTTGCCACTATCTAAAACTCAAAAAATATCAAAAATACCTAGAAATAAATACAACATAAGAACGACATTTAAAACAAAAAATACTCTTAGATGTCTATTAACAAAGACTAAACCAAACAATATACAACAAAAAACCAAGAATGTGATTTATAAAATTCCCTGCGAATGTGGCAAATTTTATATAGGTGAGACATCTAGACCGTTAGATGTTAGAGTAAAAGAGTAAAAAACCTTCTTATAAAGGGCGATTTTAATAAGTCTTCTCGAATTTGTCAACACGCATGGGAAACGGGTCATAAAATCAATTGGAATAATTCCAAAACGG
This sequence comes from Cosmopolites sordidus, assembly GCA_031761425.1. NCBI lineage: Eukaryota > Metazoa > Arthropoda > Insecta > Coleoptera > Curculionidae > Cosmopolites > Cosmopolites sordidus. The sequence continues at coordinate 231,465 of JARFXV010000710.1, read as the reverse complement.
TATTAAAAGAATCGGCAACAAAATACAGAAGATTAAAAGAAACTGCTATAATTATTTAAATAAAAATAATTATATTGCTATGCATTCGGTAGATTTAAATTCAATATGGTTCCCGATTCTTAAGAATGCAATTAAACACATTTAAACATTTGAATACACAATCAGTACAATAAACAATCACACAGTAAACATTACCTATATATATTTTTTGGTAGTATGTCACTGTCATGAAAATATATTGTTGTCAATGTAAGTATCGTTGATATAGAAGAATTGATCGTTGACATACACAAAAAAATATATTTACTTTCACTCGTTACTTTATATATTACAAATTAATATAATTTATTTTTGAAAACGGGGGGAGAGTACCCTCCGAAACGTTAACGTTAAACATTTGTAAAATTTTTTAAAACATTTTTATATTTTTAAAATTTTATTCGTTAGGCAAATTTATTACAAAAAAGAATCACTGAGAAATTTGTCTCCGTTTGGTTTTTTGTTTTTACCCAGTGATTCTTTCTTTACATAAGAACAGGTATTTTTGATATTTTTTGAGTTTTAGATAGTGGCGAAAAACCCAAATACAGGAAAAAAAATATTTCAATAGGAGTAAAATCATCGTTTGAAAAAAAAGTTCTTATAACAAAGTTCAAAAACCTACGGGTTTCCCCGAAAAACAATTACCAAGTTATTAAACCGCCAATCGAAAAGCAATGAAACGAACTATCATTTTATACAAATAAGTATATGTGTATATATTCTGTGTAAAAGTATATTTGGCAAATAATAATTGGTATTCGTTTAATGAATAAACTATAAATAAACGAATGAACATTGTTAAAACAATTTTTTAAAAACTAGAAATCAGTTATAACGTCTAAAAAACGAAAGTGGCCACGTCGCATTGACTAATTGACATGATCCCCACGACAAAGGGAGCTGGTGATAAAAAATATTTCAGTAAGTGTATTTAAATTCCATTTAAAATCAAAATGGTAGTCCGTACGCGAATATCACGATATGTTTCTTATATACGGAGAAGCTACTACCAACCACATTAGAAATATACTAGGAATTTTTCAATGGGTTCGGAAAAACATGTTAGAACGATGCCAAGGTTGCATAGATTAAAATGGTGGATATTTTGAGTATTTAATTTAATAAAATAACTAATCATGTGTTTCTTCATGTGATGTCAATCGTTTAAAGCTTGATGTCAACCGTGTTATGGTGTAAAAAATTAGTGCTAGTAATTTCGATCTTGACATTAAACGACAATAATTTGTTTGATTTTCTTTTTTTTTGTTTAAAAAAACAAACCAAATGTGGTTGAAATGCTAAAATGTATAGAATACATAGTTACGAACGGTCTCGCACAGTCTGACTGTTGCGGACGTTTACCGCAGGATGGCATAGCTGCATGTGATTGCAGCTACCATTCGACAGGCCGATTCATATGGTCATGGCTTTAGTTGTCACTTCATCTGCTCTTCAGGCGTTCAGCTTGAGCCCAACTGAGCACGGGTGTATATGTTACATCTAATATTTTCACGGATGGTAGATAATGTTTCTAAATCATTCCGGGTGTCGATCCGTTGACTCTGTGTATGGAAATCCCTTCTGAAATAAAGAAGAAACGCGACAACGTGGCGGCGAAGTAGAAAAATCAATAAACGGACGCTCGATAGCGTTGCCGAACCCCGCAAATAATCCCGAACTATCCCGATATAATCTGCGCGGTCGGCGGTCGGTTATAAAAGCGAGCACAACGATCCGTGAACGTCAGTTGGACTCTTCAGTCGAAGCGGTCAATATATATATATATATATATATATATATATATATATATATATATATATATATATATATATATATATATATATATATATTGTTACCCGTTTTGGGGCTTCAAAAAAAATACAATATATATTAATATGGTGAATATTTCCCAGGGCTAATTACTGCTCAGAGAACATGAGATTCTCAGGCGATAAAAGAAAACATTATTCGGTACTTAGACATTTATTAGCATCATTTAAAAAAATATCGTGGAAGCCAAAGAATAAGAGAGGGATTTTTGGTTATAATCAGAAATTAACTATGTTAGTAAAATACAGGCACTTTAGTAAAGATGTCTTATAGATAAGAAACAGTAATAAACCTAATATAATATGACTAGTAAGATGATAACTTATCTTTGGTCAGTCAATCCACGAAGCTCCCCGATGAGTGTCGCACGGGCCACGTGAGGCGGAACGTTGGTCTGTCTACCCCTTACAGTTTCCGATATCCCGTGGGTCTGCTCCTGTGGGTCGTGAGGACTTCGAGGACACCCAAAGACGTGCGTGGAAAGAAGCCAAAGATTCACCCGGACTAACCACGTGTACAGGAAAATATCAAATTAGGGAATCAATCCACTACCAAAAAAAAAAACTAGAAAGAGGTTTTATAAATATTGTGACAAATATTTTAATTAGGTTAAAATTATTCTTACCCCTATCTGGGTTAAAAAAGAATTATTCGTCGGACGACAAATAATCGTACGGCCACGAGGGTTCTCTAACTACGATGGTCCAAAATATACCTCGATAGGTTTCGGGGGCAGCTCGCAGTGTGTTAGCAATAAAAATCCAGCAAAGCTGACAAATAAACTCGGCACTATTCCCAAAATATCCCAAACTCCAAGATTCTAATCAGCGGAAATTCTGCACTGGGTCAAGGTCTATTGCTGCACTGTCGACTGCTCTCGAAGGTGGTCGGAAGGAGAAGAGATAGGAGAAGACCAAAAATGGTTCCTTCCAAAATCAAGCCGGCGAAGTAATTTAGTAGCTCTCCGCTAGAGTACTGCCAATCAACCAAACTACCAGTACCGGACTGAGATGAATGAAAGTGAGTGAAAAGTGTTTTGTAGTGATTCCAGGAAGATAAACTAAAATAAAGATAAACTAACGAAACATGGTACCCACCCTCTGCCAAAGCCTAATCAAATATGAGCAAGAAAATACGTAATCAACTCTTACAAATTCTCGATACGGTCGCAACAAAGTACGGCCCTGTATCCCGACTTACTACGCAGTACCGGATATGCAAAATAACTACGCACCAGGCTCGACGCAAAATGTACTCCATTTCCTTTTCAGTACCTTCGCCAAAATGGCAAAATATGGAAAGTCTAAGTAACTGAAATTCCAACACAATACAACCAAACCTGGTAAGCAAATATAACCGTAACAATATATATATATATATATATATATATATATATATATATATATATATATATATATATATATATATATATATATATATATGCTAGAATTTTTCTTCCGGGTGTTAATCCGTTCGTTTAAGAAATTTTCACATTCTTGGCGACGTTTCGCCAAAATGTTATCTGGCATTTTCAAGTATTTGCTGTCTTCGTAGACAGCTTCAAACTGAGGGTTAGATCGCCGAGCGTCGCAGCTTCGTTCGCACGGGTCCGTAGAGCGTATCGTGTAGGGTCGGTCGATTAGTTTGGTTGGTTCCATAACGCTGGTATGTGAAGGGCATCATCTCGTCTATTTAATTTTTAAGATAGCGTAGTGGGGTCGTGAAGAGATATGTTACGCTATCTTTTAAGCATACCGAATACCTCCATTCAAGGTTGTGGAACGAGTGTATCGCATAGTTTCGACTGATGCACCGTACATTCACCGTAGGATGGCCGCGAGTTGCACTGAGATTGCGACCCGCCATCAACATGGCCAGTTGACTTGGCCTGGCTCTGATCGTTTCCAATCAGCTGTCTCCTTGCATCAGGCATCAATCTGACGACGGCTGTTAGGTTTGGTCGTGAGCATTAACAATCACCAGCTAGCTTTAAGTTGGACGTTGGTATTCGTCTGATGGAAATGTTAGCCACATACCATATAAAGTGGTCATGTCCGATGGCTCAAGAGTTGCGAGGTGTTATAAAAATCGTAGTGGACCTATTATATCTTTTTGGTATCAAATGTCGACGGAACACAATTGGATTTTTAATGTGGATTTTTAATAATTACAGAATATAGTCATAGTATAAACACAAATCTTATAAAATATATATCTCATAGTGTTGTATTTTTATTTTGTTCTCCAGTATATTTCCTATAACTGTTTAATCTAAGTCATAAATTTACCATTCGAATCTAACGTAGATATAATCAATGTATTGGAAATTAACGCTTCAGATTTAGTTACAGTGGATAATTGACGACATATCACAATATCTCTACGAGATGTTGAAGTTTCCAATTGGAAAAAAAATTACTTTTAAGTAAATAACTTAAATTTCAAATTGTATTTAATGGAAAGGAAGATTTCTGGAAAACGCCGATAAATTACAGGATTATCTCAAGCCATTTCCTATTTGTTTTCATTTCCCGAGTGCTAATCTAAATTAAGTGTGTAAATAGACGATATTTTTTCAAACAATTTTATACTGAAAACATAATTTAAAAAAATGAATCTTGAAGTCTACGCGCGAATGCAACATGAAACGGTGATTAATGAGAAATTAAATATAATAAGTTATTTATTATATAAACAAGTTCCCTGTAATTTAACATGGCGTTTAGTAATAGCAGTAGATTCTGCAATGTCATTAATGAGTCTGAATACAAAATTCATTTTGAAAGATTTCAATTGCTTTGTGGATGATTCCTTCACTTCAAACTGCTCTTGATGTACATGCCTTCATTTCTTCAGTAGAGCACAAATCATTTCAGTTTCTGTGGAAAAACTTACTATTAGCTCGTTGTTTTATTGCGGTTTGTTCCACCAACGCTACAAAGTACTCTAAGCTACAATAGTTTTATAATATACATTTTATGTCATTATAAATATACAAGAAAAGCGTCTTGAAGTTCTTGGTGGCAAAAGTAGAACTGTGTCGTTAGATAATCATTCAAAAGTGAACCTTCTATTTTCACGAATCTTTCACGAACAAGGTATCTTTCCTTATTTAGTATTGGATTTTCCTACCTTTTGGTATAAAACTATGTTAGAATTGGGTTTATAGGGTATATGTCGCATTATCCCTCCCTAATCTTCTATCTTTATCTTTTCCCATTTTACACCTTTCGTTTCTGAAGCTATTCGGACTTCAGAAACGAAATGTCTGTGTGTGTGTGTGTGTGTGTGTGTGTGTGTGTGTGTGTGTGTGTGTAAAATCTCGACGTTTCGGCTTCCACTTTAAAGTCATTATCAAGAGAATTTAGTTGATTTGCTCCGAGGCCTCAATCTGCCTACTCCTCAGGGTTCACAATTAGAAAATACTCCAAATCTAAAACGCAGTTTTATCCGAAAACCTAGTAATTCTACCATTACGGACCGCAGAAGCCTTTCCGAATATATATATATATATATATATATATATATATATATATATATATATATATATATATATATATATATATATATATATACATACATATAATAAAAACATCAGGTCAGTCTGCTGTAGGTGAAATTTATTACATTAGAATTTAAATTAAGGTGTGATGCGAAAATCGTGATTTATTATCAACCTTATTTTTTTGAATTTAATAATAAATCACGATTTTCGTATCATACCTTAATTTAAATTCTAATGTAACAAATTTGACATACAGAAGATTGACCTGAGGTTTTTAAATAACTTATGCCAAATGGAACTTGTTTTGCACCCTTGAAAGAAGAATAAAAATTCTGTGTTTATATAGTTTGTGGTTTAATAGTTTTCGTCCACAAGTCTAATTACTATATATATATATATATATATATATATATATATATATATATATATATATATATATATATATATATATATATATATATATACATTTTTTTTTTGAGAGTTTTGAAACTTTGTAAAGCTGTAAGGTTTCAAATATTTTTGAATATGTTCAAATCTGAGTTTGTTTCCTTACTTATAAATAAACTTGCGCAGATCAGTGAATTTTGTATGATAAGAGTGTTTGAGGGACATATTAGGAAAGAAAATTTCCCAAGTTGGAAAATAGTTACGGAACTTACACTGTTCCGTCTCTGTATAAGAAATAAATTCTACATTTATCCCATTTTTATTGTTATGTCCTTGCTTTCCATGTAAATTTATAGTTCGTTTATCGTTTCGATAAAGAAAACTCTCACATTTCAGTTCGATTTTTCTCCTATATTTTTATCATGTTTACTAACCTGTTTTTATCTTTCTTTTTTTTGAAATACGTATAAGGTCTGATATTTCATATTCAATAAAATTACGAATCGAAGAGCTGAAAGTTCTTCTTGGTATTTTGCACGATGTTTTCGTGAAAATGTGGATATCTCAAGATTGATGCACCAGATATTAAACTAACCATAAGAAAATTGAGATCAGAATTTTGCTTTATGATAGTAATAAAATATAGGTAGGCAAAACTTTTGTGTGATATTAAATTATAAACTTCAACATTCCATGCGTTTTTTGCTTAAAAATCCATATATTTCAGAAGGAAAATATTATCCAAAGATTCAAAATATTATCTATAGATTGGAGTTTAGTGTTTCACACAGAAGGTTACAAAAGAAGTATTGAAACACCTTCCTTGTCATCTTTTTGGCAAAAATGTGGATTTGCGAAAGTGCGATTAATATTTAGAAACAACCAATTTAATGATTTATTGTCAAAACTTTAATTTTAAAAATTAAAAAGAAATTTAAAAAAATGTAGCCCCATAAAAGTGTATTGTTTTCGTCGTTCGGTTTTTTTAATTCTTGAATAAAACACAGAATTTGTGTTGATTTCAAAAAACTTTTATTGATAATTGTGTATGACAATTAAACGGGAAATATAATATCTACCAAATGACCACCTCTTGCTTGCTCTCAAAATTTTAGAAGACATTTTGGCATAACCGTGGCTCTATTTCACTAATAATTTGAATAATTTCATCCTTTAGATCAGGAATCGATTGTGGACTGCTCTTTCAGACTTGGCTTTTCACGTAACCCCAAATAAAATAGTCTAACGGTGTCAAATCACATGATCTTGATGAAGAATTAACATCACCGTTTCTTGCAGTAACTAATAACTAGCCCGGGAAATTGTTATTAGCACAGTATAGCGCCATCCTGTTGGAACCACATATCCTCCAGATCAATATAATTCAATTCAGCCCACAAAAATCCAGTTATCATCTCACGATATCGAACGCCATTCATAGTTACAGCTTCATGAGCAGCATTCTGAAAGAAATACGACCCAATTCACTTCCTGGCCATAATGCACACCAAACAGTAACTCGTTTAGAATGTAAAGGTTTCTCATAAATCGATCTTGGATTTATCTCACCCCAAATGCGACAATTTTCTTTATTAATAGAGCCACCAATTTCAAAATGGGTTTCATCTGAAAAGATATTTTTTTGAGAAAAATTATCTGTTGGTTCTTTGATCCAATTGCCAAATGCATGACATTTTGAATGATCCAGTGGCTTTAGTTCCTGTATTATTTGAACCTTATATGCTAAATATATGCCTTCAAAGCTAAATCCTTTCGTAAAATACGCCATGTTGTAGATTTACTGAGTCTAAGTTATTGTGAACGTCAATATGCTCTTGTGAACGATCGCTACGATTATATATTGCTCTTCGTTTATCTCCCACCGTAACAGGTTCTTGACATTTTTGAACAATTCGGTTGATTCAGATGGATGATTGTTCAAACCGTAGATATCACGTAATTTTCTAAAAACCATTTCCACTGAACGTCCATTTTATAAAAAAATTCAACAATTTTAATGACTCCATTTTTATAAATGTCATACATTAAACTTTTGAAATGATACTAGACTAGGCAAATTCACAACGCCATCTGTGTTTTATTAAAGAACTATACAAAGGAAACCTGGTCATCCAGATATCTGAATTACAAATCCCAACACCGACTTGCTCAAAAAAATCAGTAGTTATTGGCGTAGCTGACAAAGCTATAAAATTATCAGATCCCGAATTCCGAGGGAACACAAAAAATTGCGCAGAAATAATTAATTCCCAAAGGAAATGACATACATTTTTTTAAAAAATAGTTTCATTTATTTTATAATCAATACCAAAGAAACAACCAAAAAATAAAATATCATATCTCTCACTTCCCTACGTATCAGGCCTATCTGAAAAAATCCAAAAAATACTTGTGCTACATAACATAACATACTAAAACAATAATAATAAAGCAATTTCCCAAATAAAATAATAAAAAAAACAATGTATACGCCCAACGCGGATCTAGAAACGTACAGTTGATCGTAGAAAATATTCTCAAATAGTATGGCCTTGATATAAGTTGAGCTGCTGTCGCTAATATATCGCAGTCGATCGAAAAAATAGCTCTTTTGTCTGTTATGTGGACAGTGGAGTGTGATGAGAGATGTGAGTGAGAGATTTACCACTAAACACCAAAACGCTTTTTTGAACTGCTCGACGCACGTTTCGCTAACCATGTTAGCATCATCAAGAGATGATTTAATATAATTCTGAAACTAAGCTATGTTCTATTTATATGAAAACCATACCTAACGAAGCGTGTAAAAATCATGAACCGTGAAGTGTACTAAGCCTTACATTAATAATTGAAAAAGTTGACTGAAAGGAATCGGTCCTTTATCTCGGTTCATAATTTTCTTACACTTTTCTATTTGAAAATGCATCTGAAACATGAAAGCATTCTGTATATGAAAGCATTCAAATAGAAAAATGTAAGAAAATCATGAACCGAGATAAAGGACCGATTCCTTTCAGTGAACTTTTTCAATTATTAATGTAAGGCTTAGTACCCTCCACGGTTCATGATTTTTACACGCTCCCTTAGGTATGGTTTTCATATAAATAGAAGATAGCTTAGTTTTAGAATTAGATTAAATCATCTCCTAATAATGCTAACATGGTTAGCGAAACGTGCGTCGAGCAGTTCAAAAAAGCGTTTTGGTGTTTAGTGGTAAATCTCTTCAAGTTTAGTGGAGTGTGATGCCGATTCGTGTCGTTAATGTTTATAGAGTTAAATCAACCAGTGATAAAAACCTAGAAACAATTAAAAAAAAATGACAAACATTCTTTATGGAATACCTGCAATGGGTAAGATAAAAAAATAAAATGTAACAACGTTAGAATAGCAACAGCGATAAAAAATTCTTAGAAAACTGTTTTCGGATGAAGGTCGAGTCATGACCGAAACGTTAAATAAAAAGGAGGAAACAAAAAAACCTGAACACCTAACTTTTATTTCTTAAAATTTATACGGACTAATATTCTCAAGAGAATTAACCTATATATATATATATATATATATATATATATATATATATATATATATATATATATATATATATATATATATGAACACTTTTGTTGGTTGCTTGACCGGGAAGGAGCCCCACCTATCCCTTCAACTGGATGACATATGTTTCGTCTCTCGAGGTTCAGACTCTTCAGGGCGCCCACATATACCATACCATCAAGAATAGGGAGACCCTATCCACAGCCAACAACCCATGTTTTCGCCGACCTCCCGTCGGATGGCGTATATATGTAGTGTTAGATTTTCTTGGACTGCGTCCAATGAGACAGCAGTAGCTGAGTGTCATCAGACACCCAACCGTTGGGTTCCTTCAGGGTCAAGCAACCAACAAAAGTGATCATTTAGGCGGAGACGCAGGTTGTTGTGTGTTCCACATGAGATTGTGGAACCCAACGGTTGGGTTTGGTTTGGCATGTGCTACTCCCTACCTAAAAAATTTTGCCCCTTGCCCTATCCAAAAAATTAAAAAATGAAATGAAAATTTGATGTTTAATAGTTACACTGGTATTTCTACACTGCAAAGTGTGTGTATGATAGTAAGAAATGTAAAATTTCTTTTACCAGAGAGCGTTTACTATAGTGCGAAGCGCATGTGATTGAAAAGACTGAAGTCTTTTAATCGATGAGGTTGGGAGGAACGGGTACCAGGTCCGTAAATAAGGGCTGATCTGACCATGGACTTGTACAGGGTTAGTTGGTTGTCGAGCGTGAGCTTACTTCTTCTGTTGATTAAGGGTACAGCATACGAATCATTCCGTAGCTTTCCCGGTGGCTTTCTTGAGATGCCACATCCACGTAAGGGCCTTATCGAACTCGAGTCCCAGATAGTGAGCCGATTTGGCCCACTTGATAGGGATTCCGTGCATAAGGATATTCTGACGGATTATCATCTTTCTTCGGGTAAAAAAGACAGCCTGGGTTTTGCTGCGATTGATTGCTAGTCGCTAACGGCCGCTGTATATATATATATATATATATATATATATATATATATATATATATATATATATATATATATATATGTATATATATATTTATATATATATATATATATATATATATATATATATATATATATATATATATGTATATATCTATATATATATATATATATATATATATATATATATATATATATATATATATATATATATATATATATATATATATATATATATATGTATATATCTATATATATATATATATATATATATATATATATATATATATATATATATATATATATATATATATATATATACAGCGCCCGTTAGGTATCTCCAAAAGAATCCTTTTAAAAACCTCAGTTCATCTATTTTTTCATCGAAATCACTCTTATATAATTCAACGTCCATAACTGAATAGTAAATATGTACCGAATATGAAGATAGACTTGCTCTATCGGAGGCTTAGTAGATTCTAATATCCAGGAAGCTATGTGGACAGTAATACAGCTACTGGTAGGGTCATCCATGTCAATAGGAATTTCGCATGTTAGGAACTGTTAATTCGAAACTTCACAATCAGTCTGATAAGCGTGACGAGATATGATTAATAACCTCCTTCAAAAACATATTGATGATGTTTGTCCAATGATGAACACTAGGAGGCTAAAAAAGATAAAGAACGAATATGGAAATATTTGGTTCTACCGATCGTTTAATTTGAATCGAAGTAGTAGTAAATGTAATAAATAGTAGTAGTAGCAGGAGGGGCAGCAGCACCAGCAGCAGCAGCAGTAGTAGTAGTAATAGTGAATGAGCAATCAATCTTTAATTGGACGGAAATCTTGCTTATCGGTAGCGAAAATTTGTTAGAGCGAGTCTTGCTGTTAACTCGATGTATGTTTACACTGTACGTTTTTATAACATGCAAAAGTATTTGCCTGTAACATGTACTGTTCACTGCAAAAGTTGAGAATAAAAAACTCTATTTTGAAGCAACATTTTATCCAAACTCGGTGCTGAAGTTCCGGTAATCAGGCTAACATAAAAAGTCTGCCAGTGCTAAGTCTGGAAATAAGATCGTTATCGATAGTTACCGTACTAAGATGGTTATTTTGCCAACTAAATAATGAGAAAGGGCTCCAATGTAAAGAGAAAACAAAATGTAAAGTTTCTTCAAAATGTAGATGGTGTTATGCGCACATTTTCTTTCACATAGCTTAAAAATTATACATACATATTCAAAGCTGTGGAAAGACTGTTAAAAACGGACTACCTCAGGGATCAGTGTTAGCAGTCCTGTAGCAAAGACCTCACAACTGACCTGGCCGTCCACGAGTCGTACTATAGGAAGTGGCGAGTGATACCTAATCCTTCCAAATAAGAGGTATGTGCTTTCTATCTCTCGACAAGACAAGAATATGCTGAACTGGACATGGTTTTCGGGGCAAAAAGGCTTAGGCACCATCCCACCCCGACTTATCTTGGCCTCATCCTGGACAGATCCCTTGCTTACAGGCAGCATTTCTCCGGGGTGGCACAGAAAGTTAAGAAGGAATAAAACAATTTTTTACTTTGTTATCTATCACTTTTATTTTTAAACAAAATTTGTGTGATTATAGTTTCGCAAAACGACTTTACATTCTCAAACACTACTTTAAAACTAAAACTTTGAGAATATAAAGTCGTTTTACGAAACTATAGTCACACAAATTTTGTTTAAAAATAAAAGTGATAGATAAAGTAAAACATTGTTTTATTCCTTTTTAAAAAATGAACTATCACAAAGTAACGGACAAATCAATCAATAATTATAAAGTTAAGATGCGAAACAACATTATTCACAAGTTGGCAGGATCATCCTGGGGAGCGAACGGTTAGACACTCCGAACATCTACGCTACCACTCGTTTACTCTCCAGCAGAGTACTGTGCCCCTGTCTGGTACAAAAGTAAACATACTTATAAACTGGATATCCAGTTGAATGACACATATGAGAACTATATCTGACACCGTGAAATCAGCACCCACCGCCTGGCTCCCCCCTTTGTGTAATATTGCTACTCCGGAACTGCACAGGCTGAAGGCAGCGAAAGAACAATGCGACATAATACACGATGCAAATATGTCATAATTGCCCACACATAAGGACCTGAACAACCTGCCACGGTATAGACTGAAATGGCGTCATCCAATTGGGATAGACACAGACTTGAAAAATGGCGAAGATATTAATGAAAGGTGGATATTTGTCCTTCAAAACAACCGTACCAGGAATCTCGCCCTTATCAATCTGCGGGATAAGAAAATGCTGGGTTTGAGCCTGCCGAGAAGCACCTGGAGTCGATTGAACAGGTTTCGAACCGGACATGGCAGATACAATAACTTGCTGTACAATTGGAACATGGCAACTTCGCCTGAATGTGACTGCGGCGACCTATATCAAACAATGAAACATCTGGTGAACTCCTGCCCTTTGAGAAGTCTCCCAGGGGGCCTACGGAAACTCAATGATGCCACGCCGGCTGCACTGATATAGCTCGATGATCTCGACGTGGATGTTGGATCGACGCCTCTGGTTGGATCTTTGTATATATGCGCGGTATACGTATGTATTTTTTTTTAATGATATTTTGATTTTATGTGTACTTTGAGATATATATTTATATTTATACTTATTTTTACTAATACTTGGTTTATGTCTGTTTTTATCTGACTTTATTCTTTTTTTTTGCTTATATTCAAGTGTCCAAAATATAATATATTGCTAGTTCTTCTTTTATTATATCAAATATCACAATGTAGTGTCTCATACGAAATATATATATATATATATATATATATATATATATATATATATATATATATATATATTATATATATATATATATATATATATATATATATATATATATATATATATATATATATATATATATATATATATATATATATATATATATATATATATATATATATATATATATATATATATATATATATATATATATATATATATATAGTATGATTCAGAATTTCCTTATTCATCAAATAAACTAATATAATTCATATAGTTAAATTAGGGTTCGGTTAATGAAATTGCCGACGAGGAAGGCAAATTACCCTAACCGTCCTTATCAGAAACGCATAAAAATGCCAATGAATATCGATAGCGGATCTCTCCAACGTCCAAAGGTACAATAATCTTCTTAAATTCCTATTCAGTTTCCAACAACCGCAAACTGAAGAGATCCCGTGCGCGGCCTTATCGGACTTGATCTACAATCATAAAACCCCATTATACATCCCTGCCAATTACGTCTGGAAACCGATACAACATAAACTGAAATCCCATCTCTATTTTCGGTTAATTAGTTTTTGGACCCTGCGCGAACCTAACTCGTCGAAAATCCAACCACAAATATCAGTAAAAAGTTTAATACAAGTTAATAGGAAACATGAACATTTTGTTCAACTTGTTTTGAACAAAATTTATTGCTATTCGTTAAGGTTGTAAATATACCATGAAAGTGTTTAAATCAGTCGGATAGTTTTTGTTGTGTGTGTGGAGAATCAAGTTTTATCTCTCAGCGTCGAAATTTCACACCATTAGTAAACAAACAGGGGGGGGGGGGGTAACAAGGGTTACTTTGGTTTTCCAGTGCGCCATGAAGATAAATCCTGGGTGCGATATATCTGCTGTGTAACATATGTGGCAGTTCTCCTGGGTTGGACTAATGGATTTAGACATATGCCCTTTGCTATGCCACTAATTTGGACGGAACCAACATATCACGTAAGTTAATGTTATTCTTGTTTGACTGCTATAAAGGGTATCACAACTAAGTCGAATCACAACATAAATGAAGATGTACTTTTACCACCCTTGCATATAAAACTCGGCCTTATAAAAATTTTGTAAAAGCGATAGGCAAAAATGGTAGTGGATTTTTATATCTGAAAGAGAAATTGCCCAAAATTAGTGACACAAAAATTAAAGAGGGGATATTTGTAGGGTATGGAATATGGAAACTAATGAAGGATAACAGCTTTCAGCAAAAACTGAATGATCTTGAAAAGCCTTGTTAGGTGATCTTATTACAATCTAAATTAAACAGACGTTTTCATGTGACAAAAGAAGTTTGAATTTTGTAGACCAGTGTAATTAGTTATCAGTATGGTCTCGACAATATTTTTAACTGCAGTATAAATTAGAACTAAATATCGGCTTGTTGGTCCAATCATAATAAAATAATTAAACTATACTACAATGTTGCAGATATCATCAGTGGCGGCACGTGGGTTTTTAAAGTGGAAGGGCGTAGAAGAAAATAGTGCTGCTTTTTTTTGCCTACCCCTTGCTCCTTTTTACTTTTCATGCAATTGAAACCCTATACAGGAGGTAAACCAGGAAAATGAGTTAAAGGAAAGAAAGTGAACGGAAATAAAATATGGTGTTTTGCTCTGAAAAATTGTTTACTGTGATAAATGCTGGAGGGGCAGCTCCCCAACGCCTTCCCTCACAAGCCGCCACTGGATATCATATAAGATTTAAAATGAAAAACATAGAAACTACTTTCGAAATTTTCAGTATCCACTATTAATAATTTTATCAAAACATAACAAACCCAAACTGAACGGTTTTATAATAAGATATTTCAAGTTAAACTTTTCTATCAAATATAATAAATTATGGTCATCCTTTATAAAACTTTGGGAGTTTTCTTTTACCCCATCCCCTGCATCTATAAAAGCAATAAATCTAAAATTGTCTGTGCGAAACTACCAAAATCTATTCCACAAGTCGACCGCTAGAAAGGTGTCTGTTAAATGTACATTTTTATAAAAATCTTAATGCGAAGCCAATCGTGTTTGACACTCAAGTTTCTTTTGAAACGACATTTAAATGCAATATCATTAAAGTTTCAATTATGTTAAGATTTCGATGTTCAAAACTAACGTGGTGTTACACTTTTTCTTTCACCTGTAACTTCTTACTAAATTTTTATATTAAAGAAAATTAAAAATTTGCAATTTGGCAACAATGGTGTTGCTAGGTGATATCTGAGATATACATCGTAAAGTTTGACATTGTTGACTGTATACGTACTCAGTCAAAAAATCATTCAAATCATTCAAAAAATGGAATTAATCCGTGAGAATTTTCGTGCTCTGATTTACTACGACATTCGACGTGAATTATCTCAACAGTGCATCGATCAACTCGCTTCGACTTTTAGCGATGAAGCATCATCTAAAACCACTATATATCACAGGTTTAGTGAATTCAATCGTGGCTATCGTTTGCGCATGGACGAATTTAAAGAAGGTCGTCTAAAATCGGTTATTGTGCCAGAAAACATCGATACTGTGCGCGAATTTATAAAGCAAGATCGTCATGTGACATACCGTGATATTGAGGAATCAGGCAATTAGTATGATAAGCATACACAAGATTTTACATAAACATTTTTACATGACGAATCTTGGTTCTATTCATGAGTCCGAAAGTAAATAGCAATCGACTGAATGGGTCTTACAAAATGAGCCACACTCAACAAAAGTTGTTCGCGCAAGAAACACTTTGAAGCAAATGGTCGTCTGTTTTTTTGGGATAAATGGACAGGAGGCTATAGTGCCACTAGAGAATTGTAGAATGGTCAATTCTGAATGGTACACAACCATTTGTTTGTCAGAGGTCTTTGAAGAAATAAGAAAAAACAACCAGTGGAACAGGACCATTCATCATGACAACGCGGGCTCTAACACATCGGACCGAACAACTCAGTATTTGATTGGTCAAAACATTGAATAGATGGATCACCGTACAGTCCTGATTTTACACCCAATGATTTATTTTTGTTCCCATCCGTGAAGAATAAACTATGTGGTCAATGATTTGCGAGGACAGAAGAAGCGGTTAATGCGTTCAAAATGTATGTTTTGGAGATACCTCAATCGGAATAGAAAAAGTGCTATGAAAATTGGTTCAAATTTATGCAAAAGTGTGTTGATCATCGCGGAGAATATTTTGAAAAACAATAAAACCATTTCAATGATAAATATTTGTTTTTTTTATTATTCCGGATATATAAATATCAACCCTCGTATATATATATATATACTTACTAATCCTAATTTTTATTAAGAATAATTAATTAAGTTGTTCTGAAAAAGGGATTGGTTGTAAGTTTTTATTCACAATGGCTCTCTCTTAGCTTTTTCTGCCTTCTTTACCCTTATTTTAGATTGATGGATGAGGATAATATATGACAGAAATATTATATATTTTCTCATATAAAATAATGAAATAGCAGATAATAATAGTGTTAATGCATTTTTTACTATAATTGCTAAGTGTACCGTATTTATTCTTGCTTGACAATTGACATGAGAAAAACTTTCGGCTGCTATGTCCACCATTCTTCCAATTGCTGACAATTCCCAGATCCTTCAGATCTGTATACGCAAAACTCTCAAAACGTTATTTGATTCAGATAAATATTTAGAAAAGCATTTGTCTCTTGCAGCGAATCTTGCTATGTGAACTAATACGATTGAATAAGGAAAATTGATAAACTTCCTTTACAGAAGTTGTATAGAATGTTTGAATAGAACCCAGATTACCGCAGAAAACTCAATCTTGCGCACTGCCTTTCTTATTATTTATCCTACGTTATGTTAGGCAGACAATACCTTAATATATATCATTTTAATCTTTTAGAACTTCCTATCAGGCGTGAACAACAATACCAAATAATTTTTTCGGTAAGTTATCGTTTGCTAGTGATCACTTCCTTCGCCATTTCTCTCTTTATCAGTACCCACGCACTTTGGAACAATATATATTTTTCACCCGTACTTCACGTGGGTTCCCTGTCCGATTCCATTCAGCCTCAACCATAGCGTCTGCAAGTGTCTCCCCGAGACCCGCTTCTGGCTTTATTGTCATTATCAGCTGGGCTCGAGCGGAACACAAGGAAAGCGGTCTAAAGGAAAACGGTTGGGAAACCAAACTATGTCAAGTGACCATGATGATGGCGGGTTATAATATCACAATCACACCATACCTCTCTACGAACGTCCCCATTTTTATAACATATTTTTTTTTTAAATTACTTTAAAATAAAACTAAAATTTTATATGATTTTCACCGAATTATATTATTTTGAGATGTTTCATCAACACAGTGGCTGGACAGATGTAAACATCTCTTACAATGCATTATTCGACTCAGATTTATGTGACCAAGTACCATTATTTTTAGCTGTGGAACACGCTGGTAAATTTTGTTCCGTACAATTCGGGACATCCTATATATATATATATATATATATATATATATATATATATATATATATATATATATATATATATATATATATATATATATATATTATGATATTTTTTTATTGTATTTATAATTTTCTAAGTGAATTTCCGGTAGCATAATTGCGGGGTCCCTTTGAGTAACCCCAGTTAAATATCGTGATATTTCTGAAAGTATGCAAAAAATTATCTATTGGTTCATTCATAATATTGTGTTGCCCGGATAGTTTGTAGGGATTTTCTTAAGAGAAAGAGGACCGTAAATAGTTTATGTTATCATTTATTTAGTTTATTGTGTAATTACCATTGTTATTTACAACTATTTGCTAACGTAGTGTAGGTCCATGATACATTTTTATTGATCAAAATGCCAACAGGTTGTTCTTCATCCCTTCTTTCACTTTCAAAGATGTCTCATTTAAAAAATACAGGAACGGACGGAATAGATGATAATCTGAGGGTGCGATGTTCGGTAAGTAAGGTGAATGGGGCAAAACATCCCAGCGGAACAGTTTTTTCCGTGATCTGACTCTAACCGTCTAGTCGTGTATTGTCATGATAAAATGCAACGCCTTTTGTGTTGTTTGGTAATTCTGGCAATTTTTCTTGAATTGCTGCCTTCAATCGGCGCGGGGATGAATGCGGTCCAGCAGATTTCCATCATTAAATTCTTGAGGGATCCACATACGTCAATTCATCGTATTGACAAACGCTGCCATTTTTTTCAGATGGTTAAAAACGGTCTATTAGTTAATTTTTAACTTATCTGTTATCTCGTGGACCATATATCTTCGGTTATTGTGTCCTTTATTTCCTCGACATCAGTGTTTAAAAAACAGCTGGATCAATGCCGGTTTTCCAGATCAAAATCTCCATCCTTGAACTGACCAAACTACTTTTGCACCAGGGTCTCTCCAACAGAATCCTCTCCGTAAAAAAATCTTGTTTTTTGTTTGGACAGTGTTCTTGCTCTTTTTGAAATAGAAAAGCATAAAGTGGCCTAAATGCAAGTTATCGACCGACAACTTGACTAACTGAAGGCGAATCGAAGCGAATCTGAATGTCAACATTGTAAATACCACAAAAATTAATAACATGCAAATAAATATTATTAATCCAATACTAATTTTGTTTACAAGTATTAAAAGAGTCTGTAATGGAAAATCCCTACGTAATTCTTAGACAACACGGTATTTTCTTGCTTATATCTTTTTGTTAACTCAGAATTACACAAAAACTCGTTGAATGTTTTAGAAGAATCGTTTGTTTAAAATTTTGAGCAAAGATAAAATTAAATCCAAAGATTATATATAAATCATGGTTGTTGTACTCGTATTGCATGTACCGTTGACGACTTGAGGCAATAAATAACCGCATCGTTCGTCCTTTAAACCCTACGTTTCCGAATAAATCAAGTGGTGTTTAAAAATTCCAAACAGGACTAATTAGATAATTTAGGCGATCTCCAGAGATATTTGAAACGGAAAAAAAAGGAATACGAAACGGTCACGACATTCGGTGATGTTAGAGGACGACGCTTCGAGTTTTAACAACACCCCGAGGGTTTTTTTCCCACGTAATTTATTTATCTACAGAGCTCCGGCTATAAATTAAGACCCGAATTAATGTTAATTAGGAAATAAGCATCCTTTCTGGTCCTAATTTTGGTTTTATTAAGACTAACTATTAGGGGCTGTTCCGAAGGAGGAGTTGGTTGTAAGATTTTTTGTAACGGCGCTCTGTTAGGTTTTTTCTGCCTCCTTTGGCCTTATTTTCGCTTGATGGATGATGATATTGTATGACCGAAATATTTTCTGATATGAAATAATGAAACCGCAAATAATAACAGTGCTAATGCCTTTTTTGCTGTAATTACTAAGTCTAGTACATTAACTTTTGTTGTGAAAGAAATAGTTTCTATATTTAGGTTGTCGACAAAGGAATACAATTTTTTTAGCGATAATTTTATAACGATTCGACTGTAATTACCTTCTCAAAAAATGTTTCCTAAGGGACTTAGTAGCCTTTGATGATGGCGTGTTTAGATACAATTTATTAAGATATCTTCAAAAGGCATCCAACATAACGAAGATAAAATTGTAAATATGATATTTATATATTGAGTTCATGAGAGTCTCATTTGGTGGGAAGTTTATTGGCAACGGTCAACTTGAATCTTTAATCTTGTGGTATTTTTGATTTGAGAAATTTTTTGAAATAAAAGTATTCTTATCTAAACTGAAAGAGGTTTACCACTAAACACAAATCATTTGTTTTTGATGGAATAGGTGAATATCAGACAGAATTTAGAAGGAGATACTCAACAATAGATTAGTTGTTTATAGTCTATCTAATGTTTAAAATAATAAAATATGATCCTCCTAGGCAGATGGAGATGCAATTTTTTGATTATGCATAGTATATTACCTAGGTTCACGCGATCTTTTCTGCTGACGTCTGCCGTAGGATGGCGCAAGGTGTATGTCAATATCACTTACAGATCACTTAGAGATACATATAAAGAGTCTTTGCCTATGGCCATTCCTTCAGTTGCTTCATTGCGTTCGACTCGTGCCTGATTAATGACGACAGTAAGACCAGAAACAGGTCTCCGGAGAAAGGTGTTATAGTGGAACAGACAGAGCACCTATATGGGGTGTGAGTGAAAATTATTTGATTATTAATTTTTTTCTTCACGGAATGCAATTTTTGACCATATATATATATATATATATATATATATATATATATATATATATATATATATATATATATATGATATTGCTAGCCAAAAGTCCCCTCCCCCCTTTTATCTTTTGAACGGTTATACTTAAACTAATGAAATTTAGAATGCGACAATGACTGGACTGGATGTAAACTATTTTTCTAGTGATATCTGATAACGTAATCATCATAGATGGCGCCACACTACCATTGTGACCAATAATTTTCAATGGGATCGTATGGCAAGTAATACCTCGTTTGAAAGGTATTTAAAAGACGTATTCAACCATACTAATTTTGTTTGGGTACAAGGTAGTTTTGATGCATAAAATAAATAAATACTAAAATTTCAGTTTAGCGTGTAATTAATACAGATTCACAAGTCCGTCCTTACAGTAAATGTTCAAAATATGCTCCATCTACTTCCCGGCAGTAAAACATTCTATTGGTAAACTCTTGTCGCACGCGTTCAAATATTTCAGCAGAAATTGCTCTACACTCTTCAATAATTTGTTGTCTATACTGTTGTAGCATATACTTTAAATTTAAGGTACGCCGCACAGAAAAAAATCCAAAGGTGTAAGCTCCGGTGACCGAACCGGCCATTTTATCGAAACTCGTCGCCCAATTCATCTACCAGGATATCCCTGATCCAAATAATGTCTTACTGCAGCACAATAGCGTGGAGGAGCTCCATTTCAAAGTTACCAAATTCATCTGGATTATCTTTCAGAATTTCGAGAATTGGCGGCTCAATCGCGGTCTCTAACATCTCCGGTACGCTTTACCAGTTAAGTTACTATTCAAAAATATAGGCCCAAGTATGTGGTTTCCCAGTATACCTGCCCAGACATTTACTTTTTCTGGAAACTGTGTATGTTTCTCACTAAACACGTGATGATTTGTATCATTCAGTACTTTACATTTTGAGTGTTCGCATTTCAATTGAGGTAGAAACTACTTTCGCCACTAAAGCAAATTCTTTTTAAATAATCTGGCGCTTGATCAATTCTAGTGGTCATATTTTCACAGAATCTTCGTCTTCGGTCGAGGTTGTCATCTGAAAGTTGATGAACTATTTTTTAATGCACCATGAATTTTTTTTAAGACGGGGTGCACCATCCTTTAACTGACTTCACAGGTAAATGCAACTTGGATTATAGAACAAGTAGGGTTTACTACCATTTATGCAATTATGTCAATTTCTTTGTCATTAGAAATGTTTGGTCTGCCAGATCGTGTTGCATCTTTAACACTGTTGTTTCAAATTTATGAAGAAGCTCACTCAAATAGGTACCCGATATAGGGCGATCGGGATACCTCTCATTAAAAAGGCACACCGCAGCACGAAAGATTGCTGCTACCTTGTCTTCTATAGTACGTAACATTGTGTTTATTTAGAAACTCAAATGTTTCATGCAAAAAAAATTCAATTAAATATTCAAAAATTGCAACCATGCAAAAGCAAACAAAAAGCAAACAAAAAGGTCAACTTTTTTGACAATTGTCCAGAGGCGAACTTGTGAATTTGTATTAATTATACGCTAAACTGAAATTTTAGTATTTATTTTATGTGTCAAAACTACCTTGAACCCAAACAGAATTAGTATGGTTGAATAGGTCTTTTAAATAATTTTCTAACGAGGTGTCACTTGCCATAGGATCCCATTGAAAATTATTGGTCACAATGGCACTGTGGCGTCATCTCTGATGATTATATCATCAGTCATCACTAGAAAAGGAGTGTACGTTCAGTCATTTTCACATTCTTTATTTCATTAGTTTAAGCATAACTGTTCAAAAGATAAAAGATAATAGCACTGTATATAACGTTTGAGTATATATATATATATATATATATATATATATATATATATATATATATATATATATATATATATATATATATATATATATATATATATATATCTATATATATATATATATAGGTATCTGGAAATAATGTCAAAATATTTTGGGAGGTGACTATAGAGATTAAAACATAAACCTTCCTATAAACCTATAAACATACCCCAAAAATTGCTCCTTAAAGGGGCTAAAGCCCCTTAAAGGGGAACTCTAAAGATGGTTTTTTCGTAATATTTTCAAAACGGTTTATACGAAAGTTGTTAAATTCGGTATACTTCAATATGTTGAAATAGAAAAATGTTTTTGTGTTAATGAATGAATATTTTAGTCAGAGGCGTCTTCATAGTTAATGCTGCCATAACTTTTTTGTTTGTAATATTTTATAATTTCTTAAATCAAATTATTAAATCGCAAAGATTTGTAGGTAAAATAGGTCCTCTTATTTCAATTCGTTAGGATAGGCCGTTTTCCAGAAAACTGATTTTTTTCTAAATTGATGCACGATTACATGGATGTCGAAATGCGATGTCGCAAGGCACCCTTGTATGAAAATATTTATTTAGTAGCCAACAATAACAAGACTCATTATTATTACGTAATTAGCACTTATTCACAACAGATGTTGAAAATTACTCTAATTCTTTTCATCAAAGAAGATCTGTTATTCTAGATAACAGTAGACGTGGTTCATTTTAGCCACTTAAGGTTGTCTTCGGATTGACTAAGACCTCAGAAAGTTGGATATTAATCAAAGTCTACTTTAAAAACTGGTAAGTGCACAAAGAGCCTAAAAAGAATTAAATACTGGAAATGAAACTGAATGATTGTAAGAGGAGCATTTAAAAAAGAGCTCAAACTAAAGTTATAGATCTATAACGAAGAGCTTCTCAATCCAAGTTTCAGTGCGCAGGTTATGTAGCGCATCTATATGCCTAAAGGTGAACGAGATAGGCATAAGGAGTAGTCATAAAGAAACTCGGGATAACGTAGATAATAACAACTACCGATAGAACGAAATGGTTCAATATGGGAAAGACCTACATCCAAAAAAGTGCCCTAAAATGTAATTAATAATGATAGTTGTGTCGTTTGTATATATTCGACTAGACACAAATCAGGAGAATGCAGAAGATTTTCCAATAATTTGTACTCCAGTTCATTCCATTTAGCCAAAACACTTTCATGAGCAGGTGTTATATTGTCCTGATAAAAAGTGATTTATTTCTCCTGCAAACCCGCCTTGTTTTAATTATTTTCGTTCATACTGTCCAGGAATGAATAATACGAGGGTTGCTATTTATGTATCCGGAATAATAAATAAAAACAAACATTTATCATTCAAACAAAATGGTTTTATTGTTCTTAAAAATATTCTCCGCGATAATACTTTTGCATATGTTTGAACAAATTTTCACAGCACTTGTAGTTCATTCTTTACGGATGGGAACAAAAGAAATTATTGGGTGCCAAATCAGGACTGTACGGAGGATGATACATCAATTCGTTGTTTTCACCGGTCAAATATTGAGTTGTTCGATGCGATGTGTGAGAGCTCGGTGAGCTTCATTGTCACGATGAAGAATGATCCTGCGTCGCTGGTTGTTTTTCTTATTTCTTCAAAGACTTCTGGCAAACAAATGGTTGTGTATCATACAGAACTGACCGTTCTACGATTCTGTAGTCACATGCCTATTTATCCCAAAAAAATAGGCGACCATTTGCTTGGAAGTGCTTCTTGAACACCTTTTGTTGGGTTTGGCTCATTTTGAAAAAAACCCATACAGCCGACTGCTGTTTACTTGCGGGCTCATACGCATAGATTCAAGATTCGTCACCTTTGTAGATGTTAGACACGGCTGACGCACCATGATTGTATTTTTAATGATTTCTTTGCACCAATTGGCACGAGACTTTTTTTAAGTTATTGTCAAATTATGCGGAATACAATGTGCACAAATCTTTTTCACGGCTAAATGTTCATGTAAAATCTTGTATATGATTGTTATACCAATGCCCAGTGGTGCCTCAATCTCACGGTATGTGACAAGACCTTGCATTATCAGTTCGTGCATAGTATCGATGTATATTCGATGTAAATTCACCCGTGAATTGCGAACGACGGCCACGATTAAATTCACTAAACTAGTGATATACAATGGTTTTAGATGGTGCTTCATCTCCAAAAGTCGAAGTCAGTTGATCGATGCACTGTTGTTTAGATAATCCACGTAGAAAGTCGTAGCAAATCATCGCATGAAAATTCTCACGAATTAAATTCATTTTTTGACTAGATTAAAGGACAACATAAGAATTTAAAGATTACTTTATTACTGTTCTTTCGATTATAGATGGTTATTTATTTTTAACTCTTAAGATTTTTTTATAAACTAATTTTTATTTTGTTGCCTCAACTAGAGCTAGTTGAGCAACACGCGTTCAATGCTTGCTCAACTAGCCCTAGTAGATGTTCATTGTAGAAAATCAAATTTTTCTTTGATAAATTAATAACCATCAATTAGTTTGCGCATGCGATGATTCTACCCAAAGTATATTAATTAAAATTACTTAGGTGTATTTATGATTATTATTACATTTTAGAATGCGTACATAAAAAAAAAAGAGAACTCAAAAGGTTTAGCTACCAGTCAATAATTGAGTGATGCAGCAAAAACTGTATAGCAGGAAAACAGAAGTGTAAATGCTGCCGCCAAACAATTTAGCATTACCAGGATGACTTTAAAGAGATATGTTTGTATTTATTGTGATAGAGGCAAAGATGATTAATAATTTGGGATTATTTATCATCTAGCAATATTTTTGATCTCATAACTCTCATGACTACTTTAATTTAATATTTATTTGTGTTATAATTATTCTTAAATATATAATTTTTAATATAAAAATTGTAATAATAATCCAAAGATTGAAAAGATTTAATTTTGTTTGATTTTAATTTTATTTTTCAGATTTTTTCAGACTCATAACAATATGAGTATGCAATAATCATAATAAATAAATATTTGCTTGTTGATTACAATTATTTTGTATTCAGATCATTCTATACAGTCATCAAGTCCATTTTAGCAACTGCATAACTAGCCCCTTACCATGCTCAACTAGCCACATTAGTGGGGTACATTGAGCAACTTGGAGTGCTGTCGCATTTCCGACAATAACTTTTAAATTTGTACTTGGATCGTTTTTACACTGCTAGACGTTTTGGAGAAGAGTAAATTACGAATCTAACAGAGTAAGAATCAATTAAATCCGATGCATATTCTTAAAATTATGGGAAATCAAGCGAAAAGCTGCTCAACTGGCCCCGCTGTACACTAAGTCAATGTCAAACTTTACAATGTATATGTCAGATGGCATCTAGCAATACCTTTTGTTGCCAATTCGGGATACATAAGTAGCAGCCCTGGTATAATGCACAAAATTGAATTCAATACCTTTCCTACCAATTTTTGTTTTTTTTAGTACACATTTATACTCGTTATTTTGACCGGTATTTCGATACAGCTGTGAGGTGATGATTTCGTTTCTCATTTATACTTACAAAACAATACCAAGTAAAATGAATTTTGTAAGAATAATCATCCAACCATTTTTTAGGAAAATCAGTGAGAGTTAATGTTGCATCTCAGCAGTATACAAGATTTTACCACATAATTATTTATTGAACATTTTTAAATTCAATCGAAATCGATGTGTCCAAATTCAACTAAATCATGCACTTTCAATTTAAATTTTTGGAAGTCCACTGTGGACGCTTCGATTCTTGTTTGAGTATGTTTATTTTCAACCAACTTACTTCAGTAATTTTTTTGTTGCTAAATAAGAAGCAGCATCTACATACATTTATCATGTTGGTATGAATTTCCAGACCTGATACACCCTTTTAAATGAACACTCAATTCAAAAAAAAAAATACATATAGTGGCAGAATTGACAGAATAAAATGAGATGTCACGTGCGTTCATAACTTTGAATATAAAACTAACAGGAAAGAGCCTGGCCTATCTTTATGCACATATAAAAAGAGACGGAAACGGCCATATCGAAACACCCCAGATGACTCATTGTTTTGGAATTTTGGTAGTTGGTGTCAACAACTTAGAAGTTTAATTGTAGATTTGAGAAATTTTAGTGTGTTTTAATCAATAATAAGTGCCAAATAAGTGTACTGGAATACTCTTTTTGTGTGTTCTAGTATAATACATATTAATATCTACTATATTGACAATAAAAGCAATAATATTGGAAGTAAAGTAAACACACAAAATATGGTTAGTTGGCCATCTTGTGGTTTCCCCTGACACGAAAAAATCAAAATTCAGGAGTAACATTACATAGGTAAGTGCTTTTAAAAATTTTCTAAATTTGGCAATTATTTAGAACTAAACACGTATTTTGTTTAAATAAAATTTTAAGGTTATGAAGCCAACATATCGCCTGGTATGCATAGGCGTAGTCAAATTGTTTTAGGTAAAATAATATAATTATAATGTTATTCAAGATAGTGATTATCTTTTTTTAGAACTTAATTTTTTAGCGTATGTTCTAAAATGTTTAGTTTTTTGAGATACTGGGCCTTAAAAATTCAGTCTATTTTTTAGTTTTCGTTTGATACATATAAAACATGTTACTTGACTCATATAAACAACCTATACAATATAACTAATAATACAGAGTGTTACCTTTTTTTACAATCCTTTTTTTTTCAGAAATTATTGTACTAATAAATGTAAATGTTACTTATATATATATATATATATATATATATATATATATATATATATATATATATATATATATATATATATATATATATATATATACCTAATTTAAATATGAACATCAACACGATGCAAGATGCAACTGATTACTTAACCAATTTTTGAAAATGATATGATTTTCTGACAGGATATTCCAATTTCTTAATAACTTTTTGTCGTAATTGGCCACATAAAAGACACTTTACTCTTTGAAAAAAATAGATTTCTTTAAATTAATTTAAATTTTCTCTGCCGTATCTAGTAAGTCTTCATTAATTGAAGGCAGTAACGATAATTATATAATAATTTATTGTTTTAAACAACTGTAAACTTGTATCAGTTTCTTGTTTTTATTCATACTGCCCTACGCCATTGCCAAACCGGAAACAGTAGTCGGCCCATATGCAGCTACCATTCTGGTCCCCGTTACAGAATCATATGCTCTTTCCTGAAGTTTTATATTCAAAGATTCATAAGTAGAATTGAATATTCTAGTAGGTTGTTTTTTTTGCTGGTTGACTTTTAGAACAGATACTGTCCAATATATAGAGTTTGCCCAATTAGATCTGACAGGAAGAAAAGTTATGTTGCGACTTACCTTCAAGACGAATATTTCTCCGGTTGTCCTGTTAATGTCAAACTTGCTGTTGGCCGGATTATCGGGATCGATACCCTGTCCCGTCAAGAAATAAACTATGTTCTGCGGTCTGTCTTTGTCGCCGTCGCTGGCGGTGACCTGTTTTTATCGAAAAATAAAAGAAATACTGTATTAGTGTTAAGCCCGATGAGGATAAATATCGAATGGGACGGGACACCAATAAATTACTGCCGGTTTGTTCGATTTTACAATGACGTTACTTCTATTTATTCGTTAGAAGTTATCGAGTTGCCTCAAACTCGAACGAACCGACACTTTTGGCGAGGAAAAGGTGGAGAAAAATTCACTATCAAACACGTAAAGTAAATAAAATGTAAAAGGCAGCAAATGGATTTGTCCAGTGCACTAACACAATCTACAACACATTTCAATTTTCTTACCTTTAGTCCAATATATTGATTATCGACTGAGAATATATTTTGTATAGATATAAAACTAGTTTAGAATTAAAAAAATATATATGTGATTTTACAATAGTAGAAGAATTTTTATATATGGTGAAACTTGTATAGATATTTTATCTGGCAATTATTTGAAAATATTAATTGAATGTCACAAAGGCATGTTAAATATGTCAAGTCTGATTAATATTAATCCACTGTATTCATCTTAGTTGTTTACTCAGTTTAAGCTTCAAATCGTCCTAGCTTATGCACCAACTATAAATTATCGGGATGAGCAAATTGAGGAATTTTATGGGCCGGATATCCTGGTAGAGAGTGACAAAGGCTACAGACTCGATGAAAAATTGCATGGCCTCAGGAAAGGATAGTATAACTCTTGATATGCTAAAAGCTGGTGGTCGGATTTTACATAAAATATTAGCAAAACTAATCCCAATATGCCTCAAAGAACAAAAAGTACCCAACTTATGGAAAAATGCAGAAACTATCCTTTTACATAAAAAAGGAGCACAGAAAGATTTAAAAAACTGCCGTCCAATAAGCCTCCTATCAGTGGTGTACAAAGTTTTCCCCAAGATAGTATCCAAAAGAATATTAAGAAAACTTAATCAGGTACAACCAAGAAAGCAAGCAGGCTTCAGAAGTGGATTCAGAACAATGGATCACGTCCAGTTTCTACAGCAGGTCATAATACATACAACGAATACACTATGCCACTATACACTATGCCACTTTTATCGAGTATGAAAAAGCATTTGATTCAATATCAAAGTAGGCCATAATGGATGCATTGCTTAACCCAAGATATTAAGAAAGCCTATGTAAACCTACTAGAATCGATATATAATGAAGCTAGAGCGACAGTCCACACTGATGATCGTGAGGTTGAAATAAATGTAGAGCGGGCAGGGAGACGCAATATCGCCTCTCCTTTTCTTAGCCTGCCTGGAAGTAGTGTTCCGTAATCTGGATCGGAAGCATGATGGAATAAAGTTCAATGGTGTATACTTAAACCATCTTAGATTCGCGGATGATATCGTTCTTCTTTCACAAGACCCAGAGGAGCTGCAAAGACACATACGAGAACTGCAAAGGGCTGGAGAACCATTTGGCTTGAAAATAAACCAGAAGGAAAGTCAGGCTATATTCAATAAATGTGCTGAGAAGAAAAGTATTTCTATTTTAGGAACGGATTTGGAAGTTGTGGATCACTATATATATCTTGGGCAGAGGATTTCAATGGAGGGGGATATCGTCCTGGAGGTGAAACCACGCTTTAAATGTGTCAAACTACCACTTTGCCTGAAAAGAAAAGTCTTTGATCAGTGTATCCTGTCCGCTATGACATACGGATGTGAAACCTAGACACTCATATCGCAGTCAGTTTAAAAACTTCGGCTGGCACAGAGGGGAATGGAAAGATGTATGCTTCGCATTACTAGATGGAATAGAAAGCCCTGAACATGGATCAGAGAATAAGCGGAAGTGAGTGAAAGTGGGTAGGCTATGTAGCGGGACGATGGGACGGAAGATGGAACAAGGCGATCTTTGACTTGATCACAAACTTGATCGCTTGATCGCAAACGTCCACGGAGAAGACCGAACACGATAGACTGATGACATCATTAAGTATATTGGACTCGAATAGCAGAAAGCTCGGGATCGCAAGAGTTGGAAGCATGCTGAAGAGGCCTTCATCCTGCAGTTATTGACACGGACTGATGATGATGACTATGATGATTCATATATTGATATCTTCTGACTAACCGAGAATTTTAATGCACCCTGCATATATTTCAATTTCAACAATAACTTTTTGTCTAACCATCAGCTCTTGTTCTTGTTTTCTTTTCAAAACCAGAGTTCTAATGCATACAGTAATCAAATTCACATTCAGAAATATTTGCAGGTTAAATTGCAATTAAATAAATATATCACACTATTATTATTGGTATAATAATAGTTTAGTAGTTAGTAATTAATAGATAGTAGTAATACTTTAGTAGTTCTATAGTTAATAAAATATTGATATTATCAAACTAGTTGTTAGCCGCTCGCTTCACTGGGCGTAAATTAAACTTTAGTAACTATTGATTTTTTTATGATTAAAATTACTTTTAGAATTCCATAGCCCTTCTAAAATTATATATAATATATTTTTATAAATATTTTATATTTTCTTACTTATATTTTACTTACGTTTTAAGCAAAATCAGTCAACATATTTGATGCCTGAGAAACATTCCTGGATATGCCAAATTTGTAGGATTTAAAGTTCAAAAACGGTAGTATATTTATCTTTTACGCCACCGCAATCCCCCTTAGATGTTAATTTTTATGTACCATCCTCTTTAGCGAACGACTATGATGCATGAAGAACATTTTTGCCAAATTTCAAGTCAATTGATATGCCTGTGAAGAGGATGAAGGCCTCATCAGCATGCTTCCAAGTTTCACAGTCCTGGGCTTTTCTCTATCACTCGGGTCCTATATACTTAACGATATCATCGTTAAGTATATTAAGTATATCATCGTTAAGCAAGATGGACTCTTGTTTTCGGTCTTCTTCACCGACGTTTGCGATCAAGCGGTATCCACTCCAAGATTGCCTTGGTCCATCTGTCGTCCTATCGCCTCGCTATATGGCCTGCCAGCTATATGTATCGATGTAACCCCACGCCGGGAACTTCATAGCGTTATAAAAAGTCCAATTTCAAAATGTCCAATTTCACGACATAACAGACTTCTATGCCAAATTTCGTTGGAATCCATTTCCTTCTATCCGTTTGAGCGTGATTGAAGAACAAACGTCCAAACAAACATACTTTCACATTTATAATATTAGTGAGATTATTTCTTCTGCAAATATGTATAGTCTATCAACAAAGAGCTTTATAATTTTGAATTAAACAAAATTAACTTCGAAAAAAATACAGATCGATAAGGCTACAGCAAACCATGGACCATATATAATACTGTACAGTTACGTAAGGTTGTAATGGTAGTTTAGGGAACGATTATTTATAGGATAAAGTTGAAGAATCTGTACATGCTATTCCAAAGTGTACGATCCATTTTTTTAAGTGGAAAATAATTTATTTATCAAATCTGAAGAGGGTTCTCTCTCTCTCTCTCTCCCTCTCTCACAATTAAGCTGAGTAGCAATAATATTGACAAATGACAGCTACATCCTAGCAAGGATGTGTCATGTCGAAGGATGTAACATATATTTCCACATAACTAGTGAACTATTTAACCTTCCATTGGGTGCCATCGATATGACAGATACACTACTTACAAAATAAGTTGTTTTGAATTTTGTGCGTAACGTAAATGCACAAACTTATTTAGTTTCAACAAAATCTACACTTTAGTCTCATATGTTTCGACGAAAGGCAAAATGGTTGGCACCTTGACAAAGTTTAATATAATTAAAATGTAAGAATATTAGTATTTATGAACTAGGTTATCGTAGTAATAGATAGGAGAGGGAAAAACATATGAACTACAAACCATTCGAACCATAATACTATCCTAAAAATTATGATTTTATTTATGATCAATCACAAGAAATACCAAGAAGTTGTTGATGGGAACAGTAAATATTGTGGAGAATTTTCGGAGGAAAAAGAGCACAAGAAGGACACAAAAGAAGAACAAATAATGACCTTTATAACTAATATAATGAAAACAATGTTACATATTCTATTAAAGATAAAATATAATGGTTAGGTTACATTGAACATGTGGCCAGAGGCAAGAATTCTTAAGCAAATAGCACTGAAAAAACGGATGGGAGATAGAGAACGGAAAAACTCCAGGCTTTTAAAGGAAGGACATGTACTGTCATGGAAAAAGAAAACATGAGAGATTTGAATAAATTGTAAGTAAAGAATCTGAAAGGCCTGTTAAAACTTTACAAAAGGTGTATATTACCTAAAAAAAAAAGAAAAGTAAAGACAAAAGTGTGGAAAGATATTGAAAGTCTGTTTAGGGTGACAAGGAATCGTATGCTAATAGGAAATTCTAACCCGGAAATATTTGAAACCAAAGGCGGCTTGCGACAAGGTAAGAACGAAAGAAATACACATAAGTCTAAAAGTTTAAAATATTTACAAATAGGATATCTATGCCTATGGTTCTCTAAAAATTATGGATATTATTTATTCATGGATAATTATTTTAAATCGTTGATAAATGAAAATAACAAAGGAGTTTGTTTGTTTTTTGCTGTTTTGCTGATAACACAGGTTTTTACATTTTTACACATTCTGTTGATATTGGTATTTATTTACACATTATTTTAGTACATTTTTAATTTTAAATTAATTCGTTTAAAAATGCCTAGAAACATATCTCATTTTAACAGATCAACAGTAATTGCTTTGTTACAACATGGCTTTTATCAAATCTGATATCGCAGAAATTATAGGTATTTTCCAAAGTGCTGTATCAAAAATTCATAAAAAAATCCAAGAGAAAGGACGCAAAGGATCGCTCCAGAAGCGGTAGAAAACGATTTACAGCTCCACAAAACCGGCAGATATCAATGATAGATCGAAGAAATCGTCTGCAATCTACAAGTGGTATATCAAGAAAGCTTGTTAGGCCTGAAAGAGTAAATGTTTTACGGCAAACGATAATACGCTGACTGAAAGCGATAAATTTGCATTGGAGAAGACCTTTACGTGTTCCCAAAGTAACCCTTCAGCAAAAAAATGTAAGATTACAATGGGCTCAAGAAATGCTGGATTATAGTCCTAATTAGAATAACGTGATGTTCTCCGATGTGACAAGAATTGACTTGGTTTCTGATTCTCCAAGAACATTAGTTTGGAAAACACCAGATCCCATTTGAAGGTGGAAGCGTGATGTTTTGGAACACCTCTACTCTACTGGTCCTTGTACATCGGTGTACATCGATAAAATTTTTCCGAGATGCAGTGGCCGACGTATAGTTTATATGGATGACAACGCACTTTCTCATCGAACAGCAGCAGTAAAAAACAATCCTGAAGAGAAGGGAATAACCAAGTTAGGGTGGCCAGCATATTCCCCTGACATGAAAGTCATTGAACATGTTTGGGACATTCTGAAAATATACATCAAGAAACGAAACAATCCTCCTCTTACCCTGCAGAGCTAAAATATGCTACTTATGAAGAATGGGAGATAATTCCACAAGCCCAAATTGATCATTTAATGGACAGCATAATAAATCGCTTACAGGCATGCATACAGCCCCTTGAGAAGATACTGTTTATTAGTTTTATTTTTGCTCGAAATTTGCAGGTAGAATATCTTGTAAAAATATTTATAAAAAATAATAATGGTGGTGTTTTAAACTATAATGAAAAAAGCCTATTTACCCATTTTGTATTTAAACATATTATTATATATAAAAATATTTCAAATGATGCCAAAAATTGTACATTAACTTTTCACCGGGATGGTGTTACTATAATTGCTTTATTTGCCACCCTATTTGCCAGTTATCACATTTTACCTCACGGTCTGCTAAACTCAAGTTTACAAAGGTGACTTGGCTCAGTTGCAAAAACCCGTAAAAATCACCGGAAGCTTGTCACTTCCAGATGCCTCGCGTGACAGACCAGCACTATACAACACACCGCTATTTAGAAATAAACGATATTTGAGGGTGTAAATTAGAAATAAAATGTGATTTAACAAGAAATTGAATTATATATTCTATACTTTTTAATTAATATTTTGATGTGTAATTAAAAGTTAAATTTGAGAACTAAAAATACATAGACAGAGATCAACGGGAAATCTGATAATATAGCCTAAGAGATATAGCACGTGGTAGTAGCTAAAAACGAAGTAGATTGGAAAAATGGAGGAAAAATATCAAGAAATGACAAAAATTGGAAAATATTTATACATGAATAACATGCACATGCCTCATCCGTTGCCTATCTTTTGTGTAAAGCAGGCTCGATTCGTGAGAATATATATATATATATATATATATATATATATATATATATATATATATATATATATATATATATATATATATATATTTATATTATTATTATTATTATTATGTGAGTATAGACCCGGTTGAATCACGCATTCTGACTCATTTTCGAGTGTTCCTTCTGATCTTCCACACCACTCCCATCCATTCTCTGTGGATTCTCTTTCTCTCCACCGTCCACTTTGTTCCCGATCTCCTCGAAACTTCGCTCTCTGATGCAATGTTCTACATATATATTTTGTTTCTGTATGTATCCTCAATCTCTGTCGGGTCCATTTGTACCTTTCCCAGATCAGTTCTGACTTGTGTGATCCATGGTACTGTTGACTTGACCCCTTGTATATATGTGAGAATTATGTTGGTGAGTCTTGTCGGTGGGCGCCCAGTAATATGTCCATAAAATTTCAACCTTCTTTTTCTTATGTCCGCCCCTACGTCGGACATTCTCTCTGTGGTCTTCCTGGAATATAGTCTGTATCCTTCCTCTGATAGTTTTGGGCCGAGAATTTTCCTCATAAATTTGCGTTCTTCTTTTAGTATGTTTTCTATGCTGCTTTTTGTGTGGAGTGTCAGTGTCTGGCTTGCGTATAGTACCTATGGTTTGATTATTGTTTTGTAGTGTCTTATTTTTGCGTGTGTGGATATGCATTTCTTATTGTAGATATTGTGTGTCTTTCCGTATGCCCTCTTCATCTTCTGTATTCGAGCCTTCTGTGCTATCTTCTCTCATCCTGTGGGTTCGAAGATCTCGCCCAGGTGTTTGAAGCGAGTGACCCTATTTATCTTGCCGTATTTGGTGTTCAAATTTTGGACATCTAATTGTGAGCAGAAGAATTCGGTTCTTTGAAAGGAGATTTGTAGGCCGACTTTCTCTGCACATTCCTCGAGATCTTCTATTTGTTTGGTTGCCCTTGTTTCATTGCCTGTGAGTATAGCTTAGGTCGTCTGCGAAAGCTGGCATGAGATTTAAAGTTGTTTTTGGGTCGTCCGAGTCGTATTGGTTTCCAGTGTCCTTGATTTTTCAGTTCTTTTTCCGATTCCCTTATGATAGATATCAGGAAAGGTTCGGAAATTTTTCCTAAAAATTTCATTTTAGAGGTTGTATTGGTCAGTGTCTGATTGATCAACCGTACTGTTTTGGGGTCGAGTCCTTATTCTGTAAGGATGTTGAACAAATATTTTCGGTCGATGCAGTCTTGTGCTCTCTTGAAGTCCACGAACGTGCAAGATAATTCGGACGTTCCTGATAGCTTTGTATTTCACTATTGTTTTTAAGTTAAATATTTGTTAAGTGCATGAGCGACCAGGGCGAAAGCCTGCCTGATACTTGCCAATTTTGTATTCTAGTTGTTCTTGTGTTCTCTGGAGAAGGCATGCTGGGAGGATTTTGTAAGTAATTTGTAGTAAGGAGATTCCTCTGTAGTTATCATCTATTCTGTCTCCCTTCTTGTGCAGCGGGTGGTGGAGAGCACATTTCCATTCAAGTGGCAATTTTTCTGTTTGCCAGATGTGCGTGAGTTCCCGCACGGAATTTGGTCCGAGGACTTTCAATAGTTCCGCGGTGTACCATCTTCACCCGATGTTCTGTTATTCTTTAGTTTGCGTATGTGCCTGTGAATTTCTTCCTGTGTTGGTGGTGGTGATTCTAGTGGGTATAGATACAATTTTCCTTGGGAAATCTTGTATCGCGTTCGGGGCAATTGAGGAGATCAAAGAAATAGTATGCCAGCTCTTGATAATTCTCTTGTTTGGTTAGCGGTAATATATATATATATATATATATATATATATATATATATATATATATATATATATATATATATATATATATATATATATATATATATGCTGTATTATCTATTGTTCTTCGTGTTTGGGTTTCCTGACGGCGAATGGCCTTCTTGAAAAAATTTTCTGAATATTCATTTTGTCTAAGGACTGTGAAAATGTTCGTCGTCAGGAAAGCAAAACACGAAGAACAATAGAGGATCATGAACTAAATATACCAACGGTCCTGGTACCATACGTAAAAGGAATCACAGATAGAATAGGCAGACTACTAAGGAAACATAAGATCAGAACAGCCTACAAGCCGCATAAAACTATCGCAAACATCCTAAAAAACCCGAAAGACAAAGCTAGACTGGAAAGTCATGGGGTGTACAGTATATCTTGTTCCGACTGCAACAGAACATATATAGGACAAACACACAGACGAACATCGCCCAGAATACAAGAACATAAAAACAACTTAAAAAACAAACAAACCACTTCCGCTCTGTTCCAGCACCATCTACAAACAGGACATAAAATCAATTTTGAAGGAGCCAAAGAAATAGCAAATATTGAAAACTACAAGGTCTGAACAATCAGAGAAGCCCTTGAAATAGAGGAAAGGGGTGAGCTAAAGACGCGAAACGACGCTCGCAACATTCCAAAAGTATGGAAATCCCTTCTGAAGAAAGAAGAAACGCGGCAACGTGGCGGCGAAGTAGAAAAATCAATAAACGGACGCTTGACAGCATTGCCGAGCATCACAAATAGTCCCGAATTACCCCGATATAATATGCATAGTCGCAGGCCGGCTATAAAAGCGAGCACAACGACCCGTGCAAGTCAGTTGTACTCTTCAGTCGAAGCGCACAACACTTGAAAATGCCAAATGAGATTTTGGTGAAACGTCGTGACTCTTCACAGAATCAACGGATCGACGCTCGGAATGATTTAGAAATATTATCTACCATCCGTGAAAATATTAGATGTAACAAAGCGCCAGCAAGCGTCTCCTAGAACCGGTTTCTGACCTTAAG
Source organism: Cosmopolites sordidus (assembly GCA_031761425.1). NCBI lineage: Eukaryota > Metazoa > Arthropoda > Insecta > Coleoptera > Curculionidae > Cosmopolites > Cosmopolites sordidus. Next base: position 194,608 of record JARFXV010000710.1, on the reverse strand, counting down.
CCGTCATCAGCTGGGCTCAAGCTGAACGCCTGGAGAGTGGATGAAGGGCCATGACAATATAAATCGGCCATGTTGAATGGCGGCTGCAATCGCATGCAACTCTGCCATCCTGTGGTAAACGACCGCGACAGACAAACTGTGCGGAACCGTTCATGGCCCGTGTAACCTCGGGTAAGGACCAGATCTGTTCAAATATAATGATGAAGTGGGCTCGTGGAGAAAGATATTGAAAACAAAGAGAATACACGAATAATACTAATTTGTCTGCCGCGGTCGTTTACTACATGATGACAGAGTTGAGAGTTGAGAGTTGATGAAAATGTTATTAATTTGGTACTTCATACACAAAGGCTAGTTAGCAAAGCCATGCAGCTTAATATTCTGTAGTTAATTATGTCCTCAAAGGAAGGCAAGCGATGAAATAGATCATTAATAAAATTAATGAATAAGTGAAAAAGTGTAGTAAGAGCACGGGCGAAATCTTACACCAAACTAAACAATCATTAGATTATTTAACATCAAGTGCAAAAAAGTCTATAGAAGACATTTCGCAGAAAGCGAAGAGAAGTTGGGATGGCATACCGCATCTAAAGATCACTCATCAAAGATCAATAATTTCTCAGAATTTTAACTGAAATGTTAAGTTGGCAATTGCTTTATTGGAATGAAAATAATTTTTTTTTTTGACCGAAAATCCCCCCAAAAACGCAAATAATATTAAAAACGCCCAGGAAAATATATATAATATATATACATATTTATATAAATTATAATATATATATATATATATATATATATATATATATATATATATATATATATATATATATACTATATATATATATATATATATATATATATATATATATATATATATATATATATATATATATATATATATATATATATATATATATATATATATATATATATATATATATATATATATATTACCAAGAGTGTGTTCAGTTCACCAAACCGGAAAAAATCTACCACTCCCATCTAGAAAATAATTTATCCGATATTAAAAATCTGTCAGCTCCCAACCGAGGAACATATTAAAAATTTCCGTAATAAATATCCTTCTTTAATAAACTTTATTGGAATGACACCAAAAAAAAACCAACTATCGATTACTGAAGCATCAACTAAAATCCTCATAAGCCGCGGATTCTCCAAGACGAAGTTTTATTATCCTCTGATTAGTCGCCAGGAATTTATATTAGAGTTTAAAAAGTTGGAAGTTGGAGGCTAATTGAAAATTTCACGCCCATCATCTAGTTTTATTCCTATTTTAGGATGCGAAGCGGGACGCCAAAGGATTCGAACGATTATGAATTATCCATCGGAGCGAATTGGTGCTAGTTCGGATGCTGCCAAGTTAGTTACAAGCTATTGGAAGTAACGTTTTTTAATTCGCATTGTCAGTAATTGAATCAATTAAAGAATATTTAGTTCGGTCCTCATGAAGGGAAATTTGTATATTGGACGAAAGAGAGTCTATAAAGTACTTTTATCTGTACAGTAATGAAAGATGATCGAATCGGTTGAAACAAAATATAAAAGGAACCTCATCAATAGTTAATATGGCCACAAAAGAATATTTTGCATATGGAATACACAAAATTTCTATTTTCTTATTTTTCAGCCTTTTCTGTCTTGGAGTTGATGGTTTAATGTTAAATAATGTAATGTAATTATTTAGATATTTATATAAATGTAATATAATTAAATAATAATTTATTATAATTGATAATGGGACCACGTAGCATGTTATGGGACAATGCGCCAATGTGAAGTTCTTCTTTTTCTTCCTACTTATAATTAGCGTATTGCCGTTTCTTCCTTTTTCCTGATTTATAAATTGTCGATCCATCTTTTCCTTGGGCGTTCTATTGGTATTGTTCTGTTCGGTGATTTGTCTCTTGCTATACGCATTATCATGTTGTTTGCGATCCATTCTATGTGTTGATCCCATTCGACCTTTCTTTCCATTATCCACTGGTTGATGTTTACTACGCTATACGTGCGTCTTATGTCTTCACTTCTTTCTCTGCCTCTCAGTGTCTTGTTTGCTGCTCTCCTTAATATTCTCATTTCTGATGATTCCATCATTCTCTGTGTTATGCTGGTATCAAGTCTTGTTTCAGCTGTGTAAGTCATTATTGGTCGTACTACGCTTTTATATATTCTTGCTTTGGTCTCGACTAATAGGCAGTTGGCTTTACTAACTTGATATTTTACCTCTTCCTCGATTTTTCGGACGCTAGTTATTTTCAACAACCAACTTGCCTAATGGGCTTCTTGGCTATTATTATTGTTTTCATTTTTTTCCGTCGAGATTGACATATTAAATTGTTTTGCTATTAGTAGCCTTTGCAGGTCGTTCTCTGTTTCCGCTATTATTATGGCATATTTCAGCTCTTGGTTACCCATTCTATATCCCCTTTTCATTTTGATTTTCTTTATGATTTAATCCATGATAATATTAAATAGGAGATAGATTTGTTCCGTATTTCAGTTCGTAATTAATTAGTTCTGTATCTCCTTCTGCTAATCTTGCTACTACCTTATTGTCTTTGAGTATGTCTTCTATTATCTTGATTAGATCTAACGGGATGTTTCTGTTATATAATAGGTGGAATAACGTCTTCTGTTTGTACTATGTCAAAGGTTTTCTTCAAGTCTATCAGGCACAGGCAAGCTGGAACATTGTACTCTAAAGACTTTCACTTCACCTGTCTAGCAATATCCATTTCTAAACCCTAAACCCTTGTTGCTCTTCTTCAAGTTGTATTTTTCTATTAATTTTTGTTATTAATTTCAATGTACCGTATACCCGATTTATGCCTCTATAGTTATTGGGATTTTTCTTATCTCCTTTCTTGTACATTAGTATAACTATCGCCGATCTCCATTCGTTCCGGACTTGTAAAATTAAAAAAATAAAAACAATAAAAAGGACTGAATTATTCTAGACTATCATATATCTTTAATTTCAAAATTAATTTCCTTTGCACTCTTTTTTTCTGAACTTGATGATTTTTATATAGTTTCAATAGTATTTTCTGGAGGCATTCTTTTCGATAATATTCCTCTCTGATCGAACTGTGTAGCTGGCTATTTTTGACTTATCATTTCTGATTAATCAAAGAGTATGCAAATTAAAAGTACAAAAAAAAGTAGAAGTTATAGGCCAAGAAAAATATGCCAAGAGCAGGTCATAAAAAATATATAGAAGAGTGCTATTCAATAGAAGGACAGAAACGAATTAGTCCAAGATAGAACTCAGGGAAGGTTCCAATATAAAAATTCAATTATTTTATTTATTATTTAAAATCGAGTTCAATAATTTTTCTTAGTATTACAGTGACAAACTTATATTTCAAGGTCAAGATTCAAAATAATTTAAAGTACCTTAGTAAATATCAGATTCACCATATATTATTATCCTAACATTTATTTAAAATGAACAATGAATACTTATACATTAATTCTGACCTGTTTCAGAAGCATCGGATAACTGGATGGATATTCTTCTTCGATGTCTCTCACGTAGACACTGCAATCGAATTTTGGAGGCAAATCGTTGACGTCTCTTATATGTATCACCACAGTGGTGTAATTCTCGTTTAGACTATCTGATGCTACCAGGGTTAGCTCATACTAGGTCATGCCAAAACCAAAAACAAAACAGAAAAAAGGCAAACTAGGACGGTGAACACGAACCGAACGAAATTAGTTTGATTTATTTGTCGAATTTATCAAGATATCCATGGAAATGTTCAATTTCGGTGGAAAATATTGATAAAACACAACAAAAAACTATAATAAAGAACATGAAGGGCGTTTGGAATAAAATGGCTCATCAATCTCTTTGTTCGGCTCGTGCCCATACACGTTATACAGGGTGTTCATAAGTGGAGTTTAAAGAAAATTTGATATTAAATTCCAGTAAAAAAACAATTGATAATTTTAAGGTTAATTTGATATTCTTTGCTTGAAAACACCCTATATATACATATATATATATCTATATATAGGGTGTTTTCAAAGTTGCGCCATTTATTTTAATAGATTGTAGAATTCGTAAAAATAAGTAATTTTACCAAAAATGGTTTATACATATAAAAGTTGCCAAATACAGAAGTTATTAACAGTTACAAAATTTGAAAACAGACCCGAATTTTTGATATTGTTGACCACTGTGTTGTAAACACATAAAGTTGTTTACTGCTAATACTGGATATGACTAGTTTTTTATATTCTTACGATATTTCTTTTCAGTGCGATGTTCGATTTGACCAGTGGAAATAATTCCTTAGCAGTGCGTGTTTAATTTAAGGGTATTTTCTGCGATTAAAATGCCACACGTTTATGAAAACAATGAAATAGTGGACATAATATTAACTTACGGTGAGTGCTAAGAAAATTTCGTTTTGTCGTTTGTACGCGGAAAGGTTTACTTTAACAAATCATTCGGCTCCGCGGATGTTTGTAAATTTAGTTAGAAGACATTGCGACACAAGGTACTTAAAGGCACAACGAGGAGGTCACGCTGGAAGACCTCCTCCACCCGAAATGGTAGAGAATAAGGAAGACATTTTAGAAATTGTCGAAAAACGAGCCAACAACGAGCACTAGGTCTATAGCAGGTCAAGTTGAAGTTGGTCGTAGTAAAGTGTGGAAGATTATACGACAAGAACACTTTTATCCCTATCATTATCAACGGGTACAAGCGTTATAACCCGAAGATTATCCTGGAAGAGTTGAATTTTGTCAGTGGATTATACATCAGTACAACAGAAATTTAAAAAAAAATCTAAATTTATTTTCACTACCGACGAGGTCACATTTACATAAAATGGAGTAAAAAGTTTCCACAACAACCATGTTTAGGCAGTAGAAAATCAGCATGCTGTGAAAAAAACTCATTTTTACCAAAGCTTTTCAGTAAGTGTTTGGGCTGGCGTGGTAAATGGCATGCTTATTGGGCCTTTCTTTCTTTCAGGTTGACTGACAGGTGGAAATTATTTAGACTTTTCTCAAAAAAATCAGCCACAATTATAACAAGATGTTGCTTTAAATGTTAGACAGAATATGTGGTTTCCAAATGATGGAGTTCCACCACATATTAATTCACGTTTCATTTAGTTCACGACCATTTAAATAATTAATTTCCTAATAGATGGATTGGGCGCAATGAACTCGTTTCCTGGCCTGTACGCTCCCCGGATTTAAAGCCCTGCGACTTTTTTCTGTGTGGCTATTTATCAAGATGGAGAAGTTAATATTATGGAAGAATTACAACAGGGCATCGAAAACGCTTGTGATGTAATTCGTTATTGAACAATTTGTGTAACATGTAACATTTTTATTTTTGTTGTTTGTTACTTCGTAAGTTTTATATAAATGATTTTTGCTAAATTGACTTCGTCGAGAATATCTAAAAGTCGGGTTTTCAAATTTTGTAACTGTTAATAACCTCTTTATTTTGCAACTTTTATATAAATGATTTTTGGCAAAATTACTTATTTTTAAGAGCTCTACAAGATATTAAAACAAATGACTTGAAAATACTCTGTATATATATATATATATATATATATATATATATATATATATATATATATATATATATATATATATATATATATATATATATATATATATATATATATATATATATATATATATATATATATATATATATATATATATAAAATACATTAAACAAGTCCTTTTATGAACGCTCTCTATAAATCAACAAAAACATTAACAATTAAGATTAAAAAGAAACACATCGTAAAAATCAGTGGAAAAATAAAATCGTAAATAAATTCGCCAGCAGATCGAAAGTTTCGTCGGCGCAAAGTTTTCGAAAAACCCGCGTTAAACCTTTTTGATTTATCGGCGGAAAAGTGGGATACGATTTGCGTGCTTCCTGTTTTTCCAAACCGATACTGGAAAAAGGGGCCACCCGCCGCGCAAAAATCCAATTCAATTTATCAAAAAAAATACGCGCGCGACTTCTTTTTTTTTTGGGCGATGACACGAAAATATTCCGACGAGCAAAATGCGATAATGGAAGGGGAAATTGTTACAAATATGGGATTCTGTATGTCTTCTGATTTAATACAGTCTAGATTGAATTTGGATAGAATAGGATGTAAATTGGATATTTGTCGACAATGAGAGAGGGGAAAGTCGGAAGAAAACTGATGCTTCTTTGAGATTACTAACAGTTTGTTAGCAAACAGAATTCTGATAGTGAATTCATTTTTTATACCTTTGTTTTTTATATTTTTTGCTACAACCTTAATATTTTCGCAGGAGAAATCTGACATTTTATAGTTTGAAGTGTAAATTGTGTAAAGTGTTATATACAGTACATTTTTTTTAGCTTAGGCTTTCCAATCTCTTGGTGTAAGACTGTCCTGGAGCTGAATTATTCTTCTTACACAAGTAAGAACTTTTGCGTGGTTTTTATCTAATTCTTTTACCACTTTTCTTTTACCTCATTTTATCACTTCACATATGACTCACCCATTTCAGCTGGTCTTGTATTGTTGTTTCTGTTAAATCTCTTTTTAATTGAACTGAATGTTGTTTTGTATCCTACCCATTTTTGTCATCATACTTATCTTTCGTAGGAATGTTTCTCTGTTTTCTGGTTGTTGTCCATGTATCGAAATGGTGTAGGTTTTCTAATTTTGCTTATTACATCCTTCTTAATTTGTTAGTATCTTTTGTTTTCTGATATATTTTGTTTTCACGGAATATTTTTCTTGTCTTACTGGAGATCAACACAATACCCAACGCAAACAAAACTTCGTATATTTAACACCAATGTTAGGGCGGTCTTCCTCTACGGATACTCCGCCTATTCTGGCCGAACTAGATTCGAAACGAAGACTTGCTCCATAACACAAATCAAAAGAAAATGGAACACAAGATATCACATCGTAAGGGGGGATCAATTGGGCACACACTCAAAAACAAAACAACTGTATAGCCAAAATAGCATTGGACTGGAATCCGCAGGGTACAAGAGGTATTGGAAGGCCTGTACAGACTTGGAGGGGAACTATCAAGGATGAACTGAAAAGAATGAACATGTCCTGACAGGAAGTTAAGTCCTATGCTCCGCGTAGGAGTTTAAGGATTATATATAAATATAAATGTTGTCAAATCGACGTTTCTGGAAAATTCTCTATACGTCTCCTCCATACACCCATGCAATATTTCCAACGTTCTTGGGCCTATAATATGGGTCATGTCTACAACATTTCCGATTTCTTGAAATTGCCTGAATAAACATCATTTTAAAACGCCGGACGATCGAAATATTTTCGCCTAAATTCACGTTGAGATTAATGATTGAATTGCTTTTTAACGAGCATTTAACAGTTTTACTACATTTAGCGTATATTTATCCATAATAAAATTTGCACGTCTGCACTATATAACACCCAAGTTCAAAGTGTCACTGTTATCATGAAAAAAAAATCACCAAAACAAAATGGGAGCGTGACACTTGCCCCGTCCAGTATATAACAAGTTATTTTATCACAAGTCGCTACCAATCTACATTTTTCGAAACAAGAAAATCTCGGCACACCACTACGTAACCGAAACTCTATCCAGATAAGAACATACATAGTTATTGTCTTGAATATGTCTTCATTTTTCTATGATTATGCATTTAGGCGTTATTCTGTTGCAGGGATTAACGCTTTTCGTTATCCCATGGCGAGTACTTCGTGTGCAATTCGGCAAATATTGGATCGATTGCGTTCGCTGAGCTTCGCATCAATGAATTGATTGCTTATCCAAATTAATTTCAAGTTACAATTTAGCGATTTAAGTGTTCATTCAACAGATTTGAAGCTGCTTTAGATAAGTGCCAATACAAGCTGAGCTTAATATGCCATTAAATAGTATGCATTTCTCGATGGCGTCTGTTAACATTTCCAAGATCCGTTTATAGTACACTTCACAATAGCCATGAATGTTATACTCCTGATGATTTTATTGATTTGAACAACTTTTCACTGCACGTAAACAAAACTAATCTATCAAGTTGGTATCTCCTTCACTGGATCACTTTTGCACTGTCAAAATTGGGACCACTTACTGCTATTTTACACATTTTCTTCGTCGTTTTCATTGAGTAGCAATTATTATTTTTTTACCAAAAACATACACATACATACTTATATTTGTAATTGTTTAATAGTAGGTAAAGCACGATACGAAACTGCAATAAAACAGTAAATAATACCAAAACCCATCGAGGATTAAAGATAACCTTCAACCAGTATATGGTCCAGATCAAAATAAGAAAAGAATATCCAAACAGCCTTAAGGAGGTATGAGCGAATCTTATGGAAACTACGAGTTTCCAAGTCACATTCAAGGGATAAAGGGATGTGCAAGACAAAGGATATGTAATTAAACTATGCTCAAAATTTGAAAATTATTCACCGTCTAGTTTTTTAGAAAAATAATATTTTCAAAACGTTCTTATACACAGTCTCGTGTGGTAGAATAATTTCCGCCACGGATTTTTCTATTTTTTAACTATTAATTTTCCAATTTTATGGGAAATAAAATATAATATGATAAAGTTTAATATTTGAAGAATATTATTATATATCAATAATATCGGGTTACCGATATAATTTTTTAAATAACTGAATTCAAACTTTTTTTTTCAACTTTCGATTATTAATAGCCAAAGATGCCACCAAAGGTCTGGCAACGTCGCGCAACCAGCTGAGAAAAAAAAGATAGTCATAGCTATAGTCAATTTATTGAAGAAAGAAACTACACCCAAACATATTAACGCATTTTGCACGTGATCGTTTCAGGATCGCACTAAGAACTATTCTCTTTTTGGGAGGGGTATAGCTAATATCGATAATTTTATCAGTTGTGTCCGTATCAGACATTTTATGGAAACAAAATACAATGATTAATAAATTCGAATGCAATTCAATAAATGAAAAAAACTCAGGGTAAATGAGTTACTGCCGCCAACCCTGTGGTTCTGTTGAACGGCAACCTGCCTATCATCTGGATTTTCATTCGTGGTTTAAATCAGCTCGACTGATTCCCGCCAATAGCAGGGCGCTCGATTGGTAGCGACTTGTGATAAAATAACTTGTTATATACTGGACGGGGCAAGTGTCATGCTCCCATTTTGTTTTGGTGAATTTTTTTTTCATGATAACAGTGACACTTTGAGTTTGGGTATTATGTAGTGCAGAAGTGCAAATTTTATTATGGATAAATATACGCTAAATGTAGTAAAACTGTTAAATGCCCATTAAAAAGCAATTCAATCATTAATCTCAACGTGAATTTAGGCGAAAATATTTCGATCGTCCGGCGTTAAAAAATGGTGCTTATTCAAACAATTTCAAGAAATCGGAAATGTTGTAGACAGGACCCACATTACAGGCCCAAGAACAGTTTAAGCGTTGCTTAAACGTAAGCGTAAGTTATTGCATGGGTGTATGGAGAAGTATGGCGGATTTTTCAGAAACGTCGATTTGACACCATTTATATTTATATATAATCCTTCAACTCCTATGCGGAGCATAGGACTTCAATAAAACGCTCCATCTGGTTCTATTCTGCGCCAGAATCTTGACTTCCTGTCAGGACATGTTCATTCTTTTCAGTCCATCATTGATAGTTCCCCTCCAAGTCTGTACAGGCCTTCCAATACCTATTGTACCTTGCGGATTCCAGTCCAATGCTATTTTGGCTATACAGTTGTTTTGTTTTTGAGTGTGTGCCCAATTGATCCCCCCTTACAAAGTGCTTTCTCGTGTTCAATTTTCTTTTGGTTTGTGTTGTGGAGCAAGTCTTCGTTTCGAATCTTGTTCGGCCAGAAGAGGCGGAGTACTTTTGCATTTTTATTTATGAAGACCTGATGTTTTTTTTGTTATTGTCTTCGTTATTATCCATGTTTCGCATCCGTAGAGGAAGACCGCCCTAACATTAGTATTAAATAAACGAAGTTTTGTTTGCGTTGGGTATTGTGTTGATCTCCATACTGGTTCTAGAGCTCCAAAAGCTCCTTGAGCTTTTCCTTTTTTGTTTTTGACATCTTGATCTGCACCTCCATTTTTTGTGATAATGCTACCCAAGTATGTAAAACTCTACACATCTTCTATGGGTGATCCGTTGAGGAGGAAAGGGCTGAAATTTCTGATGTTAATTCTCAGCGACTTGGTCTTTGTTATCTTAATTATCAGGACTACTTTCTGGGCTTCCGTTGAAAGTCTGTTTAGCATATGATCCATATTGTTGAATTGATGCGACATAAGGCATATGCCATCCGTGTATTCAAGGTCCGTCAAGCTAGAATTGAGGGTCCACTGGATGCGTCGTTGATGCTTCGCTGATATTTTTAAGGGCATAATCTAGCAGAAGAGAAGACGAGACAAGACACACCCCTACCTTACACCAGTAAAAATTTCAAATTCTTCGTTTCTATATCTACCATGGGCTACAGAGCACTGAGTATTGGTATACATTTTCAGAATAAGGCGAATAATTTTTTTGAGTATTCCTTTTTGTTTTAAAACTTTCCATAAGGCAGGGTGGACTAAACTGTCAAATGCCCTTTTAAAATCGATGAATAATAAGTAGAGTGGCGATCTCCATTTAGCTGACTGTTCTAGTATGATCATAACAATATTTATATGATCAGTACACGAATGACACGGTCTGAAGCCTGCTTGACCTCGACGCATTTCTGTTTCTAAATGTATTACCAATCTTGTTAGGATGATTTGCGCTGTAACTTTAATGATTGTGTTTAGTAGCGTTATACCACGCCAATTGTCACAAATGCTTAGGTCTCCTTTTTTTTGGAAATTTAATTATTAATCCCTTTTTCCAATCATTAGGAACATTGTTTGACTCCCGCATCTGATTTATTAAGGGTCGTAACAATTCAGAACACAACTAAGAGTCTGCCTTGAGCTGGCATATTACCCAGCCCCGGGGCTTTGCTGTTTTTTTAATGCTCTTACAGCTCGTTGTATTTCCGTTTTCGAAAGTGCATCACGGTTAATGGGAAATTGACTGCTCTCTTCCTAAATAATTAGCGATGAAGCTCATTTTTATCTGACTGGTCAAGTGAATAAACACAATAGCTTTCACTAGATCTAGTTAAAGTTACATGACGGTGCGATATTTATGTTTAAAACATCATTGGACCATATTTTCTTAAAGATGATAGTGGAAATGCAGATACAGACAACGGTGAACACGATAAAAACATGTTTCAAGACTGTTTGATATCTCAATTTGAAGAGCAAGGACTGGGGTAAGTGAAGAACATTTTCCCTAGCCGTTTAATTTGTTAAAACAGATGTTTGAGACCACCGCCTAGATCTCCTAATTTGATGGCTTCGGATTAATTTTCATAGGGTTTCTTTGTAGGAAAAGGTTTACGTAAATAAACGCCAACCCATACAGCAACTCAGAGACAAATCCCTGCATTAACCCCAACGATGTTGCATTGCTGCTTTATCCACAAAGTTAAAGACAAAATAATCATACAAGAATTATAGAAAAAAAATTGCTTGTCTTATTTCTTTTAAAACTTAAATTAAAATAGTGGCGTAACATTTTCCACACTCTGTATTTGAAATATTTGGGTAAAAAGTTTAAAGAGAAAAAATCCTAAAATGTTTGCTTAAAACAAAGAAAAAAATATATATCAACCCAAATTTGTCTTATCTATTGTGTTGTTATTCAGCAAATATCAATTTGTTCGCGCGTGGATGGCCATTTTTCGCCACACAAAATAGATGCCGATGTTGACTCGTATTTTCTAGCTAGCAAATATCGCGAAAATATCGACGAAACTTCCGAACTTTTGGCGACAGAACTTTCATCCGTTCATGCAAATATATATCTCGCAGTGCGATTTCACAATCCGGGACTCATAGCGGGTTGATGTGCTGTAAACAAAAAGGGACACTAGCAGTAAATCAACGAAGGGGCTAATAATACAAATCAATAGAGAGAGGGTGAGACTGTATATGCTAATAGTTTCGGGACAGTTGTTGATTTCATAATTTGAGGCGTATAGGTCAGTTGTTCTTGAAGCAAAAATAGAGATATAAATCCAAGTGGTTGTTTTATTAGTTAGGATAACTTTGGATAGAGTTCTGTTGCTTTATATAGAGAACTATGATGCATTTATGTCGTTTCGATTTAAATTACCTTGTAATTACCACTGTAAATATGATTCTTATATTGCGTTCAGAAGAGTTTCATTTGGGAGGACTATCAGACATATTGAATCAAGATTTCTAATATTTTAAACTTATCTAAACTAACACGAAAAGTTCGAATCGATTGTTTCTTAATATCTCCCGAGACCGATTTCTGACCTTATAGCCTTCATCAGTTGTGTTCGAATCTATGCCTGAAAGCGACTGAAAGAACAACTAAAGTCTAAGATCGTTATTTCGACCTTTTTAGGAAGACGGAAATCTAAAATTATTTGAATTATTAGTAGGAGTAAGACACAATTAGATTGGACGACCATCAGATTTAAGAAAATTTTTTTCGAGATGCCCAGCATAAATACTTGTCCTATTGAAATATTATTGTTATTGGATCATAGTTACATCATGTAATTTATGTTAAAGATTTTAAGGCTATATTAGGGATTCACACAGCACATAACAATAGTCTGTAATAACTAACTTCTTTGACATTCACATGGAACACACAAAACTTTTAATGTCCGCTAAAATTTTATTATAAATATGTTTAGTAGGACATAGTTATAGTCGGCTTGAGAAAATAAGTTTTATAATCTCAGTACGTTGATTGCGATTTCAAATAAATATTGCCAGTAATTAAATACTTTGGAGTAGTCGGTATGATTATATAAATATTACCAAAAAATATCAGATATAACTTCAACTTTTTAGTGGAAGAAATATACTTTATTTCAGGCGTCTTCGCTCCGAAAAACTGTGAAAGGAACAAGTAATAACGTAATTAGTAGCAGACAATGATATAGATAATAAGATAATGTGTCTCTTAATACTTTTTGAATTCTCGGTTATCTTTGGCTCGATTAAAGTATCCAATAATAAGAAAATTCAAGTTTCCAAAAAAAAATTCAGTTAAAAAAAACATAATACATACAAAACATAAAATCTTAGTTACCTCACACATTAATGAAAATTTTAAATTATATATATATATATATATATATATATATATATATATATATATATATATATATATATATATATATATATATATATATATAGTTAAAGTTGTATTGATTTAATACATAGTACACACAGTTGTATTTTACCAAAGTTTTAATTAAATCTGAACTAGAATTATATTACAAGTATGTTCATGGTTCAAATAATAGCGAGAGAAAACAATCATGAAATATCATGTACGCTATTCTAAAAAGTTGTTTATCCTGGGAAATGTAATATAAAATAATGTATTTGATTCAGGAACTTCTTTGTATTTTATTTGGGAGTATTTCAAATGGTTCGTAAAACAGTAAAAGCTTTGATTAGAAAGAGAAATTCTACGTTTAATTCCAAAAGCGGTCATAAAGAAAAAAAATACCGAAGAAAAGAATACGAATCTTTGCTAGAAATTTATTATTCGGCAAAATAAACATTTCGTTTAATTGGAATAATATAAATGTTGTTGAAAATACGGACGGACAATACGGAAAATATATATAGGATATCGACAATATTCCAACAAAATGTATTCCTTTCAATATTAATTATTATTCAATTATTTTATTGGGTGCTCCGTGACGTACTTTTAGTTTATTTTATTATTAAGTAAATGAGAATTTTTTAAGCGGCGAAAAATAATTATCTTAAAAATGGTCTAAAAAAACTTAAACATGCAGATTAGTAAACTTAACCTTAATGGCCCATTTGTGATAATTTTGTTTAAATATTATTTTTGTTTTATCAAAATTAACTATCACAATCACCAAATTTGGTATCAGCTGATTGCTTTTGGTTCACAAAAGAACTTCAAAGGCCCGGTAATACAATTCAAATGTATGTAAAGTGGTGGTCTTTACGTATAACAACAGCATCCTGCAGCTGTATTATTGTGTATGTCAAAGAGACTTCTTTAGATCAGTACGATGTGTAAATTCTACACATAACCTTAAAACTCCCAATCTGAATTAATAAATTATAGTTTTGAGATTTGGGCGTATACAAGATTTAGCTGGCGAATTTACCAGTGTTGAGCGTGTCTTTCCGTACTCTCCACCACATTATTGTGCATAAGAAACATTGAATTGAATATTTTGTATTGTTAGACTGTCCAATATTACCTTTAAAAATGTCTCACTTCTATTAACCTATACGCCTATAAAAAAATAGCATAAAAATCAAATTTATTAGTGTAATTAAATCCCAGATTATTTTAATGCATAAGTTCACCCTCTCCTTTGCATTTTCCACAACGCTCTAGAAAAACGAAAAAAAACAAATTCCACTTTTGCAAACGAAAGCTGAAAGGAAAAACTGAACACAATCCAAATCCAGGAATTAATAACTGCCGCAGGGTCCCGACTCGTTATTTTTCAGTCGCACGAAACGGGTCTCTTTCAACTCGAGTCAACCAACTGTTTAAACTCGTTATAATAAAACTTCCGGGCAAAAAAAAGTTATATATAATAATATATTGTTAATATCGAGTCGGAGACGTTGTGCAGAAATCGATTCCAGAAAATTCTGTAGAGAGTGGGACACTCGCCCTGAGCACGGATTTCGGCAGGTTGCGATCGTCTTCCTCAGTGATTTGCGTCCTGTAGGTGGGCCTTTCGAAGACTGGCGGATTGTCGTTCACGTCTTTTACGTGAATGACTACCGTCGTGTAGTTTTCCTTTAAATTGTCGGATGCAGCTAACCTAAGTTCATACTGATGAACAAAAGAATAAGGTTAAAGTTGTTAGTATAGAAATATAATCAGTTAGAAAACAGATTTGAATTTGTTGGAGAAATATAGTTAGATTATTTAGTAAATATAGCCTGAGAAGATTTTCTTCAATCCGCATATATACCACGTTTAGATGTAACATTTCTACATTTTCTGACATCCTTTTTTCTTTGTTTTTTATTATAAACCTTGCATGGTGGCACTTGATATGTACTATTAAAAAGTTGCCATTGATATGCAGAATATTCAAATTGGTATTTTATTTATCATTCAGGAATGAACTAAATTGATTATATTGTATTTATTGACTTTATACCATGAGGAAAGTAAATACAATGAGAATTAAAACAAATATTTCACAATATTGATTTTTTTTTTGAAAATAAAAACTGCAATTTTATATATAATAAATAGTAAAGTTACAATTACAATATAAGGGCAAAAGAAGAAAACATTGTTATATGTAAAGGACAAATTCTAGAAAAATTAACACATTTGAATATCTAATCATATTAAATAATGGACGAGAAGTCCAGAAAATTGTAAAGCCCAAATTGTAAATTATTTCATTAATCGCATTGTTCTCAGTAAAAAAGAGGGAGAAAAGAGAGTTTTGAGATTTAGGTCGCATCGATATCAAAATTATTTAGCGACGAGGAACTTTGACTTATGAGTTTGGAATTCACGTAAGAATAAAGACGGTAATAGAATGGAACTAATAAATATCACAGTATCACTAGTATCACCGATCGGTTCTACCACAGATGGGTTTTATCGTAGGATAAGCTATCACAGATGTGTTACCATGTTTGTTTTTGCTAAAAATAGCTGGCACTGTAGTGAAATGTCGCTAGCAATGACTAGATTTTAGTGAAATAGTTAATTTCTTTCAGATAAGCAAGGGTGTTAAAAACAGTTAGAGCAAAGAAAACAGTAAGAGCAAAAGAAAATAGTAAGAGCAAAAGAAAACAGTCTGAGCAAAGGTCTCGAGAGAGGTCCTTTGGTCTGTGCATTCGGTGAGAATGTGCTTGACAGATAGGAGATCGTTGCAAAATTGGCAGAGCGCAGGACCTTCTCGTTTTAGTAAATACTCAAGTGTAAATCTGCAGTGACCAATCATAAGTCTTATACATTTTAATGTAATTTTCCTGGTTACCAGATGTTCAGAGAATAATGGTTCAATGTCTCTCAATTTATTGGGTCTCTCTGGATCATCCCAATTCGATTGCATTAAAGATTGCGAGAAGGTTTTCACTTTCGGATAAAAGCAGTCCATGTAAGGTTGACCATGCTGAATAAAATATTTTTCGAGTAAATCTGCTTCCTTATTACCTTTAATGACCTTTTGACCGGGATACCAGACGAAGAGAAGGGAAGAATCCTGTGCTATGATATATTCTATAAGATCCATAATTAGTAGCATAACTGGATGGGAAATGAGGCGATTTTGAATCATGGTTAAGGCATGGATAAGACGAAGGTAAGACCAAGAAACTTGTGAGATGGAACTGTAGGTATATTCTTGTTTTGTAGAGTTATTGAATGTAGACGGGGACAATTTTGTGTTCTGCAAAAATGCACAGCAGAGGATTTTGTGGGCAACAAAGAGAGTAGTGGTTTTGGTCCATTTTCTCAGTGAGTTCAACTTAGATTGAAGGATTCTTTCGCAGACTCTTGAGAAAAATAGACAACTAAACTTCTACTTCTAAAGTAGAAATTAAGCAGGCAGTTAAACTCAGCAGAAAAATAAGGAGAGATAGTCTAAGAAAAAACCTAGCTAGAGAGAATATAGAATGTAGGATTGAAGAAGGGGAGGTAACACAGGAGGCAAGAATAATGGCAGACAACTGGAACAAATGGACAAAATGGACAAATGACTAAGGAGTAGTTCTACAGAATCCGACGCTTTAACGGGTATAAAGAACACGAAGCAGAAAAAAAATGAGAATACACGAACTGAGAATATTTTGCTTGTATATTTTTATATTTATGCATGCGATTGTAGAAAAAAGAAAACGATTTAAAATATTTAGTTATTACCATGTGAGATATTTTTCGTGTGCTTACACTCCAACCTCACTACGATCAAAAAAACTCAAGGATGAGCAAATCAAAGATCAAAATCATGCTGATTTGCTTTTTTGATAGCACACCGCTGCTCGAAATTGTTGACACTCATGTCAACACTAGAAAAATTCGGTTCACGAAAATATTTGTTACGTACCACCAAGTGACTCTAGGGAGTTCAAACTCGTAATAAACATGCATCAAATGTTGACCGGCATTGTCTCCGAAGACAAAGCCAACACTATTGCCAGATCGAATATTACGCCACAAGTCTGATTAATTTATTTACACATCCCGTTTTAAGTTAAGCAGTACTTAAATTCTTCTAGTAACTTCAGTATGAAACACTAAACTCGAAGAGATTACTATTAAACAGCAAATCACTTTTATAAAACGTTCGGCACGTTTTAGCTAACCATGTTAGCATTATGAGGAGATTATTTAATCTTTTAAAGGAGGATTAAATCATCTCCTGATGATGTTAACATGATTAGCTAAATGCGCGACGAGAAGTTTTATAAAAGTAATTTGGTGTTTAGTAGTAATCTCTTCGAATTTAATGTGCACTTATTGGTTTCAGACAATTATCGGAATTTGAAAAGGTAGGAACTATTGACATGAAAGAAGCAGGTTTAAGTTTTCGTGAAATTGTGAGACTATTGGATATTGCTGCTTCTACCATTATCACCATGTTCATGAGCACCATTTTCTGGTGCCCAAGGATAGCATTCTGCTATCCAAGGATATGACGAACAAAATCTTAGACTAGGTAAAGCAGCTATATGTAAGGTTGTTTCGAGGATGTGTGTTAATCGAAAGTTACTACAGCGTATCAATTATCAGTGCTATCTTTAGAATCGAGTGTAATCAAGACACTTGAATGGCCAAGGTAATCTTCAGATATATGATGCCGATAGAATATGTATGTAATAGATTATACCGCTAGAACTTGAAGCATGCGTGCAAAACGCCTTGGATACAGTGTTACAAGAAGACATAATTCGCTTTATGATTCACAGAGGTACAGAATGTTATAACAACACTGGAGGACGTACTCACTATCATATTTTATATTAGCTGAAAGTGAAATTTCTGAATATCATGACACAAAACAGCCATGGAGTACATATATATGACAAAATTATCCCAACAATTTTTTTTTCATAGTACTACGAGAGCTGTATAATAAGTACCTGGACTAGGCCAGAGATGGCACTGCTAGTATTTAAAAAGTGATATTTTTCGTAAACATAATCTTGCACAACAATAGTGTCAAACTGTCAGGCCGCAGCGTGTGGATGGCAGCCATTTAAATAGAATAACTTTTGTGATTTTACAACAATGGAAAAAAAATAATATCGAGTACTCATAAAATATTGTTTGTTTGGGAAAAGAAAGCAAGCGAAGAGATTAAAATGAAGCTCAGCGAAGTTAATGGAGAGTTACCAGTTAATGGAGCACCTTCGTTATTAACCATAAAATAATGAACGACTGAATTCGAACGTGGCCATACAGTATTTTTGATGAAGGTCGTCCAGGGCGTCTAAATGAGGTTACCACTTCATAAATGATTGAAAAAATCCACGATATCGTGATAATAGACCAGAGGATGAAAGTGCGTGAGATTGCTGAGACCGTGGGCATCTCAATTAAACGGGTGCAGAATATTTTAACAACTTATTTGGATATGAAAAAGCTTTCCGCAAGATGCGTGCCGCGATTGCTCACATTTGACAATAAAGAAACACTTGTGTCAACTTCAAAAGAATGTTTAGCGATGTTCAAACGCAACCGGAATGATTTTTGGCATTGGTTTTCAACTGTTGAAATATGGATTTATCATAGCACACCAGAGGCCAAAGAACAGTTACAAACAGTATTTTTCGTCAAAATCGTATTTTTACGGTTACAAAGGATATAAAAACGTTGGACTAAGTGTATCGAACTGAAAGGTAATTACGTTAAAAAATAAAATACATTTTACACATGAAAATGTTTTTTCTTGTCAAGGCCAGGTACTTATCATACAACCGTCGTATATGTGGTTTTCTCCGGTATATATAATTTAATTAAAATTATGAAAAAGAGTATTAAAAAATATCAGTGTAGTGTAAAAAAAGTGTTAGTGTAAAACGAAGTGTAGTTAATGGATTGAAAATTAGTCCTTTGTCGTAGCCTGCTTCTTGATCTGATTTTCCAATGGCATATACAAAATGAGTAAGAAACGTCTCGACGAAAATTTATATTAAAAATACCTGCCCAATTCTTCACGATATAATTAAATAACGCTGGTTATAGGTACCTAAACCGAATGAAAATGCCAGATTTTTAATGGAAATTCTTAATATTAAAATAATTAATATTTTAAGAACCAGCGAAAAAATGTGTATTTTCTTAATTATATTGTTATAAAAGTTAAATAATTTTTTTTTCAATATGTTATCACTTATTTTATTTTTTGACTTTGTGACTATAGTTTCGTAAAAAATGTTACAAAATCAAACTGAACTTTAAAACTTAAAAAAAAAGTTTTAAAGTATATTTGATGATATAACGTTCTTTTGGAAACCATAGTCACAAGGTGAAAAAATATATTTAAATATAAAATTTGGCCAATTTTTTCTTAGCCAAATGGGGCCGTGTCTCCTTCAGTTTCTTATCGAATCTGTCCAACAACTCACTGTAGTACTGCCCTGAGGCATCAATGAGGATTATTCCTTTCGAATCCCAAAAAATCGTGGCCTTAACCTTTCCGGCTGATGGAACCGTTTTTGCCTTCTTCGGAGCAGATTCACTCGGAAAAATCCAAATATTTTGATTATCTCTTGGTCTCTGACGTGTAATAATGTATCCAGGTTTCATGAACGGTGACGACTTGACGTAAAAAGTCCTGCGTATTTCGCTTAAAGCGGTCCAAACACTGCTTTGATATTGTTAGTCGTACCCACTTGTTGTCCACCGTGAGCAATCGCGACACCAATCGGGCCGACACTTTCCTCGCATCTATCTTATCATTTAAAATTCTGATTGCCGTTCCGTACGAGACACCTACGGTCTCAGCTATTTCAGGCACTTTCTTTAGGCGATCAGCGAGAATCATGTCATGGACCTTTTCGACGATTTCCTCGGTAACCACGTCAGAAGGGCGTCCTGGGCGCTTTTCATCGAAAACGGTTGTACGACCACGCTTAAACTCGTAAAATCAATATATCACGGTTGTTATACATGGTGAACATACAGCATCCAACTTCACTTTTATTTCGTCGCAATTTTTCCATCCAAAAAACAACGAATTACGGATCGATATTGCTCTTTTTCCATTTTCTCGAGAAATGAAAAACCCGAATGATACAACTGGCTGTCAAACAAAAAACTAACCTATGACTTTATATAAAATTCAGCATGAAGTCGTTTATCAGTCAGCAGTACACGATGGTAATGTCAATTTCACTCGTCAACGGCATCTGTTATCAAACACGGGTACTTATTGATCAACCCTATTAATTTATGATTTCGGTGGTAAGGGCATATCTCAAGCTCTAAACATTTTATAGTAAAATTATAGTAAATTTTTTTTACTATAATTTTACTACAAAAAAAATTATTAATTTTTAAAAAAATTTAATTATTAAAAAAATTATTAAATTATAGTAATTTTCGGATTCTGGAGCGTCCGGGCTTAAACGCAAAATCTTTCAGAGGGAGTCGGAGACCTCTGGCCAACGTCTGAAACCGAAAACAAAAATTTTCTTTGGAACGGTAAATATCAATTCTCTCCTGCATCCAGGAAAACTACACGAATTGGGGCGAACATTAAATCAGCAAAAAATCAAAATTTTAGCTTTGCAAGAAACTAGATTGACAGATGATAACACCTTGGAATTCGGCAACTACAGACTTTTTAAAAGTAAAACGGACAAAAAAATACTAAAAATACACCACATCTCGGTGTTGCTTTCGCTGTCTCAAGAAACATCCTTGGTTCTAAAACAAATGTCCAGCCAGTAAATAATCGACTGATGACACTATCCCTTAAGTGTGCTAACAAAAACTATAGATTAATCAATGCACACCTCCCAGTTAACGAAGAAAATAAATCTAATCCTGAAAAAGTAAATAAGTCCTGGGAAATTCTAGAAAAGACTATCTCTAAAATTCCCTCTAACCATGTAAAAATCCTATTGGGTGATTTCAACGCCCAGCTAGGGAAAGAAAAAAGTACAGGAAAACAGTCGGCTGTTTTCCCGCTCATAAATGGACTAACCATAATGGGAGAAGATTGGTTGAACTATGTTCGCAGTTTAATCTAAAAATAATGTCAACCCATTTTAAGAAGAAAATATCAAAACAAAAGACCTGGAGGTGCCCAAACACGTACATGGGTGAATTTCAAATTGACCATGTTGCCAGTTCGTACCCCAATTATAAAGAGATTTTGAATGTTCAAGTCAGGAAAGGAGCAAATATAGACACGGATCACTACTTGACTAGAATCAAACTTAGCTTAAAACCTCGAAAACTTATTCAAAAGCGGCTGCTAATACCAAAGTTTGACCCAACGAAAATAAAACCAGCCCTAACAGAAGAACTTGATAAACAACCACCACAGAACTGGCAAGAATTGAAACAAAAAATTATTAAAACAGCCTTAAAGTTGGTCCCTTTACAAAAACGTAGAAAACATCCGTGGTGGGATGAAGTTTGCGAGCAAGCAGTATTAAGCGGAAGTAAAGCATTCAAAGATTGGAACAGTCAAAAAACAGCAATAAACTATAACATCTTTTTGGAAGTAAGAAAAGAAACATCGAAGCTAATTAGACAAACTAAAAGAAAATATGAAAACAATCAACTTAATGAAATAGAAAAAGATTTCCAAAAACATAACACTCGAAACTTTTACAAAACATTTAAAACTAAATTAACAGGCTATCAACCGCAAAGTCTTTGCTTCCAAAAGGAAAACGGACAATTAGCTCTAAATAACCAAGATAATTGCAACGAACTTGCGAAATATTTTGAACAAATACTAAACTGTTCTGAGACCTTAAACAAATTAGCAACACTAAAACCTAAACAAACAAACCCAGATTCAATACCACCGAATTAAGATGAAATAATTAGGCAAATCAAGCGGCTTAAAAATAACAAAGCTTCTGGTGAAGATGGAATCACTGCGGAACTTTTGAAATCCGCAGGTCCAGGTACAATCAGGGAAATAACCAAAATTCTACAAGAAGTTTGGCGAACCGAATGGATTCCGGAAGATTAGAAAGATGCTCTAATCCATCCACTACATAAGAAAGGAGATAGAACGGATGTAAACAACTATAGAGGGATCTCTTCTCCCAGTTTATTACAATATTCTATCTCAATGTCTACTAGACAGAGCACAGGGACAGTTAGAACCTAACATTGGTGAATATCAAGCAGGTTTTCGACCGGGCAGATCCTGCCCTGAACAGATCCTGAATCTGAAGTTGATTCTAAGACATCAAAAACTGTACAATAAAAATCTCGTCTGTACATTTGTGGATTTCAAAAAAGCATATAATTCTATTGACCGCGAATCTTTATTCCGAATCTTGAAAGAACAAGGACTAGATCTGAAAACGCAGGCAATTATTAAAGCCACGTTAACTAACACAAGGTCAAAAGTTAAATTCATGGGTGAGATCTCAGAGCCCTTCGAAATTAAAACTGGAGTGAGACAAGGGGATGGACTCTCGCCACTTTTATTTAACCGTGTTCTAGAAAAAGTAATACAGGAGTGGCGTGAAAAAAAGTCGGCTCTGAATATTGACCAGCCCATTAAACTGGGGAGAACCAACATCAAAATTGATTGTCTGGCATTTGCTGATGATCTAGCAATTTTAGCTCAAGATGTATTAATGGCACAGAAACAGATTGAAATCCTAAAAGAAACAGCAGAAAATGTAGGACTCCAAATTTCCTTTGAAAAGACACAATACATGACCTGCAACAGACTAAGAACGTCATTTCTAAAAACAAAATATGGTAACATCAGACGAGTCTCTCAATTCAAATATTTGGGTGAAATAATCATGGAAAATGGGTTGGAAAAAGCGGCCAATAAGGGTAGATGTCAAAAAATGGAAACGGCATTGAGAATTACACAAAATATTTACAACAAAAAATGCCTATTTAAAAACACAAAACTGAGACATTACAACACAGTTATCAAGCCAGAATGTCTGTATGCTGCGGAAACGCTCATTTTGAATAGAAAGAGGGACATCGAGGACATTGAAAAGAAGGAAAGAAAAATCATAAGAAAAATCCTAGGGCCCAAACAAATAAATAGCACAACATACCGACTTAGAGAAAACCAAGAAACCAAACAGTACACAGATATACAAAGCGATATGAGAAAAAGAAGACTTAAGTTTTACGGACACATAAAACGGATGAATCCGAGTAGGTTAACTAGACAAATAGTCGAATTTTATGAAAATAGGAGTAAAGCTAAAGTAGAAATAATTAAATGGATTGCTGTAATTAAAGAGGACCTTAGATCAGCAAATATTACACAAAGTGAAATTCAGGATAGAGGCTGTTTCAGACACAAGGTTAACGTTTGGAAGGTTGGCCAGAGAGAAAAATGTAGGAAGACTGGAACAACTTGGTCTGACGAAAGGAAACAAGCTCATAGCGAAAGAATGAAATTAGTATGGGCACAAAGGAAGGCTAACAACAACAAACGTCTCGAATTGTACTTCGCGTGGTCCACCAGGCCCATACGTGAATAATAATAATAATAATAAAAAACGTTGTGTTACATGTAGTACTTTGTTGTGTATAGCACTTGAATTGTGATTTTCTAATGTGAATCACTTCATTTTGATTGACCCTTATGCAGTGTGATCATTCCATCTTTTACGTAGTCGAACTTCTTCTGGTTATAGGTGATTTATCTCTGGCTACCTTAACTGCACTATTGTCTGTCATTCTATTTATACTGTTGTTTCATTATCTTTTGCTATTCAATGTCCACTCGTTCCTATCTTCGATCATATGTTTCAACATGTTTCCAATTATTTACCTGAGGTGAACTTTGCCAGATGTCTGCGTAGCTGAAAATTTTGATTTCTTTGGTTTCCATTCTGTATTCTTCATATCATTGATATTCTATCTCACTTCATTCATCATTAGATTGAATAAAAAAGGGCTGAAGGAATATCCCTGTTTTATACCTGTTCCTATATCAATTTGTTCTGTGAGTTCTTCGTCTATTCTAAATTCTATTATGTAGTTTCCATAAATGTAATTCCTATTAGGACATCTTAAACCTTTCAAACAATCAAAACCTAATCGAGAATTACTTTGTGTTTAACTCAATTGAATATATATGTATAGGTGCATTGAAACTATCCGGGTTTATTTAATAGAATTCGAGTTCTTCTGCAACAGACTGCATACAGCCAAACGATATGCAGGAAAAGTCCTTAAAAGTCCCCCATACTACTTAAGCTTTGTGTTACTTCATTTCCACTTTTCCCTCTTTGGATCTTATGAATTTGAAATTTTAAAAATTAATATTGTGAGTTGTAAATTTTAAGTTAAAATAAAAAACACGCGGTAACTTTTTCAATATATTTCTGTTATTGTGTTATAAGATTTATATGATAATCGGACAGTAAATCAAATCTAATTGATACAAGAACTGATTTTTTTTACACTAGGGGTATTTAAGTCGGTGCAATCTAGAACCGAAACAACAGAATTATTTTGTTGCCAACGTGCTGCAAAACCGCACAGTTCTGTAGTCCTAGGAAGCGCTAAGGTTCAAATTTATGCCTTTTCTCGTAAACAGAGAATGAAATACGGGCAGCCAACAAACACGGTCTTCCAAACGTTGGTTATGCATATGCTCTTTTCCCATCTAGTTGCCTTTTAAAAATGAACATCTGCGAGCACTACGCCATCAAAACAATCGAGAATCAAAAAGATTTAGGGGGAAATTATTCAAAAGTTACTTGCGGAGGGCAGTATCTGAATATTTAAATTGATTTATAGTGTTTTATGTCAGGGGCATGCATCGAGAATTATGGATTTTTAAGAGGAAATGGGATGAAAATATGGGAAATGGAAGTAAAGATACGGGGGTCATTCTCGGTCTGATAAAGAGATGACGGAAGTATAACCAGTGACTATGATATTTGTCAAGTATAATTCGTCAGATGGCGGGCTGCCAAATTTAAGGTGCGTGAGTTTAGTTGCTTGTTTATAACTATTGAGTAAAGTTTTGGCCTTTTCAGAAAAATGTATGAAATTGAAATTCAAGCTGGCATAAAATGATTTGTATTAAGGGTTTTAACTACAACGAGCATAAAAAAGAGTTAGATTTTTTAGTTTATAGAGTTCTTCCCCATCGTTTTCAACAGCAAAAAAGGAGGCTATATAACTCAGAGGTCTCTCAACCTTTTCAATGTGTTGAGCTACTTTAATAATATTCAAATAGAGAGAGCTATTAAAATTTGTTTAATAAAATATAATTATAATATATAATATATAATGATTATATATTATATATTATAATTAATATTATATTATATAATATAATATAATAATTATATATTATAATATATAATAAAATTTTGATATTTTCGTTTATGAAGATTCGACGTCTGATGATTGCTTATAGCCGTGAGCTATCGAAATTGTCCACGCGAGCTACCGATAGCGAGCTACCAACCCCATCGATGGGTTGGCGATCCCTGATTTAACTTGAACGTGCTTGTATATCAATTCAAGATGATGAACGTTTGCGGAAAATCGCTGTGGCTGACAAAATCACTACAAAAGTCCACAATATCCTATTAAATAATCAGGGATTGAAAATATGTGAGCTTCATATTGATGTTTTGAGTATGAAAAAGCTTTCCGGTTTTCTGAAGTATGAACACATAATAATACTAAATTTCCCGGCATAATGCAGGATCATCACTGGGTAGTATAACATTTGATTAGTGGACGAGCTGAAGGGTGCTATTTAGGTTAAACGTCCACAAGCACTCTTTCATTACGATTATGGGCAGACACTGGCACTGGACTTATGGGCTGGAAGTGCTTTCAAATAGGGCGTATTCATCGAATTTACTTTCTGAAGAAATGGGCTGATCCAAATGGGAAGAAATGGCTCTCTGGACGAAGATTCAGTTCAAATGATAAGGTTAAATCTGGAACATCGCACATTTTGCAAAGTTGAATAAATCGTATTATAGGAGGGTTGCTTTTTATGTATCCAGAATAATAAATAAAAACAAATATTTATAATTGAAAATGGTTTGACTGTTTTTGAAAATATTCACTGCGATGATTGATATTCACTTTTACTTTTGGTTGAACTAATTTTCATAGCACTTTTTCCATTCCGTTTGAGGTATCTTCAAAACATGCATTTTGAACGCATTGACCGCTTCTTCTGGCATCGAAAATCTTTGATTATGTAGTTTATTCTTCACGAACGGGAACAAAAATATATCATTGAGTGTCAAATCAGGATTGTACGGCGGATGACCCATCAATTTCATGTTTTGGCCAGTCAATTATTGAGTTATTCGACCCAATGTGTGAGAGCTCACCTTGTCATGGCGAAGAAAGATCCTGCGTCTCTGGTTGTTTTTCCTTATTTCTTTAAAGACCTCTGGCAAACAAATGGTTGTGTATAACTTAGAAATGACCGTTCTACGATTCTCTAGTGGTACTGTGACCACATGCCCATTTATCCCAAAATAGCAGGCGACCGTTTGCTTCGAAGTGTTACTTAAGCGAACAACTTTTTTTGGGCTTGGCTCATTCTGAAAGACCCATAAAGTCGACTGCTGTTAACTTTCGAGCTCATACGCATAGATCCAAGATTCGTCACGTGTGTAGATATTATAGACGGTTTTTGACGCATCACGATTTTATTTTTTGAGCATTTCTTTACACCAATCGATACAGGCCCTTTTTTGAGCGATTGGTAAATTTTGCAGATTCCAATGCATACAAATCTTTTTGTATTCTGCTAAATATTGAATTAAAATCTTATGTATACTTGTCATACTAATGGCCAGGAATGCCTCAATCTCATGGTATGTCATATGACGATCTTGCTTTAACAGTTCGCGCCTAGTATCGATGTTTTCTAGCACAACAACCGATTTTGGACAACCTTCTTTAAATTCGCTCGTGAGCGAACTAGGGCCACGATTGAATTCAATAAACCAGTGATATACAGTGGTTTTAGGTGGTGCTTCATCGCCAAAAGTCAAAGGGAGTTGATCCACGTCGAAAGTCGTAGTAAATCATCGCACAATAATTCTCACGAGTTAATTCCATTTTTTGACTGAGATGAAATGTTCAAGTCACTAAACAACACAAATAGCGTCCGTATGATGAAATGTTCTGAGTATGTATATAGTCAGGAATGTTAAACTTTACGATGCATATGTCAGATGGCGCCCAGCAACACCATTGTTGCCAATTCCGGATACATAAATAGCAACCCTCGTATTGAGGGTATTATAAAATATATTTGGTCTAAACATATTGAATTGCAAGGTGGCTATGTTGAAAAAAAAATTAATCTAAAAAACCTTGTATATTTTTTATCAGGTTGAGAACTCTTTCTTGAAGAACAAACCCAATGACAGAATGATTAACATTATTTTGATTAACATTTTTTTCAAGAACGCGTCACACCGTTTGCTTGTGATGTAAATGAAGGAAAATCTATTAAACATTGGTAGAATTCAACTTTTATTATATGCAATATACAGTATAAGTTTTGTGTTATTCGATATTAACTTTTCTAATATTGTTACAGTTCTTGCGTGGACCGAATTTCATTAATCAAACAAGGTCGAAATGGAAAGCGTTTTGTGACTCTAACAATAAAACGATGAGGATGAAGGTACCGAACTGTCTGCAGATAGATGCTTTTGCTTTCTTTTAAAGCTTGCAACAATGCAACTTATGAAATACCCTAAAGTATTACTTTAATATAATATTTATTTGATGAAGACTTAAGAAATTATAAGTAATTGAGATCTCAATTGAAACTAAGATGTTAGTGCTATTAAGGAGAAAAATAACCAATTGTTATTATTGCAAACGTACAACGGAGCAGTTCTTTAACACCAGGGAGCGCTAAGGTCAAATTGATGCTTTTTCTCGTAAACATAGAATTATATACACACACCAAACCAAACCAAACCTATTTTTCCAACGTTTATGCATATGCTCTCTTCCTATCTAGTGGCTCTTTTAAAAATGAACAGCTGCGAGCACTACGCTATCAAAACAATCGACAATCAAAATGATTTAGGGGGAAATTATTCAAAAGATACTTGCGGAGGGTAGTATCTGAATATTTATATTGATGTATAGTGCAATATATTATGGGTATGCATCGGAAATTATTTACTTCTGAGAGATGGCTTATACCATAGTTTTATCTCCGTATTTTTCAGTGTTATTGTTGTGTATTGAAGTGCCTTCAAAAATGTTCAATATTTAGTGTTCCATGTTTAGTAAAAAAATTAATTCTTTGAAATTTCGATGGGCCAAAAATGTAGCATATACTCGAAAAAAAAACAAAAAGTGTCGCATCTAGTATACATATTGTTACAGTCTTAGGAACAGTTTTTACACTCGACTTAAGGCAGTTTGCTGACTCAAAGCAGTCAGCAAACTCTCTTGAATGTCTTCTATTGACTTAAAATGGTGTCCACAAAGTGGTTTATTCAACTGAGGAAATAGAAGAAACTCACTTGGTACCATCTCTGGTCAATATGGTGCGTTGTGGAATGGTATTTCCCTGTTTTTTAGCGAAAAATTGAGAAATAATTATTATGTGTAGTGATACGAAAACTATGAGTTGTTTTGCTACAATTGTGGACGTTTTACAGCGACGTTTACTGACGATGACTCAGTATAAGGTCATTGATTTTGGTAATGTTTTTCTTCACTGGTTGACGCGGATGGTCTTCTTGAACGAGGTTTATCTTTCGCTGCATCTATACCATCACCAAAGTCCTTGTTTCATTTTTTTTTAAATTTGCTTCATCATCGAAACGCTTTTTAATTCATCAGTATAAGAAATTATGAAATATTCTTGGTTCCATAAATTTATCCACTTTAAAAAATCGTCCATAAAAATGTTTTTACAGACAATTACAAAAGGCACTATAATTTAACAACTTAACAATCGAAATGATTTGAAACTTCTATCTGTTCTCAAAAACACTCATACCAAATTTAATAGCAAATAGTTATCATCATCATCATTCAGCCATTATCGATCCACTGCAAGATGAAGGCCTCCCCACCATGCTTCTAACTCGCAAGGTCCTGAGCTTTTCTCTACCATTCGGGTCCAATATACTTGATGATGCCATCTGTCCGTCGTGTTTTTGGTCTTCTTCGTAAACGTTTGTGATCAAGCGGTATCCATCCCATCTCAGGATTGCTTTGGTTCATCTGTCGTCAAATCGCCTCTCTATATGGCCTGCCCACCTCCATTTTAATTCCCCTTGCCACACACTTTCGTTTGCTCTCTGATCCATGTAACTGGATCTTTCTGCCCTGCTTTGTAATTTCAAGAATACACCTTGCCATTCCCGAAGTTTTTGAATTGATTGGGATATGAGTGTCCATGTTTCACTTCCGTACGTCAAAACAGGCAGCATGCACTGATCAAAAACTTTTCTCTTCAGGCAAAGTGAGAGTTTGTTTTTAACCACTATGTTGGGCCTGCGAAATGCCTACCGGCCACACTTAACATACCATTCTACTTCCCAGATATCACCCTCCATTCAAATCCTTTGCTCAAGATACCAAACCTCTAAATCGCTTCTAAAAATTGAAATTTTTCTGTTGTCAGCAAATTTGTTGAACATAACCTGACTCTTTTTCAGGTTTATTTTCAAGCCAAACAGTTCTCCCGCCTTTTACAGCTCTTGTATGTGTTTTGTAGCTCATCTGGGACTTATGACAGGAGAACGATATCCCTGCCGTACCCTGTCGTCCACCCCGTTCTACATTCATTTTAGTTTCAAGATCATCCATTCGAACTATCGCTGTAGCTTCATCATACATGGATCCCAGTAGGTTCACATAGGCTCTGACTATGGCCTGGTTAAGCAACGTAATTATGGCTTGCTTTGATATTGAGTCAAATGCCTTTTCATGGTCAATAAAAGCCAAGCATGGTGGCATGGTGTATTCATTGTGCCTTTTTATGGTCTGCAAATGGTTATATCGCTACATATGTCACGCGATTTTTTAAAACAAAAGTCACCTTACTTCTTGATCATAGCTTCAATATTTGCAAATAGAAAATCTCACTATTTAGTGTATCTTCAACACAAACACTGATACTCTTTCTGCTTGTTTTGTAAATAACTGCTAAAAGGTAGTTATGTAAATCATCTAGAAACATTGTATTCATCATGTTGTATTGCCCACCACGTCGTTGTGGCAATCACGTCGTTTCTGGTAATTATCAGAATTTGAAGATTTTTTGATTTTTCCGTTTGATCAAAATGTTGCACTGTTTAAAAGTCCCTCACAGTTTTTTATTAGTTGCATGAAACGGTAAACTACTATAATATAAAAAAAATTAAAAGCAAATCAATATGTTATTAAAAAAACTGAATGAAAATATGTACCCTCATTTTCTTTCTATGTTTTGTTACTCCGAGGACAGGAATCATTAAAGATTCAAACCTAATCCCAAAAAGTAGCCCATAAAACCGGAAACGGCCATCGTAAACACTTATTTCGAAGCTCCGTGTAGATTTCAAGACAAACATCATTCGATTATAGCATCAGAAATAGGATAGAGCTGAAATGACGTTGTATAGGAATTAACCTTCTTTAATATCGCTATCTTTTGGAAGCTGGCCAAGTAAAAAAAAGCATAATAGTCTCCCACGGCTACAAGAAAGGACTTCCAACTTGTCAATTTCCGAAAAGAATGTTTTTAGCCAGTTAATGTAAATATGCACCTTGACCATTATCAGTATTATCAGTGTTATCATTATCAGTGTTAACATTTGTGAATATTTAATTGAGCAACAAAATGAAGTACAAGAATAATAACAGATAGTTATGATAGTATCAGTTTGCAAAAACTCTGAACGGTACAACGGGCAAAAAAAATATACAGTGGAGCAAAAAGAACGCATAGAAGAATTTGAGAAAGGATTGAGAAAGGAAGGAAAGGAAAGTCAGCGACCATCATAGATCGCCTGTGAGTACTTGAGAGGGCTTATTTTTAATAGCTATCACGAAGTGGTATGTGTTATTGCTGTTGAGCAGTTTTTTGTAAAACTAAAACTACGGTGTCCTAAACGGTGCTATTATTTAGCAAACATGGTAAGTCGTGAAGTGGCGTCAACTAAATGCGATGTCAAGTTAAAAAAAAAAGATGGTCAACGGACAGTGAGCGCATTGAAGTAGAGAATGGATGATTTAGACGTAGTATTATTACTATATTTGGAAGATATTTAGCCATCGAAAGGCGAAACATATTATTTGGAGGAGACTGAGGATGCATTTAAAAATTTTTATTTTAAGTGTACTTTTCTATAGTCTTTGCTCTTCACATTATATCAAAATTCACTATTCTCTACAAAATCAATCAATATTTCATCATCTTCGCTGGTTCAAATCACGTTTGTACTACGTGCACTCATTTTTTATTTTAAAACGGTCACCGCTACAAGGGAAAAAAGTTCCACGACTGTTTGTCACTGCTATGATGGCCATGCCCCATATGGCGACACCGCTATTTGACGTAACAGTCACTACTAACGTTCTCTAGGAAACCAACGCCATCTGATTTGCATAAACAACGTTTTAATGACGCCATCCACGGCTATATTAATTTTGGTCGCTAGATATTGCTAAGGTTCTCTTAGGAATCCATAGCTTAACGCTTCCATTATTATTGTTCAACGCCTTTTCCGTTAATAATCTAAGAGGCGATCTCTGGTCGAAAGAAGAGTACCCCAATAGATTGAATGGTTTCGCACAACTTAATCAATTCTGAGGAGAAAATCAATTGGTGATTCCCGTACGGTGCGGATTTGAATAAAGATTTTATTGAGAGAGTGAGAAGATTGGTGCCTTAGGCCCTGGCGCTCCACTAGACGTTGTGTGTCTTTATTTCGTATCTGTATCATCAATAGCAACAACGCCCCCTACAAGCCGAGTTCAAATTTTACTTGTACAAAATATTTTCCAACCTACTGACTGTTTTGTGAAAGAATGCTTGAAATGATTGCTTTCGATGGTCATTACCTTTTTTTGGAATCAAATAATCCACAAAAATTACAGCAGATACATCTTCATAGTGTGAAGGTTATAGTTTGGTACAGTGTTTCGAAAGAGCTCAAAAATTGTGACTGCAGAGTACTATGTGGGCATGTTAGGCAAATGCGTATGAACAGAACTTTGACGTTGACGGATTTATATGGAAAGAAATTATTTTAATAAGATGGAGCCATAGGCCAAAGGGTAAAGGCTTCGCTGTCAGTCATTCGATAATCCCAACGTTTCCCAAAAACGTAATCTCACGTTTCAGCGATGTCCATAGATCCTCACGCTGATCAGATTTGTCTATTTGCAATTTCTCTCTCTGGTGTTATCTCAAACCGAAGGTTTACGTCCAAAATTCTCGTAAAGTACACATGCTGAAATTTGCCTTTAGCAAAGAAATTGTAACTGTGCCAGAAGGAATATTTGTAATTGAGATGCAGAACTTTATAGAGAGGCTAGTATGTCCAGTAAGAAGAAAGTTATTATTTCGTCATAATTTTCACTAATTAAACCATCAAAGGATATCTATCAAAACTGCATTTGTTTGATATTTGTTTTGGTTTTGGATATTGCGAGGGAAACAATCAGACATGAAGAACGCAATGAACATTTGCTATACATTTTACTGTAATGCTTCCATTATTGAGTATCATTTTAGAGGCTAAATCATCATTTTGTTCACTATAATTGTTTTCGGTGCTTTTATTCCATCTGATATAAAGTACTGTATGTTAAAGGTTATGCAAGTTTCCTAACATTGCAAACAACTCGATAGACCGTGTCCACTACATATTACATGATGTTTTGAGTAAGAAAAAACCTTTTTGCTCGATGATGAATTCGAATTAAAACTTCTCAAGAGTATTTAGACTTAGTGTGTTAGACTACGATGTTCTCTCTAACAGGAGATCAATAACAAACATGGATTCATCATTACACGCTAGAGACCAAGCAAGCAGTGGTTCAAACAGTTGATGGAAGCAGTTGAAAGTGCTTTAAAAAAAAGGCGAAAATGGTCCCATAGACGGGAAAAGTTGTGGCTATAGTTAACTAGGATTCTCGTGGTGTGGTATCCATAGACTACCGGGTAAAAGATTGGATTAACTGTAGAGTGTTATGTAAGTAAAGCGTCCACATCTGGGTAAACAAATGTGATCTTTGATCGTGATAATACGCCTTGATCTTGATAACACACAAGTTTGGAGTTGGTGCTGTAAAATTGAACTACGTTTCAATGTGCTTCCACATGTGCCGTATTTACCACATTTGATTCTCAGAGATTACTTCGTCATAGGAAACCTGTAGAAATGACGCGTTGGACAATACTTCACTTCAAATGATGAGGTCAAAGTTGAGCTAGTAATTTATTTTTCAGTGTTGTATAAATTACGGTATATTGAGGATATTAAAAACGGTGAAGCGTCGTTGGTCTAAATGTAATGAATGGTCACTAAGTTAAAAACAATTTTATATGTCAGGCCGAGAAGCTTTCGAACAACTCTCGTATCATAGTTTCCATTCATGGTTAATTCATTTTTAATAAATGCAAACATTATTACAGGCTAAAATTAACACTCTTTGAAATAAACATGACATTTTGTATGTTGCATTGCTAATAAATGAATCACCCTTCTGCAAATTCAAAATAAATTATAA
Organism: Cosmopolites sordidus; assembly: GCA_031761425.1. Classification (NCBI taxonomy): domain Eukaryota; kingdom Metazoa; phylum Arthropoda; class Insecta; order Coleoptera; family Curculionidae; genus Cosmopolites; species Cosmopolites sordidus. Next base: position 160,573 of record JARFXV010000710.1, on the reverse strand, counting down.
ATTAATGTCATCAATCACAGGTTTCATTTAGGTAGTTATTAAAACACCTTTTCGCAGAAATGGTCTAGCACGTCCCATTTTCACCTGATTTTCCTTTACATCAAGGGGTTTTTGAAATATTTTGTACTTGACTTTGGACTGGACAATGTAGGAATTACCATAAGACCGTAGAGGGAGTATTTCCACAGAATTCTAAGACCTTTAAGGGTAGTTTTATTGTTTGATTATGATGAATGAAGTTAATGAAGTAAAAAAAGCCTATCTTTTATATTTTACGTGTCAAATTGGATGTTGAATTGAAGATAAAAGTTGGGCTCTGCATGTTTGCTATGTGAGTTATGAGGTAAATTTAATGCAGTGAATGCATCGCAAGAAAAATTTTATGCCGTTTGTTGTTCCTCAATTCCTCAATTCAATGTTGCAAAAGTAAAACAAGGCATATAACTTAAACTTACGTTAAATTAAAAATAAACACAAACAGAACACAAGAGGAAAAGTGAAAATTTTTCTCGGTTTATGATATCTCATGAAATATATTTTTTATTCACATAATCCTCAGTAATGTCTTTGTATAGATTTAACGCGTTTTGCATGTTTTTATTAAATAAATAAGATATTGTAAAAATATATCGTCTCCTTTTTCTTCTCCACCACCGATCCCCTGTAACAAAAAAAACCGTACGTGTTATAGCGATTAGCTTAACATTATCATATCGATCGATTGCAATTATCATATCAAAAAGTCGAAATTTTTTGATTTGAGTTATTATAGAAACACATATTACACATTTATTTTGACGTAAAAAAATGCATTTGCAATTATTAATTTGTAATATTCCATCAATGGCAACGTTTTAGAAGTAATTGCGTACTTTCCATGGTACAGCTTGTAAAACTACGCCGAAAAATATCACATCCTGATCGATTTTTTTTTCCTTGATAAGAGCTCAACTCATTCGTAATATTTTCTTTTTCAATACACTTTCAATTTCAGTGTGAAAGTCAGCTTTAAATCACTTTCCCTTTTTTCGTCAGAATACCCTTATTCTTTTTTCCTATAAATTTAAATATAATAATCCACGAGGAAGCCACAAGAGATATGGAAAATCCCCAAACGCGATAATAATTTTGACAAAAAAAAAAGAAGGAATAGGATTTATCTCGTTATTCAGCAAGCACATTATTTTGGATAAACAGGCTTCCCTTCTGGGTTAAAAATATAGTATTTTGTTTTTTCTTCGGTGTGAATATCATTAGCGCCTAAGAAGATCAAAGAAATATGCCGGCAAAAGCAGATACAATTTCAGATCTGTTTTCGGATAATATTAGTTGATACGCATATATAACAAGTATTTCATTTTTTTTGATCTTTTACTTACTCTTTTCCTTGTTTCATAGTCTAGGGCTCCTGCTACATAGATGGCTCCTGTCATGTTTTTGACAGCGAAAGCGCCACCTATGTTACCGCTTGTGATCTCGTATCGAATACGGGAGGCTGTAACAAAAGACAAACCATTAATACAAAAATTAACTTGGAAAATAGATCAGAACATTTTGAAACTTTCTTTAAAATATTCGTGGGGTATTTTTTTAAATTAGCTGTGTTTGTGAATGAGAGTGAGAATGACGCGCAATCGACCCAACGCGCTCATTTAGGTGCCATTTGCTACTATATCGTCTGTCTGTGTGCTGAGCTGTAGAAGTCTATAATGCTTAAGAAAATTGAGTCGCCAGCCGACTGTGAGATACGATCTGTAATTCGATTCTCGAGTGCAAGAAACTTGGCAATAGGGAAAATTCACCGTCAGATTTATGCGGTTTATCGTGATAATGCTATGAGTGACAGTAAATTTATATGAGTTATATGAGTGATAGTAGAGTTGACAGTAAAAGTAGAATGTTCAAGGACCGGCGGATTAATGTGCATGATGAGCCACACCCTGGCCGACCTTCTCTGATTTCTGAAGATTTGGTTCGTGATGTGGACTACAAAATTCGAGGGAACCGGCGATTCACGATTTCAAAGTTATCAAGTAAATTTCTACAGATTTCAAGTTCAGTTTTCCAGACCATTGTTTCAGAGAAACTGAATTATTGAAAATTGTATTCTCGGTGGATTCCAAGACTGCGCTTAATCATTTTTGACTCGATACAATCAGGATAAATTGTTGCTGATGATGTTGCTCCATTACAATGAAAGGCTACATGTTTCTGCATATACACAAGGTCTAATCAGGTATTTTGAAATTTTAATGTGAAGAACTGTATCATCCACCTTACAGTCCAGACCTCGAATCCAGTGATTTTCATTTATTTCAGTACTTAAAACAGTTGATTGGTGCTAAATGGTTTAATGATGACGAAAAAGTTAAAACTACAGTCATTGGTTGGGCTTTTTCACAGGCGGCAGATTTTTTTAATGTCGAAATTGAAAAACTTGTTGAGCGGTATAACAAATGTTTGAACAAAAATGGAAATTATGTAGAAAGTAGGTATAATATGAAAAAATTATTTTAATGATATTTATAGTACTTTTCTTCTTAATAAAAACGGATGTTATTTAAAAAATATATATCGTATATAAAGAGATCTTTGAGAAAAAAATCTCTTCTAGTTTTATTTTGACTCATCATTTTTTCCTTCGTTGTTACTGTCGATGGTAGAAAATATTTTAAGAAAAAAACACTTCGTGAAGTCACGAAATCTAAAAAAATAGTTGAAGTAGCAGTACTGACAATTGAAATAATAAGCAAAAAACACGTTTTCTACATTTTTATTTATTCAGAAAGATGCTAAATAATTGTCACTATCACCCAAGAATAGTAAATATATTTGCAACAAGTAATATGGTAATTATAATTGTTTATGTTCCCTATAATTATAGCCTGTTAAGTATTTTTCAGAAGATTTTTTGTCAGAAAATATATTCGCATACAGACGTGATTTAACGTAGCCCCACAAGAAAAAGTTTAATGGCATTAAATCACACGATCTCGGTGGCCAGTTGACGTCGCCGAAATGCGAGATAACCATGCCGTCGAATATGCCATGCAGATGATTCATTGTTGCACGCGTAGTGTGGCATGTAGCGCTGTCTTGTTGCACCACATGTCGTTGAGATCGATATTCTCCAATTTAGGCCACAAATAATTCCCAACCCAAAATATGCCAACTTGAGGTCTGCGAAAGGCCAAATTCTTAGGCGCGACAAGGAATTGACTGCCTCGGGTTAACCTACACAGTCTCGTTCACGACAGCAATGGCTTCTGTAGACCTCACGTTTTGACGACGTACGAGTGTTGTTTGAGTGTTTACTGAACCAGTTGATCCGAATTTGTCCATCAAACGACGAATAGTAGACTCAACAGGGCGATTGTGAACGATTGTGTAAGTAAAAATCACATAGCGCACGGAGCGTAGATCGAATTGAGTACTGATTTTGATAATAAAGTTTAAGTTTAAGATAATAAACATGGCCGCTACACTGTGTTAAAGTTCTAGGGCCCCTACTGGAAAACTCTGTATATATTTCGTGTTTTTTTGTACTTTGGCAGTGAAATTTCTGAAATGACAAAACGGAAATATACAGTTATCAATTATGTATAAGGTTCAGTGTAAGAAACCTCCTTATTGAAATACGCTGTACCATATTTGGGTTAACGAAAAGTCAGAAAAGCCACTTCATTAATCGGCTTGCAAAAAGTTAAATAACTCATAAATACCCTATCAAACTCTAAAACTAATTCGCAGCGCTAAACCCTAACTGGAAAGAGAATATCACGGTTTTGTATCAAAACGAGTTTTGGAAATGCGAACAGTGAAGGACTTCTGAAATTGTGGAATCTGAAATTTTTCATAACATAATATGGTATCTACAAATTGTTGAATATGGTATTTATCATTTGTTTATCTACAAATGTTTTTTCTTTCTAAAATTCAAACTCTTCCTTGTTGATCAACTAAATTTATAGAAGTAATGTCCGAATGATTGTGGCCTGTTCATATTTCTTTTTCTTTTTTTTTACATTACTCAATGTAAGTCAATGTAAGTATCATTGACATACAAAAAATATATTTACTTCCTAATGAAAGGATATTAGATATATAGAAATTAATATAATTTATTTTTTAGATTCGTTTTGAAAACGGGAGGAGAAGACCTCCCGAAACTTTAACGTTCAAAAGTTTGTATTTATTTTATAAAATTTTGTTCGCTAGGCAAATTTATTACAGAAAAAGATTCACTGAGAAATTTGTCTCCGTTTTGTTTTTTGTTTCTGCGAAAAACTTTAAAAAAAATTAATTTATAGAATCTAAAGGCGATTATAGTTGAATAAGTTCTTTCAGTTGGTTTAATTTTTTTTTATCGAACGATATAATTTTTTTACAAATATTATAAAGCTGAATAGTTGACATTTATGTTCAAATATAAGCCTCTGACTACTTTATACATAGTTATTCTTTAAATAAAATCTTAAATCGTGGCTCTACGTAACCTGGCTTAACGAGGGTTTTTCGAACATTTCTGGTCAGGACCAGAGATATTGGTCTCTATAACCAAATAATTAAGCTTATATATGTTAAGCTATTATATATGTCAAATATGATACGTTAGATAACATCCTGCGAAGTTTCAGAGGCGTGCCTTTAGTTTTTTGTTTAAGGCGATAGAGTAAAGCAAACAGTTTTAACATTTCCTGAAGCTTGTATAAAATTGAAGTTCGAGCTTTATAACATAAAGTACTGTGTTCTAAAGCTGCTCAATTTAAACGTGGACGAATATGTATTGAAAATGATCAACATTCGACACACATAAGACTGGGGCTGTCGTTGTCACTGTCACTGTCACTGTCACTGTCACTGTCACTGTCACTGTCACTGTCACTGTCACTGTCACTGTCACTGTCACTGTCACTGTCACTGTCACTGTCACTGTCACTGTCACTGTCACTGTCACTGTCACTGTCACTGTCACTGTCACTGTCACTGTCACTGTCACTGTCACTGTCACTGTCACTGTCACTGTCACTGTCACTGTCACTGTCACTGTCACTGTCACTGTCACTGTCACTGTCACTGTCACTGTCACTGTCACTGTCACTGTCACTGTCACTGTCACTGTCACTGTCACTGTCACTGTCACTGTCACTGTCACTGTCACTGTCACTGTCACTGTCACTGTCACTGTCACTGTCACTGTCACTGTCACTGTCACTGTCACTGTCACTGTCACTGTCACTGTCACTGTCACTGTCACTGTCACTGTCACTGTCACTGTCACTGTCACTGTCACTGTCACTGTCATGTGTCAATGTGACTGTCAATGTCAGTGTGATTGTCATTGTCACTATTTTTTTCCTTTTATTTGGGGTTTTCGCCACTATCTAAAACTCAAAAAAAATCAAAAATACCTGTTCTTATTTAAATAAAGAATCACTGGGTAAAAACAAAAAACCAAACGGAGACAAATTTCTCAGTGATGCTGTTTCGTAATAAATTTGCCTAACGAACAAAATTTTAAAGATATAAAAATTTTTATAAACTTTTAACGTTAACGTTTCGGAGGGTACTCTCCCCCCGTTTTCAAAACTAAACTAAAAAATAAATTTTATTGGAGCCACATTAGCTGTGGTGTCTAAGGCGTTAGCCTTACGTTACGGCAGTTAATGTAGACCGGGTTCGAATCCCGTACTAGGCAAAAAAGTTTTTCTAAAATTCTTGCGCCTCTAACCCCAAAACTTTAATAAATTATATTAATTGGTAATATATAAAGTAACGAGTGAAAGTAAATATATTTTTTTGTATACGTCAACGATACTTACATTGACAATAATAGTTGTTGTTAATTGTTTACAATTGTTAATAACAAATAAAGAAAAAAAAATATATGAAGACGCCACAATCATTCAGACATTAATTGTCACTATCATTGTCACTGTCATTGTCAGTCATTAAAAAAAATCTTATGTTGCCCAACATAAGAAAGAAAAAAGAAGGAAAAGAAAGAAAGAAAAAAAGTAAAGTGTTTGGGTTAGAGGCGCATCAGCAACTAGGCTATTTAGCGACTGGACCTACAGCTTAACGTGGGTTCCGAACCACGGTCATCAGTTTCCGACAAACCCAGGCCAGCACCCCCCTCGAGCTATAAACCCTTGGTTATGTGCCTACCCATAAGTCTATCAGGAAACCTACCGACTGGCGAGTGACCAACGTAGAACACTTCTCAGAAGGCATCCGGCCTCACCCAGCCTTTAACTGGCGTGACTGAGGGGTAATTTGTAGTCGGATTTTACACTCTTGCCTAGAAACAATCACAAACATTTAGGAAAGATAAACGGACAGAAGAAAGAAAAATAACCATCCGAGCGCTGGAATCGAACCAGCTACCGCTCCAGCGCGGATTCGGCAAAGCAGACGCTCTTACCGCCGCACCAACGCGACCGGCTAAGAAAGAAAAAGAAAGAAATAAAAAATCTTGTGTTTTAATGTGCTTGCATGCACTCGATCATAACCATAATATAGAGATTAGTAATTTAAGATTACTTAATCTTAAATTACTACTTTTCTATTTTTTATCTTACTATTTTCTTAATCTTAAATTACTTAAGTAATTTAAAATTAAGAAAATAACATTAGGGCTTTAAATGCGTATAAAAGTATTTAAAGAGAAAAGAGTAAGAAAACCATGAACAGCGATAAAGGACCCATTCCGTTTAGTCAACATTTTTGGAATTATTAATGTAACGCTTAAATTAACTTCACGGATCATGATTTTTATAACATGGTTAGCGAAACATGCGTCAAGATTTTTACAAAAGTGATTTCGTATTAAGTGGTAAATCTCTGCGAGGTTATTGTCATTGTTAGTGTATTTGTCATTGCCATTGTTAATGTTATTGTTATTGTAACTGTCAATGTCTGAATGATTGTTACTGTCTGTTAGTGTCACAAATATTTCGGCTAAGTATATACTAGATTATTTGTCAAAAAAACTCCTTATTGAAACGCTATTTATAAATTGATCATTCATGGTCAATAATCTCAATTTTATTCAGAATTTAACATTCCACAAAACGATAATTAGTTGACACAAATCAAAGGCACGTATATTATTTATTGTAATAATACTTCTAAACGTTTCGCCATAATTCGATCGTCATTGTTTTTACATCAACAAACGATATCAATCCGAGGCTCTCCGACAATTCCAATTATTGCTTTTAAAATCAATTTGCAATTCAATTATCCGAAACGGTCACGATGCACGATGGCCAGAGGAATTTGAGAGCGATGTCCCAAATATTCCCACTATATGTTTCATTTCAAGTACGACCATATAGTATTGTTAACATAATGACACAATAACACTATTGTTGTGTTGTTTTTTTCATAATATTAATTATTAATCAATATTGGTCTACTATTATGATTAAAAAGTAAAGTCACTTTGTTTTAAAAATTCACACGCTTTACGTATAGATATAACAATTTATTTTCAAAGTTTGTAAATTTTTGACATTTGACAGAAATTTCAAAGCATTTCGCTTGTTAAGTTAGAAATTACAGCATCTTTTGTAATTGTTAAAAAAATAGTGGATTAATGGATTTGTATTAAATTTGGTCTAAAAACAAAATTTCTTTGATGATATTATTGATAATTAAATATATTAAGCCGGTCGCGTTGGTGCGGCGGTATGAGCGTCTGCTTTGCCGAATCCGCGCTGGAGCGGTAGCTGGTTCAATTCCAGCGCTCGGATGTTTATTTTTCTTTCTTCTGTCCGTTTATCTTTCCTAAATGTTTGTGATTGTTTCTAGGCAAGAGACTTAACCCAAACACTTTACTTTACTTTAAATATATTAATAATATTAAATATTATTTAATATTTAAAAAATATATTAAAAATATTTAAAAAATATTATGGCGATGAAGTTATGCTAAAAAAGAAGTATTTTGAAGAAGTACTTGAAGAACTCGAGGTACCCGAAAAGAAGTATTTGAAGATGAACTTCGTTCAGCAAGACCTCCCACGAAGACCAGTGCAGAAAATATTACCAAAATCAAGAATATTGAACTGACGTCAGTAAACATCGTTATAGAACGTTCAATTTATAGCAGAACAATTCATGGTGCTTGAATCGCTATAACTAGCCTTGTGACTTTGTGCTTTTCTATCGATTGAAGAAACCGCTTTGTGGATGACGTTTTGAGTTCATAGAAGCCATTGAAGATAGTTTCCTGGCAGATTTGAAGGAAATACCACAAGTCGATAATAAAAACTGTTTCAAAAACTGGAAAAAAGTTGTAATAAGTGTGTAGCAGTGAGAGGAGATTATTTTGAAGAAGGCAAAATAAATTTACATAAATAAATAAATACTTTGAGTTTTATTTAAAACTAGCAGAACCCAGCAGACGTTGTCCTGCCAGTGTATATGTATTTACCTCTATATATCTAAAATGGATGGTCTGGTATGTAATGTACAACCTATAAAGCGTTATAGAAAATTGTGAAAAAATTAAAGATTACTCATATTGATAAGATTATATTATTTTTATTAGTATAAATTGATGATAAATTATATACATTTCTTTATTAATAATTTACGTAAACGAATAATATTTTTAACTATTCCATTCGCTATATAATCAAAGCAATTTAAAGTAATTCAAACTAATACTAACATCTAGCGTAACGCAAGTGGATAATTAATATTATTGGTTTTCTGATTCGGTGTATACATGTACAGAGTTTTTGAAGTTCTTACTCTGGAGCAAGCAACATATAGTTGACTTTTCGATGGTCAATGAATCCATATCCTTCTATTACTTGTTAACGGCTTTCTCCAGTTAAGTGAAATTTCCTCTCACTTTTATCTATATCCACTGAGCCACATTATCTATCGTACGGTAGCATCCTTAAATTTAAATACTGTAAGCAGGGAAATATGTAGTTAACGTGTAGAACTTGAAGTGTCCCATCTAGTGGCGAGGTGCAATAAAGTGGATAGCGCAAAAATATTGACCGTGTTGAAATATCTATGTATACCAATTTTCATAGCGATCGGTTATATGGTGATGTTGATGTTCCGGTTGATACGGTTACAGTTGATGTTCTGCAGCACCATCTAGTGGTGTGTTACAACAAAATAGATAGCATAAAACCTTTATGAAAAAATACTTGGATATGCCTAATTTCATGGTGATCCGTCAAACGGTAAACATTTATTTATATATATATATATATATATATATATATATATATATATATATATATATATATATATATATATATATATATATATGGTAGCTAGGCTTGTGGAGAAAAACTATTAAAAGACAAACTATATAAACACAGAATTTTTCATCCATATTTCCGCTACCATGTGTTTCAGTATTATTCTCAATAGTACTTTTTGAGACGAGTCTTTATTACCTTCATCAGTCAGGTTCAGAGTTCAACGTCTGAGCCAAGTTGAAGGAACCACTAGAGTTTAAGTCCTTTTATTCTTACCTTTTTAAGAAGGCCAGGCGAGTTATACCATCCACCCACTAGACTACTCAATATAATTATGAACTGTGTCCTCTAGCCAAAGATGGGGTATTAAAGTGGGATTCTCTGATATATATATATATATATATATATATATATATATATATATATATATATATATATATATATATATATATATATATATATATATATATATACATATATATATATATATATATATATATATATATATATATATATATATATATATATATATATATATTTATATATATTATATTATATATATATATATATATATATATATATATATATATATATATATATATATATATATATATATATATATATATATATATATATATATATATATATATATATATAAATATATATATACATATACATATATATATATATATATATATATATATATATATATATATATATATATATATATATACATATGTATGAGACACCAAATTCTTGCAAACAACCACAGCGGCAACTTCATTCAACGTCGGTGCATTGAAGCGTCTTTCATGTTCGCCTGTTGGTCTTTTGTTTGCTTTAATCATGCTTTAATCACTATTTTGTGATCATCCATGTATTTCGACGCTTTATTGGTGGCATTTTTCCAAAGACACCAAAATAATCTTTTCAACACACCACCCATAATACAATATTTTCATTAAACCAAAAAAAATATTAAATGAAATCCTTCGCAAAATGTCACACTTCTTTTTCTCTTGGTTGGTGGCAAGACTTTTAAACCATGTACTATTCTTTTTTTTTTTGTTATAAAAACATGTGACAGCAAAACTGTCAAACTGTGCCTCATTTCACATAAAACGTCAAAGCGTCAAAATTTAACATACATATTTTTTTCATATAAAAATACCATCTAAATTTCCGAGTTTACCGAATCTCCCGTGGATTTTCCAAAAAATTTCTTTCTTACAAACCTTGTCCTAACAATTACAAACACAACAAAAAATAAATCATCCAAATCGGTCGAACCGTTTCCAAGTGATGCTCCGTCATACATGTGGCAATTGATTTTTATTTATAGAGAAGGGACATTACTTTTTGATCATAGTAATATTAATTATATAAAATGATAGCTTAATGCAAAAAATCAGAAAGGAAAAACTTCTTCATCCTTAGACTATAGTGTAAACTTTGAATTGTGTAAAATCAAATAAAACTAAATCAAAAATAAATACATAACAATATAACGGTGCTATATCAGGCGAGTACGGAAGTTATTGAAATGAATCAACCAACATCAAATTTGTTGTAATTAATCAAAACTTAATAATTAATCGAAATTTACTAATTAATCAAATTATTTTTAAAAAATTGGAAGTTACCATATTATAGAAGAAATAACGCAAAGGAGAATATTTCAACTTTTCAAATGTCACTAACAGCAATACGAGTATGTGCTAGAAGTGTTGTCAAAAAATGTATCCTCCGTATTGTAAAGAAGATTTTTTTGTTGCAGAATTCTTATTCTACCAAAAATAACTAATAATATATCTTGGTTAGATTGAAATAGCATATGTTCTTCATTATTGCATTATGTCTGCCTTAAAAGATCCGGTATCCTTAATGCGTACATCCAATACTATAAAAGTTTCTGTGCCGTTATCGCTTTATACAACATGATTTTATTTACTTCAGCTTTTTATTGAAATTCAATTCCGAGAAAAAATTTTACCTTTACTAAATTTACAAAAGCTGTCAGGAAAGTGGATATCAATTTCCCATACGCCATCAATGTGTTAAAGGTTTTTTTTTTACCTTGTTTCCTCACATCAAGATTGACAAAAATTAAAAAAAAAAATCCATGCCAATTTTTATCAAACATTTTAGAAACTAATCATATTAAATGTTTTAAATTTATACCTAAATTTTGTGGGTAACATTATCCTCTTTGATAATGAATTTGGTATAAATTGCTTCGAATATATTAACTGGTTATTAAAATTGCGAAATAATAAATGTTCGCAGAGATAAATCATTGTCGTGTTCGAGTCTCCAAGGTGACAACTGAAACAAATGGCTAAGATAATAATCGAGGATCTTTAATATTAGAATTCTCTAATGTCAAAAGGATGATATTAATATTTCTGACAAATGGTCTGTCAATATATTGTAACAAAATTCTAACTAAAATAAAATTAAGAGAATTAGACATTTTTAAACTGATAATGATAAATAGTTTGTCGTATTGGAACAATTTTTGAATAATGACATCAATTAAATAAATACTAGTGTTTCAACAGTCTGTCCATTGGAAAAGGTGAGTGACTAAACCGGAAGCGCCATCTTCGAATGAAAACGCACATTAACATCGACCAGCGTGAAATACGTTTGGAATTTGTCGATAATTCAGCGAATACATCGCTTGGTTAGGCGACTATGCGCACCATAAAATTCACGAAGTGCTCTATACGTTTGGTGTATAGAACACTGATTTTGAAAACAAATTTCGATAATTTGCAGTCAGCCAATAATAATATATATATATATATATATATATATATATATATATATATATATATATATATATATATATATATATATATATATGAATTAATTTTGGTGGTTGGTGTCAACAACTTAGAAGTGTAGTAGTAGATTTGAGCAGTTTTAGTTTGCTTTAATAAATAATAAGTGCCGAATAAGTGTACTAGAATACTCTTTTTGTGTGTTTTAGTGTGAATACTTACTATATTGACAATAAAAACAATAATATAATACCCACATAAAATAAGTACCCACAAAAGACCCACAAAAATATGGTTAGTTGTGCGTCTTGTGGTTGTTCCTTGTCACGAAAAAATAAAAATTCAGGAGTATTCAGAATAAATACTTTTAATACTAAATTTGTCAATTATTTAGAAATAAAAACGTATTTTGTTTGAATGAAATTTTATGGTTATGAAGTCACGAAATCGCGTGATATGCATAGGCGTAGTCAAATCATTATTAGGTAAAAAAATATAATTAGAATGTTATTCAAGGTAGTGATTATCTTTTTTTAGAACTTAAGTTTTAACCTATGTTCTAAAATGTATAATTTTCTGAGATACTGGACCTTAAAACTACATAATTATGTTTTAGTTTTCGTTTGATACATATAAAACATGTTACTTTACTCATATAAAGAATCTATAAAATTTAACTAATAATAAAGAGTGTTAACTTTCTTTACAATCCTATTTTTTTCACAAATTGTTGTACTAATAAATGTAGATGTTACTTCCATGTTGGTTTGGATTTCATGTTATTAACCTAGTTTATCTTTTTTCAAGGTTTTCCAAAGAGCCAAATTCTGGCCCCACTTACAGAATTGAATGTTCTTTCCTGTATTTTTATATTCAAAAGCCTCCAGACACCGCGGCCATCGATTTACTTCATCATGGAGAGATCATCATGGACGAGAACTATTCGTGTTTGTTTGTTTTCAATGTTTTTCTCTCTTAGTTGCTTTTAATACAGGCATTTAAAATACAGAAAAACATTTTAGCACCATAATTTTGATATAAAATAAAGAGTTTTCCAATAAGAATGTCAGAACGGTAATTTTTATTTTATCTTAAAGACCGAATTCCTGGTGGTTCTGGTGACCCGATTTTCGATTACTTTTTCACACATATCACGTGGTATATTTTTAGTCTGGGTCTGGTTTATTGTATTTTTTATCCAAGGGGATGAGATCTCATGATCTTGGGGGCCAATTGGCATTACCATTTCTCGAAATATACCGTACAGAAAACTTTTCTTCCAATAAATCGATTGTTAGGTTAGATGGGTGACAAGCCGCACCGCCTTGTTGAAAGAAATCATTGCTCAAATCACAATTGCCAAATCACAATCACCAAAGATATTCTGGTAGCATATTTCTATGCATTATGTGTCTAGTTTTCACCAATAACAGTACCATGATTTCCATCATCGTGTTCAAACAATAAGTTTCTATCACTTCTTCAGCTCAAAAACCGCACCAACCAGTGACTTTTTGAACATAGAGAAGTAACTCCTGAATCACCAGTGGATTTTGATTGGCTTACATTCTGCAGTTATGTTTGTTCACAAACCCATTAAGCCAGAAGTGAGCTTTGTCGGAAAAGATAATTTTTTGTCAGTCCTTGTTAAGTGGAGGTCCTGTTCTAGAGTTCAGTTGTTAAATCTTGTATCTGACAGAATATCCTGAACATAGCAGTCGATGAGTGACATTTACATTTCAAACAGTGATGCTACTATTACGTGTCAAAGTTCTGACACTCTTATTGGAAAACTCTTGATAAAAAATGATATTACTACAGAATAAATATAATATTCTTTTTGAGGATAATTCTGACACGATACATAAAAGGTTTGGTTGTATATTCTCGCAGTTTCTGGTATCATCTGAATTAATTTGAATTTGCATTATGAATAATGCATTTAATTTCCCCTCCTAGAAATGCGCAGTAGTTGCATCTCTTGTTCATCCGAAATTATATAAAACGTGATAGTATCTGATGTGTATCGGTCGAAGAAGGAATAATAAACAATATTAAGTTTGATAAGAGTGCTAGAGAAACTGTTAATTGTATGGCGAAGTAATGACAGAAAATCTCCAGGAGAGCATCCCTCATATTCATCTGATTTGACTCCATGTAAATTTTAACTATGTCCAATAATACGATGCTGTAAAAACAGTAAAAGTAATCGCTTTGGCCTTATTCCGAGGGACGTGCCGGAAATTTGATATTGTAAACAATCCTTTTCTTAGCCGCACCCTGTTTTACCAATAGGCTTTCAAATTTTATTCAGTTATTTTTTTTGTGTTTCAATAATTAAAAGACGATAATGGATAGCATAGTAAAGGATTATCCATTTTGTAAATAATTTTCATGATTTTTTGCTTGGATTTTATAGCTTGGACTTTGTCATTAAGTGTGGAATACAACATAATTTAAATCTCCACCACGTGACCGCTTGCACGACTCAATATATTTGTCTGAGGTAATTTTTGATGACTTTTCCGCATATTTCGGCTGGTATTCCGGTCATGACTTGACGAATGTTGATTTTCAACTCCTCAAGACTTTGAGGATTGTTTACGTAAACACGATCTTTCGCGTAGCCCCACAAGAAAAGTCTAACGGCCTCCAATCGGAAGATCTCGGCGGCCAATTAACATTATCAAGTCTCGAAATTACTCAGCCTGGGAACTTCTCGCGCAATAAAGCTAAAATTTGTCATGTTGCGTGGCTTGTGGCACCATCTTGTAGGAACCACATATCGTTCAGATCGAAATCTTCAATTTCCGGCCAAAAATAATCGGTTATCATAAGGCTATACTGCTTAGAATTGACGTCACTCAACAGTCATTAAACAGTCACTCCTTCGTTTTTGAAGAAGTACGGGTCAATGACACTACCAGACAACAACACGCTCCAAACAGTCACCTTTTGCGGTTGCAATGGACTCTCCACAATCACTTCAGGGTTTTCAGAGCCCCATACACGACAATTTTGCTTATTTACGTATCCCCCGAGCGAGATATGAGCCTCATCGTTGAAGAAGATTTTGTTCGAAAAATCAGGTGAATGTTCAAGCACCCAATCAGCATATGCTCGGTGCATTTCATGGTCGGCGGGCTTCAATTATTGCGTCAGTAAAACTTTGTAAGAATGAAGATACAAGTCCAAATGCAAAATTTGCCATAATGTGCCGTAAGTTAAACTCACAGATTGTAAAGGCCGAGGAACCGATAAATTTGGGTCTTCAGCCTTTCTTTCACTAACAGCAGCGATATTATCTATCAAGCGAGCGTTACAATTATACAAATGTCTTACCACATTCGTAACAGATCCAGTATTTTCAAATTTTTTGACTGTGTTGGAAATTATGCGCTCAGAAGGGCGATTATGTCGACCACGTTCTACTAGTAAGGCGTGAAACGTGGCTACGGCAGAATCACCATTTTTGTAAAAACCAAATCACACTTTGGATGACATTTAAAAATTTGGGTCTTCAGCCACACTTTCACTAACAGTGGCGATATTATCCATCGAGCGAGCGTTGCGATGATGCACATATCTTACCACATTGGTAACAGACCCACTTTGGATGACATTTAAGTTTGATAGTTGTCAAAATACAAGGCTGTATTTTCCGAACCAAGAAATGGGTAACCCTGTATTTTGCAAACATATTAGGAAAAAAATTAGGAAAATGAAAGTACGAAGACTTTCATAACAAATAATTTTATTTCAGGATTTACACTCCAGACAGTTATTTCATCATCAAATATGGGAAAAAACACTCAAACAATAAATATCTCGCGGTGTTCCACCACTGCAAGATAATTAAATATAGATAGATGTATACAAAGTCGTATTATTACCGTAATTTTTTTTTACTCTGTGGGAAAACAAATTCTCCACATTTAAATAATCCGTCTATCCTTTGCGGTTTGGAAAGCTGAGCCAGATCGTACAGGAACTAGCGCATTTGTAAAAAAAATGTTTTTTTAACAGGGCTAAAAAAACTCTCGCCAAACCCTACTCTAAAATAGTAAATTTAAATTAAATCCGCTACATTGCCATGTAGGTTAAGCTCTGGCTACTTTTTTTGCGGCAAATAGTTATTTCCGGGTTAGATAAAGAATTAACCGCGCATTTAAAATGTGTTAAATGTATATTTTGGGGCACTGCGATTAATTTTGAATGTCTGTACTAGTAGTTTTAGAATCGAACGAATAATATATTGCTTCTTTATATCTTGTGTATCTATAATGAATGCGACCTTAAAATGTTGATAAAAACACGAAAGGAAATGTAAAAAAAATGTCGAATTTTGGATGTAACATAGAGCCAGAATTAGATATGTAATGTTAAATGCGAAATTTTATTACAATTAAAACTTTATACATAGGTTTTTAAATAAATAAATAAATAAATATATATATATATATATATATATATATATATATATATATATATATATATATATATATATATATATATATATATATATATATACACATAAATAAATAAAAAATAAACAAGATTTTGCACAAATAGTTGAAATGTAATATGTGAAAAAGAAGAAAATATAATAATAATAATAATAATAATAATAATTTAAGTAAAATTGAAAGAAAACAATATTTTTAGTTCTTAGTATTTTGATATTTCGACTATCAATACGGGGTAAAAAGGATCAGTATATGTTGAGAAGAAACAATATCATTGATTTTAACTGTATATATTTTCCTTAGAAACGTTTGTTTCTACGTGTGAGTGTTCTATATTTTCTGTTTGTTTTGTTATATATATTTTAACATTTTGACTTAAATTTAAACATTGTAAGTCCGTCATTGTATATTTATTGTTTAATTTTATTTATAATATGGCATTGTTGTAGTTATTATTTCTCCTAAAGAAGTCAGAAAAAATCAGACCAAATATATTGAGGGTTATCAAAGAATGAAATCTTAGTATTAATTCATAAGAGCAGACCGCATACCCGCGATTCTACTCCTCTACTATTTACACGATCGAGAATAAACAATTTATAAATATATATATATATATATATATATATATATATATATATATATATATATATATATATATATATATATATATATATATATATTAATAATAATATTTATTTATTCCCAAAACCATAAGGCATTGAACATCGTTTAGAAAGTACATATTAAACACTTAATTCTATACAAAAAAACAGAAAAAAATTAATTATAATTCAAATATAATATTTATAACACAAGGCACAAAAAAAGGAAAGAGAGGAAGAAACAAAAAAGAGAATTGGAAAGAAAAGAAGAGGAGAGAAATACCCAGTCAAGATAATTTACATGAATTAGCCGAAAACATAATTAGTACAAACGTAAACAGTTAAATTCACCAAAACAGACTATTCTAATAATTTAATTGAATTTAAATTGTTCTTTGTTTCCCCAAGAAAATCATTTAATGAATAATAAGCCTTGCTCAACAAATATATTCTAATCGTTCTCACAGACTGATCACGTGGCAGATCCCGAAGACACTCCGGAAAAGTATTGTGTATCTTCATAATATATACTGCACATTCTTCTGTATATAACTAAAATTACATCTTTCGTTCAGGAGATTCGACTTATACCTAGTTATATAACCATGCTTTGCGATAGCTTCCCCAGAGATCTCTATTATTAAATACAAAAGTGTACGAATCCAAAATAAACATGCTGACAAGGTCAAGGGTCAGGGTCAGCATTCAGACAGCTTTCGTAATGCTTCATTTGAAAAACACTTCTTATGCATCTTTTACGGAACACAATTATTCTCTCTATATCTGGAGAATTTCCCCAGAAAATCAAACCGTATCTTATCCTTGACTGAACATAGGCATGGTAAGCTAACATTGCAGCCTCAAAACCAACATTCTGAGCTATGATTCTCAATGCATAGCAATACCGAGAAAAGCCTGCAGCAACTTTTTCCATGTGCTCTCTCCAATTCAGCTTTATATCAATCAATATTCCACAGAATCTAGTACAGATATAGGAGAGTAAATAATGGAGACCAATAAAAATAGAAGCCAAAGAAACGTTCTAGAAACGAGATTTCTAAAAAAATACAAGGAAAGACAAAGAGGGATGGAATCAGTAATCAGGCTTTCAGACAACAGCTGAAGAGAAAACAATCCTTAGTAAAAATTCAGATGGCTATCTCAGTTAAACAGAATATTGGAAGAGAGATTTATCCGAAGAGAAAATCTAATAAAATCAAAATAGGTAAGCCAAGAAAAATCAGGAAAAATGATAAAAGCTGCTGAAGAGAACAATATTCGATTGAAAAAGTAGAAGAGGAAACTCAACACTCATTTTGCGTGCTTAAATATATTTTTGAGCATACAAAAGGTTTTTTATCATGGTATGACTTTTTTGAAATATGTCCTTTTGAAAAAAAAAATAAGCAACAATATTTTTCGTGACTAAATTGACCATCTTTTGAAATAACTTGCCCAGGGTAGTGTAAGGTATTTTTTTTTAAAGATGAAGTCTCAAAGTAAGCTGACATAATTCAATCAAACTTTTTTTTACTAAATTAACAACGTTCATTGTTTGATTTGTGACTGCGATTAATACCATGGTTATTTAGGATCACGTTATAAAAAATAACACTGAAAATTGGGAAATTTGTGATCACAGTACCTAAAGATGTGTCGAATTACAAGATTTTCAAAAATATGCCTATTACCCATGGTGACATGGATTTTTTTAATTATTTTTGCCAGAACTGGTATAACCTAGTCTCTCGCTAGACACCCACTTGATGTTCAGTTTCGGGACACCCTGTATATATATTTTTAACAATTTAAAAATTATAATTAAAACGTTTTGTTACTTACTAATATAGCTTATATTTTATGGAACATTAAATGGCGTGAAATGAGATTTTTATTAGGAGATGGCCGGCATTTGCGATCAAAATTCCGTATAAAAATCGGGCCTTTCTTTTAAAGAAAAATCATAAATTTTAAGGTGTAGGTCGGCAAAAATCTCATCCTGGAGTTGATTTATGGATGGTCGAAGGATTTATGCGGATAGAGACGATCTGGAAAAATGCCAGTTCAATTTAATGTTTCTATGTAATAAAGAGATGTTATTATCAACGACAGCAACTTCAATTTCCCCTTAATATGCGACTTGATAGGTTTTAGCCTTATGTGTTGTTTTTATTTTATGACCATTTTTCGTAAAACGCTAAATCTGCAGTCTTTAGGCGCCAAGCCAAACCTTGGTGATGAATATTAATATTAATACTAAACTCAAAGAGATTTACCACTAAACAGCAAATCATTTTTTTTCAAGTCCTCGAAGTTATGTTTCACTAACCATGTTTGCATCATTAGGAAATAATTTAATCTTTTTTTATATAAAGATTGAATACGAAATATTAACATGTGACACAGAAAGAATCATGACGCGATAAAAAATCATTTCCATTTACTATTTAATGAGAATAAGTGAAGCTTTGGGGGTAAAACTCAGAATTTCCGCAAAATACCAAATCGAAGCAGGAAGGAAAAAACAACAATATGAAAATATAGTCTAAATGAATGAGAATACTCCGATTGAGCTAAATCAGAGCAAAATAAAATACTTCATGATAGGAAACACAACAAACAGGAGCAAAGAAAATGGTTTAGAACTAATATATGTGAAAAAAAGAAGTAATGACAAGAATGTATGGAGATAAATAAAAGAGTCGTTTAATGGAGAACTTTCTGGAAGATACCGTATCAACATTTTAGAAAATCAAACAATTTAAATCTCTTGACTTGGCAAATTTTAACTAAAAAAAACATGTATGGAACAAATATAGAAAATAATCTCGTATAATAATTGCAGGTGGATTATTTTGAATATGAGTGTATTTAGTAAACAGCATTTTCAGTTATGTTTACAATATAATGGGAATGACAATTACTTAGGTGAATTTAATCTTAAAGTTTACTTGAGATTTAAGATTGTTAATGTGAGTCTGTAATAATATGTTTGTCTTAAACATGTTTAATTTTAATGTAGTTTTATTTATTTTAACTTGTGTTTAGTAATTTTCAGATTATTAAGTATATTTGTTATTGAGGGCTTATCAGTAAGTGCTTTTGCTATGTTGACTTAAACAAAATAATTTCTTGCAACGTAAACTAATTCATTAGTGAAATATTGAACTGTTGAAAAACGACATTTAACATTTATTAAAAACATTTATTAAAATTATGTCACAAAAATAGCCGCCTTTTTCGCTGTTTCATAAATAGTTCGTTTTTCGGTTAAAATTATGATTCGCATTTTTGGATATTTGAGGCTCTATTTTGTCAATATCTTGGAGTTCTCTTTCAGCTTATGAATCGTTTTGAGATTATTTTTAACTTCTCGAATATAACATAAAAGAAAATAGTCCAATAGTGCTAAATCTCACAGCCAGTTTTAAAGGGAGAACACCTTCATAAAATTTGGGGAACTCTCTGTCTGGGAACTGCATATCGCACAGATCTCTGTGCCATAAAAAGTGGAGTATAACTCCATGATACTGTAATATTGCGCTGATCAATGATTTCTTAAGGATGCAAGAAATTGTATTTGACATTTCAGGTAATAATTTATATATTAACATTGTGAAAATATATGCTGCGCCCTTGACGAAAACACCATTGTGACACAAAACAGTAACTATCCAGTTTCTTATATGTCAATACGAAAAAAAAGTAATTGGCAAAGTAATACTATTGTGGAATTGTTGCTGGGAGATATTAATTGGATATTTAAAATTGTAAAAATATATGCTGCGCCCTTTACGAAAACACAATTGTGACACAAAACAGCAACTATCCAGTTTCTTATATGTCAATACGAAAAAAAAGTAATTGCCAAAGTAATACTATCGTGGAATTGTTGCTGGAAGATATTGATTGGACATGTTGAGTGATAAACTTAGTATCCGTTGGAATCCGTTGATCTGTTGGAATTTATTCAAATGATTGTGATTGGTCTTGCGTCGTCTTCTTGTTTCTCTTATTTCAGCCACACGACCTGTTATTTTTTAACTTTGCCTGATATTGACGTAGGGTATTTGGTGACATAATTGGTATATCATATAACCCATTTTAAGCTTCTTCCAATTCTATTGGTTCCATTCCTTAGTTGTTTGATTAAGTGATTTGATGTTGGATTTGGATATTTCCATACTAATACTTATCACTTTGCCACGTCATGTTGAGGGAATGACTTTGAGTGGAGGAAAAAATACTATCCTTACTATAGATCCCCCACTACAGCCATCTTAAGATATGAATACTAACAAATATATAAGCGACAATAATCAGTCTATGGGTATACGCCACCCAGTGATGTTGTTGTATCAGTGTTTCGTCACTATTTAAAAATCGTTAAATAACCTTTTTGCACAAATAATGTGTTTTTTTTTTCGATCTTGACACAGTTTGTGGTAAGTAAATCATAAATATTATATTTTCTATAATATTTTTGTTGAAAACGTTGATTTTTAATTTTCTTAACATTTATTTATCGGTTTCTTTCATTTTCTATTTATCTCAAAATAAACACGCGTTCTCATACTCGCTGTGCGTCTGAATTAGAACCGTTATATGAAGCAGCTGATATTCTCGGCAACAAAGAGAGTGAAAGCGAGACCAAATCGGTTTATGAAGAGCATTATACCAGCGAACTTTACCTAACTAAATAAATATATTTTTTTAAATAAAACTAAATAATGTAATAAATATCTGAAAGTACATTAAGTTCCCTTTTAAATGCCGTTAGAAGAAAGTTTTTATCTATTAATTTCGCCTAGATATGATAGTTTGAATAGAACACCTCATTTTAACATTTGTTTTTTATTTTAGCTGATTTTTTTCGATTGTATTAGGAATACGATTATTTTTTGGAACATTCGATAGATATAGTCGTTTTCTATAGTGATTGAGGTTTAAATTAAAAAAATATATATATATTAAATTGGAGAATTTAATCAATAGATATTAATAATCAAAGACATACATGTGCTCCTGAATCGGGAAGCACAGAAGTGCTTCTCTTGAGGGTTAATGCAAATTCTCTTTGCATTTTTTCTTCCGACAATTTTTTTAATAATTACAAAAAACGCTATGGTGTCTAATTTAACAATCGAAATGATATAAAACTTTTGTCAGATGTGAAGGATAATCAATCCAACTTAAAAAATAAATGGTAAAGCGAACGGATTTTTAAACTATAGTCACCTTACTTTTTGGTCATAGTAGGAAAGTTGATATGTGGAAGATGAAAACGACGTGGAGAAGATTATTTTTCATGGCAAGGCAGCGGTAGTATAGCTGGTAGTAAGACCTGTAAACGAAAAAATCGCGATCTGGTGTCAGCGTATTCTCCAGATTTGGCGGCATCGGATAACCACACGTTTTATTAAAACATATGTTTCAATTTGATTTTCTACTTTGCTTCGACAGTGGCCTTCTCGGAATGTATGGTGGCCTATTTAGTTTATCAAGCAGACATTATACTACCGTAAAAAAATTGCTTTTTTTTATTTTTTCTTGTGTGTGATTGAGGTGAAAATTCTTTAAACTTCGTGACATAAAAATCTAAATCGTATATTCTTTTTCAAATTCAAATTTCCCCCTAATTTTCCATTCGAGACAACCTAAAAACCATACGGCTTAATGCGCATTCACTGGAAACTCAACACAATTTACTCATTTCTTTTATTTAACTAAAAATACCAAATAACCTCCAATGTTACATTTTTATTGTCGCTTCCTCAGCCATTTTTTTTTTTCTTTCGCCTGCGTTAAAGATAGACTACATTTATTCAAATATCATTATCTTTTCGAATCAGAATCGCTTTCGTCGAATCAGAATCGTTTTCGTAATCCATTGAAGCGACCATCAAATTCGTTCTTTTCATCAATCTAAGTACGTCTAGAATAGTTTTTAACGTCCTTCGTTTTGTCTGACATCGAGAATAATAAATGTGACTTGAGAAATAAAGTATTCTGTGTTTTTTTTCGAGAATAAATACAGTTTCAGCAGATTTAATAATCATTATGTTAATAGAATCAAGAATGTTAAGAGGCAAATTAGAGGCAGTACTAAAATGTACTAAACATTATTTTATTGAGACGGCAATGATGAAACCTTCAGACTAACATGGAATAACAATAATATTAGAGTACGATGGTTTCTATTTTTGTATTCGGAATTGGCAACAATGGTTTTGCTGGGCGCCATCTGACATATATATCGTAAAGCTTGACGTTGTTGACTGTATACGTACGCTATTTCTGTTGTTTAGCTCTAAATTTCATCTCAGTCAAAAAATGGACAATTTTCGTATGATAAATTACTACGTCGTTCGACGTGGATTATCTTAACAACAGTGCATCGTTCAACTGACTTCGACTTCGACTTTTTCGATGAAGCACCCTCTAAAACCACTGTATATCACTAATTTAGTGAATTTAATCGTGACCATCGTTCGCTCATAGACGAATTCAAAGAAAATCGTTTAAAATCGGTTGTTGTGCCAGAAAACATCGATTCTGTGCGCGAACTGAAAAAGCAAGATCGTCATGTGATATACTATAAGACTGAGGTACCCCTGGGCATTAGTATGATCAGCATACACAAGATTTTACATGGACATTTAGCCGTGAAAGTTATTTGTGCATGTTGGATTCCGCATAATTTAACAATCGCTCGAAAAAAGGCCCGTGTCGATTGGTGCAAAGAAATGCTCAAAAAATACAATCGTGGTCCGTCAAAAGCGTTGGCTAACATCTACACAGGTGTCGACTCTTGGATTTATACGTATGAGCCGCAAATACTTTTATTACACTCTCATATATGCAGTGTAACAGGTACAAATTAACTGTAAGTTTGAAAAGCATTTAGATAAGATTTATTATTTTAAACATCTAGCATCACTCTCGTAGCGTCAGATCATAGCGTGTAGCCTTTTTCCGTTTCCGTGCGCCGTTTCCTTTCCTTCGTTAAAGTATTACTGAGCTGAGTCTGAGAATCGGAGTGCGTTAGGACGATACAGGTATCGACACTGCTCAACTATCTTCCGTCGCAGTTTCCGCAAATTACCGGGATTTGGTTGTACTCGTGATGGAAGTGAAAGGTGACTTTTTCCGTTGAGCTCTGTGCTGAAGGGCCTCCATGATGTAATAATTTGATTTACCGTATTTTTACGGATTTGCACGTCGAGGGCACAACCATAAGACCGAGTGCCTTTAGTTATGTGTTTGTTTGATTAGCGGACGCCCAATTCACGGGAGATTCACTATCACCCCATCATGATGCCCACTACGCCGAGGCAGCGTTGAAATCCTTTTACAGATTTCTTAGACGGGGTCAAATTTAGAGCCGAATTTAAATGGGCCGTACTACTCCGCTTCCGTTCCCACTCTTGTGGGAAGTCGAGACCACGTTTTTTTTTGTTCTTTTTGATGTGAAAACTTCTTTAGGCGCGTTTTTGTTGAGGAGTGAACGTAAGTGAATCGTCACGCTCAGGTCGGTGGCTCAGAATTGGGTTTACTCGGCTCTACTCGACATCAAACGCGCTCGGGTCGGTGACACACTGAATCGTGCATACTCGATTCCAGTCGTCATCAGCCACGGTTTGCATGTAATCAATGTATTTGAAATTTTTTAATTTTTAACAAAATTTAATTCAATTATGTCAAATTATCTAAATGAGACCACGACGAAATACGGAACAACGCTTGACGGAGTTTTTTTTAGATATTTAAATAAACTTGAATCTTACTTATTTATAACATATTTTAGCTTCCATAAACCTATTATTTCATTTTTAGAATATAATAGCAATGAAGAAAATCCAATCAGAGCAAAATTTAACAATATAATTTATTCACAAATATAATTGTTTATTTTGTAACTAATCTTCACACGTATAGAGATAAGAATAAATAATTTTATATAACAATATTAATATCATCCTGCTTATATAACATGCATACATTATATGCATGTTATATAAGCATGTTATATGCCTTGCATTATATAACATAAATGTAATTATATATATATATATATATATATATATATATATATATATATATATATATATATATATATATATATATATATATATATATATATATATTGGAAAATTAACAGTTTTCACTTCCATCGCGTGGTCATAAGCACACATCCTTTTTTTTCACTGTCTTATTTTTTTTTATTACAATATATTACATTACCTTTATCTTTAATGCTGAAGAGGCCGATCTTTCTTCCGGGAAAGACATTTTATGTGAGCCTTTTTTTTAAATTTTACTTTTACTTTTGTTTAATTTTTGGCGCCCAACATGGGCCTTTATTTTTTCTTTTTTACTTCGTATTTTCGGGGCCGCGGTGGCTATGATTTTTGTAACATTGATGAGAATGCTCTTCATTAGAATGCGTTTCATTTAGATAGTTATTAAAACAGCTTTTCACAGAAATGGCCTAGCACGTATTGTACTTGTCTTTGGACTGGACCATGTGGGAATTATGAATTACCACAAGACCGTGGAGGGGGATTTTCCACAGTATTCTAGAAACCTTTAAAAGCGGTTTCGTTGTTTTCTATATTTTATTTTGTTTCTGTTTCGTTTACAGTACAGTCAAGTGTTTAAATCGATTTTATATCAAATGACAGGTTCTAGTCGTCGATTTTGCAAAAATCCAGCGGATAAGTTTTGTTATATATACGGATGATTTATTGTAAAGTCACAAGCTAAATCTATACCCGAACAAGTAAATTAATCTATTGTTTATATTCAAGTGCCAAATTGGAGATCAAGATAAAAGTTGGACTTCTCATGTTTGCTGTGTGAACTGTCACGTAAATTTAATGCAGTGGATGCATCGCAAGAAAAATTCTAAGCCATGGATAAAGAAGGTAAGGGTTTTAATACCTAAAAGAAATATTCCCTGAATTAAGTGTTGCAAAATTGTAAAAAAGGCATATTTATTGGACCTCAAATAAGGAAGCTTTTAGGTCATTTTCCTATTTTGTAAGTGTAGTGAAAGAATTTCTGGGCAACAAGAAAGATGAAAACTACAAAAACCTTCCTTAAAAATGCATTTTTTGCACTTCCATTTGAATTTTTTCAGTACAACAGTAATCATCTTATCATTTTCGGATTTAGGACTATAAAATACTTCATATACATCTACTTTCTTCAATATTACCTCAAAAAAGTTTTTTTCAGTTTCAAAAAAAATTGTTGACCTGTGTAATTATTTATATGACTTATATTGATAACTTACGTAGTACTCTAGTTAGTTGACTTAAGAGCTAAGCTTAGTGGACTAGAGCGAACTCGTAGAACTTCATGGATATATTCTACCCCTACTCTCCGGTTGATATGAACTAAAAGGGCATAATTTGCATGCACTCTTAACAGTCCGCTCTGGCTAGCCCCCGCTCATCAACTGTGAATATTTGTAAACTGTATTGTAAGTTACAATCCCTTTTATATTATAATAAATTAATTTTATTTTACTTTATTTTGTTTGTCTTTCTAGACACTAACAAAGTGCGTCGCAGCAGCAAGATTTTGGATTTAGGTAAATGCAGCCGACAGGTTGGACACAGTCAGTATATATACTGTAGGATTCACAGTATTGAAAATAAGCTTTGCTTGGATTGAAACATTTAAAATAACTTTAGAGTTGTTTGAAGTACTTCCTGTTGTTTTATATAAAGTCGTTATTTCTATTTTACTACTTGAATAAAGTCCATTACTACATTTTAATGTCTTTAAAACAAGATTTGCCTGGCTCGCAAAATACATACGTGGACCATCTATGCGAGCATTTTCTGCATTTCATAAATAATTTAAATCTTGGGTTGCAAGCGTTTTAATTACCAGAACTAACGCATCCGGGGGATAAAACTTAAAAGCCGTAGATTTAAAAAAACCTAAAACAAAAAAAGGAAGGAAAGAAAAAACGTACAAAGCATAGGCGGAGTTTGGTTTTTCATGTCTTTTTGTTTTACTTCATTGTAGATTTTTTCTCTTGCACTTTTTATCCTTCGCATTTGCTTTGTTTTGATAATATACTGACCGATATGGAAATACAAACCGGTATGAATAATTATTCAATTTTAATTGTTATAAATAGTATACAAAAAAATAGCAGACAAGCAACATTGTGGATTAAGCAGTAATTATTAATACAAGTTGGTTAGTCCTTGATAGATGTGTTGATTTACCTTCATTCGGTACACCTGTGTACCTTATGTGTTAGAGCTTCCAGTACTGGTTTCCAATGTTGGCTTCAGTAAATTTGGAAGCTACCTGTCGATTGTGTACTATATGTGTTTATTTGCTAAAAGATCTAGCGATTTTAGCGATTAAGGTAAAAATGGGGCTCCAAAGATTATAATAAATACAGTAAACTTAAGCTACCCCGCGAAATTGGGGTTACGAGATTTTTGAATTAGGTTGAATCAGTTCCACTATAACCAAACCATATTCAACGTGGCTGAAACTGAATTGTTCTGAAAAAAGATATCTAAAATTACTTTGAAGTGTGAAGATAAAACCTTTCTAGGTTTCAAGGCCTCCAAAGAGCGATTGACAGTGATGGTTGGCGGGAATGCAGCTGATGATTGTAAGTTAAAAGTTAGTTGATCATTCCAAAAATCCAAGAGGTTTAAAAAATAAATCCAAAACTGGTTTACCCGTGATTTAGAAGTCAAATCCTAAAGATTGGGTGACAGCCTCCCTTTTTGAGGATTGATTTGATCATCACTTCATACCTGAAGTCGAACATTATTGCTAATCAAACCAAATCCAATTTAAGGTGATGCTACTAATCGACAATGCACCAGGTGATCCTCCTGCTACTCTCATTAATTTCGACCCACGTGTGAAGGTTGATTTTTTACCACCAAATACAACCAGCCCGCTTCAACCTATGGACCAGGGTGTCATCAAAACATTTAA